>JAWWEU010000081.1:79975811-80017199 GCA_035583155.1 Acropternis orthonyx | reverse complement strand
GTGGCGGCTGCGGAGGCGCGGGCGCGGCGTCTTCCGGGCGGTGTGCGCTGGGCGGGCGGGCGGCGGCGGCGGCGGCAGGAGCGGGAGCGATGTCGGCCATGGGGACTCTGGCGTTTGACGAGTATGGGCGCCCCTTCCTCATCCTCAAGGACCAGGAGCGCAAGACGCGCCTCATGGGGCTGGAGGCGCTCAAGGTGAGCGGGGCGGGGCGGGGCGGGGCGGGCGGTGCTCGGCCCGCGGGCCCGCGCTGTGTGGGCCGCGCCGCGCCATGCTGCTGCGGGGGGGGCGGGAGGATGGGGCCCGGTGTAGGCCCGCACGCGTAGGGGGGCGGATGGAGCCAGAGGGAAGGCACCGCCCGGGGGGTCTCCGTGCCGAGAACCCGCCCCGGAGGCTGAGGATGCCACATCCCTGACAGTGTCCAAAGCCGGGTTGGGTGGAGCCCTGAGCAATCTGGTCCAGAGGAAAGTGTCCCTGTCCGTGACAGGGGGTTGGAACTGGATGATCTTCAAGGTCCCTTCCAACCCAAACCATTCTGCGATGAGTAAAATGGCACTGGTTTCTCCTTGTATCCTTGCTTGCTCCTGTTGCCCACCTGCTTTAAACCTCGGGACTGTCGCTCTGGCTGCTCCACTTTTGCAGGCTTTTGTGGAACCAGCACAGGCAGCACAAAAAAAAGCCATAGGAAATGTTTCTGGCATAAAGACAGTACACACGTACTGATTTTCTTTTCGGTCATAATGGGTTGTTGTCAGTTGAATTACAGTATTTGTGTTACTCGCTGTATTTTTCATAGTTTATTGTTATGGTTTTGGAATGCACGGTGACGATTTACTTTCTTTGTTTTTTAGTCGCATATAATGGCAGCAAAGGCTGTAGCAAGTACTCTGAGAACATCCCTTGGGCCCAATGGTAATGACAAAACACATTTAATGGTTCTCTCTTAGTAATTGGTTTTGGGGACTTTCTAGATTTTCTCTCATGCTTTGAATGTGTATTTTTAGGCTTGGATAAAATGATGGTGGACAAGGATGGTGAGGTGACTGTGACAAATGATGGTGCTACCATCCTGAATATGATGGATGTGGATCACCAGATAGCCAAACTTATGGTGGAGTTGGCTAAATCTCAAGATGATGAGATTGGGGATGGAACTACTGGAGTCGTTGGTAAGAAAGTATTTTAAATTTAACTAAGCTTTTCTGGTGTTAAAAGCAAGCTTCTTCAGCTGTTATGAGAAATTTTGTGTGAAGTAACATTGGCTTTTCTGTAGCACTTTAGAGTATTTATTGCTGCAGTGTTCTTGTAGGTTCTTGTGTTAGAAGTCTTCTAATCAGAAAGACACTTTTGTCTCTTTTCTAAGTATGATTACATTTTAAGGTAGTGCTGAGAGCCCTCTTTGTGCTTTAAACATTTTTCTGTGTAATTTTCATCCATAATCTTCTGCTTGTCCTGCCTTGATGTCTTTGTTTCATTTTGGTCTTAGGATAATGTGGTTTTCTTTCTAAGCATAGCAAGTAAGGGGTTGTTTAGAGTTATTTAAAATGTTACAGTAAAAGTCAGAAAGCGTGCTTTTTAATCTGTTGATAATGCATTTGAAATGATGCTCCAATCAAGAGTAAAACTTACTTTAACTCTTTTTTTTGTAGTTCTGGCTGGGGCATTATTGGAACAGGCTGAGCAATTACTCGATCGAGGTATTCACCCCATCAGAATAGCGGATGGTTATGAGCAGGCAGCCCGCATTGCTATTGAGCATCTAGACAAAATCAGTGACAGCTTTCCAGTTGATCCACAGAACACTGAGCCTCTGATCCAGACAGCAAAGACAACTCTGGGCTCTAAAGTGTAAGTCACAGGAACTTAAGCTACCCTTGAAAACCTTTTGGGTGGAAAGGAGAAATCCTGGTGTTTTGATGGATTATTAAATTGTTTGCATTGTTGGAGTGCTGCTGAAGGCTCTCATATGTTTCATTTTGGCTAATGTCTTAGTGAACTCGTGTTTCAGGGTAAGAAATTGTGAATCTTTTGTCTCTAAACAGTTGATTCCATGAAGTTAAACAGCTGCAGAATCAACTTCATTTTGACTTATTAGTTCCAGATTTCTGCATCATAGCAAATTCCAAGAGTAATGTAAATCTCTTAAAAATAATTGTGTGTTTTATTTCAGAGGTTTTGTTTGTTGTGGGGTATTTTTGCTTAAAAAAATTTTAACTTGTTCATTTTCATTTGTGTCTTGTTCAGACATTGGAAGGGTTTCCTTTGCAGAGCTGTCTTAACAGTGGTTTCTGTCTCTTGAATGCTTATTAGTACTTAGTTCTCCTCACTTGTTTAAAATCTGTATTGAGACTGTGTCCACAAAGGCTGCTTACACCAACCATGTTGTATGTTCTGTCCTCTGTCATATCCAGCATCTTTTATTTCTGTGAACAAACAAATAGGACCCTCTCTTTTGACGTAGCGTGCAAAAGTTTGTAGCTATAGTGATACTTTCTGCTGTCTGAGATTGATAGAATCACTTTTTTCTTCCCAATTGAGAAAATGTAATGAAATTAATTGTGTTTTTTTGAACACAGAGTTAACCGTTGTCACAGACAAATGGCAGAAATTGCTGTGAATGCTGTACTGACAGTAGCAGACATGGAACGTAAAGATGTTGATTTTGAACTGATCAAAGTACAAGGCAAAGTGGGAGGTAGACTAGAAGATACACAGTTGGTTAAAGGAGTGATTGTGGATAAAGATTTCAGTCATCCACAGATGCCTAAAGTAAGTGATGTCCCTATGTGTGTCTGTCACGTGTAATGGCTTAAATAAGATTGTCTTCAAATGCTGTCTTAACATTTATTAAATATTTAAATAGTGTTGTGGTTTGGCTTGTCTTGTCACCCATGTATCAAGAGAGGAGGGGGAGAGGAGAATGAAATCCTTCGTGTTGGAAGAGACCAAATTAGAATTGACAATATTGAGAGATTATGGCAGGGGGAGGAATTGCTGTCCTACTAAGTGAGGACACGTGCAGAATTCTATGTTAAAGCAGAAATAATCATCCATAGTGTGTGATAGGCTTAATATGCTTAATGAAAGTCAGTATCAAGAAATGCTTCTTAACCTCTTGAGTTTCCATGTTGTCCTGTTTGAAACGCCTCAGGAGCTGTCCTTGTATTATGTTTAGTTGTAAGTAAAGTCTCCAAGCTTTTGGGCAGTGTACCTCAAGAAAAATTGAGGCAATTTGAAATTACTATTCTTAAATATTTTTCTAGCTGCTGACACTATTTATTCTGTAAAAAGGAAGGCTGCTGAAAAATATCAGTCCTGTAGGACGTGAAAAGGTGCTGTAAAGATGATTAGCATTCTCAGTGGTCGCAGTGGATAGGGCAAATAATGGTTTCATTGAAATTTTTTTCTGGTTTTTAAACATTAAAGTATAAAAAGGCATCACTGTTAAAGGTTGTTAAGGGCTTAAACAGTATCTAAAAGCTGTGTAATTTGTTCTAAGAGGGTTACAGAGATTCTTTACATAATTATAATTATTTCCACTTGAGAATAAGTGAGGTGAACTTCACATATTCTCCTATTCCTGTGTTTATAAAGTTTTGAAAATATAAGAAAGATGTGCTAATGAGGTCAAAACTCAACTTTGTTTTGGGTTTGTTTTTTTTTTTTCAATTTCACAGGAGCTAAAAGATGTTAAAATTGCAATCCTTACTTGTCCATTTGAACCACCTAAGCCTAAAACCAAACATAAGCTTGATGTCACGTCTGTGGATGATTACAAGGCACTGCAGAAATATGAAAAAGAGAAGTTTGAAGAGATGGTGAAGCAGGTAGTCTTTAGGATTATTTATCTTCATCTTTCATAACCTTACACAAAATAGCATAGTGCGTTAATTTATTCCTGGAAATTACCTAATAATCCTTATAGGAGGTGACATACAAGCAATGGTAATGCTATGAATTAAAGTTTATGTAAGAAAGAGATACCACACTGGTTTAAAATATATTTTGATCTCTGTGTATGCCAGAGGGTTCTTCCTCAGAAGTCTGTTTTGAAAACATAGGGAGAATTAAAACCATGATGAGATTGTTTTTCATTCCTGTGTTAGTTCTGATCAGAAGATTGATGATTTGTGTTTCTTTCAGATAAAAGACACCGGTGCAAACCTTGCTATTTGCCAGTGGGGTTTTGATGATGAGGCAAATCACTTGCTGCTCCAGAACGAGCTGCCTGCTGTTCGTTGGGTTGGTGGACCTGAAATAGAAGTAAGTAAAACTGGGCTTTGTAGCAGTTGTGAAACATTTGTTAACTGAGAGGCTGTACCAGCTAAAAGTTCAGGCTTTCTGGGTAGAACCGCGTAATCGTGTGCGTGGGTGGGTATTGGAGAGAAATCGTTGGGAATCCATGGAGGAACATACAATGAATGGGATTATGGTTTATAATTGGATTGTGCGTATATTAGTTTAGGTGTCTGGGAACGTTTCCACTTTAGTCTTGCAGTTTGCAGAAGCAAAGTATTTCCTGAAATGCTTTCAGGTGATGGGAAGGTAACCTTTTGGAGAAGGCATTTGACAGATTCTTCTCCACTAGTTTTAGATTATGAAAAACACAATGGAAAAATCTTCTTAACATAATTGATGGTTGTTTAACTTCAGTTAATCGCCATTGCAACTGGAGGACGCATTGTCCCTCGCTTCTGTGAACTCACAGCGGAGAAACTGGGATTTGCAGGTGTTGTCCGAGAGATCTCCTTTGGAACAACCAAGGACAGGATGCTTCTCATTGAACAGTGTCAGAATTCAAGGGCTGTGACCATTTTCATTAGAGGAGGAAATAAAATGGTGAGACGCTTAGTTTGTTACAAATGTTTGATACATAAGTTGCAGAATGTGTAGTTTCTTTCTAAAGCATCTTAATAAACCCTGCTTGATTTTTGTCTACAGTTTCTTAGCAGTGTGGACAAGTAGAAGGGAGAAATGGCTGTAGACAGTCATGATTATGTGTCAGAAGTCACTTGTTAGATTCACATCTTATGTTATTAAATGAAAATTTTGTTTTCTCACTATTAGACTGTACAGTTCATAGGTATAGAAATAATTTTATGGGTTTTTTTCTCATGGGTCACTTTTATGAGTAAATACTAGCATCTCTGAAAGATTTGTTTTTATTGTAGACCTGTTGTAACATTTCTGATTTAGTCCAGTTAAAAAAATGAAAAAACCCTAACCAGCACATACCTTACGCGCTCCCCGCCCTCCCAGAACGACACCATTTTAAATGCTTATGTAGTTAACTTGGGTTTTGGTTGTACTGTTAGTGGTAAATTATTTTTACTCTAGGTCAAATCCATTTTCACTTTGAGTGAAAAACCTTAGGAAAAAAGAACATATCTTGAAAAGTTCTTTAAGGGAGCAAAAATACTGTTTTAAAGGCTAGCATAACTTGTTAAGTCCTCCTATATCTATTGAAGTTGGGAGTTGACAGAAATTGCAGTCTGAAAATAATGTTGGCTTTTAAATTTTAGGGGTTTTTGTCTTGCAAATATGCAAGATTGAAAACTTAGCTATGTAAGTCTTTGTCCTTTGAAAATTACAGATTTAACAAATAGCACTGAAATTATACCTATATATTTTTTCTTTGTCACTAGATGTCTAACATTCTATATTTTGAAGTAATGTAACATACTAGCAGTAGGGCTGTGTTGGAGCCCCAAGAAGACCCTGCAGTTCATTTGCAGTTTTCATTTCTGTATTAGGAAATACGTCTTCATAGCCTTCAGATGTGTGTAGTGTAAAATATATGTTATTTTATAATTCCAGATCATTGAAGAAGCAAAGCGATCTCTTCATGATGCACTGTGTGTAATCCGGAATCTCGTTCGTGATAATCGTATTGTATATGGTGGTGGTGCAGCTGAAATTTCTTGTGCCTTGGCAGTCAGTGAAGCAGCAGATAAGGTGAGAAAGGAACAGTTGAAACTGTCTTTAATTTATGATGGATTAAGTCTGGCTTTGTCTCAGTGGGGACCGTCCCCATGGCAGTTAAATGCCTCCCTGCCATCCGATCCCGTCAGATCTCGGATGCTCAGCAGGGTCAGCCCCCCGGGTTAGTACCGGGCGCTGTAGACAGTCCCGAGGATTTCACTGTCACTGTCCGAGCTCGCTCAGCCGTGGCAAACGGACCTTAGGACTTAAAAAAAGCGGTGGGGCCAGTTCTGCACATGCTGTGCCTCACCTAAAAAATCCACTGCGCAGGCTGGGAGGGCACACCCACGTGGGGAGAACCCTTCCCAAGGTCTTCATTTGCGAAGTCTGGCCATACAAGTCTGGCTTTAGAGATTGCAGAAAAAATTCATAGGTCTTCCAAAACGCTGATATTATGGAACTTTGTGACATTTCACTGGTAACAAGCGTTAAATTTTTTCCTTCCCTTCTCTGTAAAAAAGCCATTACTTGCAAATTACAAAAACTTAAACTGCTCTTACCATAAAAGGAAAAATAGTAGTTATCATCCAGAGGTATTCATTCAGTTGTTTTATTCCCATTAAAATCTACGTGTCATGGGTATCTATTTTATAGCTAGTATGAAAATCTGCTTTTACTGACATAGCTTATGAATTTAAATTTCTTTCCCTCTAGTGCCCATCTTTGGAGCAGTATGCTGTGAGAGCTTTTGCAGATGCCTTGGAGGTAATTCCCATGGCACTCTCAGAGAACAGCGGTATGAATCCAATACAGACTATGACAGAAGTGCGGGCTAGGCAAGTGAAAGAAAATAATCCAGCCCTCGGCATTGATTGTTTGCAGAAAGGAACAAACGGTAAGAACTGTGGAGCAGGAGGAGCGTAAATGCTTTTCTTTCTAAGATGAAAAGGCTTACTGTGTTGTTGTTTTTTTTAAACCTGTGCATCACTTCAGTTATTCAAACCCTTGCACCTCGTCATAATAAACAGGAATGTCATTGGAGAGATACATGCATGTATGCTAGGAATAAAATACATAATTGCTTGAAAAGCTTTATTTGGTGGTGAGATTTGTTGAAGATGTTGGCTGACATTGTGAGACAGGAAGGAAAGCTACTCTCATAATGAGACAAGAGCAGGCTGTGTTTTAAATACTTCAGTTTGAGTGATTCAGTTTACACTGCAGCCCTGCAAACAGTTGTTTTGAGAAACAACTTCAGAAGAAGTAAAAGAAAAGGCTGAAAATGTTTTTATGTAGTGTTGTTCATACCAGTAAGTCTGCATATATAGACCTGTAACAAGCATGTGAAGACTAAGGAGCCAGTGTATAAAAACTTACTTTCATCTGGATGTACACTTCAAAAAAATGTAGAAAGTTGTAGAATCTGTAAATTCATGACCTTTCTTTGATGAGGTGTTTCCGTTTTATGGCATTTGAACTTGCACTTGTTTAGTGATTGCTCAACTCTCAGGGCGCTTTTAATATATCTGTATGGAAACTGTGCCTTTCAAAAAGTTACGGAGAATGGTGAAAAGCTGCAATTGGGGAAGACCTAGTTGGGAAAAGAGTTGGATCGTAATGTCCTAGGATCTTCGGTAAGAACCCGGACATAAACCTCTAGTTTGTACAAATGGTGTTTGAAAACCAGTAGCCAAGAGCAATAATTTCAAAATATTCTTTAAAATTTCTTGGAAATTACTATTTAAGGTTAAATATAGTATTTGAGGAGGGTGTCTAATTCTTCTGCTTCCTTTTGGCAGATATGAAGCAGCAGCATGTTATAGAAACCTTGATTGGTAAGAAGCAGCAAATCTCTCTGGCAACTCAGGTTGTTAGAATGATCCTGAAGATTGATGATATCCGTAGGCCTGGAGAATCTGAAGAGTGAAGGTTGAAAACAAGAAACATTAAGGGGCCACAACGGTAGCGAAGACAGTAGTATACTGATGCTTCATCTTCAGCTATTTATTTTGGACGCCTTTTGTTTCACATACTGTAATGGCTAATTGTTGGAAATAAAACACAATTTAGCACTGGTGATTTCAAGGCTTGTTTCAGAAGTATTGTTGCATCTTTTCTGAGACAGGTGTGAATATTCACAGAAAACACTTGTATAGGGAAAAAACATAAATAATGCGGCAATAAAATTCCATTGCTCCTGCACTGTTAGCTGCTTGTGAGCAAAGCCCACATATTCTCATTTTAAGAGGTCTTCAGAGTTCCCCGGTATGATCTTAGAATGGTAAAGTAAAATTTATTAGTAAGCGGCCTTGCTTGTGAAACTATAAGCAAGAAACAAGTGGTAGACTAGAACCTAATGTAACATTTTTTTTTTGCAGATTTCAAAAGCGAGGGAAGTATTGTAAATACCAGTACAACATTACTTATGTTACATTTCACATTCATAGTTTTAAATTTTCAGCATAGTGTATGACAGAGGAAACTTTTTACTGGCTGCTGTTTGCTAGCAGGTCTTGTTCTAATTGTTTTTTACTGTGACTCACTTGAGCCAAGCAAAATCCTTCAGTGAGTGTTGATAGAGAAAGAAAGGTAGAAACAAAAAGTGTGCTTGTTGTGGGACTGATTATATTTCTAGAACAGGACAAATCATGCTAAGCTTTATTGTCATTGTTAGAAAATGAGTAGTGGGTGTGTTTCATTATTGCTTTCTAGCTTCATTTACATGTAGTTCAGTGGACAGACAGCAACAGTTAAACAGTTTTACTGCTCCTGAACTCTGGTATTCTAAGTTTGTTCATGGTTGTAAGTGAATCTCAAAGCCCATCAATACTTGGGCTCACATAGAGCCACCTCTTTGTTCACTAACACAAAAAGAAAACAGCTGTAGATAGACCTTAAAAGGGAGTAATGTAGTTGTACTAATGTAGCCCTTTCACCTCATAGTGAACTTATATATGTGATAGAAAGGAAGTGAGAAAACAGTTATTCCCCTTTTACTAAAGTTTTCCCCTACATCTTCTGTAACCTGTGGCTGTGGTTTAACCCCAGCTGGCATCTAAGACCCACACAATTGCTTGCTTGCTTCTTCCCTGGTGCAGTGAGGGAGAAAATCAGGGAAGTAAAAGTGAGAAAACTCGTGGGCTGTGATAAAGACAGTTTAATAGGGAAAGCAAAAGCCAGGCACAGGCAAAGCAAAATAAGGACTTTATCCCTTCCCGGGGTTAGGCAGGTGTTCATTCACCTCCAGGAAAACAGGGTTCTATCACAAATAAGGGTGGCTGGGGGAGCTTTGGCATGGGCCAGCCCTGGGACTAGTTCAGGTCATCTGCCTGGTTGTGACCCCTCCCAATCTCTTGCACACTCCCAAGCCTATTTCCTGCGGGGCAGGGACAGTGTGAGATGCAGAGGCTTCCTTGATGCTGTGCAAGCCCTGTCAGCAATAGTGAAAACATTGGTTTGTTTTCAGCACTCACAAATCTAAAGCAGTTACATAACAGCTACTGTGAAGAAAATTAACTGCATCCCACCCACAGCCAGCATCCCTGCCTGTCCACATTGGTGAATCCCATTACTAAATTATTTCAAAGTTTCACCTATCAACACTTTTTTAATCACTTTTACTTTGGTATAGTTTAGATGCTGTGACTCCTCTGAAATGTGAGGTGCCAAGAAGAAATGAGCTATACTGCACAGTATTTTTGGATGTCCTGACTGAAAGAGGCAGAGAGGGGTCCATGCAGGTGATGCTGTAACTGGCCAGGGGGAAAGCTCTGCAGATGGTACCAGGGTTGGCTCACAGCACCTTGGAGCTCACACTAACTTTGGATAGATCTTCAGCAGGATGTGCTGGTATTTGTAAGGATTTGTGAGCTGAGACCTGGCCAGAATTTAGTGGTGGGTTTGGGTGTTTTTTTTTCTTCCCAGGGCAAGTTTTCACTGTAACCACTGCTTAATTCAGAAGCCTCTAGAACACAGGACAATTTATTTTGAAATCTGAAATTGTGGCTTTCCTGGTCTGACTTACAAAAATTTTGTGCTCTGTATATAAATATTTTTTAATGTTCATCTAGATCATTATGGGAAGTCTGAACCTTGTTAATGGAACTTTGATAAAATTGTAAGAAATGGAAGGAGTTAATTTTTCAGAGGTTTGTACTTCAACATAACAAATACATAGCATTAGCTCTGTCAGTCATTGCTGCATTGAGGCAGATGGAGGACAAATGGCTTTCATCACAGCATGCAACTGAAAGTATTAAACCAAATTAATGAAACCAGTGCAGCTCAAACTGGTACACTTTCACGGCAGGAGAAATTAAATTTGTGCTTTGAGAGAAGAGGGGGAATACCTATAGTGGGGTTTTGTGCACAGATCTGGCTCTGGTCAAACAGAACAGTAAATGTATCTGAGTAACGACAAGGTTGTGGGAGACAAACACTGATGTTCAAATTAATAATGGTGCGTTTGTAACCACTGGGAAATAAAAGCCTTGTCTAGTGTCTTTGGGGCTGTGGGCCCCACAGTCCCTTCAAGGACTACTCCTAGGAAAATGCGAGGTTCACCACAGGAGGGCAACATATGCCTATCACTGCCACAGCGAACTGCATCCAGGTTTTTTTAAAAGCGACCTGAGGCAGCTGGCAGGTCTTTCCCAGCATCACTGACATTGCACACCTGTATCATCAGCCAGACCTGAGTGTTTCTGAATTCCACTCAAGGGCTCTGTTACAAGCTCATTTCATGACTGGCCCTGTGTCCTCACTCACATCCAAGTTTTCACGTCTTTTTAGCACCCTTACCCAGCCCTGCCTCCATGTCCTGCTACTTCTAGTTCCCCTGTTACCAGCCAGTTTTCCCAGCCTCATTTCTTATTCTCTTGTTTTGTTCCCAAGCTTGGGCTCCTGGCTTTGAGTGTACCATAGTGCTTCAGAGAAATCAGGTCTGAGCGGGTTGGTTTTTTCAGGAATAGGGTTAAACAGATGTGAAACAACATTCTTGTTTCTTTACAGGCACTTCTTAATACAAACACTTTTTTCCTTTGTTTAGGGAAAAATCCTACTGTTTGAACATTTCTGCATACTGCACGAGGAAAGATGCTCATAGTGTGAGCAGTTCCTGTCTGAACAATCCAATCTAACAAGCCTATAGATGGAGTCTTTAATGGAGCAAGTCAAGCAGTCTTGCTAACACTCTGCTAGCTCTCTCTCTAATATCAGGGCACCTGAATATTAGGATATCTAGACCCAGACCTACCTAAACTAAGCTTAGTGGGTTCAGAACCTGCCCAGGCTGTATGTCTGTGTGCTGAGTCTGTACAGAGAAGGAGGCACTGTGGGACCTGCTCTCTTCTGTGGCAGGATGGCATGACCGTCCCTTGCACTGCTAAAAATTACTGCTACATTGGCCATGGGGATGGTTATTACACCCTCTGGTCTTGGTTCACCATCATCCAAAGGGAGATGGTTCAGTTGTGAGGTTTGGGTCTGGGAGACTAGCCTTGTTTGCCCTTCCTGCAGAGAAGGACCTCTCCATTTCACATCTTGGAGGGTTTCCCAGGAACTCGCTGCCAGGGAACATTTCTCACCATGTTAAAGAGCCAATTAAATGGACTGACAGTGTTTGGTTTGTAAACAAGTAATCTCTGCGATACAAGAGAGACAGTTTGCTAAACTTCAGTGACTATGGAGTAAACCTTTAGTGCATTCCCTGTAAAACACAGACGCTGTGATACCCGCCTGGTATATGTGCACTTGAATCCACATGCTTGTGAGATTCTGAGCTAGCTGGGACCAGTGGTTGTGTAGTGTTGTGTTGTGGTGAGGCTCCTGCCTTGCAGTGCTGAACAGCAGCAGCACAGGCAGCGAGAGAAACAGGTCTCTGCCAGCTCTCTGGTGCCTGGGTACTCACTGAACGTGGGACACTGCTCTCAGGGCCTGAGTGTGCTCCCCTGGCTCCACCCACCAGGGCACTGGCTACTTGTCCCCTTAATCAGACTGCTGGGGAAAATGCTGGGAGTGACAGAGAACTGGGGAGAAGCTCTCCCACTTCTGCTCCAGAGCTGCATTTAAGCTCACCCAGGCCCTTGCTCCTTGCCTGAACTCTCTCAGCTATGCCTGTGCCTTGCTGATACTGATGCTGGACTGACTTCCTGGCTTGCTTTGTCAAGTCAGACTTGCCTGGTGATCTTGACTTTTCTCTGACCCTGGTCTATGTGGCTGGACCTGCTCCACTTCTCTGGCTTTGGTACATTGTTGTTAAGGAGCTCTGGAAGAGCTAGAACTCATCTGAAAAGAGAATCCCAGGAGGCCATTGAAGGAGTCCTGCAGTGTACAAGCAAGGTCTGTGCAAGCAGAGGTGGAGTGAGCAAAGGAAAGCTGGGGAATCTCAAGGAAATCAGCACAATCTGAGCACTTGATTATGGTGAATGGTGGGTACTTGGAACTTTAATCAGGTAAAGAAGAATAAAATATTAGAATTAGGAGAATACATATCAGTATGAGTAATGCTATCAGGAAGACATCAGCTCTGTGGGATTGGAGTACTACCATAAGCTCTCTTTCCCTCTCAGAAAAGTCGAGCAGCTGATTAACACAGGATTATAAATGCTTGGTGTATATTCTATTTTTTTGTTAGCAGTAGGGCCCGTAATGGGATACAGTGTTTTTTGCCAAAAAAAGAAAAGATCACAACTGCTTCAGCTTCATCTTCAAAAGTGTCCCAATGCAGTGGTTAAAGAGGGAGCAGCAACAAGGAAGTTCAAAATGCTAGGAGTGACCTAAAATGCTAGACTTGGTTACTGCTGCATCCCACTCCTACACAGAAGGGAGCACCCAAGATTGGTAGATGTCCATGGTCAAAAAGGAAATCAACAGCCAAGAGAGTCCAGAAAAGAAAGCTCACAAAGTTTTATTAGCAAAACATAGTTGGCATGGAAATTGATAAATGTTTTGCCCCTACTTTCTAATAGTAAGAGAAATAAAAGAATGAAAGGAAATAGGGAAGAAGGGTAGAATGAAAGAGAGGTCAGGAAAGTGAGGAAAGATCACTGGTCAATCCAGCCAGCAGAGAGTCCAGGGTCCTGATGGCATCACCCAAGGTGTGTGGTGGTGCCTTCTTATAGTAAGTTTTCTCCACCCTGGGATTGGGTTTCTCACTCTTGTGTAAGTAAGTGACCATGAGCAGTCCATTCTTCTGCACCTTTCTTGAAATAGGCCAGGGGTCTTTGAGGGTCTTTTGGTGGTCTTGATCCCCATCTACTGGTCTTGCCCACTCCCTGCCCCCACTTCTGCTCTTGTGCTGTTCTGTGTTGTGGGTTCTCCATGGACCAGAACAGAGAAGCTGGCCCCAGAAGGGTGCTGTCCTACCTCTGCACTTCCAGGCACACCCTGTTCTAAGTTGTCTGCTTGAATGGTCGTCAGTGTTAGAGGCACAGCAACACTTAACTCCTTAGTGCCCAGTTACTCCTTTGTGCTGTGCTCATGCCTTAGGGATTCCCTTTCTGTTTAGCTGGTGCTTCACTTCCCTGCCTCTGCCCAAATGAAGGCAGATTTCTTTCTTCCTTCTTTGCATGAACTTGTATTAAATTAGACCTTTAGTCTAATGTGGAAATATAACTATGTTGAGGCAAGCTCTTCAAACTTTGTGCTACAGATAAAACTAGCTGATGTAAAGAACAAGGAGTAACAAGCTAACACTGGTGAACTGGCAGATTGATTCTGATTTGCATAAGGCAATTGTCAAAATTATGTAGCTGTCTAAGACTTTTAAAGAGGCCTTTAAATGTACCTCTTTTCTTGGAACATAATCCGAAGTACAGGAAGAGTACATTCTTCCCATACCCTAATTTCTGGCAGAAAACAAATAAAATTGTTTTATATTTAGGTCAATATTGTACCAGTTCAATAAGCAAAAAACTTTAGCTCATTAAAATTTACAGACATGCCACTGAAGCAGAATCACTTTCCCTCTTTAAATCTTTTCATTAGTTGGATATTAAATGAAGAGTCTTGAAAAGATTTCCTTAAATTCACATTCAATTTGAAATTATGTTTTTAAAAGAAAAATAAATATAACCCAAACATTTAAAAATACATTTTGAATTTGACGATTTTGTGATTTCTGATAAAGTATAGTGCCTTTTTAAACCACGTGAAGAAAACTGTTTCTCTAAAACTTCTAAGTAACCAAGCTGATTCTTAAAAAATGGGGTTTTTTTATTTTTTCACTCCGTGTCAGGAAGGAATGGTTTCCCTGCTGGCACAGACAGAGCCCATGTGCACAGGGGACTATCTAGTGTCACCTCAGCTGCTCTGATCTCAGGGCATCAGGGCCTCAGACTATCTCAGTTTCAAGAAGCTGCTTTGATTTATGTGCCTTATGGCACCTAGTTCTCAGAGTATCATGAAAAAAAACCTGCCCAACGTTAAAATTGCTGAGTTCCCGCTCTCTAACTTAACTGTCTCGTGGTGAAATTCTCTACCAGCTGCTCATATTCATCACTCACTGACCGTTCTCATCATCCAGCTCACAAGTGAAAAGTCCTCTGCAATCTCCTGACCTTTCCACCCACGCGTACACCACTGACTCCTCAGCTGCCTGCTGCCAGGTGTGTGTACCCGCTACCCCCTGGCAGGAGCTGATAGTCCCCACACCCAAATGTGTTTTCCAGTGAACATAACACCTCCAAGGAGCCTTGAACCATCTCTCCCTGCTCTCTGCTGCTCTTTGAGTCTTGCTCTGAGCTGACGTTAGCGGGTTCCTTTTTTCATATCCAGCTACTGTGCTGGCTGGCATTTTGCAAGTGCCCTGACTAGACACTTAGATATGAGGTCTTCTCATTAACACGTCTGTTGTAATTGGAAGAAGGCCAAAGGCTGGGAAAGGCAAGTTTCCCGCACTGCCTTTGATTTAAGGGCAGTACTGATAGTTAAGGTTGAGTGCAAGTGCTAGTGACTGGGAATGAGCACAGAGCGACAAAAGGTAATGTATGGTGAGCACTGGGGAAGAAGGAGTGACTGAAATGACTGAAAATTCACTTAGGAAACATCCTTAGCTGAGTAACTTTGGCACAACGTTGCAATGGCCCATCCTTTGAATACTTGCTATGCTGCCTTGCTTTTCAGCTATGTTGACTCACTCCCTAAGAAAAGCTATTGCTACAAATCCCAAGGGAACTCCATTTCTGACTGCTCAGGATCTGGGTAGAGCTCTCTCTTGCTGTTTCATGCTGGGATCATGCAAATGCCCAGGAGATGGACAGATCAGCACAGCCTCACCTTCTCTTCCTTGACAAAAGAAGTTTCCAGCAATTTCTTCTCTTTTGCTAACATAGAACGTATGTAACCTCCAGCTCCTGATTGTTTAGGAAGAGCAGAGAACAGAAAGTTAATCTATTCCAAAACTGAGCACTGAATATTAATGCTTTTGAGTAGAAGTTCAGAAGCTAATAGGATCAGTGGCTGTTCAGAAGTCATTTCATTCCTTGGCTGAAACCAAGCATGGGAGAAGATGAAACTCAGTTCTGGAGGGAGCAGCTTAGAGGTGGTGGAAAACAGGTCATGTTACTGAGTCCCAGGCAAATCTGGATTCCTGAGGCAGGGATTATAGTGGGTATGGGTGTTTGAATCCTTGGCATGCTCCCAGCACTGGAAGCTTCAGCTACTGCAACACTGCAGTGTGAGCATCCAGGGACTAAGATGCAGCAGTGAGAATCCCTGTAGTGAAACAGTCTCTTTAAGGTAATGCAAAAACCAAATCCCACTTTGCTTCAAGAAATTACTCTGCAGATAAGGCAGAATGAGGACAGGACCACATAGCAGCACTAGTGAGTGTGGGATTATAATCCTTACCTCCAAACCTGAGCTGTAGGCTCTGCTCTGGGTCATTAAAGGAAGATGGGCTAGCTCCTATGAGGGTTTAAATAGTGATACAGATGAGACAGCAGAGGTCTTGTCGAGCACACAGAGTATGTAATTCAGTGGCTCTGGTGCCCTGAATGTCCACACCAGAGACCTGGTCCTGTTGGCTTGTGCTCTATCACCAGGATTTCTCTGAAAGTCAGGACCTGAGTGACTGGTAACAGTGCACACGCAGGCTGTGCTCCATCATGGAGGAGAAATACAGAAAGAGTGTGCTGGAAATTGCTCAGAATATTCTGTGAAACCTGTGAAGCCTGTGCAATCATTTACACATATCCCCGTTTTCATACTACCAGAGTTTACCAGCCCCTAATTTATGTTAAATTTATCTAGTGTTCAATTTACTCACCTACAGAAAATATGTACATTTATCCTCTCTGCATACTAACATAACTAAATCTCAGGGTGAAGCTATAGGCCTGAAAAAGTGAGATGGTTCTAGAAGGCTATAAAGCCCTTTCTCAGGAACTATTCTCAGCTATTCCCTAATCATCAGACTTGTGACAGCACTATAAGGAAAGAAAATGTGGGGATGTGAAGACTGCCAATAAATTCCTCATCTCTGAAGCTGTGAGGTCTGGCTGTAGACATGTATTGGCTGATTTTCTGTTCTTAAATACTTCTTTTCAGCCCCAGGACACAAGCGAGAAATTATCTGCTTTACTGACTGCCCAGATATGACTGGTGTGTTAGTGCTTGCCTGACAAGTTATACAGAAGGGTGAGTTTTAGTTTTCTAATCTAAAAAATATGTGTCTACATGAGCTCTTTCCTTGTCTGCAGGCTGACAGGTAGTAACCCTTGATTCATAATTGCAACAAAATGATCTGTCAATGAAATGGTGAGCGGATTTACTTCTGAAGTAAAAAAGTCCATATTAGATTCACAAATACAATGAAGCTAAGCTAATGAGGGAGATTTGCAAAGCAACAGTGTTGTGAACAGCATGGAAATTTCTTCCAGCATTTTGTGAGATCCAAGAATAAAGGGAAGAGCCAGAAAAAATAACTGAACACTCTCCATCCTAAGTGACCCTGCATTACAAATGGTCTGGGTTTGCTCTTGGTAAGGAAAGGTTCCTCACCTCTACATAAGAGTTTCTCGTTTCTTTCTTTTCCTTTACCATCACCTAATTAGGATTTCAATAGGAAAATAGCAGCTTCCCTATGCCATTTTCCTCAAACCTTAAGAACAATGAATGTTTAGAAGCAGAGATGTGAAATCCAACCTGAGCATTGGTCTTGATCTGCTACTCTTCCCTGAATAATTCTAACACATGGGTGCTACTCAGCCATCCTCTGCTAGCAAGATGAAAACAGTCCCATGAGTCACTGTAGAACAACAAAACCTGTATCAGAGTGTGGCAGCCATGTCAAAAACCAGGAACACAGGAAACAGGACATGGATCCATACAGGCATTATTGCCCCTGCTTTCCCTGATATGAGGTAAGAAGGGAAGGACTGGAAAGGAAAATGAGAAGTCAGGGTCAGAACTTGCACTTCTTTGCCTAACTCTGGGAGGACAGTGATATGTCTACTGGTTAAGGAAACCTGAAGTCAGGATTACTGAGTACAGTTCCCAGCCCCAGCCCGCTGGGTGACCTGAGTTACAGCTCAGGGCTTTGCTTCATGCCCAAACTTATCATCAGTGAGGCTTGAACTCATTAAACTGAATTGTAGTAGTGGGTAGTAAGTTCCCCTCTTGGGGTCCCATCATTCCTTTGGCCAGTGCCACTTGGCAGCCCCCCCATACCACGTGCCATAAACTCATTTCATCTTCTGTCATGGAAAGAAAGGAAAGGACAGGGGCATCCTGTTACAGCCAGGTCTCTGCCAGCCTTATCCAATTCCTGACATGCCCTTGTGCAGCCAGGAACCAGTGGGAGGGGCAGAATCACTGCCTATCATGGCTCCTACTTCATCCCCAGATTTCCATTAGGGAGCACGACAGAAGAGACCAATCAGTTCAACAGTTCCTGGGGCAGCCCAGCAACAGTAAACTCAAACAGAGATTGGCAGTGGCTACCTTCAAAGACATGCAGAGAATCATCAGGAGGTCCAGCTTCCCTTTGCCTTAACCTCCTCCAGCACTGGGAATAGCAGCTGCCTCCCCTGGCTGCTGAAGACCCCTTCTACCCTGCTACCAGCAGTACCCAAACAGCAGCTGCTCTCTGTGCAAGTGTTCTCTTATGTTTCTAGCTGTGTGATAAACAGACCTGTTGGGATAACAGCACTGCACTCTTCTCTGAAGTACTCGGTGCAGTAGGGGTATGAGGGAGGGGAACCTGAGGACAGAAGGGCATGCTGCTTCTTGGTACAGCTCTCCAGATCAGTCGTGCAAGTAAATGAACTGATCCAAATGAGTAACACCTTTCCCAGATGGGAGAAAGGAGCCATTGAAGTGTGCACTGAGCACCCTCTGTTGCTTCTTGAGAGCGTAAAGTCTTACAGAGTTTTGTATCAACGGATAGTTTTGCAGTAGCATAACCTCACTAAGGTGAGATAGTGGATAGGCAAGCGATGCAAAAACAGGGCTGAAGGAGTGAGAAAGATTGAGGAAAGAGCAAGAAGGGGAGAGAAAAGAAACAGTACCACAGAAGGAAAATCCCTGAAAGCTCCTCAGAACTGAAGGAGGAAAGAAGTCTCTGGTAGGTTCCTCTCTTCAGCATAAAGGATGTTAGTCAATAGCAGCATGAGCACTGTAATATTACCAAGACTTTATATACATAGCACAGCTCTCACCACCCACCTGGGGTAATCAGTACCTTTGGGCATAGCACAATTATTACTGTCATGCCTCAGTGATACATGTGTGGCTGTATGCAACAATGCTATGAGTCCTGGACTGGGACAGGTTTGTGTCTGTCTGTAGTCAGATCCATCACATAAATATGGTGTATTGTGAAATTCCTGCACTCAGTCTGTACTGACAAGTTCAAAGGTATGGAGGTCTACCATCTGCTCATCTTGCTCAGTTTCAGTGGTTTTGACCAGCAAGCACATCCACTGCTCAGGGAATTGACCTGTAGGTGAGAGAGGGCTTATCATACAAAAAAGGTACAAGCAACAAAATGTTTTGGTTCATTCCAAGAGGGCTGGGCAGCCAGAATTTATGCAGCAGCTGCAAAGAGGGGTGCAGGGTAAAGCAGAGAGAGGCCCTGCGAAAGGAATTGTCAGGAGTTAAGCCTGCCCGGGATGCCCCTGGGGAGGACAATTATGAGTTAGCTCTGCATTTGGCAATCTCTACAAGATTTACTGTCCTGAAGAGGAAAATGAAATAATATCTCAAGAAGTGTCAGCTGCAACAGCTGCTAATGGCAGAACAGGGGGATGTGAGAGCTGTCATATTTTCCCTACCTGGCTTTGGAGAGAGCAGATTCATCACATGTCAACCAACATCTGCACATTTCTGTCCTTGCTCTGCTTCCATCTCCTGCTCCACCAGTGGAAGAGAAGGTAGCCAGCCAAGCCAGGCACAGGGCAGCGTAAGGACAGGGGACTGTTCACGTGGTATTTTGCAGAGAGCTGTACAACCTCTACTCATGCTAGCATGACTGCTTTGCCTGAAGCCAGCTCTATATAGCTAGATGTCAGATACCAACTGAAAAAATGACTGTTTAATCACTCTATGGTAAATTTTCTTCTAAGCACCTCGCTTGCATAAATCTGTATAGTCACAGGTCATTTTTCTCACTACCACCTAAGAAATATGTCAGCAAAGCTCAGATGGAAGCTGCACTCAGAGTTAGCACACAGAAGGTGATTACCAGGGCCAAGAGTGGGAGCTGGAGCCTTGTGTGATTCCACCCTGAGACAGGACCCAGCCAGAGACATGATTCCTTGGTGGGGGGCAGCTTGTAAACAGCAAAGAGGTTAGAAGTGCAATTAGTCTGTGTGACAACCGTGACCACCTCCTGTCACCACCCTGGGCCAGGCCAAATCCTCCTTCCTCCCTCTCTTGCACAAAGCTGAGCCAAGGCCCAGGGCATAAACATGCCCAGCTGCCTGTCAGTCCAGGGGAAAAAAACAAATGCACCCACAGCAACAGACCTGTATATGGGCAAGTCCAGACTATTGGCTGGTGTGTCTGGCCATCAGAGCTTGGTGGATCCTAAGGAGAAATTCTGGGATACTGACTGATACTGGGAGACTTAGCAGTGGTCAATTCTCTTCTTGTGGTCAGCACCGACACAGATAGCCCAGCACAACGTAAGGGGAACTGAAATTATGGTATGGGTAGCAGAGTATGCGGAACCCAAGCTTCAGAATGTGGAAAACACCAAGGCAGTTGCTTTCATTTCTCTGTCTAAGGTATTTCCCTCTGGTTTGCGCATCTCTGCCGAGAGATGCAGGACAGAGGTGAAAAAAGGCGAACAGCTGAAACTCCATGAGCCATTGCATGCTTCCCAGTCAGGGACCAGGTATCTTCTGATCCAGTCACTTTCAATCCTGCAACTCTTTGGCACGACAATGGTGTTTTATGACTTCTCAGCAACAGGTTGAACTGCTCTAGAAGACATCACTTGGATGGCAGTTGTTGCCAATATGCCCCTATATGAGTAAGAACGAAAGGTAACAAATTCCCACCATCTTTATTTCCCACTATTTTCTCTTTCCATCCCTGTGCTCAGAAGGAATCTTGCTCAGAACAGGGTCATGTTTTCTGGTTTTTATCAAAGCTCTGGCCTGCTTTGTCTTTGATGTGAAAGTCAAAACTCAAGAACAAGCAGTGTGGGAAGAGGCAGGCACAGACACCATGCACTGCTGCATGTGCCCTATCATATTTCCTGGCATGAGATGCTTTCCCCCACTCATTCTTGGTAACTGGTGCTCAGTCCTTCTGCAGTCTCAAGACCTGGTATCTGTGTGCAGAGTGGGCAGGGTCACACAGAATGATCAGCATGTGGTCTTGTTCAGGAGACAAGGCTACCAGGGAATGCTATGGAATACCCCTTTTCCTAAAAAACTTCAGTCACAAGCCTAGTAAGGATACTTAAGGGGGCTTAAGTGAGAAGGGATGGAAGTAACATAGTGCTAAAGTTGACAAGGCAGAAGGAAAATTTTATAGTGCAAGCTTCTAGAAATTACACCAGAAGCCTAACTGGTGAAATCCTGAAGGCTGGGACTCTGCCCTGCCTTTAGTCATGGGTCAGCATCCAATAGAGTGACTTCCATTATTCTTCCTGTAGAAAGAGAAGATGACAATGATTCCACTTATCCAACCTGGTCCTGTCCTGCCTTTTATGTCCTGAGCACAGCCAGCATCACCACACAGTCTGTATGTTGGGGGCACTGCTGACCTGTGAT
Source organism: Acropternis orthonyx (assembly GCA_035583155.1). Taxonomy (NCBI): domain Eukaryota; kingdom Metazoa; phylum Chordata; class Aves; order Passeriformes; family Rhinocryptidae; genus Acropternis; species Acropternis orthonyx. The sequence goes on along the minus strand of JAWWEU010000081.1, from coordinate 79,996,056 downwards.
TAGCCCAAATAATTTGCCTACAGGCTCTCTGTAACAATCAGTATTTTAATTCTGAGATGACTCAACTGGTGCAGTGTTTAACCATTATCACAACTTGGGGCATCACTTTCAAATCTGCCTGAATTTTCACATCTCTGTCTAGCAAACAGCTTCCACTTTTACTTCTTCCTACCGACACTTCCTAACTGGGAAAAGAGGAAAAATCAAGGTATCTGTCCAGTTAACAGATCCAGGCTCAACCCACTGCCCATCCCCTGCAATACCAATGTGCTGGCACATACCTTCCCTACACCCTGGAGTCTCTGATCTGCACCACAGTCCCCAGGCTGCTGCTGAGTGTAACTACTGAGGAGACATGTGGACAGTACAGTGCAGAAGAGGGAGCAGAATCTGAAGTGAGGTGCACAAGGGGATCCAGAAATATAGACCAAACATCCCACCCAAAGCTATGGGGTCCATGCACTGCAGTACCAGGGCACTAGGGCCTGGATTCATACTTCTTGGAGATGCTGCAGCCAGAACTCACACGATGCAGTGAGCTCTGTAGTTACCCAATTTATCTCTTCATTCCATCCCAGAGAGGAGTGAAGTACTGCATTTTTCCCTCCCCTTTGGAGCCACCTGATGCCTCTTTGGGGATGACACCAGACCCACCCCATACCTTGTGCCTACATTAGCTGACATGTTGCCCTTTCTGGTGCTGGGCACCTGGCCAGCCCTCCTGCAGCCAGCGGCTGCGCGTGCAAAGGGCCGGCGTGTTTGCACGCAGCTCCGTTCCATTCATCCTCTCCCAACAGCTGCTCCGGGGGTGATGGGGATGGGCAGATCCTTTTTCAGACCCCCGGGGATAGTCTTTGCCAGGTCTGATTATTCACTGATTTAATAAATCCAGCTGCAATTATGATCAGGCTACTGAGAAAGGGACTGCAGGCTAGGGACCTGGCTCAGGGCAGGGCTTTTTGCCACTGTGCTCAAATCTGTGCTTGCTTCATTGTAGCCCTTTCCACACTGCCATCACAACCATGATGCTGTTACAATGTTAATTTCATCACACAAAGTCTCAAGGCTCTGTGACAAAGGAGAGAGAGAAACAATCCTGGTCATTGCCACTCCTCATTGCCATTAGCCTCTGCCACATCATCTTTGTCAGGCAGCACTGAATCCCTGATCCTCATTGACATGATTGGCTCCTGCGAAAAAACAGCCATGGTCCAGATGACATTGGGCAGTTTGATCTGTTTCCCCAAAGGTGTCAAGTGTTTCATCCGTTCAGGTTCACTTTAATTTGGAATAAACCCTAAAATCTTGCTAATTCTTCCTTGTCAAGCCAGTTTATCATCTTGTGCCCAGCTGTCCCAGTTTATAATAGTGCATGGAAGTATAAAGAAGTGTAGGATCTACCCTGACCCTTCTGCTCTCCAGGCTGAACACTCCCCATTCTCTCAGTCTCTCCTCATATGATGGTTTCTTTTACTAGGCAAGAACCCTCACTGCTGCAGTGTTGACACGTCCTTGAATGTGTTTGGCTTCACCCTCTCATGGTTGGTCTTGGACCTTTCTCAAATTAAAACAGGTCATTAGTAAGTGATATTTTCTTCCCAGTATTCTATACTATAACCAAATCACCATCCAGTCTTCCTATTATTGATAGTTTAGCTGTCTTTAAGACTTTCTTACAGCCTTAAACCATAGTACTGCCATGGTTCTTTTCTGAGCTGTCTCAGTTTTTCCATCTTGCCCCAGGATTTCCCTATGAGACATCAAATACTGATCACTCACTCCTACTTCCCACACTCATATTTAGGCCAGCAGGACTCTAGTTAGCTGCCTTTGCTGGAGATTTGACCACCCTGACTGTCAGCCCCTCTTTAGCTCTGCAAGGAGTCCATTAGCCTTTTTTGACAGCACAACACAATGAAAACTCGTGAAATCTTCTGTATCCTCTGTGACTTGCCAAGCTTTTTAGGGTCCTTTCTGTAAGGATAGCTTTTATTCCTATGTGTTTCTACCTGAATGTGTTTATCCTGCCTGTAACAAAATGTGTTTTGTTTGAATATACTCAACTCACCCAGTTAGCCAGATCTCTTTGAGTGGCCTGTTCCTTCTGCTGTTTATCACTCTATTCATTTTGGTGCCATCTGCAGAGTTTTACCTGCAGTGGTTTGTATTTTCCGTAAAAACATGGCTGAAAATGCTAACTGGTTTCCATTCAAGAATTGATCCCTGCAGAAAACAACCGAAATAACCAACGAGCATTCCAAACTGACAATTATTGTTTCTGTTCATTGAAAGTTCTCAATCCACTTAGTCTGTGTTTTATGGACCTTGCATAGTGCATCTTCTGAATCAACACAGCATACCTTAATTTTCTTTATATCAATAGGTCATGCCTTACAAAAACTGTGTACCATAACCCTATGAATTCATCAAATGCAACTTTATTATAACATTGAATCTGAGTGTCACAGTCCAAAAAGCCCCATTGCTGTTCTATAATTCTGTATTAGCAAGTATCTGTATCAGATTTTCCATCATTTTTCACGGGATAGTTGCCAGCTGCCTGGCCTATATATTCATTGGTCATAGGGCTTCTGCACTTCAGAATACAGTTCCTGTATTGGTACCTTAACATTCCTCTGCTATTCCTACACTAATCAAAGGCTAATTAAAGCCAAGTCTCAGCAGGCCAGAGTTAAGCAGCATTTATTATGATTTGGGGTAATGAAAGATTCTAAGAGATGGAAGTAAGCAGAAGAAAACTGTGTGTCTTGAACAGAGTGAGCATGATGCTGGTTGGTAAGGTATGCTGGGGAGCTGTAAGGAAGGCACAAAGGCATAAGTGATGTAGGGAGCAGGAACAGTACCAAATAGTAGTACAGAGGTGATGTTGCTGAGAAAGGAATGAGCAAAAGGTGTTTACCAGGTGATGTGTAGTAGAAAATTAGTAGAGAAGTTAAGTAATGATAAAATGCCAGTGGGTGAGAAGAAGCTGGAGGCTGGCAAAGCACAGAAGAAAAGTGTGTGCAGGTAAGGGCCTGAGATGAAAGTAAAGCTGGGATGCTAGAAAGTATAGTTCTGAAACACTGCATTTTTAAAAGTTATGAGGCCCCTGAGAGTAGAAACTGAGCCTGGTGTTGCGTTTCTCGTTCCCCATGCGAGTCCCTGGACAACTCAACACACCACTATGATGATCAAGAGAAGCCATTTATTAATTATATACTAATCCTTTTATAATACTCTTCTACTGCACACACACACAGAGGCTACATGTCATTTGCTAAGCACACTTGTCTGTTAATTCCAAACCATCTTCTGATAGGTGGTCACCATCTCTCTTCATGCTGGCAAGCCCCAAAACATACTCTTGTTTTCCACAGTTGTTTTTCCCTTTCTTCAGCTTTCCCAGGCCTGGCCCAAGGACACAGGCGATGTTTTTCACTGCTTTCCCAGGCCTGCAGCAGCATCCTCTTAAAGCCAAAGCTGTCCATATTCCAGCAATCCCCAACAGCCGGGGTTGTTGCCAGCAAAAGGACCAGGTTAAGTGCTGGAAGGGATTACCAACAGCATAATCCTGGAGACTGGAGAGAGGTAGAAAAGTAAGAAGGGCTACTCAGCCCTAGTTCTACCCCTTTCCAAGATTAAAACGTGCACCTAGGAACACATTGGGGCATTAGGAGAGGTGTGTGTCTGAGGAAAAGTTATAGTAGTGGTAAGAAATGGGAGAAGGAAGGGGTATCTAAAAGAGCGTGAAGGACACTGTCTTAGGACCTGAACACAGTACAGGGGAGGAGATGTACTTAGGCTGACGTTAGATAACCTGGACACCACAACTGTTCCCCAGCTACCACCCACAGCCACCTGCTGGCGACTCCCCAGCACCTCCACCCCACTAGCCTGAAGACACCTTTCAAGAGTCCTGGTGGAGGCCCAGGCAGCATTCAGGGATGGCCCCTACCTTGGACATTTTGTCCTGAGATAGCTGCAAGCTCTGTCATGCTCCCTGCTCCCCAATAGCAAGTGGGTCCCAACAGGCATTTATTATGAGGGGAAAAAGAGCCACATACAGAAGCACAAAATACATACTTTGCTCTATTTTGAGACAAGGCAGGTGCTGCAGCCTAGAAAACTCCCTGGAGTTGCCGTGATCATGAAATGACCAGATGTATCACACATGGACAGTCATTTCCAAGAGGAAGGAGATGTTTTCAAGCCCCAGGGAAGCACAAGGGGGTGGCACTGGGCAGCACTGAGTCATGGGGGGAGGACGATCCGCTGGGGAAGGAGCTTGACCCTGCGGCAGCAGAGGCAGTGCTGCAGAGATGTTGCTCTCTGGGTCACCACGACCTCTCACACAAAGGCCACCATGGTGCCCCAAGCCCCAAAGCCCCTTGCAGGGTGAGACCTTCCTTCCCTCCTGCCATGGGGAGGAGGCTCTAGGACTTCATGGCAGCCTCCCCACTGCACCCATCCTCCATCCTCCAAGGGCAGTCAACGTAGCGCAGCACCCCACTGACAGCACCGCGCTTGGCAGGATCCAGTGCCAGCAGGCTCCGCAGCATCAGGGCAGCCTCGGCTGTCAGGCGCTTCCAGTGGTGGGGCACGTCCTTCTCCAGGCCTGTCTCCTGCCACAGCATGAAGTCCTCAAAGAAAGGGTCCTCTGGCAGGCTCTGCTCCCAGGGGAAGTAGCCGGTCAGCAGGCAGAAAAGCAGCACCCCGAAGGCCCAGGCATCCATGCTGGTGTCAATGGGCACCCCCTGGGCGTCAGCGGTGTTGCTCAGCTCGGGGGCGGTGTAAGGGATTACCCCGGCCACCAGCTTGAGCTTGGTACCCTTGGGCCGTGTGAGGCCGAAGTCAGTCAGTTTGATGAGCCGACAGTCGGGGTCAAAAAGCAGCACGTTTTCAGGCTTGATGTCACGGTACACAAGCCCTCGGCTGTGGATGAACTCCAGCGCACTCACGAGCTGCTTGGCACACTGCTTTGCGGCTGGCTCGGGGATCCCATCCTGCACAGGGAGAGACAAGGGAGTATGGCACATCCTGGGCACCTCGGCATCCCTGCCAGCTGAGTGCTCACCAGCATGCTTTGCATTGGGAAAGATCTTTATGCTTCTCGTCTTGTAAGCCCAAGGCTGCTTCAATGCTACAGAACCCAGAGAGACCCACAGCCCAGTGCCTTTATTTCCCTCCCTCTGACACAGCCAGCCCGCAGAGTGGCCAAATGCTACGGCCCCAGTCCCCACAGCCTTGTAGCAACACTCACACGGGGCTTGATGATAGAGATGAGGTCTTTGTGCAGTGCTGGTTCATAGAGGAAGCCATAGTACTGGCTGGACTCAATGGCAATTCCAAACATGCCAACGATGGCAGGATGGGTGGCCAGGGAGAGCGCCACACAATACTCATACAGGAAGGTCTGAAGTTTGGTACTGGCTTTGGGTAGCAGCTTGAGAGCCATAAGAGTCCCTGGAGATAGGAATCGTGGGTTAGACTCCTCTGGAAATCACTCACAGCAAGACAAGACAGTGAGGCCACTGAGCAGTCATGGGTCCGAGCACTCACAGCCGCAGTGAGGTCTCTGGTCCAGAGTGAGTATACCCTGTGGACACCATGTCTGGGAGCAGGCGCTGCCACTGGTATGAGTTTTGAGCCAGTCAGGGCATGCACAGGAGCACTGGGCAGAGCAAGGGACATTCAGGATATGTGGGCCAATCAGTCTGATCTGGAACTACTGGTGATGAGCAGTGTTAGGGCCCTATGGGCACTCAAATGGCCAGCCCAGGACTTTCATTCACCCCCTCCGTCCATGGGTCTTAGGGCACCACTTCATCTTAGGGTTGTGGCTTCACTCCCTGCCTGAGCTCTGTGGTGGGACTGCTGGTTTCCAGCTGCATCGCATCCATGCTGGTGTCTAGCTGTGGACAATATTGATCCTGACTTGTGCAATGACTTCCCAGCTTGATCTTGGACCTGTCTCATCATTATAACCTTGACTGATGTTCTGGGCTGCCCCCTGGCATCACCTGCTCCCTGGCTGGGTGTAATGAGATGGTTCTTGGCTGGGGAAGTCCCTGTCCTGCTGGTCTCCTTGGCAATCCCCCCCCTCGTCATGTCTGGTGCCTGATCCTAAGGAACCACCAGCCTAACCAGTGCCCTCATGAGTAGAGAGAAGACAAGGCACAGCAGTTCACAGGGTGCAGTCAGTTCCTTACCTCTCTGCCTGTGGGTCACTAGCATCACGTGGCCATACTTGCCCCTGCCCAGCTCCCGAATAACCTCATAGTGCTCAGCCACCTCGGTGCGCACCAGGCTCTGAGCGGTGATCTCCAGGAGCTCATGTAGCATGGTTGGTGCCGCTGTCCCTGACACTGCTGCAGTGGCAGCTGAGCTCTCGGCCATTGCTGAGTGCTGCAGAAATACCACAGCCAGAGTCAGGAACATCACAACATGCACAGAGAAAGCCAGATCGGACATGCGACACAAACCATGCCATGGCAGGGGATACTTCTGCCATTTGGAGCCTGAGCCCTCTTGCAGCTCTGCTGGAGTTGAACTTGTACTTTTATACAGCACACCTCTGGGCAAAGGCCCTTATCATATAAAAGGTCCCTGTACTGAAAGGAAGCTCTTTCAGCCCTCTAATCCTTTTGCCTAATGTTAGGCAGAAGGCAAAACAGAGTCCCAGATTATGAAGTGTGACCCAATCACCCCTCTCGCTCTACTTAGCCTACCGCAGCAAGACCTTGTGTCTCTACTCAGAAACTCAGCCCTACTGCTTAGAGTGAAGAAAGTCCTTGAGGCAGCAGCAGAGACAGACCTGCCTCTTAGGCAGGGACACAGCTAGCACATGACAAAAAAGGTATTACTGGTCAGAGGCAGAGTACTCTGAGGAAGCCAAAGGGAGCTCAGTACCTCACATGCCTGCTGACATTATTGACCAAAAGTCACTCATCTGTGTAGCCAAGAAACTTAGGCAGGAAGTAGGCTTGGACATCAATGGCATTTTGAGCTACAGCCAGCTGCTTAAGATCTGTTTCAGAGAAATGTTTTTTCAGTCCCCCCAGCCAGCTACAAGGCAGCATTTTGAGGACCCTTGGCAGCACGCTCTTCCTGTCTACCTCCCTGAGCTCTGAACATAGACACCTCGGGCCCAGGAATCTGTCCTGGCTTTCGAGTGAGGTCACAGTACCAGAGTCACGGGACGGTCAAGGCCAGAAGGTACTTCTGGAGATCATCTAGTGCAAACTCTGCTCAGAGGATGATAAACTAGAGCAGGTTGCCCAGGAATGTGTCCATTCCCGTTTTAAATATCTACAAGCATGGAGAGTCCAGAACTGCTGTGGGTAACCTGTCCCAATGTTCGATCACCTGTATAGTAAAAAGGTTTTGTCTTCTGACTAAATAGAAATTCCGTTTCAGGCCCACTGCCTCTTGTCTTGTCACTCAGTATCACCTGATACTGTGATACAACTGGTTGTGTGTTTTGGCACGTATTCATACACATCGATAAGATGATCCCCTCAAGTGTTCTCTCTTAGCCTCTCTTCCTATGAAAGATGCTCCAATACCTTAGCTGTCTTCACAGACTGGATGTATTCCAATATGTCTGCACCTCTCTTCTGCTGAGGAGCCCCATTACTGCTAAATCCAGTCATTCTTAAGAATAAAGAAATTTAGAAAAAGAATTGTTTAAACCTAGAAAAGCTAGAAAAGGGCTGGATTTGTACAGGAGATTGGGGTTATTTGTGGGAAGTTCCCTTTCTTTTCCCTTCTCTTCTCTCCTACACTGCATTGCTAAGTCTTATCCAATTCAGAAGTACCAAGTAATTGGCCCTACAGTTCTGCAAAGGCTTTGGCTTGGTGTGAGAGCCAACAGCAGTCCAAGTTAGTACAGTCCTTAGGGAGTACAACAATGAACAAGTGTTTGTTCACATGGGAGGGGATGAAGGCTGGGCAGAACTCAGAGTCTGGAAAATATTTTAGAGATTTTGCTTTGATGTCTTCCTGTTTGCTTCCCAGCCAACACAGCTTGTGAAATTCCACAAAGCAAGGACATCACAGAACTTGCAAATGGACCCACTGTGCTAACAACTTTTCCAAACCAGGGTTTCCACATTTAGATGTTACACGGAGAAAAATTTAGGTGGAATACAGAGAAAAAACTTAAAATGTAATAGATCTGGGAAAGGCATAGATCTCCTTTTACATTAGGTAAGCTAAAGCCACATTAAATAGGGCGTGGAACAACAGGAGAGATGTCTGCTTTGTCATGTGCAGAACACATCAGATTTATAATTGTGAAAAAAACCATCAAAAGATATTTTCTGTGAGACAGTGCTCCTGCTATATCAAATTCATGGTCATACACAAGTTCTTGTCAGCAAATGGTTCATGATCTTCTCAGATAACTTCTCAAAGTTGGGTTAGATAAAATTTCTTCCCTTGCATGCTGGCCACCTGTTAGTGTTATACAGCCCAAAGGTTAAAATCTTCTTGCTGCACCCACTTAAAGTATTATTCAATCGTTATATACTTTTCAAATTTCTATTAATTATTTTGGATTTTTTTCAGTGAATTATTTGTAACGTGATTCATCAATTTCATATGATTCATTATTTCCTCTCCTACTCACTATGTGAAAACTTGCTTTTGGAAGGGGACGATACGCTTTTCTGCATAGTCTTGGTTCTCACTTCAGCTTTTGGAGTCAAAACATTTCAATCCATAAGCTTTTGCAATTAAAAAAACAATAAAAATTCAAAAACTCTTGTGTCCTTCCACTCAACAATTCAAGTCAACTGCAATATAGGTGACACAGATGCATACTACCACTCCTGGTCCCTCTGGCATGGGAGGGCACATGGTCTGGGTGCAGAGTAAATCATTAAAGTACAGCCAGTTTGAAAAAACAGATCAGCCAGAGGATATGGGTAGAGTTTCTTGAGGGCCCAAGACCTGAATGTCTGATCAGGGGTCCATATGAATGAAGCCCCAGCTGCAGTCACTCCAGAACAGTTTGCAGACTTTGGTCCTGGCTACCCTTGAAGATATTAATTACAAGACACAGTCCATACTTCAGAAAATAGCCAAAGTTGTCAGGTCTTTCTGTGAGATGCCACTGCCATTAGCCAGGAAGCTAAGTGAGGACCAAATCTGGGCCACCACTGATGCCTTCTGAAGTTCCATTTGCTCTTTGCATAGTGACAAGCATTGAGGAGGAGGTTCCTCAGGGCTCTGGCCAGGATGAATTCACCATTTGGTTCCTGCTGTATTGAAGGCAGCAGGCAGAGCCCTGTACAAAACTGTTCTCTCCTCCCCTATCCTTTCTGTGCTTCACCCCTGCTGGAGGTTTCCAGGCTGTTGACCGTGAGAAACCCTAATTCCTCAAAAGAATCTCTAATTACAGCAGCAAAAAACTCATACCCTTTACACCATCATGGGATGTTTCTGAACCACCTGAGAAGCTGAGGAGAAGCTAGCCTATGAAGACACAGTGTCTTAGTCTAGGTAATGTTTCTGGTTCTTCAACCAGAATTATTAATATACTTAGTGCAGAAAAACACTGCATACATTTCAAGAGCCAAAACCTGTGTAATGTCTTTATAAAAAAATCACAGGTGTTTAGGATGGAAAGGAACTCTTGAGATCTTCTAATCCAATCTCCCTGCTCAAACATCAGCAGCTGAAGCAGGTTGACTAGGAAGGTGTTCAGCCAGGTTTTCAGTATCTCCACAGATGGAGATTTCTGTCAGTGACCACTGCTAGGACAAGTCTGGTTCCCTTTTCTTCAGTCCCTTTCATCAGGTATTTATACACACCAATAAGAACCCCTCTAAGCATTCTCTTTTTCAAACTGAAGTGTTTCAGCTATTTCAGCCTCTCATATCAAAGATGGTCTATTAAAAACGGCCTTGAGCATGTGGCATGTAGGGTCCACTTTCTTTTGTGACCTTCCACAGAGCTTTAACCCAACTCAAATAACAAACAGCATTTGGGGCATCTCTTACAAAAAGTCATTCAGGCTTGATCCAAAAACAATTGGTCAATTATAAATGCCAGTGTGAACATTTTTGCTATTACGTATTTATATGATACCCTAATCTGAATTTATCTAACCCACTGCTGAAGTTTCTCAGATAGAAAAAGAGGGTTTTAATACCTGTTAAATTTCTCTGGAATCTCGCAGGGTTTATATGCACTGTGATCAGAGGTAGGACCACCAATGAGAACACATTTTCAGTTAACTACTTTGAGTAAAACTATCAGGGTACAGACTGAAATTCAGTTTATGTATGTAACCAACACTTTACCTAAGCTTCACGAACGGTCTAGCACACTGTGTTTCTGTAGGGCCTGTATCAGTTAGTTTAAAAACAGATATTATGCTTCCAGAAAATGTGGACACATTTCAAATTGAGAATAAACATCTCTACACTCTATGATCAAGACACCTCAATATCTTCTTATTGGTTCAATGTCTTCAAATAACCTTCTATCTAGCTGTCAAACCAAACTCTCAGATTGTTCAGCAAAATTGTCCAGCTCTCAGATCTGCTTTAGGGATCTTTTCTAAAGCCTCACTATTTTTTCTGACCTCCACCCCCGACGTTAAAACACTGACTGTTTCAGGGGGAATGCCCCCTGTCACACATTCAGCTAGAATTACCTTCTGCATCATGCTGTGGCCTTGAGATCTCTTTCTGCAAGAACACCACACAAGCTATGCTACCTTATACATCCATTATGACTCCAGAGTTTTTCCAAATGGAAGGCATTGGGAGAAAAATTCACTTCCTCTCCATGTCCCTTTATGGTTGTTGCCTACTTTGTTTCTACCTGAATACTTCTGCAGCACCTTTAATAAAGCACATTTTGCTCAAATGGACTTGGTGTACCGAGTAATTCAGATCACTTAGTGTCTCAGTTGGTATGAAACCACCACGTTCATTTCTGCCTAGGGCTGGTAAGGACCTCACCTGCAGGCATTTCCCACCAACCTCTAAATCGCTGGTGTGAGTTTGAAGCAGTTCTCATCCTGGTATGGGTTCATACAGAACCTACAAGAAACATCCCATTCATTGGCTGTTTCCAGAAAGTTATCTGTACAAATTCATCCTGGCATTGGCTGAAATCACTGAGCCATGTGCTTTTAATTAATTTAAAAATAAATCTGTATAGTGGAAAATATCATATTTTATTGGTGTTCTCTCCCTACACAAATAATTTTGTTAAATCCTGACTCTGTTATAATACTTTTACCTTTGTCAATGATCTAGAAGAAAACAGTGAAATCATCCAGAAAATGTTTGCAAATGGCAAAAAAATGGTTTGGGTAGACAATGCATTGATTCATGAAACTAGTGGGTGCACATACACACATACAGAAGTGTTTCAAATGACCAAAGAAGTAAGGATTTTAGTCTGGCATTTGGTGGGTGACAGGAAAAAAAAAAAGTCATATTAATCAGACACATGTAGGTTCTTCATGCAGCTTAATGGGCACTATGTAAATCCAGAAATGTAGATCTGGTATAGCCTCACTTCTTTTCCAGGCCTTAAGACATTGGATGATACAGAATTGCACTAGAAATAATCTACAGTGATACAGGTAAACATCTTCTTGACAGAGGATAACAGTAAGAGGGTTACTGATGTTGCAGATTCTACTTTTGCATTCACTTTGCTGAAGAGAATGCCCAAAAAGCATCAGGTGCAGAAAACATCTGCAGATGTTAAATTAAGAAAGTAAGCTTTGCTGTAAATAAAACAAAACAAAACAAAAAATAGATACAGCTGTTAAGTTCTGCATAGGCTAAGATTGTAACAAAAGGAGAGATCTGTTCTGAGACGATGTGCCTCTTACAGTGAACTGCAGTTTCTGCAGAGGTTCCTGCATACAGATGCCATGAGGCAGTCTGAAATTTAATCTCTGATAATCAGCTGAGTTAGGAAAGCTGTATTTCTGAAGAGCTGGCCACCTGCTAAGAGCTTCTGCACTATAACTGAGAATATCATGCACCACTGGAATTTGTATTTTTATTATGAATTTATTTTCTTCATTTGATCAGCTTTGTACTCTTCTTCATCTATTTTTTTTTATGATGCTTCTTGAAATGTTAAAAATATACCAATGTGAAGAAAGCCTGGGTAAACTTCCTGACTCTTCCGAAGGCCAGTGATAGGTCAGCAGAACTACCTACTGGATGTTTTCTATCTTTTTAATGGTATCAGTGAGCACTGGTGTCCCCCCATTTGACAGAAAAAAGGACCAGGGAAGAATCACGAGAAAGACAACAGGGCTGAAAATTACTGGGAAACTTCCAGGGGGGCAATCCTTATAGCTTATCAAACACATAGTGAAGAAGTTACTCTACCAACTGTACGTATCTTTCTGGGTATTAGAATTTCACAAAAAAAAAGGGGTCTCCCAATTAGGTAAAAGCATTATAATAAAAGCAATAGATGAAGCTGGTGTGAGGCCATTTCTGAGCTCAGCTGCGGTGCAGAAACAGTATAGAAGAATATCCTTCCGTCTCTGGAACTTTTAGCTAAAGAATGGCACCTATTTTTTTCCTCTAAAAAGTCCACTCTAGTGCAAACCACGTTTACTACAGCAAGGAATCAGAAAAGATTATTTCAGTTTTCGCTTCTGGCCTTATTGCTGGTAGATTTATGAGCTACTTTCTAAAACTGGTCAGCAGGCTAGTGCTTAATGTCACTGCGGAGAACCGCATGACTGCCCCGTAGCAGAAGTGCTATTGCTCTTCTGGGGCAGAAACACCCAGCAGCCTCCCCGGGGAGCTCCGTAAGCCTCTGCCCAGCAAGCAGGACACCACAATCTCCGCACAGCCGCCTCCTCAGACAGAAATCAGCTGCGATCTCACTGGGATCCAGCCACATCACACCCTCCTCCCCACCAACCAGCCAGTACTGAGGCACCATCCCACCGGCCACAAGGAGACCCAAAGCAACCTTTCAGGGTAAAGGCACCAACGAGCTCACCATCAACCCGCTGTGGGGAAATGGGTGCACTCTGCCTTGTGCCGGCATGCTACGCTCAAGTCTCCAAAACCAGTCTGTGAGGGGTGGGTACCCTTTTACATGCCTTTCCAGCCTCCTTCATCCTGCCACAGCTGTAACTTTCTCTTCCCGCACTCCTTTTCCCGTCTGTACTAAGCCTCTCACCTTCTCCAGCAGCGCAGGCTCGCTCCCCTGGCCGCAGCCTCCGGACTGGGTTCGGTCTGCGCGGAGCAGCCGGAGGGGCTGCCAGGCGTTACAGGGCTGAGCGTGACGCTCCGCCCCTTCCCCATGTCTCTGGTCCTGGGGGCACACTGCCTCCCTGCTCAAGGTGACCTCTCGGAGGGAGGAAAAGAAGGGGAAGGGGGAGGAGGAAGAGGGCTATCCATCTACCCTCTCTGTGGAGGTGGACGTGTTTCAGAGGTTGGGGTGGAGTTGTTTCTGCTCTAGTCATACCGTCGAAAGCCCCCAGGGACCCTTTGGCAGGCCCACTCTGTTCAGCCCTTCGCTCCAGCTTGGGTTCTTAGTACACCTGAGGGAGCGAAGTAGCTCCCTAGGCTGGTGCCTGGTCCTTGCTCTGGACTGTGCCTGATGGCAGGGCTCAGAATGACTGTGGGCTGCCAGTGTGCCCTTGGCTACCAAAGGCGCTCCTGTCAGTGAGCATCAGAGATCAGGCACAAGTTGTGACTGGTTCAAGGACTCTTCATGGGTCCCAGTGGGTCAGGGTCCTCACACACACCAGTACTACAGAGCATTGCGCTGAAGCTGAAATTATTCATGGTAACTATAATGACTTGCAGGCTTTTCATCCATTCTCAGTATCTCACCTCAGACTGTGCCAAGGTCCTTTTCCTTCCTTTTAAGTGTGGAGTTTGAAAGCAGCTTCTGGGCACATAGTACCAAGAAGGTCCTAGGTCTTGGCTCTTAAGCCCTGCTTTTTCTCTCTCGAGGAAATGGATCCCTTTGTGTATCTGAAGCAGTGATGCATGCAGCTGTGACATCCGTGTGTCACAGCACTGGCCTCCCTGCTCCCTAGAGCCAAGGCCAAAGAGAAGGACCTGTAGCAATAAGCCTCTGTGCTCCCTCTGGGGGCACAGAACTGTGAGGGAGGCTGGGAGAGGTGAGAGACAGTCTAAGAGAAGAGAGCAGAGCAGCCCCCACAAACATAAGTACTCTGTGACTGAACCTTATCGTCTGATCCCTGAAAATTATCCCAAGGGGCAATAAGGTGAGATAAACTGGACTGACAGCACAGAGCTGTGAAGAGCTAGTGTGCTGCCACTCAGAGATGGTGCAAATCAGAGGGCAAGAGGAGCAGCACAGCCAGGCTCCCAGCTGGCCCTGTGATTCTGGGTAAGAGGTGGGGAGTGAGATTGTGTTCCTGGTGACCTAAAGGTCTTGTGCCATTCAAGCCTGCCCCTTTCATATCCATTTCTGAAAGATGCTCCAGTGATTGGGGAAGGTCTTCCATATGATAAGTCCCTACAAGCAGGAATGTTACAGCTCGGGGTGGTGTGACTGCATACAAGAAACCTATCCAATATCCAAGAACTCAGCACTGGGATAAAGGGTATAGTGTAATCGCTGCTCTCCTGGAACATGGATCCTGTATTGTCTAGTCTTCTGGTGACAGAAAGTTTGAGACCGTGGCCTCTACTTGAGACACAAATTGAAGTTGAACTGAGACGTGTCCCTGGGGACTCACTTTAAGTTACAGTTACAAGGAAATTCTGGGAAGGGAGCCCAGGTTCCCTGACACTCCCAGTCCCTCCCTCCACCTCTCCAATCACTATCTTAAACCTGCTTCCACATCTAGGAACAAAATACAGTAGTCTTCCTGATTTTCCAGTTAAATTTTTAAGAGACAGATTCTCTGTGTTTACCATTCCTATTGAGACTGGGACATCTTCCACAGCCTTACCTGCAGTGCATCGAGTAGCAGTTTCACTGAGGGCTTGTCACCGATCTGCCATTCATCTGACACTACATCTGCAGGGCTTGTCCTGCATTCCTCATGAACAGGGAATATGTCACGTACTGTGTATCACATGTGTGTGAGAATCCCTGCTCTCTATTCCCTGAGCACTGGGCACAGGGCAGCTGTTGGAGGTCCTAGGGCCTGCTGCACTACCAATGAACTCTGCATTGGTGCATTTCTGGGCCTCTGTAATTGAACACCTACACTTACGTCACCCATGCTGCACACATTTTGTTCTACTGGCAACCAAGATATTGGTCAAAGCCAACACTGGCAGAATATGGAAATATGATGTAACCAAAATTGCCTTTGTCTCTTGGAAGGTTGGTCCCAGACTGTGGACATGATGACACACTGTCTCCAGCCACACAGATCAATTTGCCTTTAGTGGCATAAACAGACCCACAACAAATCTTGCAGTAAGACAAGGTTGATTGAGGATCTATACACATCCTTCATGCAGACTCTGTAGCCAATCATTGGGGATGAACAGAAGAGGAAAAGTGGAAGAGCAGAGGAATTACAAGTGCGTATTAATAACACTTCTGTTTACTTTTGTCTGCTGCAAAGACTCATTGCAGATGCATTTTTATGCTTTGTGACACACACAGGCATTGGGGATGGCCTATGATATGTTACAACAAATACCATGTGAAAAAGCATCCTTTTCCTCGTTTGAGTTCTTGTTGGTTTGGCATGATGAATATCCTGTCTCTTGCAAGTTTGGCTCAGAACAGGCAGGATGCAGAAAAATAATAGAATGTGAACATTTCCAAGACCTAGACATGGCATCCAGTGTCACAAAGTCATAGCAGTGACAACTGCATAAGGAACAGCTGGACTAAAGTAGCTACAGTGAAGGGACTGTCAAGAAGGACTCTCCCTTTAGTTCCTCCTTCTCTTTCCTTATCCCTCTTCCTTGGCATATACACAGTGGCCCATTTCAGTCCCATGAGAATAGCAGCAGTTCTTCAAGTAGACACCATACACAATTCTGAAGTATCGGGGTTGATCTCCTATTAATGTGTGCTCAAAAGTCAGATGATGATAGACGTATGGTTGCAAATGGAACATTGCTCCTTCAAAGAGAAATACACCAGAATCCAGCAAGTACTGTAAGAACCACTGACAGAACTGGCTGTCCCATCACACTTTCAGCAGGGCACACAGTTTCTCAAGCATTGGCCTTAGAGTGAACCCTTTTTCACTATATCCCTGCCTCATGACTGGTGATTTCCACAGGAGTTGAGTGAGAAGGTCTGTACTCCTGTTTCAGAGTTACTCAGCCCCACATGGCTCCTTAGTTCCCATTCTGCACTATCAGAGGTATCTATAGCAGCTAGGCTGATAGCAGATAGAAGATTTAATGCCATTTGACCCCAACAGAGACTTAACAGCAGGGGTATGTGTGAGAGAAAGCTGCTGAAATATGAACATCAAGCTCTTTAACCAGGACCTAAAATGTCACTGCTTTTTTAATGATGGCAATACTCAGTTTGTCCATATATTTTCAAATTTATCATAAGCATTTACCCAGCACATCACTGATAGCAGCTTTTCAGAGCAGTCACATTCCCTGCCTTTTCAGCACTAAATTTTGCCCAACCTTTTTCAGAACCAGTGTTGTGCCTGATGCTGGGATGGGAATCACTCTTTGACTTTCCCCATTGCCTTCCTATTTCTTCTGTTAATAATTCAGTGAGTTGCCAACACTTTCCTCCCCTCCAGCCTCAGCAAGGAGGCAGACAAGAAAATCTGCAGGGTACTACAATGTGTGGGCTGCCTCCTGGGAAGAGAGCTAGGGCCCTGAGCTCCGCTCAGCACAGGCAGGGTGCTCAGTGGAGTCCACCAGCTGCACAGACCATTTGTGCTCTGAGGTCATTCAGCGCTACCCCATCACTGAGGAATCTGCTGGCCGCCTTCCTGACAGTGCCGTACAATGTCCCACCTCACTTTCCAGCTAAAAAAACAATCATGCTGAGCCCAGGCACTGCTCCCCAGAAATTATTCCCTACCATGTTCCCTATCTTTGGCAAAGCCCCTGAAACCTCTGGTCACCCACCAAACACCATATCTGCTTCAAAACACTCTGCTCAGTCCCACTTCAGCCTACTCCCTTCACATTGCTGTTGGGGGCATTGGGTGCAGAATGATTGCAAGAGGCAGTGCTAATCCAATGGAATCCATCAGCACTGATCCTAAGTGCCTCAGAGTAATGCTGGGACAGTGCCTTTCCACCTCAGCACAGGGTCAGGGATTCACAATAGCTGTATTTTTAACCTTTTTTGTTGACATCTTTCCCAGCTTGTCCTCCAGGGATTAAAAAAATATCCAATACCAAGTAACCAGGGTGCACATCAGTCTTATCCCTGAAACTTAGTGATTTATTTGTCACCACAGGTACAGCAAGGGACTGCTCAGGAGGCAACTCAACTTGCAGCTCCCACTCTAGACTGCTGAGATGGTGCCATTGCAGGAGGCTGAGCTGGCTAGGGCTCTGGTTGGCTTGGAGACACATACTGGGAATGGAAGAGTTGTGGTGAGGTCTTGCAGGAAAAAACACTGGACTTGCAGAAAAAGAGTGGGACTTGGACGGTGGGGCAGGAACAAAATGTTTTGTTGGGAAAGCTTTCTTCTTTCAGTGCAGAGAGATGGGCCAGCTACTCCTGAGCAACAGTGATGCAAGAGACAAGGGAGTTAACAAGGTTGGCAGGAAAAGGTCTCCCCAGCCAGCTTGTTCCATAGTTTCCCACAAGGTGAGAGCAGGTAGGCCCAAGGATGGACTCAGGTTCAGCTGAGAGTCTATACCATCAGGTGAGCTTGTGATGGCAAAGCAGATTCAAGGTCCAGCTGAGAAGTTGGTTTGCAGGTCAGGGTCAGTCACAGTCCAGTGGTTGCCAGGCAGGTGTGAGGTCAAGCCAGGCAGTCTGTCCACATGCCTGGGTCCAGACGAACAGTGTCTATGGCTAGGCATAGCTGTGAAAGGGGTAGAGACAGACCACAATACAGTTCAGGCAGGGACTAAAAGCCCAGGGCTGCCATGGGCAAAGGTTGCACATGGAGGCCCAGAACAGGCTGGTCAGGGCTATCAAGACTTATCAGTGCCCTTAGGACAGGGAAAAACGAAGGCTCCTGCCTAACTTTCAATTTCTCAGCAACTTCTTGTCTGCCTCTAGCAACGGTCTGGAAATCAAAGGATGCTCCAACTTCCCTGAGGAAGGTTGATCACTCCTGTGCTACCTCACCTCAATTCTACAGCTTCATCCTCACAGTCCTGCAGACAAGCAACCTGCAAAATATCCTCTGTCAACCAGCCCCTACGGACCCTGCTGCTGGGACACTGTCCCCAGTGTCATTCTCTTGTCTAATGTCAAGGCATTGCATGGGTCTCTCCTGGGGTTCTACACAAAATTGGCAGGGAGGGAAATGTCCCCAGGGTGTCCCCAGGGCTGCCTCAGCCAAGGAAAATGTTTTATCTGATTTTATGTGAAAGAAGACGTCCAGTCACATGGGCATCTGGCTGCCTGCAACACTGCCTTCTTCTCTAAAGAAAAGTTGACTGAGAAGTTGTAATAGCTAAAATAAATAGATATGATAAAACCTTGAGGGGAATAAACAAGTTGAAAATAAATTACTGCTCACTGTCTCTTCAAAAGGTAAGACAAAATAACTAGAAGCCTGTCCAGAACAAACAGAAGGCTTCCTCAACCAGAATGCTTCATTACTGCATTCCTCCTTGATCTTATATCTTCCACAAGAAATTTGCCACTGGACCGTATCACAGCCAGGATAAAGAGTGATGGGTTTCTTTTCTGTTTCAGATGTTTTCATTCATTCCACTAATGCAATGCTGTGGTGGTACAAATGTGCTGCAGCACTCCTTAGGCAAAGCCAGTAAGGCTCTGCAACCACTTCTCCCAGAACAACCCTATATCTGGTACTTAAATACCTGGTGAGTGATTGCCTGACCTGGCTAACTTGTCACCTTTCCAGTCTGTCCCTGCCAGGGTGAGAGCTTTCAGATGGGTCAAGCAGGTAAGATGGGAGGGAGTTTGCCTTGTGGATAGAACAGAGACTTCACAGGACAGAGGATTTCCAGAGGAGTGGATGCCAGCCCTAAGCAGTAGCATCTTAGGTTATTTGTCCTTTCTCTTAAAGGGCCACCTATGAAGTCCTCTGTCTGTGGGATGGTATCAGAGGAGTGGGCAGTGAGTCAGCTTTTAGAAAGCAATTCTTTGGTAACTGAGGGAAGCTCTCAGCATCATGTTGCAGAATTTGGTGATTGCATTCATCTTACCCAATCACCTTCAAGATTTTATAAATTCTCAGCCTTCCTGTCTTCAAATTGAAGAACCTTTTCTGTAGTTCCTCATAAAACAACTACTCCATCCCTTTGATGTAGTTACCCTTCCCTGCACTTACCTCCACCATGTCTTTCTTGAAATATAGAGACCAGAACAGCCCCCACTGCTCACGATCAGGATGCATGAAGGTTTGCTATAATGCTAAAATGGTATCCTCTGTCTAATTCTAAATACTTTTGCCAGTAATGCCCAACATTTACTTTGGCTGCTGCATAAGCCCATTTCTAGGGTAATAAATTACAAGTCCAGGATCTTCTTCCTGAGGTGCAGCTGCTGAGTTCAGCATAATGTAGGAGTGCACTTGATTATTTTCCCAAAATATATTACCTTATATGTATCTATGTTGAAGTCATATGACACCTTTCTGCCCAACTGCTATGTTTCTTCTGAAGTTCCTTGCTATACAAACAGTATTTGACTATCCAAGGAAAGTCAGTCTCATCCTCAGACTTGGAGATTTCACAGTTCAGCCACTTCTCTAGGTCATCCATGAAGATGCTGAATAAAACAAGTCCCAGGAGCAACCCATGGGTTATGCTTTGAGAGGAACCTCACTGCTATCTCCAACTTTCTGAGGAAGGGAAGTGGAGAGGCAGGAGATGATTCCTTCTTCCTGGGATCCAGTGGCAGGACACCTTGGAACAGTTCAAAGCTGCACCAGGGGAGCTTCACACTGGGTGTTAAGAAGCATATCTTTACCTAACGGGTGGTCAGTGACTGGAACAGGCTCCTAGAGTGGTGGCTGATGCTCCAAGCCTGTCAGTGTTTTAAGAGGCATTTGGACAGCACCCTTAATAACATGCTGTAACCTTTGGTCAGCCCTGAAGTGGTTGGGCAGCTGGATTGGATGGTCCTTGTAGGTCTCTTCAAACTAATTGCCTTCCCGTCC
>JAWWEU010000081.1:79920063-79975544 GCA_035583155.1 Acropternis orthonyx | reverse complement strand
TTCCCTTCCCTTCCCTTCCCTTCCCTTCCCTTCCCTTCCCTTCCCTTCCCTTCCCTTCCCTTCCCTTCCCTTCTCACTGCTTATTCTTCTCCAGCCTGAGAAGCGTGCTGTGTGCCATATCTTTTGCTTCTTGTCCTTTACTCAGCGTTCATTTCCTCCAACCCTTTAGTAACTTAGTTCCTTTAGAACTTATGGTGAGGAATCTGTCAAAACCTTTTTGAAAGTCCAAATGTACTATGTCTCCTAGATCCTTATGGAGTCTCCCTCACTGGAAATATTCAAGAACCCTCTGGATGCAATTCTGTACACTGTGCTCTAGGATGACCCTGTGTGAGGGAGGTTGAACCAGAAGGCTCACTGTGGTCCACTCCAACCTTACCCATTCTGTGATTCCCTCTCCTGTGCTTATTGAGACCCGCAGAGAAACCAGCATGGCAGTGATGCAGAACTTCCCTTTACAGAAGCTATGTGACTCTTTCTCACTCGACTGTCATTCACGTACTCATCAGTCTTACTCTTTATAATAGACAACTCTCTATTACTATGGATGGAGGTCAAACAGTCATTTTTATAGTGTAGGGGTTATGCCAGCAGCCCATCGAGGCTCAGGCATAGAGACATTAATGACAGACAGGTTATACAGCTTGGCCAGCAGTTCACAGTTTCACATTTGAATTCCTCCAGGACTTTAAGGCAAATGTCATGCAGTGCTAGTGACTTATTAACATTCAAAGTATCTGTCTGGTCTTACTTCCAGCTAAGCTGTTGCCTCTGACCAATGTACTACAAATAGGGCATCAGGAGTGAAAATCTCCCCACTAAATATTGCACTTCTCTGCGGGAAGGTAGAATAAGCAACTGTATCCCTCTCTGCATGCAACAGTTTGTACTTGTTCCAGACAGACATAAAAGAAAGGTGCTTTGAAGCTTCTTACTTCCTGGGATAAACATTTAAAGTCTGATGTCTTGGCAAATTCACATCTCGAGCTGAATTTTTCCGTCATTTTCCCAGGAGCATGGCTGCTGGTGTGTCTGTTGCTACATCTGCAAGGTGATACTATTGAGAGGAAGAGGCAAGAAATAGAGTGGTCTGGAAAAAAGCACAGTATGCAGAAACTGGACCCAAGTAACACTAGGGGGTGACATTAAACTAAGGAAAAGTGCATTAATTGTATAGATTCGTTTAGCCACTTTGAAATCCAGTTCCACAGATGTGATCTGTTACATCTAAATGCTTCAAAACTTCATTTTTCCAAACTGGGAACCATCCAGAGTCTGAACTTCAGCTTTCCTTGCCACTGTGGTCCGATGATCAACCTTTGGTATGAGATGGCACTAAGTGAATACCAAGAAACATGGGTAGCTGGGGACTTGGGAAAAAAAAGAATAGCAGGCAGACGTGCAGATATGCAGGCAGAATCAAAAGAGGCAGAAAAATATCCTTAACCTAATGAGATGCTATTGGATGGACATGTGTGGCAGGAGCAGGGATTTCAACTTCAACATCCCTGCAATGATGATTCTTCATAGGAAAAAAGGAGGCAGGACATTTGTGGCTGACTTGAGGAAGACCCTTGCCCCTGCTAGCCTGAGCTCACCTTCTTGCTATCCTGCCCTGTAAGAGCTGTAGGATCTATCTAGTGCTGTGAGCCTTGGAGATTTTTCAGTTTGCCCAGCCCATTCAGCAAACTGCCCTCTTAGGGATGATCTGCAGGCATGACATAAGCTATAGGATGCCCAGACGTACTTCATCCCTAGGGGAGCTCAGACACAATTTAAGTCTTCCAAAGAGATTTCATGAGCCTCAGCAATCACATGAAAACAGGCTTCACTCATACTAGACTGAGAGTCCTCCCTCATCAGAGAGCTGGAGAGAGCTGCTGTGGAGATGTAATACGTGGAGAGGTTAGCAAGGGTAGTTCCAGAGATGAAAGAATCTTGTTCAAAACAAAGAAGTTTTGACCTTGATCATATCTTGTTATTTTGTAACTCTATCAATCCATAGTAACTCCACCAACCACAACAGAATTGCTTCAACTTGAACAATATTTTGGATCAAATTGTACTTATATTCCAAAGGAGTATATAAGTATATATAAGTTCAGAATTATTCCAACAAAATTATGTGTAGGGTGAAAAGAGGCTTGACCTAGAATAAAAACAAAAAATACAACAAAAACAAAACAGAAAAGCCAAACCTAACACAATCAACCAAAAAAACAACAACCAATTACTAAGATCTCAAACCCACTGATTATTTTTAAGATTATTTTATTTCCTGGACAATTTTAAAGATTTTTTTTTTCAAAATTTGAGGTGGCGGGGCAGGGAAGTGACAGTGCAGTGTCCTCAGACTTTCCAAAACCCCATGGATGCCAGTAATTTCTGGAGGAACACGGAGCACCCAAGAGGACTGTGTATCATTGCCCAACCATCTAGTTTCCTGAGATATTACTGCTCTCTGCCACTGTGCACATTTAGTTCATTACCAGCTCACTTCTGCTGAAAAACCTCACAGCACAGATGAGCTAGCAGAGATCACAGGCTTGCACTACAGGAAGCTGACCTTCCCATGTGTGCACATCTATGTAAGTTCACTTAAGTCATCACTATCAGCACTAGTCTTCTGCTCAGATGACATTCAAAGTGGTTTTCTGCCCAGCCCCTGACCCAGACTTGTGACCATGGCCAGCTATCAGTGATAAACCAGGACATTAAAAGAATCATTTCCTCCACTAGGAAAGATACAGATCAAAGCCTCTTCCATAAAGGTCACAAAAACTGTTTAAAAACTCTCTGTTTCTTGGGGTCCCTGCACTATAATCTGCTATTCCTTCAGAGTAAGAAGTGGCTGCGGTGTTTGTGATCATCTGGCTAGAGTATGAGTGAGGTGCCTGTGTAATGTTGTTTAGCGGCTGTCCTCCACAGCTTGGAAAGCTGAACACTCTCCAGCTAATGCATTATTTTATTTCAGTGATCTCATATTTAAAGCATCATTTCCTTAGTCTTAGGCTCTCCCAAGGGGTCAGTAAATTTCACATTCAAAGAAGACTTTAATTCTTTGGTGAGTGACAAGCTGGAATGTCAATTTGAGCTCTAATCCCTCTCTTGAGTGGTGAATGAAGCATCTTGTCATTAGTACGTCAGACAGATGCGATCAGAGATACCATGGGAATAGCAAACACCAGTAATCTGAGCCAGCTGGAAAGCAATAAGGCTTGGGATGACACCCTCTTCAACCCATTGGCTTCCAGGGGTCTGCTGAGCCCTCCTCATTGCCCTCCTACTGGTATATCCTGAACCAGTGGAGACATCTTTCTTTTTCTTTCTCTTCCAGAGCTTTTCCTGCCTTCAGATGCACCATTGCCCAATGTGCCTGGGGGAAAGAAATAATTAATATTTAAAACTTTTTCCACTTTATTCATTCCTGGTTTACATCCTTCTGCTTTGAATTGCTTTCCCACTCCTTGACTTTATACTGAGACATCCTAACATGTTCCTTTTCAGCCCTCCTTGCACGTACCACTTGGCATTGGCCCAGCAGAATAAATACATTTGGGGAGGCAGTGAAACTAGGGCTCAGCAAGGTAAGGGGATGGGTGAGAAACACCCCAGAAGGCCATTTTTCCCCAAGAACTTTTGTCTGAGGATTAACTTCCATCATCTCACCAACTTTGATGACTACTTCCTGCTGTTATCTTGGGTTGAGCAATTCCTGGGAATTTAATGTTGTATTCTGGCATATGATCTACAAATCACCCAGCAACAGCCACGAAGCAACACAAGGCCACCTGTCTCCTACAGTGCCATTGCTCACAGTGTGATGGAGAAAGGCTTAGTGACAGCAAGAAATGTTTATCTCCTCAAATCTCTTGGGCACCTGGAAATAGAAATGCCCCCTGCCTTGCCTCTCCAGTGCTGACTCACTGCCTCTCCTTTGAAGCAGATCTCCCTTTATGTCTCTCCACAGAGGGGCTCTACCTCCACTTAGTACTGCTGACTTTTTGCTCCTCTCCAACCAAAACACCTCTGCTAACCTTATCTAGTCTTCAGTCAGAACTGATTCCTCGTCCTTTAAGCCTTTAAGAGACAGAGCAGAGACATGGGATACCTGTGACTTTCAGGAAATACTGTCACTGCCAGTGTCTTTTCCCACCTGAACACCCCATGTCTGCATGCCCTGCCTTACCATCTGCCTTCCATTTTTCTATTTTTTCTGTATCACCTTTCAATTGCCTATGTGTTTTTTTTTCAGCTCGCTGTCCTCACAGAGAGGCTAGACTTATTCAACAGATCCTTGGCAAGCAAAGAAAATCTGCACAGGTAGGATGAACATGGGGTAGTGAAGATGGTCTTCAAAGGTCAGTCCCAGGTCTCTTTTTCTCTTGTTCACAGTGTCACTCTTCCTTCTTGTTGAGGTTTTTGAATGCTCTACTTTTCCCACAACTCACTGATTTTCAGCAACCAACACCACTCTCTGCTCTCTTCAGTGCCCATCTCCCACACCTTTTGCTTTCACAGCCAACTGTGTGCTCCCTCTTCATCCCAGCAGGTAACTCTTCACTCTTCATGTCTTCCAGTTTTATCACACTCTTACTTCCTTCTTCCCTGTCCTACCAGAAAGACCCTAAAACTGTGCCATATCTTCCCATTCTGTGGTCTCTGATGCTCTGGGTGTAGTCACTTGCCATAGGTAGCTGAGTGAAGACATTTAATCTGCAGAAAGTGAGAAATGTGTGAGAATGGGTTGTTATGCAGACAGATAATTAATCAGGTCTGTGTCTCGGAAGTATTTTGCAGAGGCAAAAGAGACAGGACTATGTGCACTCTAGCCCTGTTGCCAGTCACTGAAGTACAAGCCCAGTCCCCTTTGGCTATGAATAATGATTTCCAGCTGACATAACCTGCTAAAATTGTTTTAGCAAAGCACCCTGTTGACAAAGTTATGTAGCTTTAGACCAGCTCAGGCTGGGAGCAGGACAAGTTCATGGTTGTTTCTTATGGCCTTGAAACAGTCAAACACAACAGTGTTACCCTGTGCCTTGGTGTTACATAGCAAAGGGACATCAGCAAAGGGTGGGCTGGGAATGAGCAAAACCAATAATGTTGCTGCAGAGAGCTGTTACTTTCATTTTTCTGGCTTAGAGGGATTTCAATGATGTGATTTTACAGTTACATTAGCAAAGAAGGTTCCACCATTTTCTTTATTTAATTTTTTCCTACACTATTGCTATAGTCCACTATAAAGAGAGAACATTCTTCTGGTTATCACATCTGAAAATACAGGTGCGATATACATCCTGTATACATCAGGAACACTTGAGCAGGAGGAAAGCTCTCCTTTACCTTGCCCTGTGGAGCCAGAATTTGATTTCACCTGTAGTGAATAACAGACATGAGTGAGCCTGTCCCTTTAATTTTCACGCAGGGTGTTTCTGTGTCTCAGAAGGAAAACTTCTGAGTGAAGCTGGAGCTAAACGAGGTGGGGGAGGAAAACAGGGAAAAGAGGGAACAATAGCAAGCTCTCATTCTATTCAAGCTATCTGACAGGATCAGCTTACCTTGCACTGCTTGCCTACCCTGAGCTGCTAGCTGCTGTCCTACTGACAGGGAGAGCTTTCACAGCTCACTGCTCTCCAAAGCAACATCACAGAGCACTACAAACTACAGTCTCTGCAAATATATTCAACAACATGCAAATGAACCCTTCTGCGTGCATCTTTCTCCCTGCAAAAACCTATGCCTAAAAATTACCTTCAACTTTTTGCTCAGAGGAGTCAGAGGAAGCAATAATTCTTTCTCTTTACTGAAGGACATGGGTTTTTACTTGTGGTTAGACACCCATCTGAAGTATTTTAGCAACTTTCTTAATTTTCTAAGGATTGTGGAAAAAAAAAGAAAGAACTTTGAAGAAATCTTCAACAATCCGTAAGCTCAACACCTGGAAGTAAAACTGAAGAACAGTTTATTAGTGCAGTTGGAATAATTTGCAATCCCCTTAACAAATAACATTATCATGGCTTTGCTGAAGTTCTTGGCAAACTACCATCCCAGATGCAAAATTTCCTCACAAGCTCTTCAGATAACAGTGGCGGGAAGGGAAGGAAAGGAAATGAATTGCCACAGGTGCCACCATCTGCTCCACGGTCTGAAAGGGAAACTTTGTTCTGGAGCTTTATTAGCCCATTCCACTCCTTGCTTTCTGAAATTCAACATTCTTTTACTTGCTAGGTTTTCATATACTTTATTGCCAAACACAAGAAACCAGAAAACAAGAAAAATGTGCTGAAGGCCTCTGAAGGCATAAAGACGAGGTGGACACCAAACTCCCATCACTCTTCCCATGGGAGCTCTGCATTGAAGTGCTCTTCATGGGTCTACCTTTATTTTTTCTTATCTTAAATTAAATGAAACTGGTTGTTTTGTGTCCCTGTGACAAAAAATCCTACCTGAAATATAGTCCCCTCAGTACACCTTTCTAGGGCTTAAGCTATCCCTTATGGCCTGCAGTGAATTGGAATGTCATTAGTTAAAGGTATGGAGCCCAGTTTGATAAAAACCAATGTAGGTAGGCAACTACAGTTCTAAATAACAAACTTAGTATGCCTGTGAGAGTGGCCAAAATAAGTTACAACAAGGCATTCAGATAAGCTGGAGCTGAATCTATGGGTGTAGTCACTTCTATGACATCTTCCATCAATTCCCCAAATTCCATCAAGTTCAACTTCTGGTCAGGCTTCTAGCCCTAAAGCCTCACTAATCCAGCACAGCAATCATTCAGCTCCTTCCCTAGGACCCATTCTGAATAAAAAAAAAAAAATACAAAAAAACCCCCTCAAAGACCTAGCAGCAGAGTTTCTTGAATTCAGAGGTTGCAGCTGAGGATGGAGAACTGCTCCCCCACTAGTACCAGCTGGTGCTATGCAGAGAGACTAAAGCAAGTGCACAGCCTTTTACAATCTACCATAAAGCAGAGATGCCCTCCTGCCTGCAGGGCAGAAGACAGTAGGCACTTTTTTGTACTGACTGCATGCACATTATTTTATGGGAATATTGGCACTGCTACGTATGAATGTGCTGTGTGGATGGCTGGGTGGTGGGGGAGTGCTTTTCTTTGTCCTAACTGACTATGGCCTGTACACTGAAAGACCGTTCCTTTTTGGAGTTTAGGAGTCAAACAAAAGCTGAGAAAAATTATTAAGCTAAAACAGTGACTATCTGGTTAATAAATCACAATTAAAAAAACCAACAACAAATACTAATTTGACAGAGAGGAATGCAAAAAAAGGATCAGCGTTGTAGTAATTTTATGGATTAAAAACTGTTGCCATAAAGATCAAACTGTAACCCACAAAAGAGCTGCCATTCAGTATTGGGGGGGGGGGGGGGAGGAATTTAGCAAATTCAGAACTAGAAGTTAAGTCTGTGTAATAATAAACTTATTAAAGATATCAGATGTTACCAAAATGCTTGTGCCAGTGAGCAGAAACCAAAACCTTGTTCCAGGTAATAAGACAAGAGACAATGGACAGAAACTGGTGTACCTGGGAAGGTGGGGCAGTCGCAGAGGGCACTCACCTACTGTGCCTCACATCCCTCAACCTGCTGGCAGTGCTCTTCCTAATGCTCCCCAATTATTTTTTTTTCCTACATAAACAAATATATAATGAAATGCAATACCTGTCATACAAAAAGTGATTCTGAATTCTCCAAGGAAATGAATTTCAACAAAATACTCCTCACTTTCACAGTCTTCCCGTTTATTATTATAATTTTGGAAAATCTTAGCCCTTTTCCCTGACAAATATTTTTGTTAAAAAAAAAAAAAAAAAAAAAAAAAAAAAAAAAAGCTGGAAAGGTTTGCCAGCCAAGATATTACCTTCTGAGAAACCAGGGCTCTTTTATTTAAAATCCATGTGAGACAATAGTTGTAGAGAGTTCAATTTCATCATCTTTCTCTATTCTCATAGCAACCCTGTCAAATTTGGCATGAATCCACAGCTGGGAATTGAATTTACACTTGATAGATTATCTGAACCATACATATGTGGAGCTTTCTTCCAGGAAGGTTTGTGCCTTGTTATCTTTCCATTCCCCTAGAACTGCACAGGCCACACATCAGATGTGCCTGCACCAGTGAATGGAGGTGTCTGCAGTTCTCCCATGTGAAACTGTCTTCTACAGGCTGAGTACAGAATCATGTCAGGACTGGCAGCAAGCAAGGAAGTCACTTCTGTTCCTTCTCTCTGTCTGTAGGTCCCTGGGAATCTGCACAGATCCAGCACAAGGGCAGGATCAGGGAGGGCATTGTGGAACCTCTCACCCGTGATGCAGAGGGACTATTTCTACCAGCATGACTCATGGCAAAATGCCCTGCAGACCTCAAGAGGCTCTCCCTGCACCAGCTGGACCCCCTAAGAACAGGCTCATCTCTCCTGAAATCAATCAGTAAGAGGATGGAAACACGATGTGCAGTTCCCAAACCAGAGAACAGCACTAATGGCTGACCAAGGGCATGAGCCAAGGAGCAAGGGAAGATTTTGCACTTTTATCTCAAGAGTCTGCATGGAATCTTTTTAAAAGATAGATTTGCTTTAATATCAACTCAGTGTGGTATGGAGACAGCTATTTTCTCATGGGAGATACACAGTGCATTGCAGGTGCAAGTGGAGGGAGTGACGTGAAGAAGAGGTTCGAGATGGAGGGATGGCTGAAGCATTGCTGGGGATTTGGGACCTGAGGAGGGACTTACCTGGTGGGAGACACCAAAGCGGAGACACTGTGGAGTTCAGACACATAGGCAGGTGCAGCCCCGCCACAGACTACTTAGGGCTGGCCTGGCACATATCCCCTGCTAGGAAGCAGCCAGAGGGATTATGTCTTCATGAGGGAGCTGCCAGGAATGGCTGGCAGCAGCAATTGCAAAAATGAAAATATTGTGGGGCAATGAAAACACTTAAGGGGCAGCACCTTGAAGGGTAATATTTTATAAAAGCTGAGGCCTCCCTGGGCTCCCATGGATTTCACTAAGAGGAAATTGGGCCATGTTCAATACAGTATTTTAGCCACATCTATTTCCTCAGCATCACAGATGCAGGCAAGACCTCACCACATGATTATTGGGAATTACACTAGGAGAGTCCAAAGGAGCTGAAACACAGTAACGTTCCCCTAGTCACTAGGAATGGGCTGTACCCTACCAATCCAGCTACAGAACTAAATCACAGCAGAGAGAAACCTGATTATACAGGAAGGATTTGTGGAGGTGGTGGGGTAGTGTTGTCACCCAGTTTGGTTTAGATTCAACTCTGAATGAGGTTCAGAAGGTAGGGCAACTGGCTGAAACCACGAGAGATGACAGGACTTGCATCAAGCTGATCATGAAATGATGTGATGCACTTTCCTGAAAAAAAGGAAGGAGCAGTAGCAGAAACACAGCTGGTGATGAGGCTCCTGATAAAAATATTGTGAGGGAGAAAGGAGTGCAGAAAAGAGTTGAGGACAGCAGTGAGGTGAAAGGGATGTTATTAAATGTCAGGCAACCTTAGCGTGGAGAAAGGGAAAAGAGCATAGCAAGAGGCCATTGCAGCTGTATCCAGATTTCCATATATATTTTAGAATCAAACAGGAAGCATACAAAGGAGGGAGGCACAGGTATGCATCTGAGGGTGTGAGAAAAGGAACCTGTAGAAAGGCGAAGGCAGCAAAGTAGCTTATTGCTAGCAAGTGACACAGAACTAGTAATAAAAATATTTGTAAATGCCTCAAAAATGAAAGAAGGTCTAAAGGGAGGTTCTGGCTATTAGAAGGAAGGAGAACTAATACCAAAAAGCCTGGTAAAGACTGAAGTGTCCAGAGCTCCTTGGGTCAGTATTCACAATAGTTAATTTTAACCATATTCTGAATGAAATTAATTTCATGGTGGAAACAGGAGGACAGGTGTACAGGAGGGAGAAAAAGTAAAACAGAATAACTAGATGTGAACATGTTTGAAATTCACCTTGGGGAGTTTAAGCACCTCTATGATCCATGAAGTCTCTCTCTACACAGGCAGACGTGATGCCCCCAAGGAATGGAGGAGGATGAACACAGCAGCCAGTCTTTCTGTGTGTGCTGGTTTTGGCTGAGGTAGAGTTAATTTCTTCACAGTGGCTAGTATGGAACTATGTTTTGGATTTGTGTTGAATGCAGAAATGTTAATATAGAGATGTTTTTGTTATTGCCGAGCAGTTCTGCATAGCATCAAGGCCTTCTCTGCTTTTTATACTCCCATGCTGGCAAGGGGGGTGGGTATACATGGAAAACTGAGAGGAGACACAGCCAGGACAGGTGACCTCAACTAATCAAAAAGATATTCCATATTATATGACATCATGCTCAGCATATAAAGAATGGAGAAGAAGGAAGTAGAAGGGATATTTGGAATTGTGGTGTTTTTCTTCCCAAGTAACCATTACACATGATGGAGCCCTGTTTTCCTGGCTGAACATCTGCTTGCCCATGGGAAGCAGTGAATGAATGCCTTGTTTTGCTTTGCTTGTGTTTGTGGCTTTTGCTTTATTTGTTAAACTGTCTCTATCTCAACCCATGAGTATTCTCACTTTTGCCCTTTCGATTCTCTTCCCCATCTCACTGGTGGGGGAGCAAGCGAGCAGCTGCGTGGGGCTTGGTTGTTGGTTGGGGTTAAACCACAACACAGAGGAAGGCAGGCACTGGTAGTGCTTTTAGGCTACCTATAATTCCTGAAAGATATAAAACTAGATTATTTAGAAGTCAGTTGATAGTCATGGAGTAGATAATAACAAGGTGGCAGCCAACAAGAAACTCCTGCCCATGGAGAAGGAGAGTTCTGGAGAGTTCTGAACTCTCCCCTTACTGGACCAGTCTGGAAATGGAAGGAGGAGAGGGAAGTCTTCACTCCTATTTTCTTCCTATGCTCTGTATGTGTGGTAGTAGTCTCCTATTCCTTCTTTGTTCTTCTTTCTCTTCCGAGTTTTCCTGCTCTTCACCGTCTCTTTGTGTCCTATTCTCCTTCTTCTCTCCTCCTCCATATTCCTCTTGTCTCTTCACTTCAGTCATGGCTTCCAACTTTTTGCAGCTCCCTTTCAGTTCATATACATTTTTCCCATTGTCCTTCCCCTTCCTTTTTCTAGCTTGCTTCTTATGAATTGTGAATAGGATG
The DNA here is from genome assembly GCA_035583155.1 of Acropternis orthonyx. NCBI lineage: Eukaryota > Metazoa > Chordata > Aves > Passeriformes > Rhinocryptidae > Acropternis > Acropternis orthonyx. Next base: position 79,964,362 of record JAWWEU010000081.1, on the reverse strand, counting down.
TTCTGGTTCCAAGAAAATGTCCCAGCCTTCCAATACAGACTATATTTACTTAAAAGCTGAAAATCTTGGAGTCGAAAATGTCACATCTAAACAACACTAAACATGTCTTTAAGGATATAATTTCTCAAGTGTGGGCAGAGTTTCAATGATTTTTAATTGATATTGATATTGATATTAAAAAAAAATGAAACTTTCAGATGCCATAAAATATGCCACATGACATTCTAATAATTTTAAGATATACAAGATAAATTTTTAAAATATTTTTTACATTTATAACTTTCAGCATTTGAAAAGCCATTTCTAAGCCTTTACTTAGAAGGTAAGTGCATATAAGTAGTGTTATTGCAAGAGAGTTTTACAAAATATTTTTGTAAGTACATTTTAAGCAATATAATCTGTATTATTTTCTGGTTTCCTACAAAAATTGATGTTGTTTACGGGCATTATTTTAAGCTAAAGATACTTATTCAGCCAGTTGATCATATCCTTTCTTCCTTCCTCAATATAAGGTCTATCTTGAGGATTGATATCTTCCCTTTTGCGATGCACAAACCCGTGCGTCTGGCCAGGGTAAATTTTAACTTCATAATCAACTTTACAGTTTTGTTTAAGCTTCTGCTCCAGTGAGGTGACCTGTAACACAGAATGTTCCTTGTTGACTGAGTAAGAAGTTAGCATGGTCTACATTTACAGCCCTCAATTTGTCCTGGGTTTTTTTGGGTTTTTTTTTTTTTTTCCCACTTTTCTGGAAATAAACAATATGTCCTTGACGCTGCTTCCTCTTCTCCTAATTTTACACCTAAATGTATTTCTGTTATTACACTTGCTTTGTTTAACTAGGCTTTTTTCTCCAGTAAAATAACAATATAGGACTGTATAAAATGTCAAAACAGTAAATGGGTTGCTGTAACAATACTTGTAAAGTTAAAAACACCTTGCTCAGCTCATGAGAAAGCGGGTGTCTAAGGATCATGGTACAAGTTATTGCTGATAGGCCTCACCAAAAAAAAAATGGGGCAAGAGTTTGAATGAATTTGAAATTGAGGGAGGAGAGGCATAGATACACAATCAGCAGTTCAAAGCAACTAGCATTTTTGGTAGGAAAATTAAAGCCAACACCACTCAATAAAAGCACATGTTCCTCTTTGATCTCCTTCATAGATAATCATCTTTCTTCAGTCATTCTCCACCCACACTCCAGAGAAAGGCTGTTGACAGAGTATCAGAAAGGAGAAGCTCTGCAGGGCAGTGGGGAAAGGAAACGAGTAGTCATGAGATTTTTTAATTCTGCAACTAGTGATTCCACTTCTGCTGATTTTACAGACCATCAGTATTACTAAAGAGGGTCTTCCATCTTAAACTTGACAGTTTAAGAATCTAAGTCTTCCTCTGAAATCTTGCTCATTTCCTAAGAATTGATGACAGTCATCCATATTTTCAAACAGAAAACATTTTTAGTGTCATTGTAAAACTTTTTGAGTTGGGGATAAATAATATAAATTTGTGTATATGTACTGTAAGAGTTAGTGAAAGGGGAAGATGAGTTGGGGATAAATAATATAAACTTGTCTATATGTACTGTAAGAGTTAGTGAAAGGGGAAGCAAAGTGCAAATTAGTTTTCTACTTTCTCTTCATTAAATACCAACTTACAAAACAAGCATGATAAGCATTAAAAAAATAAATATCTATGATGAGAAACTCACCTGCTCCAATGGGATGATGTCATCCTTTTCACCAAAAATGAAGAAGGTAGGATGCAGCAAATTGGATTTGTCATCAAAATGCCTGATCACTCCTAGGGAAGAAGGAGAGGCATATACAATGAGTCATCCTAATTAAAGTGGTGAAAACACTACCAAATCTATACAGTGAAACTGCAAGACATTTTGATCAGTTAAAGCTGCTCAGTTTGTGAAGGAATTTACAAACACACTTTGCTTAAAAGTCCCTTTTGTTGTGGAATGTTTGGGATGTCACTAAAGATCAAAAGACCAGTTCTTTGTGAAAAAAAATCAGAGACTAATTGTTACACTTTGCCCCATTTCAGTGATTTTCTTTGGGCAACTTCTTCTGACCACTGTCAGAAACAGGGTTCTGTGAGAGATGGACACTTTGGAGCTGCTCACCTCTAGCCTGGGAGGGCCATTTTTAAGGTACTTGTAAATATTCAGTATTCCAGATACACAGTTAGGATTTCAGTATACATATATTTCTACTGACACAAATTCATAACAAATTGACACTGTAATTTAGACTATTCAAACACATTTGAATTTAAGAAAAGTAAAACTAGACAGCTACCACCCTGGCTACTCTTTTCACTCCTGAGATTATTACAACAGAAATGTAAAACATTAGCAAGTAGCATTGTTGAATTGACTCAACCGATCAGCAAATCAGTGCAGCAAAGCAGTCCCCATAAGCTTTCTGGAAAAATACCTTCAACTTTCTTTCACCTCTAATTAATGTAAATTGCTCTGACTTTTGCAGAAGTACAGAGGTTTATAAAAGAAATATAAATGGTAACATAAATGTATTGAGAACTGAAGTATGAGAGTACAAGGGTTAAAACAGAGAGTTTAAAATGGTTCCTATTAGTAACAAGGGACCACTGCCTAAAAGATATAAAAGATGTGCCAAGAGGAACCTCAGCCACAGTGAGGGCTTGGCATTTACTGTCCCTTGTACGTTATGTTGTGCAGAAGTGACCCCGGTCATGCCACTCAAATACACAGATCTTGCTGGTTACGATCAAGTGCAAAAATGTTACAGTGCAAAATCAAATTGCTTTAAGGTCCTGTATAACAAAATCACCTTCTTCCACTAGATGTCACACTGAATTTTGTTAGAGTAATAGCCCTGCAGAATTAGTTCCTGCACCAGTTATACCTGCTCAGAGTTTCAGGCTTACCGTAGAGGGACACCCCCGTCTTTAAATGAGGATTTTTCAGCATCAGATGTTGCACAGCTGCTCCACCCCAGCAAAACCCAATGACACCGATCTTCTTTGCACCACATTGGTCCCTTAGATACTTGAGGACGACATCAACTTCTCTGAGACACGCAAATGAAAGTGAATTAAGGCTCTAGCTCTGCTCCCCTGGCCTCCCCAGTGGCTGCTGCTCAGACACTGGCTGGGCATCAGTCTGCTTCTGGGACTGACTGTCTTTGCATCACTACTGGCTTCTCTCTTTCCCTTACTTATCAATTTGCCTTTATCTCAGCCCATAAGTTTTTTTGCTCTGTTTCTCCTATCCTCTCCCCTGTTCCTCTTGGGGGAGCGAGTGAGTGGTGTTACAGGTGCTTGGCTGCTGGCTGGGGCCAACTCACAACACTACTTTACTATTATTCAGTTCTAAAATACAGGAGAAACTCCAGGGGAGAACACAAAGGAGAAAATCAGTCTTTCTGGATCACTGTTACTAGGACATAAGGTGATTTTATAAACAGCAGTCCAGTTAATTCCACAAATGGCAATAGCTGTCATATAGGCTAACACAAATAAAAGTTTGAGACACACAGCCAGTCAAGAGCACCACGGTATCACAAATATGACTCACGGTTAAACTATCTCACACCAGGAAGACAACTAGTTTATAAAATTGTGGAGGCAAATCTAAAATTGTTGCTTCTAGATCAGAAGTAACAGAAGATATGTGTCAGGTAAAAAGGGGGGAAATATAGAAGAGTGGTAAAGCGGTAAAGCTTTGAACCAGCTGTGATCTGATGAGGAGCAGTACCAATGTCCCTTAGTCACACAGTGTTTAGTGACTGCATTTATGCCCTACCTAAAATCCAGGAAGTCGTGCCAACCTGCAAGAACTGAATCAAACTGAAGTGGAGTAAGTGAGCTGCGTTTTCTAGCCTTTGCTGGTTCTTTTCTTTTGAGTCATTCATTTCACTTCTACTCTCCGCACAGGTAAACAGTGGACACTTTTGTTCTTGTTCAAACTTCTATTTTCTCCAAAAAGCACCCCTCACATAACCATGAGCTTGTCCCATAAGCTGCATGAAATTCCTATTGGTGGACATCCAACTATATTTGACCCACTAATAATTTAGGATCTAATGCTACATCTTTACTGAGGCAAAAATTCCTACAAAATAAGGATGTCCACTCGCTGGACAGGAAACAGTGGTTGTACTTGTCTGTTTTGCCGGCATTTCGGGTTTTCAGCCAGTCATCGAAAGATCCCCAGTCGTTAGAAGGTTTCCAAGCTTCTTGTCCCACAAAAAAATCTGGGCAGATGGTTCTGCAAGAAAAATGAAAATATTTTATGTCCACCAAATAATACGGAGAACAGATTAAAGGAAGGTCCATGTGTACTATACAACAAATTCATTTTGTTGAATACACATAGAACTTAATTTACATCAAAGCATTATACCAGCAATTCTCAATATTTTTCTACACCTAGTAAGAAGACTTAGCATAATTTGCAGACACATTTTCCCTGCTAAAGCTCATTAATTAACTTGATAGATAGTTAACTGTAACTGAAAATCCTTAGTGGTTTCTTACCAAACTTTAAAAGAAAGCCAATCAAACAAACTACAATTTACATGGTACATACATTTGGGCTAAAAGGAACACACACACAGTAATACAGGAGAGAGGATACCCAATATGCTTTTCAAATATTTGGGAACTTCCTTTCTTTGGCACAAGCTGGTACACTTTACCTGCACTGAATGACCTTCAGCTTCTTTGGAATTTTTACCATAACAGCAAAGCTGCACAGAGGCTACACTGAGAGGGAGGAAGCAGGCTCCTGCAGGATCACGGAAGATGGAAGATGCAGAATAACACTTTTCTCTGTTTCCCCTCCCTTCTTCTGTGCTTACATACTAAATCATTATGATAGGATTAGTGAACTATTTTAGAATTCTTTCACTGTTTTAAGGGAAAACTTGCTAGAGAAAGGTGTAAGGAAAGCCTATGAAATTATTTGTGTTTGCATGGTTTATATGAAAATGGGAAATAGTTGGCTCAAAAACCTTTCTTACTAAAAAGACACTTTGAAAACAGTAGTATTTCTTACATGTATCCATTAGTTGTGAGCATATCAGCTATGTATCTGGTGTTTGGGAGTTGCCATCCAAATATATCATGAATCACAATCACGGCTCTGTCTGTGCTGGCAGGTGGTTTGCAAACGTAAGCCTTGATGTGCTCAACTTGCACCTCCTGCCCACGGCCTCCATAGTCAAACCTGTCTCCAATGTCACACGGGCAGGGCCTCGATTCATTAGCCATGTGATACTAAAGAACAGAAAATATTCAGTTGTAAATAGCAAAGCATACCATATGGGAAAAGTTCAAAAGACAGCGTTCTCATAGGCTGTTCAGGTTTCTAATCATTACAGCGGACATGCCCATTACTGTTTCATCTCAAACACAGCATTAGTCAATAAGCCCATGGGTTTTTTACAAATTAGAATCTTGTTAGAGTTACTTATGAACCCCAGAAGAGACCTGATACATAACTAGGGCTTCCATGCCCTGCAGTAAGTAATGTAATAAAAATAAAGGTACGAGCAAGCAGGCAGGCAACCATCACAAATTATTTACATACTGATAAAGGTTCTTTTAACAGTTCTTTCACTCTTCATCATGTGTATTTCCTGTCAGAAATGCATAACTTTCTTTAGCATACATTGTAAAGGCTTAATACAAGACTCAGCATTTTGAAGGAAAAGAAAAAAAAAAAACCACCACTGTGTAGAAAGATAAAATTACACTCAGATTAAACATTGTATTTTCCTCCAGAGAATTAAAATATTCCATAGCTGACTTTTCCAATGTCAATAAATCCTTTTTCTAAATAGTTTTAGCCCCAGACCTTGCAGCCTTCCGAAGAAGGATGCTTAGGAAAGGTGCCAAGAAAAATATACGAGCAAAAGTCAGACTGTAAAATTGTATTTATTTAGTATTAAATAAAGAACGCATTCAAACTCCAAGATAGGGGGGGAAATCCTTAGTTAAGCCAAATCTTTTATTGAGAAGGTAACAGTAGGGTATGGTTAATTTTTTTCAAACTATTGCTTAAGTGAAAATAAACAATTCCCAAAGGTCAAAAAGTGCCAGCAGAATCTAACAGAGCTGTATGTAGCTCCTTGGACTCAAATTAACGATTTTATGTCATCAACCTTAGGTTAATCAAGTGAGTGGACTGACCTGAATAACTTCACTGAATATGCACAGAACAACTCCAAATGATTAAGGAACGCGGAGAGAATTTAGAAAAAGCTTTACCTAAACTCTCTACAGAAAAATTGTGTGTATTACCAAAGAAACCTTTGCTAGTACAAAAACAAGGATGTTCAAACTTGACTGTGCTAAATGAACTTACAGAGAGAAACTGGAAAAAGTAGGTTACTGAACCATTCCTGGATGAGTGGGACTTAAATTAGTTGTGGCACCAACGGGACACTTTAGGAAAACAAACAAACAATCTGGCAGCCTGGAGAAGTCCACAGATTTCCAGGGACCAAAATGTCCTGGATTTTCAGACTTTAAAGTCCAGAATATCCCAAACAGTATTACCAGAGATAGATCATAGATCCTGTGAGATTTCATTTTCACAGATCAATTCCATATTCGAAAGATGTGTTAACTCTGGGCATACATCTAGACCAGTCCTCTACTGTCTTTTTTAAATAAGCCAGACCCACCCAGGGGTGTCTTTTTTCTCTACGTGTTGTGGTCTCACACACAGGACTTACTTCTAAGTTAAAGGAAGTATACCGGGAAAAGATGAATTAATAAAGGAGCACATAAGGCAAAATACAGTGCAAATATATAATAGGAAAGAGTTGATAACTAATTTTCTATTCACAATTTCCTTTTGATTAGACTGAAATCAGAAAATATAACAAAACCAGGAACTGACTATTAAAGAAACATGTATTTCAGAACTCCACAATTACAAACACGATGCTCTTATCAGTCATCAGTACATCCTTAAAGGCTTTAACTGCAAATATTTCATACAATCTCCTAAAATATAAGGCAACACATAAAAGATGAAATATATAAAGATGTAGATATGTCAGGTGAGGAGAAGAGCTCCAGGCACAAGCCTGTGAGGGGTAGTGTTGGCTTGTATGGTTTATTAGCCATATAGACTTGCAAACTTTGTAGCATATTCAAGACATTTCAGTGTTTCTGCATTTGCTGTAGCATGCATTACATACAAGCAGTGTATTTTTCCATTTCTGAGTCTACTGAATTTTACTTAAAAATTAATTCCCTTCTCTTACATTCACCAAACCTATTCTTCCAGGAAGCTCTACAAACCCACAGCCTTGTGTGCCACCATTTCCACCTGCGAGCACTTGAGCCTTTATTTGAAGACCAAGCAATAACTAATTTTCGGAAACTTGAATCTACAACCAGAAAAATAAGGAGATGCTGCTGTGTGGCACTTCCATTTTCAACACACTCTGCTGACAGGTCTTCCCCACCTCTAGAGGGAAAATAAACGGTTTCTGAATCACCATCTGAAAAAACCCAGCAAGGAAAATAGCCCGGTATTTCATTTAAATGACCTTGCACTCTTTAAAAAAGCAGGCAGATAAAATGAAAGGCCCCCCAAACATGCTGAGTCAAACCACAGCACGCACTTGTCTTTCTCAGAAGAAAAATCCAGGAGCGCTTACGTTAAAAAAAAAAAAAAAATAATAAATCCAAACGCACCCAACACGTACCTGTAGCAGAGCAAGCGTGGGAGACAGCAGAAGCAAGATGCCCGAGCTCAGCGTGTATGAATGGGCTCTCAGTGAAAGCGCTAGCTCACGAAATGAAAGGCGTGAGTGCAGGGATCCTGTGTCTTTAAATAAGAGTTGCATAAGCCTTTATCTTTGTGTCTCGCAGAGTGACGAAGTCCACGCTTTTTAAAGCCGTTTTCACTGCGAGGGTGGGCGGGGTGTGCTGCTGTAGTGGAGTACCAAGCCTCTTTCATTTACACAAAATGCTATTAAGCCCAGGAGGGCTTTTTCTTTCAGCTTAGAAAACATACATGTTGACTTAGCTGAGCAATCCTTCTAGAAAAGTCTTCTTTTTTTTTTTTTTTTTAAGGGTGTTTCTTTGTTTTTAAAGGTTAGACTACTATCACTTTGAAACATTACATTGGAATTATTAGTTCTTTAGGCTATTCCCACATGGGTAAAAGACATTTAAAGTCATCAGCAGGGTGAGCAAAGTAGAGACATCATTTCAAAGCTCTATACATGACAAAGCTTATACAGTACAGGGAAAATATCTCTTTCAGAGTGAAAAGAAGTAGCACGTAAAAAAGTAACAGATTGCTTTAGAAAGATAAGCATGTAAAATACTGATACATTCTTATCACAGGACATTTTATACATTTTTTTCTTTTTGAATAAAAGTGTCTGACTGATCCTTTTACCCCTCACATTCTTCTGGTTTTCTTTTTATGGGATTATTAGGATTATTTCTTAAAGAGCTTTAGCTAAATATATTAGCAATCCAAAATTTACTGTTTCCTCAGAGACATGTCTAAAAAGTAGACTAAATGCACGTTAGTCTACCACACTTCTGTCTTACAATTTAGTTCTCATATATAAGGTGTTTTCTCATTCTCTAAATAACTTTGTTAATGTTATTTGTTTGCAATCCCTAAAATGAAACCAAACAAATGAAAATGAGTCTACCCAAGAATTCCAGAGCAAAGTCATAAAGCTCAAAACCCAACCTTTTTGGTTTGGGTTTTTGGTTTTTCCCACTTGTGTACTACAAATTATAGCACACAGGGAGCTTAAATACTCCATAGCAACTTTAAATAACAGTAGTTAAATAAATGAGAGAAAAACTCCTAGAAAAGAAAAATGACAGCACTGCTTGTAGAAACTTCTCTCCACTAGAGCACGTTTCCACTTTCTTTGTCATGTGGCTCTGGAAATAATTCTTTATACATAAGACTATTCCCCTTCACATTAATATTAATATTAAATTTTAGAAATTAAACTTATTTTAGTTTGATTCCCCATTGTTTCATGTTCCTTTACAGGCAGTCCATGCTGGTTTTTCACTTGAAAGCCAAATTCAACACATCCATGATCTCTGTGCGTGCAGTTGGCTGCACTTTACACTGTAAACACACGCCTCTTTTGGATCTCGCATGTCCAGCTCTTACTCAGGGACTTACAGTTTTATCACGAAGGTTTGGCTGTACTTGTAGTAGCTCATAGCTGTCCTTTCACTTCAAACAAAAGCTGTATCTCATTCATTTTTTTTTTTTTTTGCTTAGTCACGGTGTTAGTGTTACAGCACACATGCCATTCCAGCACTTATGAATGACTGCTGTTCTCTAAATAGATGTCCTGACTGTCCTCTCGCACAGTCACTAACATCCTAATGCTAATGGAACACCATTAATGTGGAGTTATCAAGGTTTGACACTGGGGTAATTAAGGTACAATAAACTTCCAGACCTCTACATTCTTCTCCTGCAAAAAAAATGTGTTATGACAGCTATATGAACCAGGTAACAGCTGTATTAATCTATTACCTATAGATTATATCATATGAAAAACAACAGGCCAGAATTCTCTGAAGACCTCCCCATAGGAAACATGGGGGCAGGGAGAGCCTTAACAGCACGTAAAGAAGGAAAACACATGTGGGAAAAGGCAAAAGAAATTAAAATCCCATTAAGAGAGATAAGGTTCATTAATACTGTTGACTATTTTTACATGTTGACTATATTTTTACATATTTTTCTGGCAGTATATTTAATTTGAGAGGCTTCCCTAAATTACATTTTCTTGCCATTAAATTCCATATGGTCTTTATCAGTAGCACTGAGAAGGTGAGAAGGGACATACAACCATTTTTGGGTTTTTTTTTTTAATAACTTTAACAGTACCAGAGCCTGGTGAAGACATGAGGGAGCTGGTTTCAAACTAACAATCACAAGCCTTTCTCCCCATGAGGCATAATTAAACAGTGTAAGTCACTGTCTCCAGATGCCCTAGAGAGCAGCAGATCAAGCATGGTGAAAAAAGGGACTGGCAAATCCTCAGAGGCTTGGTGCCCCAGTGGCCATTGGATACGATGCTCCAGTGGCAACATCCAGCTCAGGAATCCCTGAAGGGCAGGTTGCCAGGATGTTTAGCAAGAGGGGATATTCCCTAGAGAGTCACTGCTGGCCACAGGTGGAGGCTGAGTGCTGAGGTGGATGCAACCTTGAGCTGATGTAACACAGAGAATTTTGTCTCACGTCACTGATGGAAAAACTAAGTAACAAGATACAATTATGCAAACCCATGTAATATTTCTACTTCAGGCAGTAGCCATGGTTGTAAGCCCCACATTAAATGCCTTGTCTGCAGATTGCATCGTACTTTTCGATGCCTAACCCGACCGGGAAAGCATCTACAGAGTTTCACAGAGCCACAGGTAGTACGAGAAAGTAGTACCCCACCTGAATAACCTCAGCCACAAATTTTGAAACCAGGCATGACCCCTTACATCACCCGTTAAAATAGACATCTGCCCTGAGGGTACAAATCAAAAAATCCTTGTCTTTCAAAACAAGCTTCATCAAACAATGTATTTGTGTTCCTAAATTTTTGACTTGTGATTTATGTGGAATTTAGACAAACAAATGGATTAATTTACCATTAGTCTAACTTATTTCAAGCATGAAGGTAAATCTCAAGGAACTGGAGGATCTTTCAAAGCATATTTAAACATGACAGCCACTTTTGCGGTAAGGTTCTAGAAAATTTGTTAGAATATGGTCTCACAATCTGCAAAGATATGGACAGAAGTATTTCCTACATGTGAAATATGTGACAATGCTAAATACACTATAAGTTTAAAAAAGCCTCTAACAGATACCTATGGATGCAGTTTGTCATATCCTACATGGTTTATGGATTCCTAGGACCAACAGAAAACTAACATACAACAAGGTATAGCTCCCTTAGTAGATTACTCAAAAACAGCAGTGGGATTTTGATAGAACTTTATAACTTGGGTTAGTAGCCATACTTTTATAAAAGAAAGAGACTTAAGGAAAAAAACCATAACAATCTAGATTTCATTCTTAGCCCTTCTATGTCTAGCTCTATTTTTCTCCTTGTTTTTCAAGCACTGTTATGAGGCTGATTTTTGATTCTCAATTCAGGATGGAAATTTAAAAACGCAGAAATCAAAGATGACGGAGGTTGTTAGCATTCTTGATGAAGGGGAATGAAGTAATCTCTTTCAGCAAAAACAAAAAATGTAGGGTTCAGAAGATCAGATATATGATCAGAATCTTTGATTACACTCTGCTCCTGGGTGAAGTTCTAGCTCTGCAGCATGCAGAGCAGTAGTAAACTTGAAAAAGGAAGCTAAATTGGAAAGGTGACCAAAGGCCAACATGTATGTCTGTCCAGATCCAAAATAAAGACATGGCTGTTATGACCCATTCTGAAAATAGGAATGAAAATCCTCACCACCATCTTCTTTGCATAATATCCTTCCAACTCTGCTGAAAATCTCTCTCTTCATCAGCTAACAGCCTCATTTGAAGAAATAATGCTAGACTAAGTACTTAAGCTAAGCAACATGCATATGCACATATATTTGTTTGTATTACATCCTTCTGTTTACCTACCATAGAGAGATACACCAGCCTTTAATTCCCAGTGTGTCATCACCAGGTGGTGTACAGCAACACCACTCCAGCAAAAACCAGTGATCACTGATTTCTTTTCACCACACTGCTCCTTAGTATGTCATGACAGCATCAGCTTCTCTGGAACACATAATCAAATGCAGATCAAGCAACCATAGTAAAACCAGTATTTGAAAATATGAAAATACAGAAATGCATGTAAATGTCCCCACATCATGCTGGATTTATATTTTCTTTCACACATTTTAAATAAATAATTATTTCAGTTAACTATTAGGGGGTTTTAATCTCAAATCATCAAAAAAAAGAAAAAAAAAAGTCAATGGAATTCAATAAAGAAGCAACATAAATAATATACATCAAAAGAAACCTGAAGGGATAGAAAGTAGATGACTGATTACACACCTACTTAAGAATTTAAAAAAACCTTAACATTCTCTGGGAAGCTGAATGAATTTATGCTTAATAAATGTTGATTTAAAAAGTAATAAAATCCTCTCTAGACAATACTATTTATTAGCCAGTCAAAATGCTGACAATAATTGAAGTTAGTATCTGAGATATTTGTTGCAGGGAAGTCAATGTAACAAACATGGTAGATGTTTTCAGAATTTACAATGTAGGCTGAAATACATCTTGCCTAGTTGCTGTGTTCTGAAAATACTCATTTACCCCTGAAGTACATGTCACCATGCAGAGGCACTAAAGAAAAGGTACTGGTAGGAGAGAGTTGGCGTTTAAGGCTTTTTTATCTCCTCAAAGCAGTGCTTTCAGCTCCAGCTCCACCCCCCTTGGGCACACAAGCCATATACACTGTCAATACACCAGCCTCGCAAATACCACACCGTCTGCCAACACACAAATGCACACAGAAGCAAATTAAGTGCCAAAAAATTCTTTCCTCATTGGAGCTGACACTTGAAACCTGTGAATTGCCTGTAAGAAATGTTAGGCAGTGCCCAACCCTGCCTTCCCATTGCAGCAGAGAGGAGACTGATTCCAAACTAAAAGGTTACTACAACAACTGACCCCTCTGACACAGGAGCTCTCTGGAAATGATTCATTTATGTCTCCCATAATCTTCTCACCAAATACCCCAGCAACCTTCAAAGTAGCTACTCTCAATAGTTCAAGATATTTGCTCTCCCAGGAAGAGTTTGGTCCTTATTGCACCTGGATGATATAGCCATCAGTTACCTGGGGGCAGTTACACCATGCTCTGGCACAATATTAATACTTTTATCCCTAGCATTTTATCTGTTTTGAGCACATAATTTGAAATGATACACAGTAAAACAATATATTATCTTGTAAAAGATGATCTAATTAGGTCCCGATTACAAAAATTTTAGATTTTGCACGCAACATATACCATTTAACATAAATTCATTATTAAAGGGTTCCATGTAGATGAAGACAATTAGATAAAATAGTTGTTTACTACAGAGTACTTACTTATGAGCTACAAAAATACCCCAAACAGACGACTGATGGACTGAGGTCAGCAAAGAGCAAGTGAAGGGAAACTGTGTGGGAAGAAAGGGAGGGGTGTTTTACACGTTTGGTGGCTGGAAAAAGGGAAGTACAGTAAGAGTCCACTCAGTACTCAGGAGTTCCTGCATCACGGGGTTGCCCAAACCCTAGCTCAGGGTGACCCCAGATGAATTGTGCTGCGTGGCCAGCAGCAGAGTTGGGATAGCACGTTCACTAGTGGATAGTAGAGTTTCTTCACACAGATGGAAACAAGCAGGGACTCTGGAAGCTGCCATCACAAGGTCACCACCAGATGATGCCATGTGTTCTGCCAAGACCAACCCACAGGGAATCAGTGGGCTCCCTGGGAAATGGCAATCATCTTTCACTTATTAAATGTCTTTGGCTCTCTCCCTCCTCAGACACACCTCATGTATGATAATGATCATGGTGAAATGACTGGATCAGTTTGACCTAAATCAGACTGAAGCATGCTGCAAGTGTTTATTTTAACTTGTTTGATCATTTTTATCATTTCTATTAAAAAACCCCAACCAAACTAACAAAAAACCAAACAAAAACCAACAGTGACATCCAAAGCATAACTGTGTTTGGAAATGTATGGGCAAAACTGTGTAGCCTTTAGATAACCACCTGTCAGAAACACACACATTGCTTTGAAAGTGAACCTTCACAAGCCAATGTAGAACATGTTCTTTCCCACTCAAACTGATCTTATAAGACACAAGCCATCAATCTTAACACGGGCTCTGAGATACATCTCCCATAGCTTTTCATCTCATACTGCACTAGGAAAAAAACCTGGCTATTTTCCTCTCAGTAAACATCAGTGCACCAGTTCAGAAGCATCTTGAAGCAATGAGGGAAGACACATGTGGCTTCTCTTCATTCAAACACTGCTGTCTGAAAACATTCAGTTCTCCTCCTGTCTAGAGCAATGGAAACACCAGTCTTTTTCCTTTGACTACTGCAGTATAGGTGGAGGGAAAGAAGGTATTACAAAAAGAAGTATCACAGGGCATGAATCCCAGAGAAAAATTACAAGGTAGTGTGGAGAAATACCAATTCATCAGACACTGGGTACTTTTGACAGAGCAGACCGTGTAATAAAGCAGCACATTGTCATACAAGTGATTTGCCTGTATCCTGCACAGCATGAAAGGTGTGCGTCCATTCTCATGTTGAGAATGTTAGCATTTGGTCACAAGACAAACATACTTCCAAACATGGAGCAGAATAGGGGATACCAAGTCGTCAAGAAAGACCAAGCATGCTGTACTCCGCAACACTGCACAGCAATGCTCCTCTCTGGTTTTGCAGTATGGAAATATATTGCTCAAACTGCCCTGGTAATAATTTTCTCTTGTGTATGAGAATAACAGTTCTAACATAAGGCTAGAAATCACAAAGACTGGGATTTCTTGGAGAAGAAAAGATTTCTTACGTGTATCCATTAGTTGTTAGCATATCAGCCATGTATCTTGTGTTTGGGAGTTGCCACCTAAGTGTATCATGAATCACAATCAGGGCTTTGCCAGCACTGGCAGGTGGTTTGCAATCATACGCCTTGATGTGCTCAACTTGCACTTCCTGCCTACAACCCTCACAGTCAAACCTGCTTCCAAATATCACATTGGCCATCATTAGCCATCTAGGAATCTGTGGGAATGCAAAAATGAGAAACAGTTGCTATTTGCAATAACAACTGTGATTAAGAATCATTATCTTCATCCAGTCCCCCCAGTACCCTCCAGACACCTAATAACACCTTGGTATTGCAAGGCTGGAAGCAAAACTCTAGGTGTTTATTGTAATAAGGCTGTTTACACATTCATTCCAAAATTATTCATGAATTTCAGGTCAGTTAACATAACCCATGAGTGTGGGAAGGCCAGAAAAAGGCCTTACATCAGTCTACCATTCCTAGCTTTGTGCCTGGAGCAATCCAGCATGTGATAACTACATTTCCATGTGATAACTACATTTCCATGTGATATCCCCCCACACTGTGTTACATAACCATTCCTCTCATGTGGTCTTACAGTTCCTCCTCGTAGGCTGGCACCTGGTAACCTCTTGCTCTTTCTTCTGTGGGACCCCACTTGTCAGCATGATGCTTCTATGACTACTGTTCTCCTAAAGTTTTCATTCTGTATGTCCCTTTTCCCTTCCTCCTTCGGGAATCCAAAGCTGTGCTGCCTACATGCACTTTGCTGGTCCCTTGTACCCCCTGCTATGTACAGTCCTTTCCCTGGGAACCCATCATTAACTGGCATCTCTACAAGTTCTAATAAACCAACTCGAGGAAGGTAAATCAGCAGAAGGATTCACTGCAAGTTACATACTACGTACTCTGAACTGAGAGGGATTTAGAAGAATAGAGACATAAACCCCTATTGTGCATATAACGCACCCTCATACATCACAGGTATGTACTTTCTCCAGAGGTATACATTTTAAATTACAAACTGGAAACTGCTCCATTTCTCCTTAAGTGAAGAAGGTTTTCTGAAGAGTTTTTTACCTAAGAGATCTTCTCACAAGAATCCCTCAAGTTCATCATAATTTCTTGTTCCTTTCAACAGCAGAGAAGCCATTGTAGCATCTTTTTAAACCAAACTAACTTTTGGTGCCCCTTACTCTTCCCCCTCCACAGGCAGTAGACAGTCACACACAGAGCATTTTTAATACCGTAGTCTGAGAAGCTCTTTAACCTTGCTCTGCTGCCACTCTGAACTGATCAAAATGGAACTGTTTGCTTATAACCATGAGCTAGTCTCTCTTCCCATGTCAGTGCAGGCACTGGAACAATATTCCTTGATCTGGTTGGTCCCCTTACTAAAGTGAAATGTACCATGCTGGCAATAAAAATTCAATGCATGCTCCCCTGTGTTTGACTGGCTTTTTGAGGAATATATGTTAACCGTTTATCCCTTTCTGGACATTCTAATTCAAATATATTTCAAATAAGACCTTTAATACACTTTCACTACTCCCCTCTTCAATTTCTCTGCTACAATTGTAATATGGTAAAAGGTATTAAAAACAGTTTCATGACTTAGTCTATCACATAAATCTTCTGTATAAAATAAAACCAAATAGCAAAACAATTTGGGGTAAGACCCAGTTCAGGCAGAGTCTGATCGGTGAACTTTTAACACTGCAGCCACAACACAACAGCATCTCTGTTGTTCTCCCACCCACAGTGGTGAGCCTGGGCCAACAGCATCAACACAGAAAGAGGTAACACAATTCAAAACAGCTTTAGTTGTAAACACTTCAGTGTCTTTTCCTTCACCCATCTATTTATTTTTCCCACTGCTCATAAGTCATTGTCCAGTTTCTTCTATGGCATGTCATCAAGGTGGCAAGTTCCCATTTTCTCATCCAGCAAGCTCTGATCCTCAATCATACGAGTGCCAGACACAAAACTGGAAAAAATGATCTCCACAATACTCCATATTAGAGTAGAGGCTTCTCCTCCCTCTAGTGAGCACTGGTGATGCTTGGATGGCAGAAGTTCAGATTTACTAGTTAGTATTTATTAGTTGTTGAATACTACCTTTTCAGTGATAAGTATTTGGACTTCCCCTCTCAGCTGAGTTTTAGTTTGCTGAGTCACTGTAAAGTGATTTTGCAGTATTTGGCCAATCAATTTTAACAGAGAATTGCAAGGAAATAAACTTATCATTTTGAAACTAATACTGTTTGCCATGGTTAAAATTCCTTTAAACAGCCTAGTATAATTATATTTATACTCGTATATATGCAGAAAAAAAGATCTTATGATGAGCACGCATAAACAGAATACCTGGGGGTAAAATTCAAATCATGCTTCTTCCAACTCAATGGCTTATGATACCTTAAAGCAATCTGATTTTGCTATATACAGGAGGTAAACTGATAAACATTCAGTAGTGTAAAATAAAATGCAGGGTGTGGTGATGCTGTATGACAACCAGTGTTTCCTCTGATTAACTACAGACTCCTAAGGAGGAGGAGACATTCCACCTTTTATCACAAGCCAGCAGGCTGGTGCCTTGCTGCTCACGGCAACAACATGCAAGAACTTTGCTTGCTACAGTTTCCCACTTACTAGGAAGCCAGGTTTCCTCTGACACTGGTGTACCTTTACTGCAGGATTTGACAGGGACCATTCAGAGTGTTGCTTACTGTAATTAGAGCCAAACTCCCTACAAGTCTTCTTTGTGGAAAAAAAGGAGAGGGGTCTCATCTTGTGGACATTTCCTGGAGCAAGTATGGTCTGGCTATGAAGCTGTTAACCACAGAGCTTTTAATGCAGTGCTGAAAGAACAGCTGTGATAGCCAACTGCACCAGATCTCGCCTAAAGCAGAGTTATGTCTGGGCTGAGAAGTCAGGGATTATGTTCAAAAATCACCTTGTTTCCTTCTCTCCAGGCAAACCATCCTCCCATTTCCACAGGTGTGAGGAATCCTGCCACAATGAACCTTTGAAAGACCTGGAGGTAAGTTTTACTACTTCCTGCAAATTCTTTACCTGCACACTGAAGAGGTGGAATGAGGGCAGACAGGGGAGAACCAAGATGAGGTCAGGGCATCCACCACCATCAACCAACCAAGCCTAGGAACAATTTTTTCAGAAGCCCCAGAAGCCATGGCACACATGGCCAGGCCACATGCTGTGAGCAGCAGGAGAGCCTGGATGCCCAGAAAGGCTGGAGACACACTGTGCCAGCCCTGATGACCAAGGGCTTGGTGCCTTTGGAGAAGAGTACAGGCAGGCTTTCACATCTCTTCTATAAAAGCTGTTTACACAACCTGCAGCTGCATCCCACACATGCTATCCCATACCTACAACACCTGGCTCATTAGCCTCATCTAAGGAGGCTCCCCACTGAACACTTCTTTTTAAGAAGCTGTGTAGTATTTGGGGAAAGAGACAGGAAAAAGCTGTTTCACATGCAGTGTGTGTTTCTAGCCCACTTCAAACAGGTTATAAAACCAATAATGCAACTGGTATTTTTCATTACAGGACAAGCTACAGCAGGCACTGCCTTCACAACTCCCTTGAATTCCTATTTTCGTTATTACAAAAGCTTGATCATGCTTGCCCCTTGCCTCCTACAAAAATAACATCATGCGTGATGCTGCTTTCACAAACCCATGATACCTGGAGAATTTTTCTGAGGTCATGTAGGCATGGGAGTGGTGCCAAGGGCTTGGAGCTCTCCTTGGCTTATGTGGGAATGTTGTGCGAATGGGACTTGAACATTTGACTGCACAGGATACAGCTTGCGATGTGGTACAGCCATCTAGGGGCAGGAGCTTACAGAGACTCGTACAGAAAGCACCTGGTCATGTCAGCATGAGGATTTTGGAGATTAGAGGACGTTTTAGGTTGACGGCACCCCTGGAACTCACCTTGTCCAATCTCCCACTGTGAGTCAGAATGAGATCTCACCACTCAAAGCTTCAGTCAACCTAAAGGGTTTTGAAACTCTCCAAAGAGGGAAATGCCATCACTTCTCTGGACAGGTTATTCCAGACCTTGGTTGTGAAACATGTTCCCCTCCTCAGACCTCTTGCTTCCCCCAACACCTGCTGCCTCCTCGCCTTCCTCTCCACCCTCCCAACATGACCCCCTCCACTGACACCACGGAAGGCGGGGCAGGCCCCCAGCCCGGCCCCTCTAGTCCCTGGCTTCGCCCCACTCCCACCTCCCAGCAGGTGCCTCTCTCCCACTGGGGACGGTCAGCCCCACAATCCCAGGACACGCCAGGTGCTGGGAGTGTGGCCCCGGCCTCCTGCAGAGAGGAGAGAGCTGCAGGTGAGAAGGGTGGTGGTGGTGGGTCCGTAGCACTTCTGCATTTCACCCCCAGTGCTGCCTGAAAGCTGGTCTAGAGTTGCAAAGCACATCCAGGGAGCTATTAAAAAATATTAGCAAACACAAAACACACATATTTTTCATTTATCCTTCTGTCTTGGTGTCAAAGGAAACTTACTTCAGCAGGTCAGTGCATGGAGCAGGACACTGAGTTGCAGAGCACGGGGCTGCTGTTTCCAGCTTTGCAGATGCACATCACCCCAGCAAGAAGGCCAGGCACCAAGACACCAGCGTACTCACAAAGGACATCTCCCTTGGCTCTAACACAGCACTTGTATTTTCTGTTTCACGTTTCATTCTCTCTGAGTATGGGACATCCTCCATCACCATGTCCATAGCCATACCCCCATTGACACAGCTGCCCAGAAGGCCAAGACAGACACGCCGAGTGGCCAGACAGACACTGGCAGGCAGACCTGAGAGCTGAGCAGCATGCAGTGTGTGCAGTGCCTCATGGTTCTCTCCTCACAGCAATGCAGTTTGACATCATCTGTTGAGGTGTGACCATACAGTTACACTGATAGCATAGCAATGTGTGAAACTGCCAGGCATTCCTGGTATCGAAGGGGAAATCATATTAATGTAGGTAGCTAGCCTTAACTTATGGCAACATTAATAAGACAACAGGGTGAGAAACTGGTGTAGGAAATAAAAAGGGACATGGGTTCCTAAGAGAATGTCTGAGTAAATGCTAGTTGCTAAGTCATTATCAAGGCAATAAAATAAATAAATATATAAATTAAAAAATACACAAAAAAAAAAAAAATTAGGGCAGCAGGTCAACAAAACTGAAGCCAGTGTGATAAGAGTAAATAGAGCTGCTTATTTTTGTTTGTACATTATGTAGTTGGAAGTATGTCAGGGTAATAAAGGGGAAGAGCTTGAGAGAGGAACAAGGGATATAATATGAAGCAAACAGTATAATCAGGAGTGAGTAGGGGTACCTGTTTGTCAGCCCTGTGCCTGATCACCACAGTTTGCACCAGGACTACAAATCCACTGTCTCCACAGTGTTCATAGTGTAGAATATGGAATAGAATATGCTGACTTGAAAGGCCTGATAACAAGAAAAGAAATTTAATCTGTGAAACAGAGAGTAGCTAACAAGCAAGCTCTAAGTGGGTTAGAAAGACAAATTACTTGTCCATTTCGGGCTTGACATGCTTCGATGATCTCAGACCTAAGGGGAGGCTAACAAAGCTTGGGAAGCAGGATGTACCATTAATAGTGGATACAAAGAATGCAGAATTCACGTGCCACAGGGATCTTTGGCAGAACTCCCAAGGCAAGGAAGAAACTAATGAAGACAACACAGCAACTGTGCTGAAATCAGCTCCGACTGGGGAAAAGGTAATTCCAACACAGGAGAGATTGTGATCGATTCACAGACCACCAACCCAAGAAACCCACTGACTGAAAAGCAGAGAAGGACTGAGCATGCAGACTAATTAGCATGAGAACCAACAGAATCTTTAACCAATAGAAGATGAATGCCTTTGTTTGCTAAAATGTATAAATAGTGGAAAGTTTTGGTAGTTGGTGTGCTTGATTTGTGGAATCCCACTGAGTGCTCAGGCTTGTGCCACTTCAAAATAAATAATCATTGCTTCTCTCAAGTGTGTAGTTAATGGCTTGTTGCACACTGGGTAACGAATTCAATTTTTCTTTATCTCAGTGGACCTTCTGTTAAATGCAAAAAACACATTCTACATTTTGAGGTAACTTTAATTTGTAATTTGGACACTTGCAGCTTTCTGCAAGGACAATGGTAAATGTAGTCTCAGGGCTTTCATTTTTCATCTTCACTTATTTGATTTTGAACCTGCAAATTACACTAAAAAAAATTATCCTAAGTAACCATTCTAGCTAAGTTTTACTTCATCTTGATGTGCAAAAAACCTTACTGAAATGCTGTTAAGCATTGACTGGGAAGTGATGCATGATTATGAAAATTAGAAAATGTTCATTGCTACTGATAAAAGTATTTCTAGTCAGATAATATCCACCCAATAGTATAACATTATTTTTTCTGTAAAGGTCTTAAAGTTTGCTTAGCATATAATCTTTGGCCAAACATGTTTGACCTAAGTCATGATTTGGTTGTTTGGGGTTGTTTTGTGGTTGTTTTTTTTTTTTTTTTTTTTTTTTTGTTTTTTTTTTTTTTTTTTTTTTTTTTTTTTTTTTTTTTGGTGGGAGGAGACGCTAATTAATTTTTCTACAGAAAAGTAAAAGGATACTGAAATGCTGTAGGAGGTTCCCTATATAGCACTGCAGGATCTGAAACATTTTGTGTCTTCTAAAGTGATTATGTACTTTACGTGCTACTTTTCCATCTGAGTTATCTGCTCTTGATGTTGCTAATTAATTAACCTGTATGGTGCTCTTACTGAATTTGCACATGGTGGGGGCACAGAAAGGCATTAATTAAAAGTGTGTGAAAATAATTGAGGTACTTTGATTAGCTTCAGCAAAACACCAAGCCAAGACTGTCTGCAATATGACCACTGTGCTTAAAATTGTATTAAGCTGCAGTTCTTTTGTGCTAAGTATTGTACCCATATTAAACAAGTTATAATTTGAAAGAAAAGCCTGTATGAATAACTGGAGCAAGGTGCAGAGTTATTTATTTTTAAGAACTGCTCCACGTGTGCACTGACAGGCATAGTAAAATAAGTGTTGACTATATTTGCCACTATTGTGACTTTTAGATTTGACGTTGGATGCTAATTCTGAGAAGGCTGGTATTCACTGAGAGTTCACAATTGCCCATTGGAATGTGACTGCAGTCATGTGCAAGCACTGTATCTTCACACTTTAAAAAAGGTTTTCATTTAGAAATTACGTGTTAAACTGTTACTAGGAAATACACCTTCAGTTTCATAATGTGTATTACAAAAAGAGTGAGCATTCCTAGTCTGTGAGCTATAAATAAAGTTTACCTTGTGTTTCTGTTTTGAGCTCCTTAAATGAATCTCCCAGGTCTGTTTCCTCTTTGAAGATATCAGCAAAAAGGCAAATAACCTTTTGTGTATGTATAAAGAGACTTTCTATTTTTGCACTAATACTTGTTTTTGGCATGGCAAAGTGTTTAGGAATCAGATGGACTGGCTCTTCAGCATTTACTCGGAGGCTTCTATGAGAGATTAATCCAGCAAAGCACTTTTAGGAGCAGTTGTCATACATCAAGTCCTAACCTGTTGTCTGCTTCCTATTTCTGTTTTGGATGGTGTACCAAGATGTCTCAGGCAAAAGCTGGCTGCAATATAACCCGACTAGGACAGAAATCTTGCTTGTAATGTAGAAGGAAATTTTGTTGGTAAAACCAGGAGGATCCCTTTCTCACTTGCTCCCTGCATTTTCCTGGAATTTTACAGTTTGGTGGCAGGTTTTTTTCTCAGTTGTTTTTCATAGGCATTGCTATAGGTGTTTATACCTTGCAGTTGCTGCCACGTGCCAAGAACTGCACACTTCTCAGTTCTTTTCAGGTTCAGGTCAGTGCCATGGTTTTGATAAGTAACCCCTCTAATCCAGTAGACCTCAAAAAGGTAGCTTGCTGTTTTTGCTGAAATTTTTCTTGGGCTCAGAGATAAGGCCAATTTTCCTGCTTTTCAGAAAGTGTCAAAACTGTAAATTTTTCTTCTAATAGTAGGTGATTTCATACCATTCTATATTTTGTCATGCCCACCGAAATCCGAACAGATACTACACTTCCAAGATAACTCTACCAACATTTATGTCTTCATTACCTTTCATAGTTTAGAGAAGGAATTCTATGGGTATGGAATTCTGAGATTTTTTTCCTTTTAATTCCTATAGTACTTTTCAAAACTACAGTTACTGTATGTGTCAGTTATTTATAATTCCAGTTCGAATCTCCCACTTAGACCTATCAAGCTGACATTATTTTTTCTCAACACTGATTATAACTCTGGGGAATCAATTAATTTGAAGTTGAAGTAGGCAGAAAGGGGCCATATGGCAACCCTTATCCCTGGAAGTCCTGTTGGCTGCCTCTGACTGGGTGGTTGTACAGGAGACAAACCAATGTTCATAGGAGCTCTTAATGAGACCTGCAAGGCTTTTATCTGGATTATGGGGGTTCTTTGAAGGTCAATGCTTTCCGAAGTTTTTTTTTTCCAGGAAGGAGTTTTATTCACCCTCTTGCAACAAAATTATCTCAAAGATGCACATATTCCTTATTTAATCTGAAAAAAAAAAAAGAAAAAAAAAAAAAAAGAGAGGGATACATCTCTGGGGATCTACCTCATAGAAACATATGGACAAATTGTGTTCCATAAACCTGAATAAATAATTAGATTTTTTTTTTTTTTGAGAAATGGAAAAAAAATCAAATGAAAAATCTAATAATCTGGATAAATTTGTAATTGCTTAATCAGATTTATGTATTCCAAATGCTCCATATGATGCCAATGGGAAAGGAACTTCAGAGCTCCCTTTGGCCTTGTTCAAGGTTGCCCAGCTTAAAACTCTTTGTAACACTTGTGTTGAAGGTTGAAGTTGTAGTTTTGTAATATATACAGTTTAAAGCATACAGAATACTTTTAGCCACCAGATTTTTTTGTCTTCCCTCTGCATGAAGAGCAGAAACAAAGTTGTTGACACAAAAAGATAAAAAGCTATTTTAATTCTACACTGTAAGTTAATTATTGATACTAATTCAGTGATAGGCCAGCCATTTGGTGGGGTTTTGTCACTGTGGATGTGAATTTCATAAGTCCAGTTTTTCTCCCCCAAGAAAAGGGCACTACACTGAGAAATCAGGAAAGTACAAAGCTGCAGAGGGTCGTGACTTCTGAAGAGCTCCCCAGGTGCTTCTAAGTGTGTCAGTTGTGAGATGTTAGTAACCACAAAACCTAATAGACTATCCTCTTTAAGGGAAAAAAGCTAACAGACTGTCTTCCTTAAGTAAAAGTTCAAATTATTTCCAGTGAGTTAGACAGTTTAAATTAACTGTTAAATTACTGCATATAAAGAATAAATAGTATGGGCACGATTTTAAAATCTGCAAGAAAACTTACCCTAAGGATCAAAGTGATTCAGTGGTTTTGGCTGTACCAAACTAAAGATTTGTCATGTCCATTTAATTATATTTATCAACATCCTTGTATGTTGTTTGAAACCTGGTTTGAAATGCCAGAGAACTCAACTTCCAGATTACATATTAAATCAGATTGCTAGGTGTGAGAGTTTGCTCATATTGGAGCCTCTGTGGCACAGTGGCTTAAGGCACCAGCATTCCCTTTTATGTAATTTGGACTCAGCATGGAAGAAATCAGGACTGGCAATGAATCTGGTGGTGTGGTTCTGCTCAGCTGACTGGCACACTTCAGAACTGCCTGTTCTGGAGGAGCTCGGGGCTTTCGCAGACAGGGATGCTGTCCACCAGTGGCAAGCTCCGAGGTGAAAGGCTGCAAAACACCTTCCCACAGTTCAGCAAGTGATCCCATATGGGTTTTTTTCTCATATCAGGAATAAAATGGGACAAATATCCACTGGTATTTTTTTGGCTAATGTTCCCAGTTCCTTGATGCACACCTTTTTTTTTTAATATTTTTTTTTAATTGTACTACATTACCATCTAGAAATACAGCAGGGATATCTGGTTGCTACAAAGAACATGAGTCCAGTTCTGAACACTGACATATTTATGCAGCTTTTCTCCAGGAGGTCTATACAGAAATCAAAATAAAAAACCCAATAATAATAGGTGTGGTGTTGATGAGGCCTCTGAAGTGGATGAAGAAGAGGAAATGAGGGCATGTCTGTACCACAGAAGTTACTAGGCTAGCAGTGTTCAGTTCTGCTGTAGCACTTCAGCACAACCCTACCCTGCTCTGTTTATATAATAAGGTGTAGGGCAAGATACATATATCCTTACTGTCTGTCTATATTCATGCATCCCTCCCAAAGAAGTGTGAGCGAGCTGTTTAGTCAGGATCCAGTAGCAAATACTGGGCTAACAAGCCGAGGCAGCCTGCGCCTCTTGTATTGTATATTTATTTCATGTACATGTAATTACATACAGTTTAAACCACAACAAGAAAGCCACTTATGACTATGGTAGAGCTGTCAGTGCTAAAGAAATAGAAAAAGGGAAAAATGAAGACTTTATTAACTCCTAGATATTACACTTTCTGATAAGGAAAACGAACAAAGCAGGTATGTTATCTTTGCTGAATGATTTATTGGTGCTTTCAAATTGGAACTCATTTGCTCTCCCACCAGCAGGATCAGGGAGAGAATTGGAAGAGTAAAAGGGGGAAAAATAATGGATTGAGAAAAACGTAGTTTAAGAGGTAAAGAAAAAGCCACGCACGCAGGCAAAGAAAAACAAGGAATTAATTCACTTCATCCCACGGGCAGGCAGGTATATGGCCTGGAAAGCAGGGCTCCATCACACGTAAGAGTTACTTGGGAAGACAAATGCTGTTACTCCAAACATCCCCTCCTTCCCCTTCTTCCAAAGTTCTTAACGTAAATTCTTGGTCAGAACCTTCAGCTTGAGTCAATGAAAGCTTGTCCCAAGAAGGGAGGGTGAACTGCTGCACGTGGCATTTAGGAAAGTTATGGATATATACAATGCTTACAGTATCAGTCTGAATTATGCTGTAGCCATCTGTGGTTGTCTGGCTCTATCATATCTCTTTCGATCTGGCAGTTTCAAGCTACAGGACGAGGTTTTGTCCTTGGTCTTTCACCCTCTGTTGCTGCAGGTTTTGGTTCTCTCTGCTGAACTCACAAATACGCTGTTGCATTTTCTAAATCTTCAGCTTGCTCATTTTCAAATTCTGCTTGCAGGATTTTAAACTGAGGAGCCAGCTTCTAATATTTAGATAGTGGCTGTTAACTTTCTGGCAAGCTGCCATCCCTTTCTCCCTGGAATTTTGTTTACAAGGACAGGAGCCATTTCTGCACTGTAAGGCTGCAGAGGAAGTTATGGGGAAGACTGGAGCAAAGAAGGAATGAAAATGAATGTGGAACTCCTCCGGCAGTGTTACGTGTCAAACAGTCCCCTGTCATTACAATAAATGGGTATATTTACATAAGAACACTGAATAATTTATTGGGCAGTGACACAAACCTGTAGAATAGTGCATTCTTTCTGCACATGGATTAACCTATATCGATTAAAGGTCCTCCAACACCTGGTTATAGGACAAAGATCAGTAAACAGGTGATCTTAATCCAATTTCTGTTGCCAGAGACTGTGCACTGGGGGAAAAGAGCACAGAACATCCCCGCACAAAGGCATATCTCACCTCCTGAAACTGGTTGCTACTCAGATGGGGTGAAGGCAAGGGCTGCTGGCGGGGCAGCAACTGGAACTAAGCTGGATGGCCACACGTCCTGGTGTGTGACAGGGCTGCTGGCAGAGGTCCTGCCTATCCCCAGAGCAGAGGTGAACCCTGCATTGCTGCTGCTGCAATCATTTTGCAGCTAAAGAAGCCATGCCTTAAATAGCATTGTGTCCCGGGTCAGAGAGGAACCTTGGCAGTGAGTTCCTTACAGTACAGGCTCCTGGTTTTGTTCAGCATTTGTATGATGTCTTGCACAAGGAAGCATGATGGGAATTTCTAGGTTGTATAGGATAATAAGAAGTATTGGGACAGGGTTTGTTTTCCGCATGGAAACAACTTTTTCCCTTCCAGATCTCCCTCCTGACATGTCAGGGAGTTGACTTGAATGTTGTAACCATTGAGCAGCATGAGGTGGGGCCCTCCAGCAATGCTCCCTCTCTCCTCTGGCTGAAGCCACCTGGTCCAAAGAGAGCAGTGGTACCTTCTCACAAAGTTAGGTCTTATATGTTTGTCTAAAGTAAAGAATTCTTTGGAAAGCAGTTATTGTACTGTTCCTTCAGACTGACACTGTATTCTCTTCTGCCTTAACAGCTGGCACTTTGATACACAATATTCCCTCTTTTATACAAATGAAGGAGAAAGGAATATTTAGATTCTAGGTGCTCTAGGACCAAAAGTTTAGATGGCAGAACTTGAAGACAGTCTGAAGCAAACCTTTAGCTTTAGAAATGTCAGAAGCTGGCTTGTTGCTTTCCACATTCAGAAACTCTCAATGAGTTGACTTTATGTCAAGTGTTGCAGTTGTAAATCATTCCTTTTTAAAGGCTTCTCACTACAAGCATCCCTGTTTTCTGCACAATCACAGGTTTTTGAAACCTTTTACACATACCACTGGGATAATGGGAAAACATCTACAAAAAAACAGATTGCATTTTAAAATTTTACCATTACCAATTACAACTATCAGATAGCAAAAGCCCAGCATGCACTTTTATTTTCTTAATCCTACATTATATTGGTATATAACATCATTCAGTGGAAGGGGTGTTGGACCTAAGATGCTTCTAGCAAGGCTTGAAAATTTGGAATTCCTTTGGCTTTAGGTATTTATTTTCATAAAAATTGGAATTCAGTGTTTCAGAGTATACTAAATAAAACTCTTCTCAGAATCTGTTATGGAGAACACAGATCATCACTAGTGTTTTAGAGAAAACAACCATGAAGCTGTGGCAGAAATGGTCATTTCTAGTCAAGAGGACTTGAAGACACAGTATTTTTAATGCTGTATTATTTAGTACTATACAGATTTTGCCCATTTGAGTGTTTCTGTATCAGCAGTTGCTGTGAATTCACAGAATCACCGGATGGCTTGGGTTGGAACGGACCCTAAAGCTCATCTCGTTCCTGGGCACGGACAGTGATACTTTCCACTAGCCCAGGCTGCTCCGAGCCCTGCCCAACCTGGCCTTGGACACCGCCAGGGATGGAGGTTCCTCTGGGCATCCTCCCAGCAAGTAACTCCATCCAAACACCTGACCTAAACCGAAACTCTGACAGCCTAACGCAAGTCCTCCTTCCCTTATCACTACAGGACCTCTTCGGAAGTCCCTCCCCGGTTCCCTTGCGGGGCGGAGCCGGGGGATGCGGGCGGGGCCGGGACCGGCTCCATCCCCGCCCCGCCCCGCTCGCCCGCGGTGCTTTTGGTCCCTCTGCCGGCGCCGTAGCGGCCGGACCGGCATCCCGCCTCCTCCTCCTCCTCCTCCTCTTCCTCCTCCTTTTCCTCCCTCCGCCATGGACTACCGCGCCGTGGTGATGAGCCAGGTCGTGCCCGGACAGTTCGACGACGCGGAGAGCTCGGATGGGTAGGAGAAGGCGAGGGGGGCCGGGAAAAGAGGCGGAGTGGGGAGCGGCCGGCGGCGGGGATGGGAGGGGAGGGAAGGAGTGAAGGGAGGGCGGTGCTGCCCGAGCTGCCGGAGGAGGCGAGAGGAGAGGCTGCGGGCGCTCTCCCAGCTCTGCTTCTCCCTCACATGCCCTGCTTTGGGACAGTTGTTCGGGCAGGAAACCATGGCAACGCTGCTGATGTTACAGCTAAGCTGGGAAGGACCTCCGAGGCGATGGAGTCCAACCTGCGACCCAACACACCGTGTCACCCAGACCATGGCAGCCCACGCCAATGTCCAGTCACCCCTTCGGTGCAGAAATGCTTCCTCATGTCCAGCCTGTCCCCTCCCCAAGGTGCACCAACCTGTACCCTCCTCAAACTGCACCAGCTGCCTGAGCCCTTTCCCTCTCATCCTGTCGCTGGTTGCCTGTGAGAAGAGCCCGACCCCCATCTCATTGGAGTCAGCGGGATCTGAGTGGGTGTAAATGCAGGACAAGTTAGAAGGCGGCACTGATGTGGTCGAGGCAATAATTTAAATGTGGTCCTGTGCTTTAAAGGCAGTGGCATCCCCTGTAAGCATATCTTGCTTAAAGACCCATGAAGTGAGAAACATCTCCTGGAGAGCTAACCTTCTAAAATTGTTTTGAAATTTTGGTGACTGTAACAGTCTTATGCAGACTTCTGTATTTCTTTTAAGTGAATCTGCAGAAGACATAGAAACATCTAAAGGTGAGGTCACGGAGAACTGCCAGTCACGCACGCATGAAGAAATTAACGCTGAGGAAGAAGATGGTGATGATGACAACGATGATGAAGAGGAAGAGGAAGACTGGGACTGGGATGATGAGTTGGGAAGAATCTTGAAGCGCCACAGTGCTGCTGGTGGATGTAATCCACAGGTATGTTGGAGGCTATTCTGCGTCAAGGCTGCCCAAGAACAAATCTGAAGGCTTTATTCTTGGTTAGGGTTATGTTGCGGATAAATGCAAACAGAAATTTTTTCCCTGAGAGAATCCCCTTCTTTTGAATCTGTTCCTCTACCATGCCATGTGTGTATGTATATTGTTGCCAGAGGTCAGCTTGATTTTCTTGTCTCAAACCCTGTTGCTGAATTCTCTTTTTCGCTGCAGTTTTCCTTCTGTTCCTTACCTTTCTCAACTTTTCTTTCATTGCCCATCCTTATCCCTGCTGGTGTCTCTTACTTTTTGGTAGTTCTCTTCTGTGTTTCTCAGCATGTTCCCCGTCCTTTCTATTAAATTTTAAGACAGTACCTGCTAGTTACAGCCAGATTGAAACAGGCTATGTTTTCAATGTAATAGTGAAGGAGGCAAAAGAAATACAAGCAGAGGAAAAGGAGGGAGGTGCTAGAAGAGAGTTAAAGTGTGTGCTGTTGGCACAGAAACTCTGGCACTGTGTAGAATGGAAAGCACACATAAGAGGTAAGAAGAATGCTAGTGCTCACACCAGCTTGGACACTAGAGGTTCAAACCCTCATTTTTTTAACTGATACTGGCTTAGCAGAAGAGTTGAGATAAATTAAGAGTGGTGCTGATCACAGCATGTCGTGTCTGACAGCACTTGGCCTGGTTGATTTATTCTTGCATTTAGTTAGAGGTTTATGCTGTCCAGCGTTGGTCAAATCATGTTCAGGTATTGGTTGTATTTGGAGAGGACTACCTATAAGAAAAGACAGCATCTTGGAAAGTTTTCTCTGTTCATTAGCTTCGCATTTTTTTCTCTCATTTCCCTCTAGGTTCCTCTCTGCTGTTTCCCTTCCTTTTATAGATAAGAAAAAGTGCTATATGAGAGCCATGGCACCTTCCTAGACTAAGAATAACCCTGGTTTTGGGGCACTTTTATAATTCTAACTGTTGTGTTACCTCTATTTTCTTTTATGTAATTAAGTAAAATCTGTTGTTAAACCATACGTGTTTCCTCACCTTCAGTTGTTTTCTTATTATAGCTTTAGGCATAGGTATTTGAGCTGACTTTTCCAATTATATTGTCTGTATTTCAAAGGGCTGTGTACAGAAGGCAACTTACGTTAACAAATCCTTTGTTTCAGGCAAACAGACAAACCCCTAGTTGCTATTCAGCAAAAATGTCCACTCCTACAGACAAGGTTTTAAGAAAGTTTGAACACAAAATTAATTTAGGTGAGTATAATTGCGTTGTTGTCTCTTACGAAAACAGTTAATGCTCTGTGGCATCCTCAGACTTAATTGTGCTGATGTTAAGCCAGAACTCACTGGAGTGAGTTAACCATTGCTAGACAATTAAAAACGGCTTTTGCATACTTGAAGTTGACTTAGTCTCCATTAACTGGCTGTCTTACGCCTTTCTCTCCACCTTCAGAGCCACATGGCTGTTTTGTTGGTTTTTTCCTGCCCCTTGACTTCTCCAGACCACATAAAGCCTTTCTTCCCTAGCTTCTCTGTAGTAGCAAGCTGTCTGGGTGGAGGGAGGGTATCAACTCTGTTGTGATGTTGGTCATTCTCACAGCTGCTACCACAGCTACATTTTCTAGATGATTGCAGTTCCCTGCAGTATTAGAGTGGCACGTTATGCAGGAGTTCTCTCACAGGGTCAGAGTTTCTGTGATAAGTGGAGAGGCTGCTGTCCTAGATGGTGCGTAGTTTGATGTTTACTGTGAGATGGAAATGGCTGCTCAAGCACAGCCTGTTAGGACAAGGTGTAGCTGTGATTGACGCTTTTAACAGGGTGGTGATGAGAGGCTGTGTTTTCCTTTATAACAAAGTGATGCTAAAATGAAGGTTGCTGGTATGTGTAACCAAATACAGCAGCTTTTATACATTTAGCATTTAATCAAACACCATTTAACTACATTGTCAGCGGGAATGTGGGAGGCTGTTGCTTATTCTGTTCAGAAAAATGGCATTTGATTGTGATAAGAGCAGACAAATTTAATGGTGAGGTGTTATCCAGTGGGATGTCATCCCATCTCCATGTCTGTGGAACTGTCTCACCCATCTGTGTTGTTACCTTGTAGTCTTGCTTTGAAATGAACACAGAGTGAAGAGCTAGGTTAACCCTGGTGTGTAGCTAAGCTTCTCTGCCTGTTACAGAGGTCTCTGTCTATGTTTTAACGTTGTGTTATGACATATTGGCTGGCAGGAGAATTCCAGGGGCAATTTTCAAAGTAGGAAGCGTCTTTGGGTTTTGTTTTGGTTTTTTTGTTTTCATTTCTTCTTATGTGTTTTTCAGATAAGCTGAATTTTGATGACTCTGTTATAAACAGAGTCACAGAAAAATCTAGACAAAAGGAAGCAGACATGTGAGTATTATTTGTGGTTCTGTTTTCACTTAAATAATTTGAACCCAGAAGTGCTGTGCTTATTTCCTTATTTTGAATAAGTTTGTTAAGAAAAATGAAATTTAGAAGGAGTCTGCCTTTTAGTCTTAAACTTTTTGTTTTCCAAAACAGTTGCCTAAAGCATTCCAGAGTTTTGATTCTTCTGTCACTGGTAGCACATCTGATTGTGTTGGTGTCATAAGACATAAGTGATGAGTGTCATGCCGTTAGAAAAGGCTATTTCATCTCTGTTACTCTTTTTTTCTGAACAGAGATCCTTAAGCAGTTGGATTAAAAAGATATTTGAAGCCTTTTGAAGTTTCCTCCTGAGGATTTGATGAGGGAAAAGTAATTATTTTTAAGATTTTTATTTTTTTTTACGGCCTGCAGCTTTTATCTGTAAGTTGTAAAGACAGATACAGTTTTCTCCTAAATGAGCATAATTCAGTAGAGGCAAGAAGATACCTGTAAGAGTGAAGGACACTGATGTTTATGGTGGTGGCGGCTTGTTGTTTTTCTTTTCCATCCCTCTACCTGCAGGAGAGACCTTTGCTTTTGTATGAACTGCAAGCCTTACTTGTTGAGGCTGTCATCTTATCCTTGATACAGAATGTCATGGTTTGCACTGTCAAAGTCCTGAGTCCATATGAATCATTTTATTTTCACTTCTGCTAGGTACCGAGTCAAAGACAAGTCAGACAGAGCAACAGTAGAACAGGTAGGTAGGTCCTTAATTCATAAAATTTCTCTTGACCAGAGCAAATAATGTTGAATTTTGGAATCACTGATAAAACAGATACAAGAGGAACAGAATTTTGCTTTGGGATTCTGTTTCCCTTGTTATCCTGAAGAGATCTGTTGTTTCTTTGTTTCTTTCATGTATATGAAGGTTGTACTTGTTTCCATAAACATTTTGGAGCTCATTTTTGTGCTTAGCATTGTGATTTGTTCATATATGCCGCGCAGAATTCCATCTTAAGCTTTTAAATAAATTCCAATGAACAAAAAAAAAAAAAAAAAAAGCTGAGTTTGCCTTTTTCTTTTTTTTCACCTTTAGCAAGACTGAACTATTACTGGCCCGAGGCCACAGAGCTGCTCTATTTCAGTCATGGTAGCTGTATCTCAAGAGAAACTTTATTTTAAAACATTTGGTGCAACTATGTGTGGGAAATCATTCTCTTTTTCTCTTCTAGAGCTAGCTCAAAGGCATATGGTTAGCTTAAAAAAGCAAAATTAATAATGTTGGCAGAAAAAGTGAAGTATCATTCTAGAATCATGACAAAGTTCTGAGTGGTTGCTGTTTGGATTATCATTTGACCCTTGAGAGTAGTTTGATGCCATGGGTCCTTTAATATGGTACTAAGACTGGACAGTATTATTAGGTTTTATCCTTTGCTGACTTTTCTGTGTTAAATTTGAGGTGTTGGATCCAAGGACCCGAATGATCCTCTTCAAGATGCTCTCCAGAGGTGTCATATCAGAAATCAATGGCTGCATCAGCACAGGGAAAGAAGTAAGTTTT
Source organism: Acropternis orthonyx (assembly GCA_035583155.1). Lineage (NCBI taxonomy): Eukaryota > Metazoa > Chordata > Aves > Passeriformes > Rhinocryptidae > Acropternis > Acropternis orthonyx. The sequence goes on along the minus strand of JAWWEU010000081.1, from coordinate 79,931,310 downwards.
ATTGAAAATGATGAAGTAGTTTTTTTTTTCAGCAAGATATGCAGAGGTTTAAGGTGCTAAGAAGAAATACTTGGATTTAGTTCTAGATTCTTTGTGTTGCTTGATTAGTGCAAAGTTGTCTTAAGATAAAAGGCAATTTATGTTAAAGGAAACCAATTTTCCCAAGTATGAAAGATCTCTAAGAATGGTTAAACCTCATCTTAAATTTGTGGATCTTGTTAATTGTATATTTCAACCAAAGTTTTTGGAGAAGTTATGTATACACATGATATTAAGTAGTGCCTGAAAAAACATGCAAACCCAGGTAATTTTTTCTTCGTGTGAGATTCTTTCATGCAGATGAGATTAACTCCACGTTTCAGCAGACATGGGAGTATCTAAATGGTGTACCAAAATTCTGTTTAAAATACTATTAAACTCCCATTTACAAAACTAGCATGTTTGTGTGCTGTTATTATCAAGTAATATTGCAGATAATTAAAACTGGACCACAAATTTCCAAGTAAATTACTAAATCAGTTTCAGAATGCCTACTCACCTAGGCTGATCTAGTTTTCTTCCAAGTCCTTGCATGCTGATTAAAGACATATTTCCACACTGTGTAGATGTGAAAACATGAGATACTTGGGCCATGCTTTAGGGACTAAATAGTGCACAGGCTCAAGTTAACTGTGCACACAAGGGCCTGTTTCAAAGTGTGGACAAAGCAGAGTTTTCTTGTGCAGTGTTGCTTTTGTCCTGTAGTCATTGTTGCACCCCTGCCCCATCTCACATACTTCCTGTAGGCTGCCTCTTGTAGAAAAAGGATTGTCCTTGTGTGCAGTCTCACTCAGCTGGGTGCCACGTAGGGGCTGGGGTGAGGTCAGGTGTTTTCAGAAGTGCCAGAAAGAGAAGAAGAGAAGAAATGGCTTTAAAGAGGTTTTCTTTAATGTTTCTTATCTTTCTAATCTGATAGGCTAATGTGTATCATGCTGGTACTGCAAATGGAGAGAACAGAGCAATAAAGATTTACAAAACTTCTATTCTGATGTTTAAAGATCGGGATAAGTATGTGAGTGGAGAATTCAGGTGAGTTTGACTTCTGCCTGGTTTACTGGGGAAGTGGGATGGTTTGAAAGGGGGTAAAATCACTGGTACTAATACTCCATTGATTGGCTGAGAGTCCCTGTTGCCTTTTATTTCGTTATTGGAAGATTTCGTCATGGATACTGCAAAGGCAACCCAAGAAAAATGGTGAAGACGTGGGCTGAAAAAGAAATGAGGAACTTAATAAGGTGATTTTTCCAGTTTTTATTTCATCATGCAAAGGTAACTGAAACTTGAAAGTTTATGGGAGGTACTCTCCTATTGCCAGGCTGGGGCTATCACTACCTTTTAGGGTCTCTGGAGTGTTCAGGAAAGTGTCTTAAGCTTCACTGTTGGGAGAGAAGCGAAAAGGGGATGGAGGAATAAAGGTGTTCTTTTGTTTTGCTGCTCATGCTCTAAGCTCTTCAGTGTCTGAACCCTGTCTGACATGACTGAACAGCCAGAAAAAGCTAGAAATAGCTGCTGCTGAGTAGCAGCACGCTGTATGATATAGGTTAATCTAGGATTAACCTGAACTATGTAAAGATTCTTTACCTGACACAGGAATGCTTAGAAAAGGGTCAGAACCAGAACGGTTGTGGCTTTCTGTATATATTTCCTAGTTGTTCTTCACAAGTGAGAGTTTCCTGAGCTCTTATTGTGTATTACATTTAAAGCAACAGAGCTCTTTATGCACTAGTACAGTCCAAATAGTAGAGTTTGAGTTTTTTTGTTTGTTTGTTTGTTTTTGTTGTTGTTAATGTTGCTTTGTTCCTGTGTTTCAGGCTTAATACAGCCCAGATACCTTGCCCAGAGCCAATTATGCTAAGGAGTCACGTGCTTGTCATGGGCTTTATTGGTAAAGGTGACAGGTAAGTATCTTTGGAAAATCGAGTTGGGATTTTGTTTTAGTAGTAGCTTTCCACAAAGGTTTATTAAAACCAAACAAACCAAGCCTCTGAATTTACCTACTATTATTTCAGGCCTGTAAAATTAACATGTTACCCTTAAATGTGCTTGTGACCTGTAGAGTACCCAGACATTCTCCAGCTACTACTGCAGGCAGTCTGTATGATTCTGAAGCCTCAGTTGTGTGCAAAATGAATTCGTAAAGTGGCTTAACCAGAGATTAAGTCTGGAAAGGCTTGCTAATCATACATGAAGATAGCTCATAGTTTTGTAGTATAAACATTATTGTAGCCTGGTCCAAATAAGCTCACATTGGAAACAGAGTTCCCGTATCTTTGGCAAGCATATAGCAAGCTTTGCTGCCCTTCATACTGGCTCCTTCCTTACACTTGGTTGCTCATGCTGACTTGCTTGACATACTTACTGAGTTGAAGGATGAGATACAGCAATTAAAGCATTTGCAGCTGGTACAAAGAAGGAAAAAGTATTAACTTTCTGTTTTTTGTGTTGTGATTTTAAGGCCTGCTCCTCTGCTGAAGAATGCTCAGTTGTCTGACTCCAAAGTCCGGGAGCTGTACCTACAAATCATCCAGTACATGAGAAGAATGTACCAAGATGCCAGACTTGTTCATGCAGATCTCAGTGAATTTAATATGCTGTATGTTTTTAGTCTTTGCTCTGAATTGTGACATCTAAAATGTATGCATTGGCAAACCTCTATGTGAGAGGACTCATGTACCTTTAAGGGAGGGTGGTGTCCTTTTCATTACTGGATTTTGAAACTAATGTGATTAATTTTGTAGCTTTTAGCACAGATCTGGGCTTTCTCCTTTAAGGAAAACAACATACAAACAAACCCCACAGATACCAAACAAAAAACCCCAATTAAATGTTAAAAAACCCCACCAAAATTCCCAAACAAAGCCCCCTCACAACCAGAAAAAAAAACCCCTCAGCTAGGGGAAAAATTAGTAAGGTATAATTTTTATATTTTTTTTTTTTCTGGTGGAGTCAGTGCAGCTCTGTGTGGTTTTTTTGGTAGGTACCACAGTGGGGATGTGTACATCATTGATGTGTCTCAGGCTGTGGAGCATGACCACCCTCACGCGCTGGAGTTCCTGCGAAAAGATTGTGCCAACGTTAACGGTGAGTGGGCTGCACTTCAGCCCTCGTTCTGAGAGCTGGTTTATTTAGCAAGGTGAACTGTGTTCACTTCTGTTCTTTCAGGTATAACTCACTGTAAAAGCTGTCAAAAGCCCATTAAAATACTTCCTCTCCTATGTTCACATGCATTCCCCAGGGAGCAGTGTACCGTGCTGAGTTCAGAAGAGTACAGCCTATTTTGCTAGAAATCATCTGGCCAAAATGAGTCACCTGGCTGAATCTCACATTTATGATAGTACAAGATCAGTCCCAGTCTGCAGCACTACCCACTCCAATCTTAACTTCCCTTACTTAAAATACTGTGCAGACATACTGATGTGTTTCCTTCTGTGAGTTGAATCCACACCTGGAATTCCTCAGCTGACAAGAAGTTATCATGTATTACAAAGTTCCCTGCACTTACTTGTCCAGGCAGCTGAGAGGATCGAGGCATTGGGTAATTAATTAGAGATGTTATCACTTGTCATAGTATTTTGATGAATTACCTTCATGGTGTTTTTCTCTTGGTCCTCATGTGTGAGTATATATGTTGCATAAAACACACATACCTCCTATTAGGGTGTGTCCCTGAGGACAAAAAATCATTGCAAGTTGCTTTTGTCCCTCCTTTCTTTTCAGACTGACTTTTTTCTTATTTTACAGAGACTCTTGAAAGTATGCAAAAAGCCATGTGCCTTTTGATGCACCGTGTCTGTTGATACTCATTGTGTTAGTTTTTCCTTATTCCTTCTCTGTTCATGGATTTCTAGTAACTCCTTTCTGGCTCAGCTAGTTGCACCCTTGCTCTTTTTTCTTGTAATCCCTAGATATTCCAGTGTCTCAGTGGCTTGCAGTGGTTTTGGCATTGTTTTGTTTGTTTTTTATCACTGCAGCTTTCTCTGTCTAGTCCTCTTACAGAGGCTCTAAGAAACACCTTGCTTTATGTTCTGTCCTAGCTGTGATCATTGCAGACACTTACTGAAAATACATTTTTCCACTTTATCATCACAGCTGCATGTGTTAAATGTAATTACTTATAGTTGTTGTCTCTGCCCTTGTTTGGTAGACTTTTTCCAGAAGCACAATGTTGCAGTGATGACTGTGAGGGAGCTGTTTGAATTTATTACTGATCCTTCTATCACAAGTGACAACATTGATGACTACCTGTCTAAGGTAAGAACTCATGGCCCTATTTCTTGTGTAGGAAGACTTGAACAATAAAATTAGGTCTAGTTCAAGCTCCTTCATCTCATTTGCTCTACATCCTACTGTTGGAGGAAGTTGGTACATGGCATTGTTTTGCTGGTGCTTCAAAAATGCGTATAGGTCTTTTCCGTTTATACCATTTTAGGGTGACAACACTTTCATTGTATGTTTTCTCAGAAAGTCTGATAATGAATCCCAAATGTCTGTTTGAGGTGTTACTAAAACCACAATGCTTTAAATTAGTTCCTTTTTTTTGGCAAGGAGAAGCTCTACAGAAGTATAACCCTGCTCACATGGAGAATGGGATTAAGAATGCAGATATGAGCAGGGTGGGCTGAAGGAGGAAGGGAATGACTCAGGACTGTGTTACTTCAAAGTGCATGGTCTTGTTTGCCAAGTAGGGTGACTGGCAGAACAAATGGATTCTGGGAGGAGTTAAAATCACTCAGTGCTGCTAGCAGCACCCATGCCTAGCTGCCAATCCTCTGCTCCCAATTAGGTTTCTTTTAAAAGGGAGGTGTGTGTGTAAATGCTTTTTAAGTTAACACAAGAGAAATGGGGCCCATGTATGTCATGCGAAGAGTGGAGATTTGGCATGTCTTTCCTGGTCAAGACCACAGGAGTGGGGTCCAAATACCAGTACAGCATGGAGAATTCCAGATGTGTTCTTTCTGTCATATTGGATGTTGAATGAGAGTGAGCTGTGGCACATGGTTCCCCTTGTCTTGTGCCCCTCTGGCTTGCTCGGTGAGTGTGAGAAGAGCCAGGTTTCAGGACTGAGCACCGCATTCTCCTTGCACTGTTACATCCTGTTGCCATGCTTGGGCCTGCCATCCTTTGGTGTGGGAGGAGCAGCAAGTGTGTTTTCCCTCCATTAGCAGCCCCGGATCTGCAGTTGCAAGTGTGCTTTGCAGCAGTGCTGGTTACCATTAGGTGTCGCTGGAGGCATTCCCGTATGGCAACCTGGAGCCTGTGGGAGTGACGGGGAGAAAGGCAGATGGGAATAGTTAGTTGGATGCGATTTGAAAGAGTTAGTGATGCGATTCTAAGGAGTGATAACTTTCTATTGTTTTGTATTTCTTTAGGCAATGGAAATAGCATCGAAAAGAACAGAGGAGGAAAGATCCAGTCAAGATAAAGTGGATGAGGAAGTGAGGATTTCTGTTCCTGCTATGTCATTAATATTAACCTTGCCTCTTCTAAACAATGAAAAATGTTCTGTGTTATTTGGCAAAATGTACAGTTGATGATAGGCAAAACACTGTGATGCTGAGATGTCTGAAGTAGTTGAGATGTGAAGTATTAAGGGATGCCATGTGTAAAAGCCGACAGCAATAAGCTGTTACAAGGCAAATACACCATTTCCTAAACCAGTTTGTTAGCTTGTAGCTAGGTACCTTGATATGTCTTCCAGTTCAGGTTTAGTTAACAAACAAACTGAGTAGAGAGGTGGTTTTGTACCAGTGATGCAGAAATAGGCTATTTGGATATTTGCATTGATCAAGTTGCTTATCTAGCTCCAGTCCCAGTCTAATTCCGTTCTTCCGTTGTTTTTATATTAAGTGAAACCATTTCAAGGGCTTTACAAAAAGCTGCTAATGTTTTGGAAAGGCTTGATGTGAAGATACAACCATTGTTATCTGTTCCAGGAGACTTAAAAAAATCCCAAAAAACAAACCAGAAGAAAACCGAACCTTTATCTTTGGAGTCAGTAGTACTTGATTTATCAAAGACTTTTCTTCTCTTGGAGCTCTGTAGGTTTTACTAACTGCTTCAAGCTTGGCCAAGGAAAGACTTTCTTGTTTCCCAGGATATCCTCAGAATACAACTTCTGAACTATAGAGTCAGATACTAGTGTTTTGAAACGAGGCCATCTTTTGCAAGCCAATTACTCCTTTGTTTACATAAAGTACTGACCTGTAAGAGAAATGGTTTCATAGCATCTAAGTTCAGTTCATTTCTCTTAGACGTCTCATGTGACCACGGTTGGTTTGTGTCACTTCCTTCCCAAAAGAGTGGAGGTGATTAAGGGCAAGCTCTGTGGAGGTGGGGGCGGCCTCTGCTTTGTGCACAGCACTTAGATGGGCAGGGATGATGTCAAAGTGTACTGAATTTGTACTGGGATTGGACTGATACCATGAAAAAGAGAAGCAAAATACCTCTCTCTAATCTGGAAGGTTCATAAGTTTTCTGGAAGGCTGTTCCAAAGACAAATTTTAAAGTATGTTGTTGATGCTGCAGTTAATTTTTACTGTGCTGTGCTGCTGCAGGAACCTTTTTGAGCTGGACTGTAGGTTGAAGCAGGTATTATTATATAAAGAGAGGCCTCCTGAAGGCCTTGTAAACATCACAATAAAAACATCAGAAAAATCATTAGAATACAGATTCTTAGGACTCAAATAGGTTTAAGAGATGATTGGAAAGATTGGAGAAGTTTGTTTGTTGCCTGGAGGTCGTCACACTGAGGAGGGAGCCTTGTCGGTTGTGATCTGTCAATAACATGTGGGTTACATGGTAGTAGATGACTGCCACGTTCATTTTTTGTTTCTCTGAACCTTTGTGGTGATTCCCTTAAGGATGCATAATAAGGAAAGAAAAACATTGTGACACTATGTGTGAATGAGTGTTTCTTTTCACTCTGCTAGGTGTTTAAGAAGGCTTACATACCTCGAACTTTGACTGAAGTTAAAAACTACGAGAGAGATGTGGATATAATGATGAAATTGAAAGAAGAGGATATGGCATTGAATGTTCAGCAAGATAACGTGAGTAGACATGCTGAGGCAGAAAAAGAGGGAGGGGACATGAATTCTTCTTATTGGAAACAAAAAAACCCAGAATGTTTGTTACCAAGGTGTGGAATATTGAATCTAGCATCATACTTTAAAATTGTCTAGTTAGTGCTAATGCTGATTTTGTGGGTTTTATCCTGGTCTTTATTTTTTTTATTTATGTTTAGATAATAATTTTCTCTGGGCACAAAGAATAAGACATATTTTGATAATTTTATTTCTTCTCTCTGCTTTGGTGTAGATTCTCTATCAGACTGTTACGGGACTGAAGAAAGATTTGTCTGGTGTTCAGAAGGTGAGAGGGTCTTTTTGAAATCCTTCATTTTAGCCATTTTCAGAAAAGTGCTTATAGGCAGAACAGAGAATGCCTCATCTTGCAGCTGGCACCATGAAAGAAGCTTCTTGCCTGCAGAGTAACCATTTATGTCCAGGATAGGTTTGGCATGGCAGTGTGTCTGCACAACACAGGAATCACTTCCTGGAGCTGCAGGCAGTGCTTGGGTTGCTTGAAATAAAATGAAAATCCTTGATATGGCCATGACCTCTAAAGTTAAGGTGGAGATGAGGGAAAGTGTTTCCTGAATATGGAAAATGTAATTGATTTAAATTGTAGCACAACTGCAAGTTTTGATATGTTCATGGTAACTTTGCTGTAATATTGAATAAAGAATAGCCCTGCAGTAAAAGGCATAAGATATTATGTCTTACTATATATGAAGTACTTGACAGTGGAACTTCTATAAGAAGTTGGGTACAGATCAGTTGTAGCCTGTAATTCAAGGCAGAAGCCCTGTGTTGATTCCCCCTCCTTACTTTGTAAATGTTATCTAGCAGTGGTGTAGACTCTGATTTAAAATGGAAATATAACCATGGATGGGATCAGGCTGTAGCAGAGTCTCCAGGCTTGTTTAGGAATAAGTGAGTTTTCCAGTGTAGATATTTGTGTTTGCAATATAGTATACATACAGTGCCCCCAAGGTGGATTTGGGTATGATCCAAGATAATTAAAAATTGGCTTCCACATATGTTAGCAAATCACTGTTTAACTGTAGGGAAATTAGTTTGGGAGTGCAAATAACAGCTGTGCTGTGAGACCTGACCTAAAAGAATCTGTGTTGTACTTTCTGGTTTCCTTGTTCTTAATTTGCTTAACCTACTTTTCATTCTTTTTCTTGAGACTCAGTGATGGCTGTAGTAAAGGAGGTGGGCATCAGCTCTCTCTGGGGTTTCTTTGCAGCAGATTCTATTCTGGATTTTTTGTAAATATATATATAAATATATACATAGTGTATGTGTGTGTGTATTGTCATTAGGTTTCTTTGTTTTCATTTGACATCATTCTTGATATATCTTGCAGATTCCTGCACTTCTTGAAAAGGCAGACAAGTCAGAAACAGACTCTGATGATGATGATGATGATGATGATGGCAGCTCAGAGGACTCTGATTCGGGCTGTAAAGAATCTGTACATCCCAAAGATAAACCCGCAGAAGTTAGCGTGGACAAAAAGGTCAGCTGGCTAGGAATTGTTTATTTTTTCCCACCGTTTTTTATGTGACATGAAAAAATCCAAACTTAGTGGTTCTTGCTAATTCTTGTCTGAAACAAGCTGTGGATTTTTCCTTTTGTGGAGAATGAGAACAGAGACAGTGAATTTCATGCTTTATTAATGGTGGTTTTATGTAGAGCAACATGTCCCAGCTCTCTGTAGCCTGGGCAAAGGTAGGGGAGAAGTCTCTACAGGGAATTAAAGGGGTGCACAAAGCAGAATTCAGCGAAGCCTGGGCAGCTTTTCAGTGCTTCTGGCTTCTCTTTCAGGCTTTGGTGTTTGGGTTTGTGGTTGTGATCCCTGATCAGCCTCCTTGTGCCCAGGGAACTGAGACCACTTGACTTACAGACCTGGCGTCTTGGTGACAGTGTCTGTAGCTCAGAGGCTTTTGCAGTACCATTAGTACAGACTGGTTACCTTTGTTGGGGGCAAGAGTAGTAATGTAGTCATGCAGAGGGCTTATGGTTAGGGATGTTTTTTTAAGGTTTCATTTTCTAAACTGCAGAACAATTATATTCAGTTTCGATGAGGCTCTTCTGCTGAGTATCACTCATGGGTGAGAGCCTTTTGGCAGATTTTTAGGTGCTGTTCAAAAAAAAAAAAAAAAAGAAGGATGAAACTTGCTGGGCTTAAGGGATTCAAGTTTGGGGGTTTGCTTGTTAGGTTTTCCTTCCTAGAAAATCTGTCAAATGAAAATGCAGTGCTCTGCTAGGCAATTCCTACCAATCTGGAGCTGCTGTCTTTCAGATGTTTCAGATATGAAGCAGCGAAGTCTTGGTCACTTCTCATCCTTGTTGATAGGTTCCCTGTCTTCAAAGGTCACATGAAACTCATGTTTTAACTAGTTTGAATTTTGCCTTGTCATTACCACTGTGTAGGTCTTGTGTCCACCCACAGCCTATACTACCCTTTTCCTTTCCCCTCACTATTCTTACTGATTTTTATTTTTTTTATTTTCCTCTTGATAACCTTATTTTTATGTCATGTATTCATTAACTTGTTAATGTAACAATTGATTAACTTGCTCAAAATCCCTCACTCCCTTCTGTCTTCAAATGAATGGGTTTTGATTCTTTATAGGAAAGGAAAAAGATGGTTAAAGAAGCCCAAAGAGAAAAGAGAAAAACCAAAATACCAAAGCATGTGAAGAAGAGGAAAGAAAAGACTGCAAAAATGAAGAAAGGCAAATAAAATCAACTTTGGCTTGGGCAAAGGGCTGATGTGTTGTGGATTAGTCAGTCACCATCTTTTTTTTCTTTTTTAAAAAATAAAAAATCCTTTATTTATAGACATACAGTATTAACGATGAGGGTGGTTTTGTTAATAACATGATGCAATTGTTTGAACAGAGTGTATGCCATGGGTTTCTCAATGGGAAAGAACGAATTTAACATTTATGCCTGTTAAAATTCTTTACCTGTGCAGGTTTAACTTGTTGTTAAACTCACATTGATTTTTTTTCCTGCATTCTTACTCCCCTGCCTCACACTGCATACAAGCAAATTTGGTTTGTTCCAGAGCAGTTATTTGATTCAAACAGATTCTTGAAGAGGGGAGAATGGTGATTCAAAGGCCCATGCCTTCTTCACAGTATGGAAGCAAATGGAGAAGACAAAAATGTCTTCTGCAGGCTGTCAGTCACCCATGGATAACCCTGCACCCCTTGTGCCTCTGATGCCTCCCTGTACTTGCATCACCTTTGATGTTTTCTTACTGCAAGCTTGAGTTTTGTGGTTTGGGAGGCTGTCCTCATTGCCCAGGGCCCTTCTGAGTCAATCAGCCAGGGGTACCCAAACAGACAATGCCTGATTATTTTTGTCTTTTTTTTTGTTTGTTTGGCTTGGATCCCAACATAAGGCATTTTTTCTCACAAGAGTGTTACGAGCCAGTTATTTTGTAAGCTGGTCAAAATGCTGTTTGACTTCAAGGCTGTGTAAAGGCTTGTGGCAAAGCCCCTTTGTGGTATGGCTCAGCATTGCCAGTCTGTGTTGTGCTAAGGTGCCCCAGCTGTTAGTTAGGGAGGAGCTGGCAAAGCTTTACTCAAAAGTGACCTGTCTGGTCCTGGGCAAAGGCTCTGTACTCAAGACAGACCACCCTCTCCCTTGGCAGCTGCTTTGGCCACCACTGAGGCTGACAAGTGTTGGGAGAGGTGTTCTCACACAGTAGCTGTCAGCTGTCTGTTCCCACTGCCTGCTGTTTCAGAACAGCACAGAGACCGGTTCTGATTCCAGTAAATGTCTTGATATGTTCTCCCAGATTAGGGGTGGAGTTGATGCCCTGCAGGTTTGTACTTACAGGAGATACATCCCTCTTATGACAGAGGACAGCTTTTATCCATCAGTGGATATCCAACAATGATGAGTTGGCTTGGGGCAGGGTGAAGCTTCCTTCTCTCTGCTCCTCACCTTCCACACTCAAAAGAGACAATATGGGCCAATTGCACGCATGGCTGCACACTCCAGTTTGACCTTCACAACTTTGTTGGGGTTTATACTCTCGTGCGAGGCCTGGACAACTCAACACACCAATATGATGATCAAGAGTAGCCAATTTATTAATTATATACTAATCCTTTTATAATAT
>JAWWEU010000081.1:79898019-79919963 GCA_035583155.1 Acropternis orthonyx | reverse complement strand
AGCCCCTCATTGTAATATGTCTATATACATCGTGACATGTATGCAATAAACAGATTCTTGTTCATGCCCCTGAGAAAGAGTCTCGTTTTTGACCCTAACATTAACTTTTTTAACTTACAGGTTCACTTAAAATTCCATTCCAGTGTTACAATATTTATTGGCATATCAGCACAGCATATGCTTGCAAGATATAAGGTGTGTCAGATCTACAAACAGGAGCTAGCGCAACAAAGAATGAGTGTGAGTTCCTCTATCTCATACACCAAACACACCTTTTTAGTCCACATAATCTTAGATTATACTGGAGTGCTCCAGAGGAAAGTTATTCCAGTTTGGACAGCAGGACCCACAGCCTGATACTACAGACCTGCTGCATCTTTTACCTCTAAGGAAAAATCACAGTAGAGTAAAAAAGCTTAACAGCTTTAAACTGCTATGTACCTGTATAACATCAGGTCCTACTCCAGACTTAAACCCTCTGAGCTAAAACACAACTGTAAACTACTCATTGACCTAGTACCAATCCTGGAGATCCTCACTATTAATACAGATTTTGGGGAAAAAAGTTCTGATTTTGAGTCTGCCAACACTGTATTCATTAAATGCCTGCTACACCATCAACACAGCAGACCTAACACTCGAAACCAGAACTCTTCTCACTGGCACCATCAATAACCTGGTTCTACCAGTACACCAACCACACTTGGATCTGCAGTCTCCTTACGTTTCTCCATCCAGCCCATCTTCTTTTTCAATAATTGTAACAGTTTGATTGAAGACAGCATCTTGAAACACATTGCCCTGTAACAAAGTTTTCACGTAACATTTTAAATTAATTTATTAAACACATACACCAATGTTTATCTTTTTCCACGTTCTTGGAAAAATTCTAGAAAGCAGTACCTCCCGCATGAGACTTAATAAAGTTTCTAAGTGCTAGTTTGACTAAACATGGAAAAGCACAAATGTTTTGCTGCAATTGCAAAGAACAGTCTTGATGTTAGCAAGACAGACAGATCTAGCCTTCAATACGCCATTTCCTATAACAACAGATATTACATACAAAGGGTTCTTATTACAACTACCAAAACACAAAGGTACAGTTAATCTTTGACCTGCACTAAGAGAGAAAAAGAATGCCCTATTTTAATCGCCATTTATGCTTTTGGATAGTCTTCCCCCAGATTGCAACTCCTGGCTGTTTATTTGCCTACAGTGAAGTTTGCAGGTGGCATTCAGGTTGATAATAGGGTTTGTTAGCAAAGCCCAACCTGAAAAGCACAGTGAAATTTAAGTTATTCTAAAGAAAGCTTTAGTTTTGGTTGGTTGGGTTTTTTAGGAGTAAAGCTCACCACTATACAGTTCTAAGGACTTCAAGCTTCCACTGCTGACTTAAGTGCAACATATAAAGAATTGAGAGTGCATGGGGGGCTAATGTGAAACATGTAGGCAGTCACACATCTACTGATTTGCTTAAATACTAGAGGCATTCACTTTCAGAGGAGGTAGTAAACTTAACTAAGCAGTTCCTTCCTGGCACCTCCACAACAAGTAGGTAGATCTGAATGAATTACAACATCAGGCTTACATTTACATCTCTGTAGTTGAGATTGATAACGAGACCAAAAGGACGGCCACCCATAGGCTCAGCAGGAATGAAAGAGTACTCAAATGTGGCTTGTCTCTGTGGTGGAACTACTGTATTCAGAGAGAGAGCTGTGAAGTTCTGGATATAAAACTGGTAGTCCTGGGGATACCGGAAGGAAGCATCGAGAGACTCAACAATGAAATCCTCTGCACCCTTATTGGTGAAGCCCACCAGAAATTTTACAATGTTGTTCGCTGGAAAGTCTGAAACATAAGAAAATATTCCACCATTAGAAACTTCATACCCCACACCTAGCCAGTTTCTAAACAGAGAGCATCTAGAACAGACTCTGTCGTTTTAGAGCTTTACTGTTTTACACACACACTGATATAGTCTAAGCAACAGTAAAGAGGACAGTAGGTTAGCAGAGGGCTCTTACCTTCACCTTTCACAAATAAGATGGTTGTATCAGCACTAGGTGAGGCTTTGGGCTCTCCTGACAAGTCTTCTTCCTCTTTTTCTTCTGTCTAAGACAAGAGATTTTTTGAAAAATCCTATAATGAACAGTGAAGCAAAGACCATGCTTGGTTCATGAGAACCCATGTGTCAAAGCAAGCAACAAATGCAAGTATTCATACCAAATCTTTGCTGTTGTAGGATTAGCACATAGTCTAGTCTCCCTCCAGACTTGATTAGCATCACTTTCAGCATTTCTCTTTCTACGTATTATATTTGACACAGTGACTAATCTGACTTGCATTTAGCTCTATTGAAAGGTTTATAATCAGAAAGCACCAGCATGGTTTTTGTTTGGGGGCAGAAGGAAAAAAATAAAATCTAAATGTTAAGTGTTCACATCTAAGATATTCCTATTTAGAAATAAGCATCTCCAAAATACAGACAACCATAAGACAAACAAGAGTTACTTTCACTACTGGGGGAGTGTTTATAGCAGCTTTCTATTCAGCTTTAATCAGTTAAGTGTATGTATGCCTGGAAATGGTTAGACTGTTAGAAAGAAAAACAAGTTTGTGGACCCACTTGTTCAAGTTCACCTTTGTGACTATGCACTTTTTAATCTGGCAAACACAAGCATTAAGGGCTTATTTTCCACTTGGGGATCATCACCATCCCCACCAAATAAAAGCAAGGCTTTGAATTTTGAACGGTCTCAGCTAATTGCATTCAAGTCAGTTAGATAATTTGATTTCAGCGCTTAAACAACCACTTGAAGCAGTGGGTATCCTACTGGGTAAGTGGTGCATGTACCATGAACTAGGGAACCAGAGCTGAGCACTTAGCACCTCCATTTCAGGATGCTTTGCAAAACTGTATCTTCTATTTCAGTGACAAATAAAAGGAACATCCTGAAAAGTGTAATGTTTTGTAACGAAGCCCTACACTGTTTATTAAAAGCAAAATACATCCAAAAGGTTATTTAATAATATTCTGTCAGCACTGACATAGCATACTTTCTACTGCTTAGCAAAGCTGGTCAACCATAAACTCACTAGCTTACCAACATCGGTAAAATCTGATAGAATTAAAGAACACCTTGCCAGGTCACTGTTATTATTTAACATCTCCACCTAGTAATATCCCAAACTTCCTCATATTACACCAGAAATTTGAGAGAATGTTGTACCAATCTAAGTACACTAAGTGTCTAGCAAGCCTAATATACAACTGCTATAAGAAGATCACAAAACTCAAAAAAATTTCACTTTGTTTGCCATTTTTTGAGTTTGTGTTGTAAATTAAATTTAGTTAGCTGAATTCTTTTAACTGTATTGTCTTGTTTGATTAGTTTTGCTTAGCATGAGAAACTGAGGTTGCTGAAGCCTTAGCCTGCAAGCTGCAAACTTTCACCTTGAAAAGTTGAACTAGTCTTGAACTGTTGCTTAGCTATGTGAAGGGAGGCTGTGAGACCAGTGCAAACTGAAACATTAGGAAGCCACAACAGTCAGCAGAAGATGCAACCCATGCAGATAAACACAGCTACAAATAATTCAACAAGGAACAAGAACACCCCAGAACAAAAATCACCATTAAAGCAAGAGGCACATACAAGGTGCATGAAGAACAGGTGAACAGGTTATATGGATATAAAAGCCCAGGGATTTCATTCCAGGTCCCTTTCCAAAGGGACCCACCTCGAGCTGTCCCTATTGCAGCAGCACTTTTTTTTTTTTTTTTGCTGGAATAAGACATCTGAGACTCTGCTGAGGCAAAACCTGTAGCAAAGAAACTTTTTTTATGTTTGCCAAGCTGAAACAAGTGACCCTGAAGAGCAACATGGTCACAACATACCCTGCAGCAAGTGTCAGAGGCTAGGAATGTAGTGAGCAAAAATGGGCTACAAAACAAGGTCTTCAGAATTAATACCAAGCTTAAGAACGAACTAATGTTCTGTTGCCTTTGAAAATAAATACAAAGAACCCAGAATTAAGTAGTCCTATACCCCAATGTTCTTCTCAGTTTACTGAGGTGCAGCTGAAACTGGAAAAGAACTACAGGGGGCTCCTATGAGAATTTGATTCTCTCAGTGTTCTTTTCTGTGACCTACAGTTTTGGCAGTAAGAAATCAGGTTGTCCCCATGTGGTTTCTCAACTGGTAATCCAGGAAGAAAAGATAAATCCTTCTGGCACTTCAAACTGAACACAAACTTAATTGGAGATGTGGAAACAGCTATTTGAAAACAGTGTTACTGAACTCACACATAAATTATCCAGCTTGAAACACTTTTGGCCTAATTCATACTTTTAGAGTAATATTCACGTAAAATTACCAAGTCTGTTGGCTCATCTTCTTCAACTTCAGCTTCATCATCTTCATCTTCAACTACAGTATCTTCCACAGCTTCCTCATCTTCTGTAGCATCTTGAGCTGCAACTAATAAACCCGAACCTACCAAAACAAAATGCAAATACAAGAAAGCCTTTTTGATGTCTGGTTCATCAACAGACAAGTGACACTGAAGTACAATTCTCAAACTAATGTTTGAGGAACTTCTTAAAAATCAGTCCAATACAATGTTCTGAAGCCTCAGTTGCAAAAACCTCAATCAAATGATGTCTGTGTTGATCTTTCAGCCTTATTCCTCCTCTGGTAACTTTCTCATCTACTTGTTTATCTGTCACTAAGTTCAAAACAAAAAAGTTTACAGCTGGATGACAAAAAGTCCAGCACTCACACAGCAATGCTTGAATTTGCAGAAGGCAACAAGTTTGCCTTAAAAGCTATTGTTTAATTTCGGAATATGTTAATGTATGAAAACATTTAAATTTTGTAATTAAAAAAGTGAAAGTAATACATTGCTATTTCCAGGAAATTAATTTAGTAAGTACTGTTTCTTCTAAGACTAGCAAGCCTAATAAATTAGCATATTGATAAAAGAACAGTACACTTTGAAAGGTAGCTCAACACTTATTATTTTTTTGCACTTATTTTCATTCAAGTTTTAAAACAAAGTCTTTTTTAGTATGACCTCCTCAATACCACATACCAACATATCCATATATGCAACAGAACCACAACATTAGTCAGAAAAGAAACCTGACCTAGAGCAACGTTCCAAGACAAGTGTAATCTGATAGTTCATTGCCTCTTTGCTTTCATGGAGCCAAGCCTCATACATTCAAACACTGGGCAAATATGATTAATAAAAATATTGGCCACCGGACAAAGGTCTGTCCATTTGCAGTTTGAAACACACGTAGGCAAGGCTGAGAACTTTTAAAACACATGCAGAAAGCTACAGATTTTTTTTGCTAATAAACCTAGAGTTTTCCAAACATGAAAAAGTAGAAATGAACGGATGATTGACTTACCTAAGTCTGAAAGAGATCTAATTGTTATAAACATGCATTTAAAACAAATATTTGAAAATGGTCACAGGAAATAAGAATCCTCGAGCAGGACAAGTATATCCAAGGACTTAAGAATCACCAGTCTGAACTAGGAAAAGCAAACACAACCCCTTGCTCTGAAGCGTCTGTGAAAGGCACAATCAGACTTTTGCTCGAGCACGTGCAATACTTAACCTGAGCCTCAACCACCGCTATTTTATTTGCTGACGTTTTACACTTGCTAGTGTAGAAATAAAGATTCCCCCCCCCCCCCCCAATTATTTAAAAGCGAACATAGGCACCCTTTTCAAGCAACTGCCCTGCACGCTCTCCCAGATGCCTGACTTACACGGACGGGTGTCAGAGGGGCTGGCGGTGATGATGTGGCATTAGCGGGCGAGCAAAGCTGCAGGCTGTGGGAAGGGACTGACATTACAGCCCACTGCAAGAGCTGCAAAGAGCAGCCTTCCTCCCCGCTCCTGCCCTCCCAAACCCAGAGCCTGAATCAGATAATGCCACGGCGCAAACAGAGATTAGCGCTCCTTGGTGTCGCCAAGGACACTCCTGGGGGTGTCGGCGGGCGCATCTGCCGGGGGAATTTGGGGACCAGCACGGCCAGGCAGAGGCGACAAGGACAGCGCGGCTACCCCGGGGCTAAGCGGGGTGTGAGCGCGGCCGAGCCCCTCACACCGGGCCCACAGGGCCCTGCCCGGCCCCGGGGGTGGCTCAGCCGGGAGAGGCCTCACCCCGGCCCCAAACCCGCCCCCGAATCCCTCCGGAGCACCCTCAGGCAGGGCCGGGGCCCCGCAGGCAGCGGGACGGGCCCGGCAGCTCCGGCCACGTGTGGCGATGAATGGGCGGCAGGATCGCGGCGGGAGGGCGGCTGTGGGCCCCTCGGGCCCGGGAGAGCGGCCGCCCCGCCCCGCCCCGCCGAGGGCATCCCCCACCTCACATCACATCGCCCACCCGGCTCACCTGGGCCGCCGCGGGTGCCCCCGAGCAGCAGCGCGGCGGGGAAGGCGAGCAAGGCGAGCAGGAGCAGCTGCGGCAGGCGCCTCATGGTGGTAGCGGCGGTAACGACCCTGCAGCCCAGTGCAGCTCAGTATAGCCCGGCACAGCCCGGTACAGGCGGTGGCGGCCGCTGCGGGAGGCCCAAATGGCGGCGGCGGGAGCGGGGCGGGCGCCGGGCCCTCCCTTCGCCGCTCCATCCGGGGCCGCGCCCGCCCCGCCCCCGCCGACGTGGCTGTGCCGGGCGGGAGGCGCGGCCCTCAGGGCGGGGTGACGGTACAGCCCTGAGCAGACCGAAGCCTCACAGATCCTCCGTACCCAAACCGAGCCCGCACAGACCCTCCATACCCAGACCGAGCCCTCACAGGCTCTCCGTGCCCAAACCGAGCCCTCACAGGCTCTCCGTACCAAACCGAGCCCGCACAGACCCTCAGTGCCCAAACCTTCACAAACCAAACCTTCCCTAAACAAGCCTTCACAGATCTTCCGTGCCCAAACCAAACCTTCACAAGCCAAACCTTCACAAGCCCTCCCAAACCTTCCCTTTCCAAACCTTCCCTTCCCTTTTCTTTTTCCCTTTCCCCAGGAGTCTTTGGACAGCGCTCCCAGGCACCTGCTGCGGCTCTTGGGGCCAACCCGTGCTGGGCTCGGATGGTCCTTGCGGTGCTGTGAAATGTGGGATGTGCACAAATTTTGTTAGGAGGGGATGTCCTCTCATGTTTGATCCTTATATGCTTTTCAGGGAATAATTATGTTTTTCCTTGATGTTGATGTTGATGAAGAAATGCTAGAAGTACCCTTCTTAATATTGTCAAGGTAATACCTGGAGGGTGCCACCTAACAACATAATTCCTTTCTAACTCCTTAACATAGTCAAGTGTTTGTTTCACACATGGGAAATTCTGCCCAGGGCAGCAGTATAACTGAGACAAATGCTTTGTCGGTAATAAAAGAAAATGTCTGTATGCAAAACCAGGGTGCTCACATGTTAAGACCTACGATCACCAACCATCATACCAAAGCAAAGCCTGAAATTACTCAGGTGAAGTCACAGTGAAATCATGCTCATTATCAAAGACAAATGGATAAACAGTATCATTAGTATCAAGGTCATAATGCAAAATAATTAAGCAAATAGAAAGCAAGATAAATTCAAACAACTTTTTAATGCCTAATCATTCTTTAGTCCAACTTTGATTTCACAATCTTCTTGTAAATATTGTAAAAAATAATTTAAAACTATAAATTAAAATGTTCCCATTTTAGTTTGTGATAACTTTCAAAATGAGATATTTTTTCCTTGACCATTTTCTTCTCTCAAATTAAATCAATCACTCATCTTGAAGCCTAGTGATCCTTTCTGCTATTGTCAAACAAACATTTTGATCCAATCAATCATATCCTTTCTAGCTTCTTCAATATAAGGTTTATCATCAGGTTTCATATCTTCGGGCTTCAGTTGTGCAAAACCATGAACTTGTCCAGGATAAACTTTAATTTTATATGAAACTTTACAATACTGTTTCAACTTCTCCTCCAGTAAGACAATCTGTAAATGAAAACACTGTACATTACAGGGTGCTTTTTTTAAGTTTGACAAACTTACTGTTTCTCATAGAAAAGGATTTAGACTATTTTTTTTAATCTTTTTTTTAAAGTATGGGTGAGTTTAAGAACTTCAACACTTACAGCAAAGACAGTTTGGCAAATCTTATTGTCATAAAGGAGCGGGTGTGTTTCTATTCAGATTCTTAGGCTTGTAACCTATGCTTTAAGCTCTGATCTTGAAAGAACACCTTAGTGACCATCAGTCTAAAACATTTTGTTAGGCTTAGTAACAGAGTTTAAGCAAATACAGAGTTTTTGTTTGGTTTGCGCTTTTTTAGTTTACTGTAAAACAAAAAGACACTGTTCCTGCACAATCTTTTTGTGATACACACATGCTTATATGCAAAGTACTAATCACATGTTTATGTACCCATATATATCTGCAGACACATTTTTGTGCTTATTTCCATTAAAAAGTTAGAAAATAGGACAGTGAACACTTATTTTGCCCCACAAACATAATTTTACCTATTATGCAGATTAGAGAGAGTACTGTAATTTATTTCACATTCTTTTTTTTTCCCCACGCAGAGCCCTTTTTGTTCAGTGAAGAAAACTATGGATTTGAGGAACTTTTATTTTTTTTTTTAATGCAGGAATTTTTCTTACATGGTCTGCCCAGAGAGAAAACTTTAGGATAACATGGTATGGTTTCAATGTGTAACACATGTAAGAAAAAAATGCATTTATGAAAATTGTGCGCCTGGGAAAAAGACAATATTCACCATAAAATGGGGACATGGAGTGAAGGATTTGTTTCCTTGTGCAGAGGAAACACATATGAGGTACAGATTAACATGCTGAATAATACAGTTAGTAGTAAATATTTATTGGCCTCTGCATTCCCAGAGCACACTGCAAGATTTCCAGGCAGACTCTACCCCTAAAACACAAGCTATGCTAGAGGAGGGATGCTATCCTTGTCACTGAAGAGGGAAAATTTACGCACAGAAGAGGGCACTAGTTTCCTACACATATATTTATCCAACTCCTCAGATATCCTTACAGTAGGGGTTATAGCAGAACATAGATGGCAGCCAGGAGTCAAAACAGTGTCCACGAATTATTATCACCTCAGTTAAACCCACACCCACTCTTCTCACACAGTTCATTTTGTCTTCTTGTACCAAAGGCAATTAGTCATTGGTCCCCATCCTCAGAAATTTCAGTTACTAAGCTGAAATTACTTTCTTACCCACCCACCCCCTCCCCCCACCCCCAATTCAGTGGTTTAACTGCCCAATTTCTCATCTTCAGCAGTAGTATCCAAGGTTTTGAGATGTTTGGCTCACACCAGTTTATCTAGCCACTCAGAGACTGATGACTGGTATTTACTGCATTTCTCACCTCAGAAAAGAAATTTTGAATAACCTAAGCAAGATATAGAGGAAGTTGAAATATAAACAAACCGGTACAGATTGTCTAATTTCTTATATCTGAAAATGGTTTCTAACAAGGATTTCAGTGTGGCATAAATGAACTATGTGAAAAGAAGTATTTCCAATATAACAGCTTACCTGATCCAAAGAAATGGTGTGGTCTTTCTCACCAAAAATGAAAAATGTGGGATTTAGTAAATTATATCTTTCTTCAGAGTCTCTAATTATTCCTATAATGTTTTGAGAAACAGTCTGTTAGTGAGGTTTACATTCTTACAAGATAAATTGACAAATTAATTTCAATTTAAGTTTAATAATTAGGTACATTACTTAGATCAGGACAGTTTATATTTGAATGGAGAAAAAGCATTTCAAGAATATATTCCCCTGCTCTCCAAGCACTAAAGTAAGATTAGAAAATTATCGTGAAAAAGGAAGCAATTTTTTTTGTTTGTAGCATTAAAATTTTATATCGATATAGCATATTGCTGAAATAACCATAATTAATAGCTGCAACTCACCTTTGAGTTGAGTATTTACAAAAATTGTTACAAAGCAATAACTACAGTTACAAACTATACATAGCCATGTGAACCCAAATAAGTTTTCACGTGTTCTACACTACCATAGAGGGACACCCCAGCGGTTAATTGAGGATTTTTCAGCATTAAGTGATGTACTGCCATTCCACCCCAGGAAAACCCAACGATACCAGTCTTCTTTGCACCGCATTGTTCCTTTAGATACTTCAAGACAACATCAGCTTCCCTAAGACATATAAACAAAAGTGAACTAAGGAATCTATTGCAGAAGTATTTGACAATTTAAGAAGTAAATTACAAGAGATACATTATTTTTTTTTTCTGTCTGCAGGTCCAATTATTTAATCCAGTGATTAGTTTAAAAAGCACACTTCAGCATAGAGCAGTGGCTTCTATTATTAAATGAGAGTTAACATCTCTGGTCCTAGTTTAGGGAAGTACTAAACTAGGTGTAGGTACTTAAATACTTACCTGAATTGTCACCTGCTCCTTTGTTTTCAAAATTAGCAAATTTTTAATTGAACCACTTTTTCTAGGACAGGACAACTAAAGACATATCTGCAAGTAGAACAACATCTTGCATTATGGACTGTAGGAATAGATAAGCTTCACTGTACTATCTCTACACAGTCCACCTATTTAGATAATGATTTATCATGCATGTATCATTCCTGTTGCATGAGTTAATACTAAAATATCCTACCAAACCCACACACAAGAATGTTATACTAAAGTAGCAATTACTCAAAATTACATTGTTAGTACCTGTAATGTTTAAAAAAATCATGCTTTTCATGAGGTATAATAAAACAATATGAAAATTGTTTCAATGCAGGCAAGGGCAAGTCAATTTTTTTAATTTCTGACTTTTTAGGTCTCAATAGTTTAATCTTCATTATCTACAGAGTTTGAAGAATGATTATCTATGAAGAAGAAGATTATCTGCAGAGTTTTAGATGAAGTTTAAATGCAGACTGCATAAACAAATAACTATATTTTCAAACATTAGGTATATTGTGGTCATCACAGGTTTGGTGAGGCTGACCAGCTGACCAAAAAAAAATGGTATGGATTGTGTCCTAGACCTGTGGCCAGGCTCTCTCAGGTTTGGTTTGTTTGGAAGGGTACTAATTCATGGATTCCACGTTCTCTGAAAAGAGCAACAGGTCTAAAATGGAGGGCATCCTCAAAAGTGAACCCTCAAAAGACAGCATGGGCATGTCCTGTGATCTCAATGTTTAAGACAGTGCCCACATATCTGCTAACTCTTTGGAGTAGGATTTTTTTTATAGTTTGTAGTCATTTGTCTTTTAAAAAACACCTGTCACAGTTTCTGCAACTATATGGTCAAAAACATTGCTGAGAAATGTTGTAAGTTGGGCTGTGACTGCTGGGACATCTGGAAAGGGTCAGAAGAATACTAGTGGTTTGCAGGATGGTAGCTGAGCAATAAGGTGTCATTGCCTCACTATCACCTTCTGAAGTTCTGAGCTGTGGTGATAGGTGCTGAAGAAACAGCAATGTTTCCCATGATTCAGAGAAGCCTTGCTACAGGCACTGCTAGGCTGTACAGCAGCGGTCCCTCTGTTTCACACTGAGAAAAACAGTACAGCTCATCAGATATATCTTGGGTTTGAGGCAATCTTGCAAATGTTTATGTTCAGGAGGATATCATCTGTACCTATCATAATCTGCAAGGCAGGAAGCAAGATGGGCAAGTGACAGCTGGCAGATAATATCAGCAATTATAGAAGAATTTTCTTCCTTATCTTGAGGAACTGGGGGCAGAATCAGCACTCATAGGTGAGAGTGCTGGCTGTTTCACAGTTTGTGAAACACTCTGAGACTGTATGGCCAGTACAACATAGTTAAAAAAGGGTCTAGGAAAACAAGATTAGGATAATAAGCAGAGTGATGGGTAGAGCAGATGATCCTTTTCAAATCCCAACCAAGACAGTGCCCAAAACCACAGAAGAATCACCCAGAATAAGCAATTGTGTTTGTGCAGCCAGCTTGCCCTGCTGTGAGGTGCCACTTCTAACATTTCATACAAATTCCTCTTGTTTGCTGGATGCTTTTTACATGTCAAGTACAAATATGCATCTTACTTGTCTACTTTTGTAGGATCGTGATCTTTCATCCAGTCAGCAAAGTCACCCCAGTGATCAGTAGATTTCCAGGGTTCTGTCCCCTTGAAGAAGTCTGGGCAGATGGTTCTGTGTGAGACATAGAATTAAGTCAGTTTTCATATCTGGCTGGGGAGAATCTGTGGATGCCTAAATGTCTCCTAATGTCTTCTACTCCAGAGTACACTTCTACATGGTTACTATCTGAATCATGTTTTACTCATAGTGTTCTGGCAATCAGCAGAGCTAAAAGTATATGTCTTTGTTTGGAGAAAAAAAAAACAGACCACCAAACCACAAATAAATGCTCATTGTTTCCTTAGACACAATACAAAAGTAACGGGATTAAGCAACCCTCCTGATTCTATATAAAAACATATCTACCTCTTTGCTATTAAAAGATAAAGCAAATGTTCAAAAGGTTTGATTCTAAAAAGCTTATACAACTTAAAATAGACACTAACGGTTATCTTTTGATCACCCACGCTGCTGTATAAACACAAGCACTGGCACTTCATGACTTCTTGTGGCTTTGTGCTCAGGTAGCCATTTTTAGTGTGTCAGTTTTAGTAGCTTTGGTGGCTTGGTGGAAATGTTTTGCCCTTCTCCTTTTTTATTCACTCAGACTGAAATGGCATGGTTGGCCTTTGTGTATGTAATATATGTAACCTGTATAACGTATGCCTACTTTTGGGCCTGGTGGTCTATTAATGCATTTAAGAGGAAGATAGGAAAGAAAGTCGCTTACATATATCCATGGCCTGCAATCAAATCAACTATGTATCTAATATCGGGGAACCGCCATCCAAATACATCATGGACCACAATCACAGCTTTGTCCGTGGAAAAAGATGGTCTACAAACATATGCCTTGAGGTACTCAATTTGCACTTCATGTCCAAGGCACCCATAGTGAGATCTTTCTCCAGTATTATATAGAAAAGGATCAGCCATTTGAAAACCTGAAAAGAAAAAAGACAGCAAGGAAGTGAAAATAATTCTCTAACACAAATTATTAATGGTAAATAAAGGCAAACATGATCTGCAGAAAGTAGATCAGTAAGTTCTGTAAATAACATTGGCATCCTTGTCTGAAAGGGGAAAGTAGAAAAAAAGCAAAAGTAATGTTGCAGTGCAGAATGGCTTTCAGTCCATTATGTGTTATTAAACTGAGAATGAAGAGAAATACCAAAGTCAAAGTTATAAACTTAGAAGCAACCTGCACATGTAGGTCTTGATACTTATGTCACATTTGTTCTGCTCCCTTGTGGATCTGTCAGCATTGGTGTGATGCAGTATGGCTTCAGATGCCACTGCCTGCCCTGGCATGGGCCATCATGGGGAGCTCCATGCTTGTTTCTCTCAATTATTTGTACAGATCACAGCACTCAACTCAGCTACATTAAAGTCTAGTGTTCAGTGCTTCTCTCGTGCTGGTGCCTGCCAGTTAATCTCTGCCTTCCGTAGCAACATCACAGCAGTTCTGGGAGGAGATTATTGAACGCACTTAATGAAGAACTGCAGTATGGATTTGTGAACCAGATTCCAATGTGTTGGGCCTCTATGACCTTGAAAGGGACCATGAGAAAACAAGGATGAATGCAAATTTCATTCAAAATATGTGAGAGTACTTGGTTTTGTTCCTTCTCCAAAAGTAGCAATTACAGACAATGAGCTAGTAGATGTGCTGGACAGATTAAAGTCAAAAGCTGTTCTGACTCTCTGTGTCAGGATCTTGGAATGGACTCTGTAGAAAAAGTAGATTGTGATCCTGTAATTAAAAGTGGTGTTACAATGTATCCATACAAGGTATCCACGTAGGTCTGCAGGGGCAACATTAGTAGGAGCGTTTCCTAGTCATGTACTGACTTTGAAACTGTCCTTGGGGATGCAGTACACATGCTTATACATTATGACTGTCTCTGCTTCATCATTTCTACATCAATTATATTATTTTGGGTTGTAAAATGTACTTCATAAAACTATCTGGTCTTCATGGAAGTGCAGCAAATTCTGATAAAAATGTATGCCTTCCTCAGCTCTCCATTAACTACAGCAGCAGAGGGCTCAACTTCACAGAGTAATGGGGAATTTTTCTGAGGAACTATAGACACATATGGAACCATGGTGCAGATAGACTGAAGAACTTGGAGCTGATGCCACAGAGAGTCATCACTTGCTTATGCCTTACAAAGCACTTCCCAGTTTGCATTATTCACCTAGGCTCAATAACAGCAACCAAATTTTATATTCATTTAGACTGCTTTATATCCAAGATAATCAGCGTCCCCAATGTATACTGTTCTTCCGCATCCTCTCCCAACCCTGGGGCTGCCATCACCAGATCCGGCAGGGCCAGCACTGAGGTTGAGGAAATACGCTTCATTGCAACCATAACCCCTGGCTGATAGTGTGGTGTAGAGATACGGGAACTGGGCAGATGTGGCTTTCCTGCCAGAATCAAGCTGCTTCCGATATGGCTGTGATGTGGATCGTCTCTCATCATGAGTAATCCCCTGTGCTGGTAACTGAGAACTGATTACATCTATTAATTGTTCTTCCACCTTTCTCAACATCTGAATGTCAGGGTTGGTGCTAGGAAGCATAAAGTAGCCTGATCCATTGTTTTGGCATCATATGAAAGGGGAATTTGCAGCACACGCAGGAGAGTATCTCCTAGTTTAAGCCTGCCATAATGCTTGAAATGCCCAAAAATGTTTGAGAGAGAGCTTGAGTTCATGCAAAATTGTTTCCTACCTCTCTTTTTATAACCTAAGGTGAATGAGCTTGTTGAAGGGCAAGAGGCTGCCTGGAGAAACCACAGGCACTCCCAAAGATAGAAAACACTACTGGCTTCTGAGATGGCAGCCACAGTCTTTCTCCACTAAAGCCTTTTATTCAGAAGGGCACAACCTGTGGTGTCCCCTTCAAGGAAGTAGTGTTTTAGGAGACATTAAGCTATGCAATAGTTGTGAAACAGCCTACTGCCTATCTATTGGTTGCTCCCCAGAAACCATTGCTTTGGCCTATGTTGACTGAGCCTCAGCCAGTTGGCTCCCCTCCAGACACCAGGCTGCAGAGAATGTTAGTAAATAGTCAGCCACACCTGAACTGCTCAGAAGTTTGATGGGATCCTGTTCGGTCAGAAGTTTTAGTTCTCCTGCCTGCTTTGTCCCACGCAATGTGGTGTGGCAAAGCAACAAGCCAGGATATTTCCTACCTATCCTGTCTCACCTCATTCCCTCTTCCCGTCAATTTCAGCCACTACACTTTTCCTTTTCCTGCTTTCCCCATGGCACGGTTCCAAGCAGGCAGCACCTCACCTTTATGCCCCGCTCCTCATCACTGAGCTGCAGCACAGAGGAGATGCAGGGCCTGGTGGGAACAGGGGTAAACTGACTGCTGATAACAGGGAAAAAACACAGCTATTGATGAATCTGATGTCATCCTACTGCTCCTTAAAAGAAGGTCTTCTTACAGCTTTTCCTTCTCACCACTGATCCTGTTCTTCCTTAGGTGTTTTGATACCATTCAGCTTTCATGCAAGTAACATTAAATCTGAAGGGAGTTATTCACACAAAACAAAGGTGGGGTCCTCCAGGTGGTAGGACAGACACAAACTACTACATTTCTAGGGAGCAACAAATCACCTGATTAAATTTTGATGAATCTTAATTTTCAGTAGGAAAAAACAAATCCCTACTTGGAGGTTAAAAATCTCTTTAAAAACAGTCAGGTTAAAGAGAGGCAAAGGTATTTCTCCACTTCTCAGAAAGTGAGTATGATCATGTGATATCAAAGTGCTGTGCTGTTTGGCAGGAGCTTGGACTACTGATGCCAAGATGTGACATCTCTGCCCTTTTCCCGGGTCAAGCAATAACATTCTAAACTACAGCAGTACTTCATTTCAATGATAAGTGCCCAATGGGCCAAACAAGGAAAATAATGGAAATTCATTACCATAAAGGAAAAAAAAATTATTATGGTCCTTTAATGTGAACTTGCTCCTGATGAACATAAATTACCAGTGTCCTTAGAACTATTGCTGTGGTACAGCTGGTAGCACCGACTCAGTATGAAAGCCAGTATTTCCCAAAGTTGACAGCCTTTACCTTATCTGCCCCTTGATACTTGTCTTTGTCCAATTTTTAAACTAAAATCAAAGTAATAGTCTCTCTAAATGAGTGGGTTTTGCTGAATGCTGCATGCCTTTTCAAAGAGCTATATCTAATTTCTTAGCAACTTCAGATTTTCCCTTTCAGCACAGGTAAAAGTAGTTATCCTTTTCTTCTGCCAACTCAGTCTGTATGGACCAGTTTGCCATCACATACCTGGAGTGCAGGATCCTGTTTTAGCCCAGCTTGCTGCTTCTGCTCAGTGAGACACCAGCTAGATTTCTCTAAACATAAAAAGAAGACAACCAGCTCTGCTGACAGTTTTGCTCCTGGTGCTGCTCATCCAGTTTCCAAGTGCTCTTCAACTCTTCTGCAGACTTTGGGATTGGAAAGTGAGGAGGAGAGGCTTAGCACAAGAGTCATCCTGAACGGAAGGGGTGGAGACAGATCATGTAGAGAGGCAGGATGCAACAGGCTTCACATCAGTTGCCTTTACTCTACCTTTTATTTATTTATTTATTACTTAAAGAGTTTAAAAGGAAATGCATCCAAACACTGTACTCCACTATGATGTGTGCACTGCAGATGTTTCAGACACTGCAGAGGCTTTAGACCTCAGCATTTATAACTGAGGCATTTAGCATCAGTGATGCATTTGCTGACACTTTTTCTTGAGTAATATTCATGTAATTTTATTGTGGATAATAAATGTCTTTAATGGAATTTCAGGTGAATTAAGATGAATGTGTCCTGGCAAACTTGCAGCATAAAAAACTTAAGTCTCCCTAGCACACAGATTAAACATATTACAACCACACCCACGAGTATTCCCAACAAGTTGAAAAGTGTTCCAAGTTATTTTTGATTAGACTTGCTTTCAACAAGTGAGGAAGATCTGAGTCTGTGGTAGTTCACTGAAATTTTCCATTCCTATTTCCATAACGGCACTGTATGCAAGGAACATTAATTTAGCCCTCACACTGACGTATACTATAGCTTTAATTTTCCCTGTGTGTGCATGTGGTTTGAGTGTGTGTGCATGTTGCAGGGGAGGAATGAGAGAGACAAAAGAACTCAAAGAAAATGGCAATGTAATTTCAAGTCAAAGATCAATATGGAAATTTTGTTTCTTAGTGTATATGACAAACAAGTCCCACAGTCACCCAGTAGATGTGACTCAGCAGTACTCTGTATGGTAGTGACCACTGTAATCTGGGAACTATGTAAAAGAGTTGAAGGATGGAATCAGTTCCCCCAGCTTCAGGCATTGACACTGATGATGTCTACATGTCGCCAAGGTGTCTACACTCCCACAGTTGTCATAAAGATCTAGGGTATGATTCACACTCCATGAGTGTCTTCTTTCAGATGAAATCAGTAGTCCCCTAGATGCCACCAGTTGTGTTGATTATGGAATTTAATGACAGTGCACTGACCCAGAGTACGTGTAGATCACTGTGATGAGTGCATAATCACCCAGGCAAAATGAGTCCCACCTCTGTGTGTTGTGGGAGCCACACACAACACAAAATTAAGGTTTGTCATGACCAGAAAGAGGATGTTTGTCCTGTCATACCTGTCAGTAGTTTTGCACAGCAGCATTGTACAAGAAACCATTAAAAAGATTGCTCATGTTGCAAGGGAGGGAGGGCGAAACTTCACTGAAAAGATCTGGTTTATACTTTGATATTAATGGCGTCTTGCTTGAGCTCGTCTAACCCCACCTGGGTGGATATTCTGTACTCAGATCCACAAGACTGAACTATTGTTTTCCTACCTTGCCCCACAGAACCTGGGTCCATCCAAGCTGCAGTCCCCTCTGGAACAGACTGAGCGATCAGAAGAATACATCCAATACCATATGCATCGCGTGACTGTAAACCCTGTCTTGGTGCCCAGCCTTGGGGGTGGTTAGGG
Source organism: Acropternis orthonyx (assembly GCA_035583155.1). NCBI lineage: Eukaryota > Metazoa > Chordata > Aves > Passeriformes > Rhinocryptidae > Acropternis > Acropternis orthonyx. The sequence continues at coordinate 79,901,831 of JAWWEU010000081.1, read as the reverse complement.
TGAAAGGAGAGCACTGGACTCACTCTGCTGTAATGCAAGCCTTTGCCTGCACACTGTGATTATGTTTGACCTGCAAACCCTCTATCATTTAGATCTCCCATACTTGAAGAGACTGTACTTTTCTCTGTAAGATACAATCACCTCTGTAACAGAGTTGGGATTATGGGAGTCATTGCATCCATGCATTTCCTGCAGTCTCAAGAAACTTATACATTTAATTTTTTGTGCCTGACGTGAACATCTCTACTTTTAGGATTAAGAAAAAAAAATGAAAGGAAGAAGACAGAGAAAGGTTGGAATAAGCACAGATTCATTAGTTCAAACACACAGTGGTGACATTTCTCCTTCATCTGAAACACACAGCTGGTTTTTGGTTGGTTTTACCTCTTTTTTTCCAGAAGTTTTGAACCAATATTTCTCCCATTGCTCCCCCTGATTTTATAGAAATGGGCGTAAAATAAAACTTCAAAGTCAATCACCACAGCTGTTGGCTGCAATTTTAGCTGTATGTTAATACAAGAAACAAGATCCTAGGACATGCAAGCCTCCTGTCCCAAGGCAAAATTGAAAGGTATTCTCTCCCAGGCAACCACTGATAGATAAAACCCCAGAAAGGCAAGTACTCTGGTGGCATCTAGTGCAGAAGAGTCAGATGGAGAAACCAAAGCACAGGCTTAAACATGCCCAATTTACAGTCAGCTGGTACAGTATTTAGAGTGCTGCTGGTACCAACAGACAAAGTTGAAATCATTACAAATGTTATACTTCTGTTGTGAAAAATCTGTTCAAAGCATCTATAATGAGTGATGCTCTGCTTGCAGCCTAGAAGCTGCAGGCAAGGCAAGAGGGACAGCAGAGCTCCCCTCTCCTCTTGCACGGTACCTGCTGGCAATAGCTGCATTGTTAATGGGTTACCACTGCTGAGGGTACACTGTGGGGAAGGGGTGGGGATACCCACAGGAAGGGCTAGAGGAGAGGCATAGTGGGATGGGGTCAGAACAGCGCAGCTCTGTGAGGCCAGCTGTGATGCCACTGGGGACTCTGTACCCTTGCCTTGATAGCAAGAGGAATCTTTTGGGATTTGGGTAGCTTCAAGAAGGGAGCATAGCTATTCCCTCTCACACAGTTTCACTGAGACTTATTAGTGGGCTTGTAATTTGGAGCTTGGTTTGATGCTTTTTTTTCCCTCTGGATGTTATCCCGATTTCTTTTCCTGCATCCAGTAAAAGGCTGCATACCTGAAGTTATCTACTGAGTGATCACTTGGGAGAGAAGAAATGCATTGTACCAAATCTCATTTAGTATTTCATGTTTCTTGCTTGGGTCTCTAGCCAGTGTTTGAATAAAGACCCTTGGGAATCAGGTCAGCTCTTCTTATTGCAAGTCAAGGCTTGGCGGGAGGTTTACATGTGCAGATACTTTCCCTGTCGTTGGTGAAAACTAGTCTCACATTTATGGTTTTGTTCTTTACCATCTACCTGGCATGTTATCCTGGAGTTTGTGGCTTCCTTTGCATAGAGCATTACAAAAATTCTCCAAGGAATACTCTGATTGGGTTAGTAGTGAGCCATATCCCCACTCTTTCCCATGCTTTCACACATATTTAAGAAGAAAGGCTCCAAAGTCTGTCCTCTGTGGGAGTGACCTTATCTGCTTCATCTGGTGCATCATTGGCGGGCATGGCCATCTTCCCTGTACTGATCAGGGCACCCGCTGCTCCTCACAGGGCACCAGGACACAGGCAAGGGCAGTTGCTGCTTCTTCACTATAAATCTTCTCATCTCTCACCATGCTTCCACTCCCTTGTGATTTTATTAGCTGCTGAAAAATAATAGTCTGTCATCACCTATCCCGTTTGGCCATCTTCTCTTTGCATCCTCCCCCTCTCCTGGCTTTCCACTCTAGTCCATTTCTGTAAGTTATTTGAAGCGACTGGTATCAACCAGTTTCTGGTTATCCCTTTCTATGTCCCTCTGAGTGTCCTGGGGTTTTCTGGGGGTTGGCTAGGGTCAGCTCTCAGAGCATACAAATGCTTATCTACCTAAAATCAAAAGTATGGCTTTGACTACAGGGGCAGAAGGATGATCTGCAAATTACAGTTTTAAATAAGTATGTTGCTAGTTTGCTTGTTGGCAATGTAGAACTAGTTGACCAAATAGCTTCTGGGTTACACCTACCTGCATTAAATTTTATCTAAAAATAAATTGTGAATGTTTACTCTCAAATTTTCTGGTTTTGCTGAAAGAGCTTGTGGGATTTCAGAGGCTGTGCTTTGTGAACTTTATTGGAAAAGGGTGTAGCATAACTTTAATTATGCCAAAGCAATAACAGGAAAACTATTCTAATATTGTGGGTGACATGCAAAGAGGCATATTAAAATTACCTAACACTGTCCAGCTGTTTCTAGGTTATTCAGTAGCTTGTCACTTTATTAAGAAACACTTTTAATGGAATTTCAGTACAAGCAAATGATTCCAAATAATAATGAATATTATTAACTATATATAGGGAAATAGCAATGGCTCCAAAATCGGCATCCCAGATCAAAGGGCAGCATCAGTTTTTCTCTGAATACTATAAATTCAGACATAAGCAACACAATAGAATTAAGAGTACATGGATAATTGCATGGACTAAAGGTTGATTTCCTTCTCTAAAAAACTGAACATCTATTTTGTGCATGATTTAAGAATATGTCTACTATTTCTTCTTACATAATATTTTATCTTCTTTTCTAAAACTGCAAAAATTTTAAATCCAGAAATTACTAAAATGTACTTACTTTTTTTTTCAGTTACCCACCATTCAGATTATTGATTTCATAGATTTAATCATTGAAACTGAATCTTGTATGCAGAACTTTCCCCATAAAATGTTGATTTAAAAAAGATGTATGTTTATTTGGTCTGTTTTCTTCCAGGGCAGAAGGTTTTTTTACTTTTTTTTTTCCATTTCTTTATTTAGTATGTGTTGTCTCATACAAAACTCATCTAACGCTCATTTTATATTTCAGGAGCTTTTTGGGATTAATCAGCAAGAAGGAGTCACTTTGTTTGCTTGTAATTTGGGCCCTGTTTGCACTGGGATGTAAACACTGCTTCAGTCTTCATTACATATAGGCTGTCCTGGGCAAAAGGCTGCACCTTGTGCTCATAGAATTCATCCCACTTTTCAGAAAAGGCAACTTTCATGAGTTCTGGCTTCTCCTCTAGAAGCTCCCAGTGTGCACTTGAACACTTTGATTTGGCTGAGATTTTCCAAGAGATCCTTTTTAAAGCCAAGAGGACCCCAAAAATTTCCACTTACATATGATCCCCCCCACAGGTTATATATCTTCTAGATTAATATTTAGGGGTTTTTTTTGCTAGCTGGAAAGCAGGGAACTGTTTGATAATATCACTGATTATTGAACAAATCTGGCAAAAATTACTGTACTAAATGAATGTTTTAAACTCCAAAACTTTAAACAGAGTGCCAGGAGAAAAAACTTTTCCCCACGTTTGCTCAACATTAAAGGTCCTGTTTTGCAAATATGTCTATGCATTAGTAATCTTGGCCTGTATCCAGGTGGCTTTGGACTGTATCCCACAAAGTAATATATACGCCCAAGTGCAACATCAAAGCAACAAGTTTAAGGAAAGTATATATAACAGCTTCTAATTATCATCATCATGGCTAGGCTTCGCAAACGAAGACTTGGGAAGGGCTCTACCCACGCTTGCTGCAAGCGCGCTTATGGCTAAAAAGGCCAATGCGAGATAGGCAAGTCCGGTTGCAAATGGCACAGTGGAAAGTCTCCACAGGCGGGATTG
>JAWWEU010000081.1:79843059-79892206 GCA_035583155.1 Acropternis orthonyx | reverse complement strand
CCCCCCCCCCCCCCCCCCCCCCCCCCCCCCCCCCCCCCCCCCCCCCCCCCCCCCCCCCCCCCAAATCATTCTAATCTAATGACACAAGTACCTAACTGTCTAAAAGGTTCACTTGGAGACTGTGAAAGTGTTTCAAGTAAAGGACCATATGCCTCAAATGATATTAAAGTTATTAGGAATGGGATATTCCACAAGTCATATGCAGCCTTTTTGTTTTGGTTTGGTTTTTTTTCAAATGCACAAGCCCTTCAACAAGTAACTGTAGTCAGAGAGCTCTGAATCCCAAGCAGATTAATAACAGCCATTGGCTCCATCCTCAGCATGGCAGCAGGATCCAAACCAAGTTGATAGGGCCTATGTTTTAAACAGAAAATCCACTGTAACTAATGCATATGAAAAGATTGCTGATGCATTTAAAAAATGTAATTTGGTGTTGCACATTCTGTAGATCTCAAGAAGAGCTATGAAGTTCTGCAAATATTTCTTTACTGCATGGAAATGATAGGTGTCAATCATCCAAGTATTACCAAGCTTCTTGAAATGTAGACCTACATAAACAGTCTTGATTGTCTTCTCTGTCAGACTTATAAAACAGTGATTTCTTCAGTAGTATCATTTTAGACTAGCTTTTTTACACTCTAGCTAAACCTCACCTCTGACTTAAAATGCTAGTGGGCATAGTGTCTTTCTTGGCTGAAATATTAATAATTCATAGAACAAACCCCAGTGCATAGCCAAGCATCTCCTCAGAAACAGTTCTTAAAATAAGTAGGTCTGGAGCCTGTAGCATGACTGTGTCTGACGGTACTGAGATGTTATGTTCATCCCTAAATTTATGTTCAGTGCCACAATGCTACACATTTTATAGCATACAGTAGGTGCACAAAACATGAATCACACGTCACATTTTCATCCAGGAAATTTGATTCCTCTGGTAGTTATTATTCATAGCCCAAGTTCAGTAAGAAGCAAACACCAGCTGAAGGGAAACACATTGTTCAGTACGTCATATACTGAGGCTTCAGAGCCAGTATTTAGAATCAGTGCAAAGCCTGGGCCATTCTCCTGGTGCAAGGGTAAATGTTATTGCATACACAATACTTGTGGGACTACTTCTTTCCATCTTCATGCCAGGAACTTGCTGCCACAGCAGCTGCCTGCTGGTTAGGGATGGCTCATGAGCTGTCATAGCGAAACAGCCAGTGGTCAGGAAAGCACATCCTCTAAAGGCCCTGCAGTGCACAGGGAATATCCAGGCTAGCAGTGGCTGTTGTTCACCATGTTTCGGTAGTCTGCAGACCTCTGTGCTTTCTGATGGTGTCAGGCCAATTTTCTATAGGCCATACTTTGAGCAACATGAGTGCCTGCTCGGACAGTTCTTCTCCCGCCTTGGAAGTTGTAGGCCTCCTTCGTGGTGGTGCATTATTTAGGAACCAGATACATGTTCACTCCAAATACTGCCTGGTGTTTCAAGGTAAGCTGATACCCATTTGGTTTTCCTTAAGATAATCCATTATGTTTTCCACATTTCTCTGCAACCTGCTGTTCATATCCTGCTGAGCCAATTTTGCAGTGAGAGTGAGGTGAACAGCTGAAGGAAAAAACTAGGACAGCACTGAAAAAAACCCAAAACAATTAATTAAGAAACCAAATGTGTTTTGAAATATTCATCCAAATAAAAACTGAAAAGCAGCAGCTTTTGCTGTTTGGTTTTTTAAATACTTTGAGCTTTCAAAATAACTCTAAAAATACAAGGGAATAATTTTTATGAAGCCATTTTAAAATGTGAGGAAAGATGGAAATGTCATAGTACAAATGCTGGGTAGTTTCAATTTTGCAATATTTATTTTGTATTCTCTTAAGGGAACTCTTGAATAAAAATGCATTGTCTAAGCATTTAAATGCTACTAAACCAAAATATTCTACCAAAATAAAAGAATTCAAAAGAATCTTGTCTTTTTTCCACTCTTCTTATCCACAGTAAATATGCTGTTCCTTTTACCATAACATTCCATGATTTGGGTTTACATCTATTACTGTCTTTGGTTTCCACCTGTAAAATTACCCTATTTCCTCCATTATCCAGATAATAATTTATAAGGATCAGATATTTTTTTTCCCCAGTGTATTTGTTCAGTGCCTTTTGGCAATAATTCTTGACCTTGTTGAGAGTCAGTAGCTAGTAACAACTTTCTAACACCCTTCCATTTACCAAAAACAAGTTACTTAAGCTGTGAGCATTTCTAAGGCAAAGAACACCCAACACAGTACTAAATAGATGAGGATCAATAACAGGTTCACCAAAATCACCAAGAAGATTGAGAGAGATTTCTTTTAATTCAAGTTACAATAAAATACTATGTATAATTTTTCCCTGTTTAAATTATAATGGTAAGCCTTCAGCTCTTGTTTACTGGTAAGATATTGTGTAGCCCGTACTGAAACACTGAGTAAGAACAAAATTTTGGGATTAATTCTCTCCAAATGCTGAGAAGACAGTAGACATGTAATGTTTGTCAGGTAATTTAAATGGCTGAATATACAGATACAGACAGGAATGAAATTATTCACTGGCAACATACAGCAACTCCTTTCAAAAGCTTTTGTCTAAATTACAGAAGCCTAACATGAGAAACCAAGGTTAAGAATTACATAGATTAATCTTGCCATGGCCTTTTGAATGTGAATTATAACTTAGAGTCTTTTATATTACATTTAATTTATATTTAATGCAGCAGAGTAACAATATAGTAACAAATAATGGTTACACTTCTGGGAAATAAGGAGAATTACAAATGTGCCCCATTTCTTTGCTTTCTTACTTGCTTTTCTCAATCAGTTTTTCCTTGTTCAGACAAAATTAATACTACAGAATTTCTCATATCCTCAGTACTATGCTGGCACTTTTTTAATAGGCCAAGATAATTTGTTCACATAAAAGTGAGCTAATTTTAAAAGTAAAAAGTGGGGGGTTTTTTTAAGTTATAAGTGGGAGTTTTTCCACCTTGCCTTTCTGAGAGGGAGGACACAGATGAGCTGGGTATGGCAGCATAGCCCACGTGTTTTATTGCAGGAATTTACTGCAATTATACAGCTCCTAGAGAGCCACACAAAGCCTGCACTTTTTCCTTAATTTTTTTGCTTACACTGGCCAGTATCATATACCCCACTAGCTTGAACAAGGTAATCTTGAAGATACTAGTGTGGTTACAGTTTAGGAAAATAGAGTTATAAAATTGCATGTGCCAGCTCTGCACTCTAAATCCAAGCTTGAACTACCATCCACTCTGCTGGTGACACCATAGCCGAAGGCTTAATGGAAAAGACTTAATGACTGACTGGATACAAAGGGTCGTAAGGTCAAGAGAGCTGAAAAGTTGCTACAACTTGTTGATGAACTAGAGGGGTTAAAATAGCTGCCACAATGGAAAACTAAAATAATACACACATACATTTAATCAGTATAGAATTCCTCTTTACCCTGAATAAAATCAGATTGTTTTCTTCCTCAACAACATTCCTGCCAACTCACCAGAGATCGGCCTACACCTTTCTGTGCAGAGTACAAAGTTTTAATGCACGCTGCCTCAGGTATTTAGGCCAGCAAGGCCTGAAAATAAATGATTAAGCTGAGAGAGATTTTGTGCTTTACCGAACTGTTTATTAGTTCTGTTGGAAAGTTCTGGCTATGAAAGGCAAGGTGGGATTTGAAGAAGAGCACAGGTAACTGCTTCCCCCTGAGGAGGCGGAGGATAAGGAGAGATTTTTCCTGGGCTGCTTATGTGTTCCTGATCCCTGGAGCACTGACCATCCCAAAAACCTAGGAAGGCAGAGTTTGTCTTTGAGTTTGGAGTAGAGTTTAGGCTTTAGGCTACATTTTGTCTGACTCCCATGCTCTTCCCCGATAGGGTCGCTGCCCTCAGCACAGACCCACCTGCCCACCAACCTATACTGCTGCCCTGACCCCACCACCTGGTCACTCCCACGGACTGGGACTGACAGAGGTTCAAGACCAAGAGCCAGGTCCTATGCTTTGGTCACAACAACCCCATGCAGGGCTATGGAATGGGGGCAGAGTGACTGGAAAGCTGCCCAGAGGAGAAGGAGCTGGGGGTGCTGGTTGACAGCCAGCTGAACATGAGCCAGTGTGTGCCCAGGTGGCCAAGGCGGCCAGCGGCATTTTGGTTTGTGTCAGGGATAGTGCAGCCAGCAGTATGCCCAGGGACGGGATTCTTGCCCTGTGCTCAGCACTGATGGGGCTGCACCTCGAGTCCTGTATCCAGTTCTGGGACTCTCAATTCAGGAAGGACATGGGAGTGTCGGAGCAAGTCCAGGGAAGGGCAACAAAGCTGGTGAAGGGTCTGGAGCACAGTTGTGATGAGGATCAGCTGAGGGAGCTGCAGTTGCTTAGCCTGGAGGAGGCTCAGGGGTGACCTTACCGCTCTCTGCCTGGAAGGACGTGGGGATTGCCGCTTCCCCCAGGCAAACACTGACAGGGTGAGAGGACATCATCTTATGCTGCACAGGGGAGGCTGAGATTGGACATTAGGAAGAACTCCACAGAAAGGGCGATTAGACATGGGTACGCACTGCCCGGAGAGTGTGACCGTGTGACGCGGGGCCGCTCTGACCCACCCCTGCCCCCGTCCCTCCGGGGCGGCCGCGGCCGGCAGGCGGCGCTGTGCGGGCGGGCGGCGCTCTGTCCCCGCCGCTCGGCGGCGCCGCCCCCCGCGGTCACACCACCCGCCCGGCCGGCGCTGCGTCAGCCCGGCAAGATGGAGACGGCCGAGGAAGGTACGGCGATCGCCCGAGCCCGACCCCGCCTCCTGGCACCCTCCCTCCGGGCCGGGGGGAATCAGTGCCCGGGGGCACTTCGCGTCCCGGCGCTGCGGGTGCCCGGGCCGCGCTTCCCCCGAGCGGGGCCCGCGGTGGGGCCGGGCCGGGCCGGGCCGAGGGGGCAGAGCGTGAGGCGGCGTGCGGCGCCCCTTACATAACAGCGGGGCTGGGGGCGCTGCGGGGGCTGCGGCAGCACCGGGAGCGGGGAGGCCTGGCCGGGCCGGGGCAGCTGCACCTCTGCTCGGGGCGAGAGGGGGCCCGGCAGTGGGCAGGGCACTGCCCCCAGACCCTCCGAGCTGCCCGGCCTGGCCCTGCAACTCAGCGGGCCTGATGCCCGCCCTCGGCCGCATAGCGATAGCAGCTGCTGCTGCTCCTTGTGCAAGGTTAACTTTGTTGTGTGTGCTGGAAGACCTGTTATAAAAAATTGAAATATTGCAGGAGCTGACGCGTTTCTCTTGTCTTTTCTACAGTAGACTAATGCATAGTAACTTTATAGAAGAAGCTGTCAAAGAGATCACAGTTTTTTTGTTTTCCTCTGTTTGTTTGTTTTTACGTGTAGTTTCCATTTTAAGGGTTTTTCTCTTTTTAAGGGGCTTTACTTGAGATCAAATGTGGGTATGTTTTGTCAGCATTCTTGCTCTTCTGGGATAATCGCAGAAATCGTTAGGGTTGGAAGGGACCTCTGGAAATAACCCTACTCTGACTCCCCTGCTAAGGCAGGGTCACCTAGAGCAGGTTACACAGGAACGCGTCCAGGTGGGTTTTGAATGTCTCCAGAGAGGGAGAGTGAGTACATTGAGGAACTGTACAGTTCAGGATGATACTGGAGAACTTCCATAAACCAGGAGTTCATATTGTAGCACAAACCAAAATAAATAAAGGATGTGTCTTGTGCTGTGTTTATTGCAGTATTTGAGCTTTATTTGTCGTCTTAAGTAATAGGGACAAACACATATTGCAGTAGCAAGGCAGTTCCAAGAAAAGCATTTTGTGTCTTGGCTTTTGTTGCTTTGGCATCATTTTGAATGTAGCTTTTTGTCTAGTATCACTTGATTTTCCAGCTTGAGAGGATTAAAAAAAAAAAAAGGGGCAAGAAAAACATGAAACAAATGACATGACAGCACCTTTGTAGTAATGTCGTTTGGGTTGTGCTGTAGATGTCTTTAATACTCATGAAAACTGATGGTTTATCGAAATATTAATGGCTTTAAAATCTTAACATTGAAAAAGACTCGCTTAAGCTCTGTACAGCAGTAGTCACTTACACTGATGAAATGAACAAAGTGAAACTTCAACCCCTTGGCCTCTGGTTGCCCAGAAAACCTGGATTTTTCCAAGCTGTGAAGTGGATACTTAGAAATGACCAGGTGATTTTCCACTGCTCCAGTAGCTGGTAAATCCATCTCGATGGACTTAATTCAAACAGCAGAGTTGATAATTTCTTAGAGGCTGTTACCAGTGGTAGACTTTGATCGTACCTGACTTAAGTAGGTGAACAGCAAGACCAGGAGGAGAAAGAAGAGAGGGTTGTCAGTTACGTCTTAAGTCATTGTCTCCTTTAACTAAACTTTTGTGTTAAACTCTAAACTTAGAATTCGGGGTTTTCTGAGTTTTTATATATAAACACACATATATATGCAGGCTTAGGATTTATATTGTAGTCTTACCAATAGTACCCTCAAAAGCTCTGAGTAGTAGTGTGAAAGTAACTAGTCTATATGCTCACTTTCCATAAATACCACTAGAATGTTACAACTTCTTCTACAATTTCAAACCTCAGATCCCACTATTAGAACTTCACACCCCTTGCCAGAATGCCAAAGAGACTTCCCAAGGTTAGAAAGCTTTTAACACCATCACCAGCAGCAAAGACTATGTTGGTGTCTTAAGAAAGAGAAAGTCCATGATCTCTTAATATTGTGTGTCTAAGCTTCTGCTGCATAGTGTCAGATGGACTTTCCTAAGTGTTGATAGTCTGACAGCAATATTATGGTCATTGTGGTTCTGAGGGGGTTTGTGCTTGACTGAATTGTCCGGTGGAACTAGAAAACTGAACTGAATGGTGAGACCTTAGATAAGAGAGGCCAGTGTGGTGTTGTAATGGTCAGATCTAAGTGGGAGCTGCTTCATCTAAGAATGAATTTGAGACTTGCTTCTCTATCGCACATGAAAGCAGCAGATACCAGGTTTTGCAGATGAGAGATGATTTTGGTACTTTCTGGTTAAATCAGTTTGTTGCTAGATAACATAATCTTCACTTTTCAGTATCGCGGTGTTGAAATTCAGAGAGGTGACAGGCAGAGAATCATTCTTGGGGGGAACAGGAAGGAACTGTATTGTTCAAGGTCATTTTTTCTGACACATGTGCATGAAGAACAGGATGCAAAGTGTATGTACACAAAGAAAAATGGTGACTGTTGCACAGTGGAATTCCCTCTGACACAGCAGTAGGTCATAAGGTACATGTTGACCCTTAGTGGTGTTTATTGATTTGAAGCTATTGACTGCTTAACAGTCCAGACCATTACACTCCTAATGTGTTTATTTGGATTTATAAAAGAAGTGCTAATGTCTAGAAATTCTCATAGCCTTTGAAAAAATTAAAATTTAGGTTTAACTTAACCTTAGTTAACCTTAACTTAGTTAACCTAACCTTAACTTCAGTTTAACCTATGTAAATTAGCAAAGGTAGTCCTTTCTCAAATACAGAATTTGTTTGCTTTCAGTAATGCAAATTATGGTTTTTTTCCCAACAGTTTTCAGAATAAGTGAACAGTTGGCTGAGAGAGTCAACAAGCCATTAATGAGCAGACTCAGAGAGCAATGGGCATCTTTCAGGGAACAGTGCGCTTCTAATTTGCTTGCTTTGGTGCCAGAGAGTATCCTTAAAGCAGTGGTTTCACGTCCTGTCTCTTGTGCTGGTTCTAGCACTTGTCTGACCCTTTGTGAGGCTGATCCAGCATATACAAAGTTGTCAACTTGCTGTAATGAAAACAGCTCTGTTGGAAAGAATGCGGGAGGAGGTGGGCATGCCACAGCGAGTGGGTAGAGCCTGCCTGTCAGCTGAAGAGACCTGTCCTGTGCAGCCAACTGGAAGGGCTCTCTGTGATAAAAGAATCATTTGCTAGGTGAAGTAGTAGTTCTGGTCATTCTTGTCAGCAGAGAAATGGGGACTCCTGGTGTTTGCCGTGATAGGTTGTTGCTCAATACCTCTACAACAGAAAGGCTCTTTATTTCTCTTTGTAGCATCATTGATGTGATATTGAATACCCATTTCTGTTAATTCTAGGTTTTCGTGCTGCGTGAATGAATTAAATCAGATACCACTATTATAGATAGAAAATAGTTTGCCTTCTTTTACTTTAGAATAACTTGGATTCTTATGCTTTGTCTATAAACTGTTCCAATACTGTATAAACTATGGGTATGGTCATATTGTGCCTTCTTTGTAGAAAAAAAGAATTTAATCTTGGGTATCTTTTGGAACTTTTTGTGGAAAAGCATTAACTTCTGAAGATTTCAACCAAGAACAAAGATAGGTGACTCGGACTTGAAACTGCATATTTGCAGTATTCTTACATCAGTACTTTCAGTTAGTATTTTTCCAACAAAGATCTCTGGTATGTGTGTGTTGCACTCTTGCAGATTTGCTGGTTGTTCCAGAAATAATTAACAAAAGAGAAAAGCTTAAGCTCACATATTCTATAAAAATGGGCATTTTATGTTCATTTCCTTAATAGAAATAAAAGGAGGAGTAAAGGGAAGATACCATGCATCTGTCAATAAACAGATAAAATATTTTATTTTTATTTCTGTTTAATTGTGTGTTTAAATGCTCTGGCTGACACATGTTCTTTAGAGGGAGAGATCTATGCTCACTTGGTTGTCTGCAAAACATCTGGCAACCTTTAGTTGTAAGAAAATGTCAAAAATAGGGAATAAAGAAGGTACAAGACCTAGTGAAATATTGCTGTAATTATTAAATAAGAAATAGAAAGTGTCTTTTCTCTCACAACCAGACAGTAGACTGCTAAATGGTTGGCTTTATTCAACTTGGGTAGCAAACTCACAAAATGCCTGTGTCTGTTTATCATGATGGGGTTTTTTCCTTTCATCAAGAGCACCAAGGAAACACAGCAAATGACTTGTCTAGTCATTGTTGGACATTATTAAACCTCTTCTGCTCAGCCTCTGTTTAACTTGTTCAAAACTCAGGTGGAATTTTTCCATTTCTAAATCTTCACTTTCAGGAAGATTATCCATAACAGTTTGTATGTTGTTTTAGCAGTAACTTTTTAGGTAAAAACCACCTTCTCCCGCAGTTTTACTGTGTCTATTTCCTAGAAATCTTAAAAAATATTGTAAGACATGTCTTGAGTTTTTATAACATGATCAGGCAGTTAACATTCTTGTTGCATTTTCTGGTGATCTCTCGGTCTTTGTCTTGCATCAGATGAAATCTGTCTTTCATCTTCTTTCAATTTATTTTGGCTTCATTTTGCTACATGGCAAAGCTTCTAGAACGTAATGGTATAATTTGTCTTGTAAGTTTGAGTTCTTTAAGCAGTAGTGTAATAAGCGCTTTGTCCTTGTCAGCAGATATATGCAGAGTCTGTCGGTCTGAAGGAACACCTGAAAAACCCCTCTATCATCCATGTGTGTGTACTGGCAGTATTAAATTTATTCATCAGGAATGGTGAGTTCTGTGTCTGTAGGTTTCTTAAATTTTGGGGTTTTTTTCTAATTAAAACACATTAACATGTTTCTAAAAGCACTACTTCCAGAGTCTTCAGGTTAACCAGTAAGAAAAATGCAATTTTCAGTGGAAACATGTTAGGGCTTTTGATGTTTTTTACATGATGACTTATTACAATTCATAAAAAAACTTAGTAAGTATATAAAGAAAGAAAGTACTGATAATTGTTTGTGTTTGAGACTACAGTCCTGATCATATGTCGGCTTTATGAAAACTAAGCAGAAAAATCAGAGTGTTGAGGCTTTTTCTGCCCACTTACAGCCATGAATAGAAAGAACATGTAACCTCATAACAAGAAATAAAAATACCCTTGTACTTTTTAGTCATTTTCAAGTGTGTGCTTTATCAGGAAGTGCTAAAGTGAATACTGTAGTTCTGGTCTATAGCACACATTCCTTTTGATGGTATTTTAATAGCTGTTCTTTCACAAATACAGCAGTTCTAAATCTTGGCTGTGTGCATCTATATGTCATATCCTGAAGTATGTGTAAGAACTGGTGTCACTAGTGGGTGTCCATGCCAGGCTATCTGCTTTGATCAATAGCGTACTTGAAGAGTGTACTTTATCAATAATGTAAGTGAGATATGTCAGCTTACCTTTTTTTTACTTTTTAAAATTTGCTTGATGGCCTAAATGGATTTAATAAACATGCTAATTTAAGTCTTGCTTGACAGTACCAATATGCTGATCGGTGTTTGAAAATAGAGAATTGGGGTGTTTTCCTTAATGGAGGGATAGAGCAGAGGTATATATAATATGTTAATGTGTTAATATGATCAATTTTTATTGCAGCTTAGTTCAGTGGCTTAAACACAGCAGAAAAGAATACTGTGAATTATGTAAGCACAGATTTGCTTTCACACCAAGTAAGTATGTTTTACTGCTCCTGTTTTTTCAGAATTTCTTTTTCTCTTAGTATGTATGAAGTGGGTTACTTTTCATTCAGCATGATAGACCCAAACTTGTGTTTTAACTTCTGTATTCTTGTTTGAATTGCAATTCTTATGCATATTATTGCAGACTGTGTGAAATGTTTAAATAATGGATAATTTGGTTCTTTCATAATCTTGCGTGAGACATAAAAGAAGTATTACTCTGTACCTTTTCTGACAGCCTCAGTCCCATTCTTTTGTTGCCAACATTACAGCATATGGCATGTTTTCAGCTTTATTGATAAATGTTTGAAAGTCTGAATGGGAAAGTGAAACCACAGCAAAATTTGAATTTGAAAAATCAGTTTTCTGTTACCTTTTAACAATCTCTCTGCAACACTACCACTTGACTTCTGTCAGTTTCAGTTCAAATGATCTTGACAGATAATGCAAATTATGATTATTCCCCTTAGGTTTCAGTGAAGATACAGTAACTGCTGAGTATTATGTTGCCGTGTATGTTAAATGGAGCTAAATAGGTTAGGCAACTTACGATGAGGAATTACTGTGTCTTTATATAGTTCCTGGAGGATTCTTAATTACATTTTAACTGACTGTAGTAGAAATAGGTGAGGTCCTTTCGCTTGGTGGCAGGGTTCGTTATTTAGTATTGTCAATTTACTGCCTGTTGAGCAGATAAAGTGGGTTTTATGCTATATTTTTCTCTTTACATTTACTTGTGCTGTTTTATTCCTTACAATTGCTGAACTCAGTTTTTCATGTTGAAGATACGTAATTTAATTAAATTTTTTTTTAAAACTGATTAGTATCTGCACTGTAGAAGCTGTCTTGAATTGGGAAAGATGATGGTTTGGCTATTTCAGGTGTGTAATACAACAGAAATGAAAGCTCTGTTTCAGGGTAGCTGGTCGCAATTAGGAGGAGAGAATCCCATTTCATCCCATCTCCTGCTCCCCTTTCACGTTTTTTGTGGTTTTTTGGTTTTGTGGTTTTTTCCCTACTAGTTTTGTACTTTGGTAGAGAAGATTGAGGCTAAGGTGGTTTAGTTCATACATCTTCTTATCCAAAAATCCCGTGATCCACCTTTCTTCTGTATGTTGAAACTCAGTATTTTGCATTTCTGCCAATAATTAATTAAACACATTAGACCAGCAGTGAAATGCACAATATTAACTTTCTCTTATGAGGATAATAGCATATTTTATGTTGAACATGGCAATATTCAGGTTATTATTTTTAAATACTACAGAGACTTGCATAAGGAATATGAGACAGAGATCATCTGCTTGCAGGTTTTATTTGTTAAACATTTTTATAAAGGCATTATATTGGTTCTTTGTGGAAGCTTTGCAAATTAAGAGTGATCCCCAGTTATTATCCACTTTTGAAATTGCATTCTGCTAGTAGGTCCTCTGCAAATATAGTATCCAAGACCAGAAAATGGCATTTCAGTGATTTATTACTTGTTAAGAAGAAAGTAGTTTTGTATGGAAAAAAACCCCAAAAGTGTATAGTGTTTACCTTGGGTTCTAGGAGAAAAGAGGATGAGACGTTCTGAATGAAATACACTTCATACATGTGTTGTTACTGATAAGAGGAAGCTTAGTCACTGCCCTTATCAACAGAGGTGTTCCTGCAGAAGTTAATCCTTGACTGACATATCTGTTACCAGCACAGCTTCTAAGGTAGTTGTAGGTTACAGGCATGTGAGAAAACATAGTTGAGTTACTCTGGCTTAACAAGTTACTGTTTGTCATAGGCACTTTATGTAGGTAATAAGTGAACCTCTTTCTTCTTCCACATTCAGCCTCTAGGAAAAGTCTCCTTATCCTCTTGTCACGCACCTGCCACTCCCCTGATTGAGCAGCCTCAGCTGATAATGTTTTCTTGGCTTTCCACACTGCAGTGTGCTTTTTTCCAACCAGGCTGTGCACGGTGATAGCACCTGTCAGGTGCTCTGACAGATTTCTCCTGCCCTCTCTACCCAGTGTGTCTTGTTTCATTGTTTTGCTTGCAGCCAGCAGTCATGCAGTGGTTCTCTTAGTTTGTCTTACCCCTCTTCTTTGGAAGATAATGTGGCTGTCCAGTCTATAAGCTGAATCTGCTTTTGGGAGTTGGGAAAGAGTCACAGGTGCTGAAGAGAATGATAAGGCAGAAAAGGGACTGATGTATATGCCAGTAATTGCAAGCAAAGTTGGATCTGGCCTATAACCATACCAGATGTAATTCACTTTCTGATAAGTTAATTAACGTCAGGATGTGGTCACATAAATGTATGTACATAATTAATATCTGTGCTTCAAGAGACAGGCACTAAGTTGAGAATAACAGTGCAGTAATACCAGCAACTCCTCTCTTATTTAGCTTGGTTTGTTTGTTGAGCCTGTTGATGTCATTCTGTCAAAAATTCTCCCTTGCTAGTGTAATTTTTTTGTGTATGGAGTGTTCATAAACTATTTCTAGTGCATTTGTTCTTTAAATTCTGTAACATCTTGTGATTTCTTTAGCACCTGAACTGCTAGTATAGTTACTGTTTGGAAGGAAGGAAGGAAAGAGGAGAAGGTTCAACTTGCCTCTTGGCAGGACTACAAAGGCATGGGTTTTTCCTTTGAATAATAGCATCATTCTCTAAATGTGTTTGGTCATGTAGGCAAATGACTCAATTTTCAAATGCACGCTTTAAAGTTGATTTTTTAATGTTTTAAATTTAATTAATTTTCTGCAGTTCTTCAACTTGCGAATTAATACAATTATTAAAAGTAAAAAATAGCTTTGGATATTTTTTAATTATGTCAAGGTGCTTGTTCATTTTCAACTCAAGTTTTCTTTCTGAGTTTTTAAAGGGCAAGTCCTCTGTATTCTTTTCCCCTCCACACAATGCTTTGCTTTGTCATGTGCATGGGTGCACTTCTATTGATGTCACATGGAACACTCATAAGCACTGACCCATGAAAGAAGGTGAGGTTGTATTTCCCAAGAAAATACACTTTTCAAAACTTCTTTCTGTAGAGGGTAACCTTAACATAAATATTGTCAAAACACCAAATACAGAAGTAGACTAGAATGATCTTCAGCTGGAGATTGGTATGGGTTCATTCCTTCACTTCCTATGCAGCATCACAAGCTTAGTTAATATAAAGACTGTAAAACTGAAGTTTTACAAATGGGCAGGGTGTTCTTCTATTTATGAATTATTATAATCTGACATAAGCTTTTGATTTGTGCATGCCGTTGCTAACGGAAGGCTTGCATGCACTAGGGCCTCGCTATTTGTACTGTTCCTGCCTAGTTACTGTTCTTCATCTGTCTTGTTGCTTTCTGCCTTTTTTCACGGGTAGCTGTTAAAACGAAAATTTGTTGCATCAGGAACACAAATGATTCTTGGTTCCTGTGAATCATTTGGATTGATTGAGCTCCTAAGATATCCTATAGTACACTTGAGATTCTCCACATTAAATACTTAAGGTTTGGGGTTTTTTTCAATTTACTCAGTAATTTTCAATTAATCCAAGCCTTGATATTTTTGAGCATCTTAAAACTTTCCAGATAAGACTAGCATAGCTAGCTTAATGTGAAAGAGTTCATGGTTTATGGCTATCAAGGTAAAGAAAAAGGAGTATCATTCTGACATAATTCAACAAACAATTATATATTCATATTTCTAACTTATACAAAAAACATCACTTAATTGCATGTTGGTTGTGCAAACACTTCCAAGCTTCTTGATCTTTAATTTTGCACAAAATTATCTCTAAGAAGCTTTGTGTAATTATGCCGAGTGACACAGTAGTCCATAGCTTCAACATTTCTAGGAAGTCTAATTTGGAAAAACAAACTTCTAAAACAAAATACTACATTCTGGCACAGAATTCATTGTGTCTTCTGCCAGCTCCAGGGTGCAGAGCATACGTGCAGTTGAGATTTATATGAATGTCATTTCATGTGTTTGCTAGACCTGTGGCTTGCATGAAGGGATGGAGTTTTTCTCCTTCTGCCTTAGCAATCTATAGCACAGTCTGTGTATGTGTCAAGGGTGTGAAACACAGAAACATAGAGTGGTTTGGGTTGGAAGGGTCTCTTGAAGATCATCTAGTCCAACCTAAAGAATAACTCACAGTCCCTCTTTTACCAAACTAGTGCTTAACCCATGAGCTATAAAATACAACATTTTTGCTTATGAGTTGTATAGTCTTATTTCATGATCAGTGCACAGGATGATCACAGTGGCATATAAATTTCTTGCAAGTGTAATAGTAAATAGAAAATCTATGGGTAAAAGGACAGTTAGTGTGGAGAATCTGTGAAGTAGACTAAGTGACAGCTTCTAAAGATAGCCTTGTGGTTTTCCTACCTTGTTTGTGTCAGTGTAATAGCAGATTTTTGTCATGCCATCTGCTTTGGAGAAGTAAAATTAATATTTGTGTTCCTGGAAAAGTTAGGCTAACAGGAAGGGAGAGAAGGGTGGAACAAGACCCCACTCCCTGAAAACAACCAGCCAAACAAAAAATCACCACCCAGATTTAGTATTCACAACTTTAAATAGCAGTTACACTGCATAGGTTTGACCTGAGTGTTCCAAAAGCTTTCTAGTAGTTTTTCCATGGCATGTACAGCTCAAAGGAGTTGAACTAAGCCTATGGAAAGCTCAGCAAAAGTCTGTTTGAATTTCATGCTGTAATCGAAAAAAAAACCTATTGGCATCTAGTAGAAAGGTTTTTATTTAGAAAAACTCTGGTAAGTAATGCAGGAAATTGGTTTATCAAACTGAGTTAGGAAGGATTACTGGGATGGGAATTAAGGAGTATAGGAAGGATGAAGAGGACGAGTGTGTGAAAGGGAGTAAAGAGGATGTATACTGTGGGTCAGTTTCAGGCCTCTAAGTGGTAGTGGGGAGTGGATAAAAGGAGGTGGAATGTGGAGGGAAAATGGCAGTAGATGACAGACACAAGTGGGTGGATTAGCTCTGAAAAGCTGACAGCCAGCTTCAGTGCTGCAGTGTGCTTGCACACCAGGGTTCCTGTCATGCTAGGAATTCTTGCATTTCACCCACCCCAGTGTTGTAGGACATAGAAGGGCTTTATCTTATTATCTTTTTCTAAAGCTTCTAGTGGTAGAAGCTTTATATATATTGAGGTGTGACCATGCACAGGAAAAACAGCATTCTTCCCCATCCCTACCCCCAGCTTCTGAAATCCTCAAAAATCATTGAATTGTTAAAATTGGGGTGATATAGCTTGTCTTCTTTGAGTAGTAGCTACATGGTGCTTTTATTTGAATGCTCAGTTGTAATCTAACTGCTAACATTTATAACCACTTCAGCTTTACTGAGTTAGGATGGGCATCCTTTTTTACAGTTCCCTTTGTGACTGTTCAGTAATTCCTGAAATAGGCTTTTCTGGTCTTTTTTTTTTTTAATTTCAAGCCCTTCCGACTTCAATACATCATTAATACAAAGTTAATGTTTTCCATGTAGTTCTTGTTGCAGTTTCAAAATGTTGATCAAAATATATTTTTTGAAAATTTAAAAGATCTCAGTGTCTGCTGATTTGTCTTGAGTGGTACCATAAATATAACATATTTACCATAACATATAACAGATACACTGCAAGTAAGTATTTTTTTGCACCCTTAACAAAGGGTTTTTGTCTCCTCTGGCAGAAATTTTCCAGAATGTTTGTTCAGTGTGAGCTGAGAGATCATTAGTAAGACTTCAGTTGGCGTTTTCTATGGTACCAAATGGTGAACTAAATCTGGTTTTGTAACAAGAAAGTTTTAAATTGCTAGACAATGTCAAAATATGTTTGTGTCCTGCTTTCAATTTACTGCTCTAAGCTGTCACAGTTATGCTTCCCCAGTGTTATACTTTGCGCCCTTTCATTTGTGAATCCCAGCTCCTTGCCAGCTACCTGGTGATTAAGGAGCTTTGAAATTTAAAACTAGTTACTATTTGTCTAAGAGTGACTCTTTTGTTGTTACTTTGTGTCAAATATAATCCACATATTTTTACTACTTCTGCATGGTGAGACTGATTTTTCTGTTTCTGTCTTCTCTTTACAATACAGAAACTTAGGGAAGTAGCTGTGGAGAAAAAAGAATTTCTTTCTCCTGTAGAGACTTCTTCAATGAGACTAGTAAAAGAATAATTAGGAATGTGGATAAAGGGATTGCAGGTAGACAGCATAAAGCAGTATTTCTTAGACTCTTAAATCAAAAGATTGCCCATGAGAGGGAAGCAAAACTTTCTTCTGTTTGTTCTTATAAAAACTGAGTTTGCTTATGTAGTTAGAAGTATGTGAGGTTTTAAAAGTTAGTCCATTATGCTAAAGTCTTCAAGTGCAGGTATTTCCAACATAATCCAGGCAGCAATGTCTTTGTGCAACTCCCAACTGTAGTTTGTCTTTTTTATTCAAATCTGTCATTGATAGTGTGCATTACCAATTCTTGGTATCCATATGTGTATAGAAACTAGGTAAAGGTAATGAAATTGTAAGATGTTTTCTAATTGCTTGCAAAAGAAGAAACCTCATCACTGTTTTTCTTGGCTTTATAGTAGGGATGAGCTTATGCAATGTATAGGTGTTGAATTTTTAACGTTAAGAAAATTTACTATTATGAAAATATCTATACAGGCGAGAGATTAACATTGTGTTCTATAATAGGAATATTCTTAGAAGAAATATTGCATGGTATGAAATAGATATCTGTTATAAATTATGATGTGTAAATTTCAATGTATGTAGATACTTAGCTCCCTTCAATTTTTCTCTCTGTGTGCTGCTTTTATTTTGCTGGGATCTTTTTTGTGTGTGTACTGTTGGATAGCAAATGGAATCTAAATTATCTACACAAACAAATGGACAGTTTGCAAAATTGCTAATTGTTCTTGTTCCTTGTTCTCTTTCCATGAACTAGGTTTATAAGTAATAGAGAGAGGTATCTTTGATGTAGTATTGAGTAGGAGGGGTACTGAATTTATAATCTGCTTTTTCCTGAGCTTATTTTGAGGTAATTGGAGTTTACAGTTAGTAAATAAAGCTATTAAGAAAACTTCTCAAGTCAAAAACTTGCATGGAGTTTATTCATTTTCCCATTCCACTCAGTACAAAATGTAACAAATGTGAAATTTTTTTTATTCTTTCTTTGGAGTCATCTCTTGAGAATCTATGAAATATGCTTATTTTTCTGGTAAGCTTTTGTCAGATACAAATATTTTGTAGTTGGCAGTGCTTTTACATAAATGTTTCTTTAAAGGACAAACTGTTTCATAACTACCTTTTCTGCACAGTTTATTCCCCAGATATGCCTTCACGGCTTCCAATCCAAGACATCTTTGCAGGACTGGTTACGAGTATTGGCACAGCAATACGATACTGGTTTCATTATACACTTGTGGCCTTTGCATGGTTGGGAGTAGTACCTCTTACTGCATGTAAGTGTTAATTTTTCTGTACATAATACTCTTATACATAGAGAAATATGTGAGGCTTTGTGAGACCATTATTGGTTTATTTTAAAAAAATTAAGACATTATTTCATATATTTTCATGCAAAAGTTCTACCTATTTGACTCTTAAGCCAGTAGTGCAATGCAGGAAAGTGTTAAGACAGGAGAAAACTCATGAAAGGGCTTTTAAATTTCCTGTGCCAATAAAATGCCTCTTTTCAAGTATCTTCTTAAAAATCTACATGGAAGGTTTTATTTGGTGCCATTTATTAATATTAAGGCAGAAGAATTGTCCTGTTTTTTCTAATCACCTGTAAAGGAAAGTGCAGTATCTATCTTTTTCTGTGAAAAGAAAAATTCCTTAGGCAAATTGATTCGTAAAACTCTGAAATGTCAGACAAAGTCATAAAAGTAGTAAAGGAATTTAACAGAAAAGAGGGTGCACATTTAAATTACTGTAGTATCCAGTTTGAAATTCAATTTCCAAATATGGATGGAAAGACAACTATTGATTTTTCAACAAGCTAGAAAGAAGGTGGAGATAGCCAAAAGGGATATAGTGTTCCATCAAGGAAATTATTTACAAACCATAGTATACCCATTCAACAAAAGAGGAGGGAGTAAATGCATCTCCCCAGATAGTTCCTCAGGATATTCTGTGCTTTTATTTGTAACTGGCACAGGCTGGATTTGAGAGTGGCACAACACTGGTGTCACCTAGTTTTCTGAAGCAGACACTGGTCGCCTACTTTTTAAGATTATGTGACCAAAGAATAATGATAAAAAGCTAACATTAACTAGCATGAAGTATTAATCAATAAAACAATTATTTAAAACAGATAATGAAACAGTGATGATCCGTGCTGCATAATATCATAATACCAGAAAGTTATATATGTTCAAAAGATGATTATTGGGGACAAAAAAATCCATCAAGGATTAATTAGCAGTGAGATGATATGGCAGAGGAACTGAGCTGCTTGGCATGAAAGCATATGAGAATGTACTGAGGAAGTATCACTGCAAGTATCTTTAACCTGCTTCCATATTCTTCCTTAGGCATCCAGCTGTGTGACCTGTGCTGAAGACAGGTCTAGGTGAATCCTGGGTCTAACCTAGTATGGCAATTCCTACACTTTAACCCTGTACTTTCCAAGAGTATGCAGCTAAAATAAATACAGTTTTATTGCAAGTGGATGTATATAGTCTTGGGTTCTGTTCATTCTCTGAAAGTTGAGGTTTTCTTCCTTGCCATAAATTTAGCTCGACACCAGGTGAAACTGTGGTCCAAGTGAGGTTATAACCAAATCTAATTTATACCGTGTTTCTGTTTATTCATGCAGGTCGTATCTACAAGTGCTTGTTTACTGGCTCTGTGAGCTCACTACTGACACTGCCCTTAGATATTCTGTCAACGTAAGTCCTTAAAACAGTTGCATACAAAGAACTGTTTCAGTCAGATTATGCTGAAAATGCTTTGGAATTTAGTGTCCTTTTCTTCAGTTATGCTTGTTATCTTCCACCATCTTCCTTGAGCAACTGCCTGTTTCCTTTCCCTTTGCATAATGAGATGTATGGCCAACAACATTACAGTAGAAGTCATCTCACTTCGAAGTTCCCTTATTCAGGATTTTTGGAGCTGGAAGACTGACTTTAGGAAGTGGGCCCCAGTTAATAAACATTTGTATTTGATGCCAGGAAAACTTATACTGCAAAATTACACATAATTTAAAAAAAGAATTTCCCACAGTTTAAATCAGACGCTGCTGGAAGAATATTAATTAATGTGCTGGTAATAATGTCACATTCTGTTTTCTTTGTTGCATTTTTATATTTTGCATTTAATTTTCTCCAGTCTCTTATGTGATAGGGGTTATTTTTTTATCAGGTTTCCTTCTAGCTGATGTTTGGATTTTTAATGCTTCAACCACCATCTGCTATTGCATATTGTCTATCTTTGTTCTTTTTAAATCAGTTTTACTCAAAGAATCAGGAAATACCAAACAACAGAATTTCAGGCTAGTTCTTAATTTTTTGTTATCATGAAACATGAGGAACTGAAACTCAATTTAAGTAGAATCAGTTGCACATCAAGCAAACTATCTATCTGAATGATCGATGCAGTCCACCAGCTAAGTCATCTCACTTGGGCTATTTGATTTGAGATGTCAGATCATGTTACGTTTAATTAATTTTTACTAATGGAGAGAGATGCTTGCTTCAGTCTAATAACAGTGTTGTTCCTGTTATCTCTATAATGTAGTTTCTACTTTTATTTTTCTGAGAAGAATCTGAAACAAATGAACCTGAACACCTCTTCTTGGGTCTGTTACAGTCTAGGGTTGAAAATTAAGGACTCAAGTATTTGTCAGATTTTAATGGCCTGTGCAACTATGCTTTGACATTTATTTCTTTGACAGTGACAATTACAGTAGCCTCTTTTCACTGTGGATCAACACCCCATGGTATTGACTGTACTGTGCAGTCACAAGTGTGTGGCTGCAAGGAGAACCAAATTGGTGCTTCTTCTGGGCATGGCATGTGACATGTTTCTTAGTTATTATTAAAGAGTATATTGTAGTTTTCTGAGCAAATTCTCTGTGGTCAAGCAGTAGTGCAAGGGTGGAAACAAGTGGGAGAACATACCTCAAATTAGGGGTAAGGGCTGCTTAAGATGGTTTCAGTAGCTCTCATTGCACAAAACCATAGTTTCAGTTGGCTGCCTTTGTATTGCTGCTGCTTTACAGTTTCATATGACCTGATAAATTAGGGCGTTTAAAGTATAGAGATAGTATCTGAGGTAAAATACTGCCCGAAATGTACAGAAGTTGAAGGGAAGCCCTGCAGTTCCATTCTTCTGGTTAGGGTAGCTCAGCAGATAAAATGCTTTAGTGGACTGGATATTATGCACCTAGCTACTTAAAAAAACCTTTTACTGTATCAAACCATTTACCTGCCAACTATTGTCACTAATTCATAGCTTTGCTATTCTTGAAGATTGTTTTTCCTGAGCTACACTTTAAAATTTTCTTCATATTTGGTCAGAGTCTGTTTTGCAAGTATATTTATTACAATAGTAATTTCACAAACCAAACCAGAGGGAAATAAAACCTTTTCCAAATCAGTGTTTATCATGGCACTTTAAACCATTTGTACACAGCCTTCATAAAATAAACCTCCTTTGAACAGGTTCTTTTTAAATTAAATGAAAATTATGTCTAGATATTTTCTTCACCCAGATGCATAAATAAATTCAGCTTTTTGCCCAAATACCAGTTTATTTGTTAATTTGGACTGGATGGATCTGTTTGTGATAGTTAACAATGACTCAGTTTAGTCTTACTAGCAAAATATTTTTCTCGTTAATGCTTTTTTTTTCTTTAACAGGGAGAACTTACTGGCTGACTGTTTGCAGGGTTGTTTTGTGGTAACATGCACTCTATGTGCATTTATCAGCCTTGTTTGGTTACGTGAACAGATCGTCCATGGAGGAGCACCACAGTGGCTGGAACAAAATCAGCAACAGCCACTCAATGGTGTTGGTCAGCAAAATGAGGTAAAACTTAACTGCTCAGTAGTTCATGATAAATTTAGAAAATGTGGGTTTGGGATTAAGTGCATTATCAGAACCCAGTGACGCTACTTTACTGGATGGTATCTTTATTTTTTTGTTAGCAGCAGTTGAACATGTGTTCCTGTGTAAACTTAGTGACACCCCTGTTACGTTTTTGACATTGTTTTTATTGTATAACAGTGTTTAGAGTCTTATGTCTGTATCTTTACCCTTTTTTAGGATAATTTTGTCCATATAAAGCTGAATTCTCAGGCATAGTCAATGAAGAAGTAGTTTGCTTTTATTTTGTCTTTTTCATAAATATTTCAGTAGTTCATGACGTAACAACTCACTGTTCTCAAAGCAATTGGAAGTTTTGTTAAAACCACTGAAGTTGGAACTTCTCTGCCCTCTGCCCAGCAGCCACAAACACATGCACCCCAGTAGTGCTTACAAGAGCCTCTTGAGTGGGAGAAGAGACATAATATAAGCAACATGTGTGTGCATAGGGAGGAAATAACTCAAAAATTTGTTTTCTTTTGTAATAAATGTCAGGGTTTTTTGTCAGAGGTAGATTCTCATTTAGCTGACTGATTTGGGTTGGCCTTGAATTAGCGTCTTCGTAATATAATGATACTTTTCATAAGATGAAGAGAGTTCCCCTCTAGTGAGCACTGGTGAGACCACATCTGGAGTGTTGTATCCAGTTCTAGGCTCCCCAGTACAAGAGAGCCGTGGACATATTGGAGTGAGTGCAATGAAGAGCCAACAAAAATGATTAAAGGATTGGAACATCTGACACGTGATGAGGGCCTGAGAGAGTTGGAGTTGTTCAGCCTGGGGATGAGAAGGCTCAGGATGGACGTTAGCAGTCTATATAAATACCTGATGGGAGAGTGTAAAGAAGACAGAGCCAGAGTTATTTTGGTAGTTTTGAGTGACAGGACATCAGGCAGTAGGCCCAAATTAAAATACAGGAAATTCCATTTAGACCAAAAAAAAAAAAAAAGGGTGTTTTTAACTGTGTGATCAACTACTGGAACAGGTTGGTCAGAGAGGTTGTAAACTTTCCACCTGTAGAGTTACTCAAGTGGAAACAGCGCTGATCAACTTGCTGTAGCTGACCTTGCTTTCAGTAGTTGTGTTGACTACAGGATCTTTAGAGGCCCTTTCCTACTTCAGTTATTCTTTGAAGAAATTTGAATGTCTCTTTTCCTGTTTTTAAAGGTTTAGTGGTCCCAAAGGTAATGCTTGTCTAAAACCTGTATTATTGACATTTTTTAGTACTATTCAGTTTCATATACATACGGGATAAAAGCATGGAGAGAGGTTGATCAATTTAACTGCATATTAAATCCTGTTTCTGCAGGCTCAGGCTGTTGTAAATGGAGGTGTTGAAAATGCTGTGCTTGACCAACCTGCCAACCCAGCTGCTGAGAATGTAGTTGTAGGTGAGAACCCTGAAATTCCAGAAGAACAAGTAGATGAGGAGGAGGAGGAGAATGAAGATGAAGAAGATGCTGTAGTAGAAGATGCAGCAGATGCAAACAATGGAGCACAAGGTAACAGGTGACTCAAAACAGGACTGTTCTAGTTCTTACTAAGTATAAGTTAGACCCTTGAATATAGAACTGTCATAATTCAAGGAAGCTGTGCAAATTCCCACTTTTGCAAATGTCATGTATTTTGAGTGCTGAAACATTTCTTGCTGAAAAGCTAGTAGCAGTTTTAAGATTAATATTATGCACTCAAGTCTTTCTGTTCATTTTAAACATAGCATGGAGTGGTTACAAGTTGTTTTGTGTGAGTCTAACAGCTGTAAAAATGGGCATTGTTCCCTCAGATGACATGAACTGGAATGCTCTGGAATGGGATCGAGCAGCAGAAGAGCTTACTTGGGAGCGAGTGAGTAAGAATAATTTTCTTGAATTTAATAATTCAGACTCATACTTGAAATTATTTTTAATGCAATTGAGATAGATTTGGATATAATTTCCTCAGTAAGAGCTTTTAATGACCTAGAAAAGTTACTGTATTATAAACAAAATGTTATTATGTTACTTTTTAACTATCAAAAAAGGCATTTCTTTGATTTCAAATATAGTAGCAGCTTAAAACATGTTTTAGCACAGACTTTTCTGAAGTCTTCAACTTGGTCAGGTTTAGAAATTAATGCACCTTGTTTTGAGGATGCTGGGCCAGATCAGGAATGCACAGGTGGTGCATTATGTATTGTTTAGTACTTTATTTTTGTATTTGTGGAAGCAACAGACTAAAGGAGTGAAATGGAAATTTTGGTTATTTTGCAAAAAACAAATGTGTTTCTTTAAAAACGATGGAGCGTTTTGATGTTCCATAGCTTCTGTTTTGTTTATGGATCACAAATTCCGTAGTTAGAGCATGAGATGCATGTATGCTGTAGTCACAGAGCAGAGACTCAAGAACTAGGTTTTTGTAACTGATCTGGAAGTAGCCAACTAAGTTCAAAACTCACCACATGCAGCAAAGTCTGCTTGAAGGGAGATGCAGCAGGTTCATGTAAATCATCCCAGTGCCTGTGGCAGAAGATGTAAAACTACTCGCTGTATTCCTAGGTTGTGGTATAGCTGTTGCCTTGATTGCAGGGTAGGAGAAACACAGTTTTCATCACAAGTGCTGAGTCTTGATCTTTGTTTTGTATCTACTGAAAGCTTCTCAGTGTGTTTTAAGAGGTATTTCATGATAAAGGACATACATAACTTCAGGTACCTGATTAATTCTATGGTTTATTTCAAGATGAAAGTGTTACATTTCTGAACTCAATCTATGTGCTGAGAAGTGTTGATTACTCCTAATTGAAAATGTTTTGTTGCCTCTCCAGGAATATGGAAATCAGTTTCAGCACATTCTCATAACCAGTTCCAATATTATGTGCTCACAGAGGCAATAGATGTGTGTTTGGCATTTACTATCAAAATTGGCACAGGCTTTTCTCTTATTTCATCTTGTGAAAATAGCATGCACATTTTCTGAATTTTCAAAAATATTTGCATGTTGGTTTATTTTGTAAAATATGTGCAGCTTGTATCTTTGAACTTAGTGCAAAGTCCTCGTACCAAAAAAAGAACCTGGAACCTGGAACTTTACAGCAGTAATTGTGGAGTAGGAGTGTCTGGTTTGAAATTGTAAGATACCCTTGAAATGGGGAGAAAGGAGATGTTTTGTTTTGGTTTTTTTTTTTTTTAAAAGATGCTTTATTTTTGGCTGTTCTATGGGTGTCTCCCAAAGCAGCTGTGCAGAGTGATGAAAGATTTGTTTCCTATCTTCCCTAGCTGTAAAACAATTCTGTTCTAAACTTCAAAACATACAGTGTAGCAAATGATCCCATTACTAGTTGCTTTTATATATAAAAGGTAAAATATTAACTTACATTTCTCAATGCAGCATAAACTGATCCTTTGCAATAAGGAAGCAACAAAAAATTTGCTTTTGTATTTTAATATTGAGTTAAGCATGTATTTAAATAGCAGTTCAATCACTAAAATATTTTGTAAATACAAAATCTTTGTCAGAGTTTTCTGTCTTGGAGAGAAGTAGGCTATAAATTAATTGATTCTTTATTGCTTTGAAGTATATAACTACATGTGTATCAAGATATTCCATATGTATGTCACTGCCTTTGATCAACTGAGTTTACTGTGTTCAATGAAAACTTAGTTTCTATCTTTAAGAATTAATGTCCTGGTTCTGTTGGTTGAGCAATAAAAAAAGCTTTTGACTGTATTGGACATTAAAGGTTGGTGTGAAAGAGGCTTATTTTAGATGCAGGTTGCTTAATTTTTCTGATGAGTAAGTAAAATAAACTTTCTTATCTTCACAGATGCTTGGACTTGATGGATCTCTGGTTTTTTTAGTAAGTGCAATCTTAAATATCAAGCATTTCTATAGAAGGCACTTTTTGTAAGTACTTGTATTTTTTTGAAGTACATCACTGTATTTGAAGTCCCTATATCATGTCTTTCTTTAAAGAGGGCTTCATATGCTGTCATGTTCAAGCAAATACAGGAGTTTCACAGAGCAGAGTTGTGTGAATGTAATTTTTTTAAAGCCATAGATAACTTTGGATCACATACTCCACTGTAAATAAAAGCCAGACCCTTTTAAAAAGCATACACTGAAAATACTTACCTGTTGTAACCGTATGTTTTGCTCTTTATGTTGCAATTAAAATAGTGTTCTCAGTCAGATGTCTTTTATTTGCCCTAATACTACCAGAACACCACTAGTGAATTTATAGTGTAGATTAGATTTTAAAATCTAAGATCTTCAGCTGTGTTTCTTGACTTTGTTTTTTCATCAAAGTCTCATACTTTAATGTAATGGCTGAGGTATACAATTATGTTACCAGTGATTGACCTTAAATATTAGTATCAAAACAAGTGAAACTGACATGTACTTATGGTTTAGGTCACATCTTAGCTAAAAGTAATAGTAAAAAAAGAGATATGCTGTCGTTTCTAGAGTCAGAGCTGTGAGTTTTGTTAATACATTTGTTGTGACAAAGACTGAGTGTTAAAAGTTCAGACAAACATTTTCTCATTTATGAAGCAAACATCCACACACATTTAATCTGATTATTTTTAAAGGTGGAACTATATTGATTTAAAAATAAAAGCTTATTTTTACAAAAGAAGAGTTTTAAAGCAATGTAAGTGTGCATAACTAGGTAAATGTCAATTAATGTAAATAGGTGCTTTCACAGTGTCTTGCATATTCTGGTATTTCTGTTAGAGCAAATTTCTTGGTTCTAACATGAAATGTGTAAGTTCTGGTAATAATAAGCAGTTGAAATGAGTTTAGATACAAAAGTCAAGTCACTTATTTAAATGACTGATACTTGTGTACTGTTTCCTTATCATCTTCCTTCCTCTTTCCCCAATACTTCTTCCAGGAACATGTCTTTTGGGTGGTGTCTTTAAATACATTGTTCATACTCGTGTTTGGTAAGTATCATTTGCTCTTAGGTTTTAAAAAGATCCTTTGTGAAGTGTAATGCAGGTTAATTTGAAGGCTGTTCTCTCAGAATAAATGAAGATGTGACATCTAAAAATGGAACCACAAGTGAATTGAGAATATGAATAATAAATATTTATTGTTTTTTAGTTTTGTAATTTTAATTTCTTTAAGGGAATAGGTTTAAAATAGGAATTCTACCAAAAGCTTAATGATGTCAACCAAAGCACAGAAAATTATATTTGTTTGTAATACAAATTCCTTTGTAATGAAAGGAGCAATCTCATGGACTTAGGAGCAAATGCAGTACTTTGAGGAATGGCTAGGATATTTTTTTCTTGCTTATACTTTTCACTAGATATAGTTACATCACTTTTTACATCAAGAATTCATTTTTGAAGCTCAGTAATTGGAGGGAGGTGCACAAGATTGTAGCTGACTATGTAGAGGTGTCAAATATGCTTCTATTTTGTGTCCAGAATTGCTACAGAACAACTTTCCTTAATTTATACAACTTAGACTGGCTTACACTTTAGAAAATAATAAATTATAAGCAGTGGCACAATTTACTCTGTTTTTCTTGCTGCTTCCTGCAGATGCTGAAGCTGAACTCTAAATGTTTGCAAGACTCTTTCCAGTACAATATAGAAATATTTTTGTGTTCTGATTCCATGTATAGTTAGTGCTAGAAAACTTTCTCAGACATAAACTTGTCACAGTTTTAAAAAACCATTTTAAATACCCAAACTGTAGGTGTGTATTTCGCATTCATTTGAACTCTAAAAGGGTAAAATATCTATCTTATTGTTGTCAGGTCCTCTTGAGAATTTCTGAAATTTCTCTGCTAACAGAGGCTTTTGGATTATGGTGCTCAGGCTCATTAGTGTTGTTAATTTGACACACCTCTGTGTATAGAAATAGCAGCACTTTAGTGACAAGATGAAGGATTTTATACACTTGAAGAGATACCAGACAAAAATACCACAAAATTCCACTTCCTCTGAATGATCAGTTTAGAAAGGAATTTATGTCGCTTTGGGTATTTTCAGTGGTCTTTCTTGGCAGAAGGATTTGAGTTTGAAAAACTGAAGTCTTACTGTAGATAAGAAATTTTTGCTGACAAATTAAAGCTCACCCCACTGAACCAGTGATTTGAGCATCTAGATACGGAAATGAATCAGCAGATCAAAATAAAAGAAAAATTAGTGTCTTGTATGTTTAACTCACAAGGAACTGTAACTGTTATAATAAGAGTTGGAAAATACTTGAACTATTTCTTTCTGAGAATTACTCTGTTTTAATCTGTAGTTATCGGAACTTGAAGTTTTTTAGCTGCTATAAAATGCAGTTTTTTATTAAGCAGAGAATAACCATGAAATTTATAAATCCTGGATTGAAATTCAATAATAAGTGTGTAATAAGAATAATGAATGAGGTTGTCATATAGATGTGGTTTTGGTAGCTCTAAGTGTGCTTTGCTGAGTGGGAAACTAACAAATAGAGAAGGGAATGACTTTCCCAAGCAAGCAGGAGGTGTGGGAATTTAATATGTGCCTCTCAAATCTATTTTTAGTATCTTTGCCATTAAGTAATACTGCTTAATTTACAACTGTCAAATCTCTAGTTATTTGCAATTTCAGTGCTGGTGAGTTCAAATGTCACAGGAGGTACTTTATTGAAGAGAGAAGGAAAGCATTTGGAACCTTAATTACTGGTCCAGAAATTCTCCTTGGACAAATTAATTCATTTCAACTTAATTAATATTTTCTATAGCTCATCTGAGTACTCACAGAGGAGTTTGTACTCCTTTATGCTTTTCTTTAAAGGTACTTATGAGAAATAGTTATTTAAAAAACATGATAAACTGCAGACTGTATTCTCATAAAACCCTGTCAAAAAATACGACTTTTAAGTCGTTAGTCTGATATCTGTAGGAGTTATGTATGTGATCTTTCTCATCTCAATTTTCTTTCACTTGTTCTTACTGGCCAAGGAGAGCTCAAGTCCTCCCTTTATCTTTTTGTGTTATTTATCTTTTTTTATCTTATTTTTGTTCTTCCGTAGTAATTACTTATTTCTCTGAAAGGGACATTAAATTTAAACTTTCTGATCATTGATCAGGGTAGTATGTGTGCTGCTAAATCTTTTCCTACCTGTTTTGGTTTTGTTTTGGCTTGAATTTTTTACATATTGGTCATATGGAAATAAGGACGAGAGAAAATCCTTGGGCTTTTCATTTAAGGGAAAATTTAGTACAGTAGTTCCCAGAGTGGATTATCATGAAGGCAATACAAGTGGAAATAAAAGCTTACTGTTACTGCAGCCCCTTTCCTTTATATTGATTCCCTCTACTCCTGAAAAAAAAAAAAAATGTTGAATTCTGTAGTCCTTCATATCTTGGTTGGAAGACCACAGAGGGAGCTAAAACAACTGCTTGATCCTGTTTCAAATACACAGATGTCCAAAAATGGGGAAAGTGTTGTGTTTTAATGCATTCCCCATGAAACCTCAGAATTGTGAAGAGAGTTCTCAGGAATGATGACAGTTCTCAGTACATTAATTCAGAGTAAAAGTTCTTCCTTATTCCTTTCCTGGAGTGTCATCTTTCTCCCCATCTTCTTCTCTTTGCAAATTTCTGGAGGACTTGTATTTTTCACAGTAGTCTTAAGAACTAAAGCACCAGAACTGAAGCCTTGCTAAAGCAAGTCCCATATGACTATGGGAATGTAAAATGGCTTTTAGTGCACGGGAAAGGATGAATATGCAGAACAAGTTCCTACAGCAATCTGAGACAGAGACCAACCTAGTGCATAAGACTGGGAAATTGAATTAATTTATGCACTGCAAGATGAACTAAGAAGGAAAAGACTGTCCTCCTATTCTGTATAGTTTTATATTGTTTGTAGTCTTTCAGTGTGAATTCTGATCAGATTTTCAGTGTTTGTAAAGTTGTAAAAATCTAACAGTTGCAAATATTTGCACAGAGAGTAATGTTTTTTAGCTGTTTTCATAAAAATCATGAGAAGTAGGAATATTACCATGTTACAATACCCATCCTGCAAATAAGGCTTTATTTGGCAGTTTTCATGGCCTTTTTTTTCTTCTTTCTGCTTACATTATACAGCATTTTGTCCATACCACATTGGTCACTTCTCCATTGTTGGCCTGGGCTTTGAGGAATATGTGAGTACTATTCTAAAATTTAAAAATGAAAAAAAACCTGCCACTGTTTATTTAATCACAGTATTCTTGTAGCATCTTTTCACTTTGTGATTGCAAAAGTCACTTGGAGCATGTATTGTTATTAGTCCTTTAGCCTTTTTGAATATATGAATAAAAATGTTACCTCATTCTTTCCCACATTCCCCGTTATTTACATTTCAAGTGAGGTTTCCTACTTTTACAAAAAATAGAAATGTCTTAGGGTTTTTTAACAGCCTCTTCTTCCTTATGCACATTTTTAATTTGTGTACTGAGTAATTTTCATAGTGGAAGCAGGGAAAGCAAGGGGATAGTGAGGGAGTGTAAGGTGACACTTCTTGTTTCATATATTTATGGAAAAAATATGTAAAAACTAGAGAAACTTGTCATTGTTGAATATTTGAGAAGAGAAATTTACCTTAAAGTACCTAAAAGAGAAATGTAATCTTTTAAGAGACTGGTAAACTTTCCCCTTTTTCCCCTCTTCGCTCCAGGTTCAAGCATCTCACTTTGAAGGCCTGATTACAACTATAGTCGGATATGTTCTGCTAGCAGTGACTCTAATTGTTTGTCATGTATCCTTTTGTCAGTAGTTACCTGGTTCAGATTTACCTGTAAGTAATTTTTCTGGCTGTGTTTTGAGGAGGCATGGACGTGATGGAGGTGCAATTAAATTAACATTTTGCTCTGCTCTTTTGATGAAATTAGAAGAAAAAAGTGTAATACCCATCTGGCTTTTCTTGGAAAAGGTGAGAATTTGTTTCAGCATGCATGGAAAGGAAAGCTACTCTTTAAAGTAGGTCTTCAGTTTTGTAGTTTGCTTATTCGTGGCAGATGTTTTTAAATGAAACTCTGTATTTCTTGAGAAGGCTTTTGGATGCTTAATTTAAGAAGGGTGGTGGTATTATTATTTATCTAAGGTGGAGTGTTATCCAGCACACCAGATCATGACTTCCAGAGTCACAGCCAATTTTGAAAATACAATCCTGATAGATTCAGGATTCAGTGAACTTCCTAGTTCACTTTTGTCTTTTATAAAATTTCCTGTTGCTAAAAGCCACGTAATACAGTGTTTCATATTAATTAAACTGCTATAAAATATTTTTCAGTATTATTTTCTTGACAAAAGTATTCAGGGTTTGGCAGCACTTGTTAAGTTCCAGCGATCACGTCGTTTATTAGGAGTTTGCTATATTGTTGTCAAGGTAATCCTAAATTTTTTTTTTATGAGGGGCAAAAAACCCTCTCAATTTAAGCTTACATTATCATTTTCTTAGCAGTTTTTGTTTAACTAGTGAGATGTTCTTTTCTCTCGTTTCCCAAAGGTTTCCTTGTTAGTGGTGGTTGAAATTGGTGTGTTTCCCCTCATCTGTGGCTGGTGGCTGGATATATGTTCCTTGGTAAGAACGGAAGTAAATGGGATAAAACCTTTTTTAATGCTGTTTATATTTGAAGCAAAAAAAAAAAAAAAAAAGTTCTGATGAGCAGAGAGTTATTAAATAGGAGTTTGACAACATTCTCCTGTTTTATAAACATCATTTCCACAGGGAAAAGGATTTTTAGGTACTGCCTGATGCTAATTTTGTTTTTCTGTGTTACAAAATACAAATCAACATGCTGTTGCTAAAATAGTAAGAGTATAATCCTTTTTACTGCAGTTACAAGGCCACTGTGGTAATGAGCTTACTTATAGCAAACTTGTGTACTAAATAATTGTCTTTATGTAGCCATCTTATGTGAAATGGAAATGACTTTGTATTTTTAGTTATCCAGTCCCTTTATGTTTTGAACAAGATATATGCTGTGTTTGCTTGGAATTGAGAAGGACAGTTTTTCTGTCCTGAAAAAAAAATTGAATGATTCATTTCAAATGGAGAAAATTAATTTTTCCAGCCTTAGCAGACGTAGAATTTTACTTAAGGGAGTAAATATTTGCTTCCATCACACTGCCAATTTGTTTGAACTGATTTATAA
Source organism: Acropternis orthonyx (assembly GCA_035583155.1). Lineage (NCBI taxonomy): Eukaryota > Metazoa > Chordata > Aves > Passeriformes > Rhinocryptidae > Acropternis > Acropternis orthonyx. Next base: position 79,860,556 of record JAWWEU010000081.1, on the reverse strand, counting down.
TTTATGTAGGGTCTGTTAGTGTTTGAGTCCTTTCTTCTTTCTGTCAGAAGAAATCTGACAGAAATAAATTGATCAGAAATTGATCTTTATTTACTGTTCTTATCATAAATTATTACCTTTTTTCCTCTAATTGAACTCTATACTTATTTATGTGTAAACACAAGGCAGACATTTAAATTATGCTTAGTAGTATATATGAACTAGGGTAAGCAAAATGAGTAATTGTCTGTATTTGCCAAAATTTATTCATATTTGTTTCCTGCTTACCCTCTAGGAAATGTTTGATGCCACTCTGAAAGACAGAGAATTGAGCTTTCAGTCTGCCCCAGGTACCACAATGTTTCTGCACTGGTTAGTTGGAATGGTTTATGTCTTCTATTTTGCATCCTTCATTCTTTTGCTGAGAGAGGTAAGTCTGTAAGAATAAAATGGGTATGTAACATATTTAGAGGCTTGTATGTTGAACTGTTAAATCTTTCACATGTGGGCATTGCTGCTGCTGTGTTTTGTGTATATATTGGGTTTCAGCCTTTTGTAAAAAGGGTCATGCTGGTACTCCCTGTAGTGGAAAATTATGATTTAGGGTATGTTTTACTTAGAGATTTTTAGTTTGGTCCTTAAAGGTGGGTGTTGCCTTCAAATTAATCCAAATACATTTTAATTGTGTAGAATTGATCAAGACTTGAAAATTAAGCTTGTATTTGGTTGTTTTTTCTCTACTTTTGTATGATAATACTTCCTTTGTTCTATTTCTGTGCCATTTTGTTGAATATTGTTCAACAAATGTCCCTATTATGTTAAAATTTATTTGCTGAAGCAGTGTTACTCGAAATGAAAAACAAAGAATACAAAGATTTTCTTTTCATATATTGTTTTCTATTTCCTGCTTCAGGTGTTGAGACCTGGTGTCTTATGGTTTCTCAGGAATTTGAATGATCCAGACTTCAATCCTGTGCAGGAAATGATTCACTTGCCCATCTATAGACATCTCAGGAGGTTTATCTTATCAGTGGTAAGGACTTTTGTCAAAAATTTCCTTATTTGGAAGGAAAATTTCCTATGTTGGCTCCCACGTACAGTATTGTGTATTTAAGGAAAAACACTTTCACGATGAAGGTGAACTGATTCTGGAACAGGCTGCCCACAGAATCTACATATTTTGATACTCAAAACTTAACTGGATAAGGTTCTGAGCAACCTCATGTAACTGGATCTGCTCAGAGCAGAGCTCTGAGGGGTTGGGAAGGGTTGGTTGGACTCTAAAGGTCCTTTTCAAAACAAGTTTTTCTGTTATATTTTCTGTTTATGTAAAATCACAGAAAATGTTTGTACATTCAGACAACAAATGTTTATTATTATGGATATCGATGCCTTCAGTTATTGCAGTAAACATTATGTGCCCATTTCAGCTAAAACAGTGCAGCAGGGGAGAGTAACCTTCTAGTTTAATTTTGGATTGGATTCTGTAGACCTAGCCAATAGCGTATGTTTCCAGATTATCATTGTAAGATATTGAAAGCAATGAAAGAGGTTTTTTTTCCCTTTGCTTGTTTATCTGAAGTTTGCCAGCACGCAGTAAAGGAAGGGTCTCAGACTGTATTTGACATAAATGCCACATCAACTGTGAAAACTGACACACCAGAAACATTCTTTAATGTACTGTATTATTATACCTGAGATGCTTGGAGCAGTGAAAGCCTTGAAAGAGATCTTAGTTCTGTTACAGAACCCTTCAGTACCTGAGTGGAGCTGACCTGTCTACCTTTCATGGCATTTTCTTAGTTAATCATAATTCTTTAGCTGCCTGAAACTTCATGTCAGAGCAGGTGGCCCAAATACAAGCAAAGATGTGCTTGTTACGAATGATCTGGGATATGTTCTCACACTGTGTTGGAACTGGCAGTTACTTGAACTTCACCTTTTGGGCTGCTTAGCTAATTAATTCAGAACTTCTACTAGCCTAATGTTAGAATATGGGATCCAGAATGGTAATCATTTACACTTTCCCATTTCAAAGAATAAGTCACACCTTTCAATTTCTGTTTCTTTTTCAGTATTTTTAGGAAATGACTTGTGTAAAACATAAAATATTAATTTTCAAGAAGAATGGGATTTGATTTGTCTTTTCTACATAGTTAAACTTTAAAGTGTTTTTGGTTTTGGTTTTTTTTTTTTTTTTGGTCACTTGTGATGCATTTAATATAAAATGTAAGATGTGTTTAAAATGTACTTGATTTTTTCATTATGTTTCTTAAGGAAACAGGATTTATAGAAGTGCATGGTCTTCATGCACCTGATCTCCCCTACTTAAATTGTGGTCTTCCGGTCTAGTTGAAATGTGGAAAAAATAGAAACTGAAAGATCTTTCGATGCTTCAACAAGTTTGCTTGAAAAGTCAGAAAACAGAGGCATATAAAATTAGTAATGCTGGTGTTGGGGTAAGGGGAAGAAAGAAGAACTGTCTGATGTTGCTCTGTCAGCAGGCCAGTCAGTGTTTATTCAGTGACAGTCCTGTTTGGCGAGGGCATTGCAGTGTACTGGTCTGCCTGGGATGAGTTGATTTTCTTTACAGAGGTGAATGTCCTTCTGCACTTTGAATTAGCGGGTGAAACAGTGTTGCTAACACAGGTCTGTTGGCTATGACTGAACAGTGCTTACACAACAGCAAGGATTTTCCTCCTTGCTGCTCTGCCTGCTCCCTCACCCCTCCAGTGAATAAACTGCAGCTTGAGGGGAGGGTAGAGGGACAGTCCTGTGGCGTAATAATTAGCACTCTGGACTCTGAATCCCAAGGGCCTGAGTTCAAGTCTCAGTGGGGACCGTCCCCATGGCAGTTAAATGCCTCCCTGCCATCCGATCCCCTCAGATCTCGGATGCTCAGCAGGGGCAGCTCTGGTTGTTAGTACCGGGCACTGTAGACAGTCCTGAAGATTTCACTGTCACTGTCCGAACTCGCTCAGCCATGGCAAATGGACCTTAGGACTTAAAGAGTGGGGCCAGTTCTGTGCACGCTGTGCCTCACCTAAAAAATCCACTGTGCAGGCTGGAAGGGCACACCCACGGGGGGAGAGCCCTTCCCCAGATCTTTGTTCGTGAAGTCTGGCCATTATTATATTATTACTATTATTATAGAGGAGGGTATACGTGGAACCCAGACTGACCAAAGGGATGCTATATGACACGGTGCCCAGCAGTAAAATCTGTGGGAAGGGAGGAAGAGGGAGTATTGATCGTTATGGTTTTTGTCTTCCTGACTTCCCAGGAAGTTGCTGATTGTCTGCTGATAAGGAGTAGAGACTGAATTCCTCTTACTGTTCTGCTTGTGGGCACAGCTTTTGCTTTTTCTATGTAACTATCATTATCTCTGTCTTGCCTTTCCCTTCAGCAGGAGAGGGGAACGAGCAAGCAGCTGGGTAGATACTGGGCTGTTAGTCGGGGCTAACCCACCACACAGGGAACATGTCAGAGAGATGGGTGGGAAACTAGGTTTGGTTGTTTCTGCTATTTGGACTAAGTGTTTTACTTTCTTTGTTGCAGATTGTCTTTGGATCAATTGTATTGCTCATGCTCTGGCTTCCTATACGCATTATTAAATATCTCCTGCCTAACTTTCTGCCATATAATGTTATGCTCTACAGGTAAGCATTTATTTTTTAAACTATGAAGTTTTTTCAGTCTTCCTATAACTAAAAAAAGTGTATTTGTGCTCTTTGACCATTAATATGACATTTTTTTTTCCTGTGTTATTTTGTTTTCAATTAATTAACTTCATTGTTCTCAGGAAGTTAAAAGGTAAAGGGCACGACTATATCATACAGTTTGTCAGGTGAAAAGCTACTAAGAAAAATAAAAGGCATTTTGTATTACTTCTGTCATGGTAACTGTTTGGGGTTTTATGTCCTCAAAAACTTTTTGATAGTGAAGTCGCTTTCGTATTTGTTTTTTTAACATACTCATTTCTGATTATCATCCTACAGGAATGAAAGAAATTTGTAACTGCCTTTCTTTTCAATGATAGCAGTTTCTTTTGTTTCTAAGTAATAATTGAAACAGTGATAATAGAAGAAAATAGAAAAGCAAGTTGTAATCTCAGATAGAAGCTTTCTCAATGTTTTTTCTTAAATTTCTTACATACCTAAGTGCCTAAATATTCATGAACTCCTAATCTCTTCTCAGGGTAGTATATAAGGAAAAATGTCTGCAAAAACTAAGAACTGTTCCTGTTGGCATCCAATATATTTTTGTATTATGGTGGTGTTAATATGATTCATTGTAAAAGATTCCTGTCAGAATGTTCCTTATGTTTGACTTCCTGCTCTTCCCATTGTTTCCAGTGATGCTCCAGTAAGTGAGCTTTCCTTAGAGCTCCTTTTGCTTCAGGTGGTCCTTCCAGCTTTGCTAGAGCAAGGACATACAAGACAGTGGCTGAAAGGTCTTGTACGAGCATGGACTGTTACTGCTGGATACTTGCTGTAAGTACAGAGATCCAAAATCGACTACACCATTGTGTCCGGTGTGGCCTTCAAACATGAAAGCAACATGCTTTCAAGAAAGCTATCACAACAAGTAGCTTTAATAGCTCTCTTATAGATAAAGACATGATGAAAAACTTCTATAGTGATTTCTTTCTTCTAAGCAGTAGTTTTACATACTTCTGAACTAGTCTTTGACAAGTAATTCTTTTGGCACACTGTTGCAACATTTGCTTAGTGAAAAAAATCTGTCAAAGTATGACTAACATCTTGATAACTTTGTGTTATATGAAAAAAGTAAAGAGATAAGTGTCAGCAGAACATTTCCATAAGTCATCTAAATAAAATTCATGTGTACTTCTTGCTTTTCTTACTATAAGAAGGAAAGAAAAAAGAAAAATTATTTAGAACATTAAGCTGAAAAAGCAAACAACTTTAAATTGAGCATTTTAAATGCAGTCTCTAAAGAAGGATAAAACTGTCAGATAAAGTGAATTATTACACTGCCAGGCAAAGTTCTAGCACTTGGAATTATTTTTCAGTTCATCTGTTGTTTGACAAGTCAGTCAAAAAAAAAACAGGGTTGATTTTGTTTCTGTATAGCTTTCAATTTAACTTCAAAGTATATGGCCATTCTCCCACCGTGTCTTGCTTATCGTTGCCCCTACTAGGATGTAGATTTATTCTTTGCTAAGTTACATCTGAGAAAGTGAGTGAATGAATGAAAGGAATTTTTCTTCATTGCAATCCGAAATACTTATTTTAGCTTCTCATAAGGAAACTCTCCTCACTCCCCATTCTCTTACAATGCATTTTGAAGATGGTTTGGTTTTTTATTATTAATTTTTCCATATTTTGATGGTGTTTAAGTGTGATGCAGCAACAGAATTTTGGAGATGATGATAGAAATGGCTTTTCTTTCTCCACTGTTGCAGCTGTTTAGAACAGTTGTGAATTATCTCTTCAGCAATTTTAGCTGAGCAAAGGTGAAAATCTTTTCCTCTGTTTTTCTCAAAAAGCAAACTGCTGTGAAAATGTTTTCACTGTCAATAGAATATCTGCACACATCTTAGTCTGCCAAAGCTGAGGAAAGTTAACTTCTAAATGTTCTAATTGGGTTTGAGTCTTTTTCAGTCAAACTCAAACTTTGTTAGTGATATATGCGGGGAACATCAACAGGATGTTTTTTGAAGTTGATTGACTCTTTCTAGGATTGATGTTCTTAAAGTGAACAGGTTTTGAGCCATTTTAGAATCTTGAAAGACCCTGCCTGCTTCTGTACTTTTGAAAGCATGTCCATACTGTCCTTGTACAGTTTGGGTTTGAAGGCAATTGTTTCCAATGGAGCTTAGTAACAGTAAAATAAAAGCTGTGTGCTTACATGAAGTGAAATAGCAATGTAATTTTCCTTTCATATGCACACCCACTTCAATACCAGGTGATGTTTTTAAAGCAGTCAAACAGATAAGTGGTTTTTTTCTTGTGACTGTATTCAAACTGTTGTAATCTGCATCTACACTAGCATTTTTCTTCTAAAATCTGTGTTTATGATGACATTGAGTACATTATCAGAAAAAGGCTTATTTTACTTCATCAAGATTCTGCCAGTACTCCTATAAGTTTTGTAGAGCTTCTATGTGTTCTGAGTAGGCCTATGTTTCTGTAAGCTTCTCATTCATATCAAGCAGAAGAAAACTGAAATTTTGATTGCTACAGGGATCTTCATTCTTACCTACTTGGTGACCAGGAAGAGAATGAAAACAATGTAAATCAGCAACCTAACAACCAGCATGCTCGCAATAATAATGCCATTCCAGTTGTGGGAGAAGGTCTTCATGCAGCCCATCAAGCCATACTTCAACAAGGAGGACCTGTGGGTTTCCAGCCTTATCGTAGGCCTTTAAAGTTCCCACTCAGGGTAGGTATATCAAACACAAAAATAGGAAATAAAAAGGAATTTGAAGAATATGTAGAGTATTTTTTTGTAAGAAAGATTTGGCCCACATGTTACCAGAAGTCAAGTGGTGGGTCATGTTGTTTTGTGTTTTGTATGGTTTGCATCTTTCTAAAAAGTAGACTTACAGTTATTCTCACATAAAACTTCTATCAGCTTGTAACGTTTATGATTTTATATATAGATCCCATACATGTTGTCTATTATCTGTTAATTCACATCTTGTTTTCTTCATGGTTAGTAGTGGAGAGAAGTACAGAAAGACCCCATCAAGTAACTAGTTCAGGATTGCCTCTAACAAGGCATGGCTTTCAAGGGGTCATACTCTGGTCTTACAGCTGAAGTATATTTTTAACTATTTTGCTTTATTAAGAAACTAAATGGAGAATTTCTGTTGCATCTGTATTAGACAGAAAAGTGTTACAATACTTGAAAGTTCTAAATCCCTGAAATCAGAAAGGAGATGTTGTTGGCAAATACTTAGATTTTTAGAGTAATATACAGATCAAACTAGGTACTTTGTTGTTACCAGAACTCTGAGTTAATCAAATAGAAACTTCCAATACAACTCACTGTGGTTTCAGGTATAGCTCAAGAACAGAAGTAATGGCTAATGTTATTGACACTGTGGTATTCATTCCTTTTTACCCAGAAGTCTCACTAAGGAAAATTAGATAGAGTTTTAACTTTCTCTCAATTGTCTGTTATGATAAGGTGTTTGCTTTCCCATTGTAAGCTTGCTTGTTGTGTGGCTTTGATTAATGAAGCAGAACTGCATAGCACATGGTGCTTGAGACACATTTAAAGAAGTCAAGTACATGATAATTCTCGGATAAGATGTAAGCCTGACTAAGCAGTTACCAGCTTCACTGTCATCTTCTGGTCACGTAAACCTGAGGACATCTGGAAGAACTTTCTCAGCAAGGTTGCCCTTATAAAACCACTGTCTTGCTCATCTGGCATACAGAGCTATAAACCTTTTAAGATTCACTGAGAGTTGTGCTGATCGGTGCAGAAATGAAGAGATGATTTTTTTAATGTAACCTAACAGAGACCTTCCATCATTCTGGATTCAAATGTTAATTTTTACTGTTGGGACAACTGATGCAAACTTTCAGAAAGAAATACACACCACTGTAGGTGTTCTGCATTTACAGCGGGTAGGTTTCTTACTGCTGATTTATTTATACAGTGAAATATCAGTTGGTATTTTAACATTCTAGTTTAAGTTGCCTTTCTATGATGATATATCTTTTATATGAGATTTTTTGGCTTTGGGTAAGTAAGTTTCTTATAAACATTTTCCTTTTTTTTCCCCCTCTTTCAGATATTTCTTTTGATTGTTTTCATGTGCGTAACATTACTGATTGCTAGTCTTATTTGCCTTACCTTACCAGGTGAGTCTATCACTGTAAAACTGCGATTAAAAACAACATGTTGTCGTGCTCAACAATGGCAGATGTTTTGAAACCATTTAAAGTGAAAAGGAGAAAACATGGAAAATTGTCTCATTTTTAATGGCGCATCATCAGGTTGTAATAATCTAAAAACCTGAATGATAGTGATAGTACCTGTATTCAAATGACAGAGATTGCCATTCCCATTGTTTTGTTGTAGAATAATTTTCCTTCAAGGACAGGACTCCAAGTGGTCAAACAATCTCAGTAGTATTGAGAGAAAAAGAGAGTTGAAACTCTTGTACCTGTTTAGAGAAGGAAAATACGTAGTTTGTTACCAGATCCTCTACAGTATTTTCTTTAATTAAATATTCTGAAGGTGTCATTATTGAGTCCTGTGAGGCTCAGGAATTTGGACTTGATGATCCTTATGAGTCACTTTCACCTTGAGATATTCTGTGATTCTATGACCTTGACAGGTCACTGGGAGATTTTGGAAAGTGGCATGATGTCACGTTAAAAATGTATGAATACGTACTTTAATCAAATCAAAAGCACTTTGGTTTGGGTTTTTTTAATAATTTGGAATAAATGAAGACATGTAAACTCATACGAATTTTATGACCGGGGTGCTGTAATGTCATGTAATTTATACCTGCTTGTACTAGTGATCTTAAAATCAATAAGGTGTTGAGATCAAATCTACAAATTTTATGATTATTTTAATAGTAGTACATAAAATAATTCCTCTCTAATACTAGTGAATGGAGACACTATTAAGAAATGCATTGTAGCAAATGAGTCTCCCATTTTTGTCAGAGAGCATCAGAAGCCTCATCAGTAAGTCTTAAAAAATTATATGAGGCAGGGAAATAACCCAAACATAGCTTGTATGATTTAAGTTCAAGCTTATGCACTAATGCATTATTGCCTTTGCAGTTCTGAAGATTAGTGTTTAGGCTCTGAATACTGCTGTATCCAGTGCTTTGTTTTGCTGTAGTTCAGGTCATATTGTTGTCATGATTAAATTTTAGGGGAAAAAAAATTCTACATACGTATTTGACATGACTTCTGAAACTATTTATATAGTGCTTTGCACATTTATGCAATATGGGTACAGTACCAAAATACTCTTTTATGATGAATAATATTTCTACATTGAAATTTAAAAATAAATTTGATAAGCATTTTTTTAATAGGCATCCTTCTCTAATGCATCAAAAAGCATTACTCTATTTAACAGTGCTTATGTTTTCAGTGTTTGCTGGCCGATGGTTAATGTCATTTTGGACGGGGACTGCCAAAATCCATGAGCTGTACACAGCTGCTTGTGGTCTTTATGTCTGCTGGCTTACTATCCGAGCAGTGACAGTGCTGGTTGCCTGGATGCCACAGGGTCGTAGAGTGATTTTTCAGAAGGTCAAAGAATGGTCTCTCATGGTGAGTTTTGAGAAAAACTTCTACTGAATTACTGAAAAAGAAGCTAGTGAAACTAGTTTTATTTTTGCTTACAAGTTTCAGTCTCTAATGTCCACTACATTTTCCTTTTCAAACCATTTTGAAGCTTCTGCAGCTTCCCTTCCTGTTGCATAGGCTAACTGTTTTTGGAAGCCACTTAGCACAATGTTAAGCAATCAGCGTAAATAAGTGTGTGTGTGTATATGTTTATATATATATATATGTGTATATATTTTTCTGTCTTCCTTTAAAAGTGAATGTGTTACATTAGATTATCCCATGTTATGTGTTCTCAAAGACTATTTACATGTACTCCTGGAAGCTTAACTATTACTTGTTTAATAACGTGACATTATCAAATAAAAAAACCAACTAGTAAAGCTGATAGATGATGATGAACATGCCTCCACAAAGTAGCTTGATGCATATTGTTGGAAAGATCTTTATCATTTGTCAGATCTTATGTTGTTCAAATTAATATTTTTAAAGAAATTATCTCTTATTACAGGAGTCCAGATTCTGACTGTAAAGCAAATTTATACCCCAGCTTTTTATCTAGGTTTTGATACTGAGGATTTCTATAGTAGATTTCTTGCCTAAGCTAAGTATAGTTAAACATTCATGGCATAAATGATATCCTGTTATGGACATGTTTACATGCTTACTGAACTATTACAGACAGAAGAGAAGTGTATGTGTGTATTTCATGTACTACCACAATTCCTAAATACCCGTCATTTTGATTCAGGAAATCTTAAGCTTCTTCAAGAAAATTCAGAGCAAAAATACAGTGCTTTACTTGTTCATGTTACTTAAGTCAGATTGGTTTTATATGATGCATGTAAATCAAGAGAATTCTGGAATAAAGAAAGATTCAATCATGGTATTCAGAGTCTTTCATTTTTTAGTCAAATATTCCATAATGACTGAATTTTTAAGGTTTGGTTTTCTCTGGAGGAAAAAAAAAAGGCAGTTTTGGAAAAATTCTTCTCCAGTTTTCCAACCTACAAGAATACACAATGTAGTGAAGTGCCATTGGATAGCATTCTCTGCTGATAACAGTCAATAACAGTGATTGCATGGTTTAGAACTATGTGGACACTCGTAGGCATGGTCATGTTTTTTTCTGGAGGGGTTATGCAATAGTACCCAATCTTGAAAATTTACATTGCAAAACTATGTATGTAATAAAAATTATATCTAGGGGTTTACGTGTATGCATTAAAGGCCTGTGCAGGTTTGGGGTTTTTTTGCCAGAGCTATGTGTTTATGGAGTTTAAGTTACATTTTTAAGCTTAAATAAAAAATCCTCTGGTAAATATATTAATTAAATGTCTTGGGGTTTTTTAGATAATGAAGACATTAATAGTGGCTATACTACTGGCTGGTGTGGTTCCACTTTTGCTTGGACTTCTATTTGAACTGGTCATTGTTGCACCTTTGAGAGTTCCTTTGGATCAAACACCTCTCTTCTATCCTTGGCAGGTCAGTTGTTTCTGTTCTTTTGCTGCTGTTGATGTAAGGATTTTATGGGTGGTTTTTTTACATATTGATTTGGTGCTTCAGAGCATTTTCCATAAGTATGTTTCTATGTGGCAGAGAAAAGGCAGACAGGTCTGGATATGGGGATTATTTGAACCAAAAGGATATGCTGAGGAATTTAAAGTATGAAAAGCTGAACTGTTGTGAGATGACATCAGAGGATCTTTGCATTTCAGTGATTAGCTAGACACTTCATTCAGTATCATTGTAAAGTTATGTAGGAAGTTAGTATAGCTGTATGTATGCACATACTCTGTTTGACCTCTGTGGATAGCTTTCTGCATACAGTTACGCAGCAGGAGGTCCAGCTGATCATTTTTAATTTCCAAGGTTTTAATTCAGTGATGATGTGCACTACAAAATGGAATTTTGATACGCTCAGTATTATGCTGGTTTGGGGTTGAGATGTCAAATCATTAATACAAGATTTTGAGGTAGTTGTGTTTTGTTATTCTTCAGTCAAGTCTCGCAGGCAGTGCAAGCTTCTTTCCTGAGAATATGTAGAAGAGTGGATTGAGTGACAAATGCTTCCATCATTTAGGCTGAATTATGAAAGAACTCATAACTCAGACACCCAACTGGGGGAACCATAACTCAAAACACCTAAAATGCATTTGCTAAATAGAAAGGAAGCGTTCACACATAGTGACTTTCTAAGCTGCCCACAGAGAAGCTTTTGTTTACATGCAGTATCCAAATGTTTGAAAGCCATAATACAAAGAACATTTGACTGCTAATTTAATTATTCCATTATTTTATAATACAAGCATATTTTTGAGGTATCTGAGGATCAGGACATCCTATAATTGCAGTGATCATGGTTTCCACAGAGTTTTGGAAAGAATTTGTAATGCTAGAGATTCTAAAAGTTCTTGACCTTTGCACGTTAGTTCTTTAAAATTTTCAAATAGAGTATACTGAAAAAAATTATTTTCACGTGGCAGAACTTCCTCAAAATTCTGCATTAGACGGATTTGAGACTTGTTCTAAATTAACAAGGAGTTATCAAAATTGAGAATAATTCCCATTTTTCACAAAAGAGAATAGTTATACAAAGGTTACATCTGTGAGTAAACATGAATCAACTTTAACACCGCCTTTTTTTGTAACAATTTTTTAAATTTTTGAAAATGGACTTTTAAAAAAGCAGTCTATTTAAATAACTGGTTAAAGAAAATGTATTTCCCTAACAGTTTAAGAGAGCTGATTAGTCTATGATGTCTAAGTCTTACCTGTTCTGTAGCTGTTTACTATGCCTTGTCAGCCTATATTTTGCATTCTGTTTTTGGTGGCTCTTATTGACAATCCCCTACAAATATCTGTAATTCAGATATGATTGACTCATGATGTGAAGTGTTTACTAGAAGCCACTAGTTATATTGTTTAATGCTATGTCATAATAATTACAGTTTATGTTAAAGCATAAATTTTCTTCTGAGTAGTATGATGTTTTTTCATGAAGAGCATCGCCTTGCTATGCTTAGCTTTTCTCAGATCAGGTAGGGTTTTGTGAATAAAATTTAAATGAAGGAAAAAAGTTGTTTCCGGATGTGTGTGACCATCTGCATCTTGTTTCTATTCTTTTTTTTTAAAGGAATCAAAATAACATACTTTTAGGTAAATGTTACCAGTGTTGATTGGTTGAATGTTAGTCTGTTGCTTTATGTAAGTGTAATGTTTTTGTTTTGTATTTGCTTTTGATTTAATAATCCTACTGGTTTTCCTGGTTCCAGGGAGCTAATTTGACAGACATCAGTTAAGCTTGAGAGCATCCCCTTTTTCATAAGAGTTTGCAGATTATATCACCTCATTTAAACAATGTCCCCTGTAAATAAAAAAGTAATTATATTTTTATTTATAAGTAAGATTAACAAGCTGCTTGAAAAGCTTTTGGTTGGCTAATTTTTTAAAGATATATTAATGCTAACAGTCTATTTTTACAAAATTAGGACTGGGCTCTTGGAGTTTTGCATGCCAAAATAATTGCTGCCATAACACTGATGGGTCCCCAGTGGTGGCTGAAAACTGTTATTGAACAGGTAGGGGAAAACTGTCTGCGTCAATTATCTGTATAAAACATTTTCAATGTTTTTTGAACATGTGCATCAGAAAACAGAGTTACTCTTGTAGTAATGGAGTAATTGAGTAAAACTCAACTAGTCTTGTAGAAACCTTTTAAATTGTATAGCCTAATCCATTGAGCTACACTTAGCAATAAAACAAAAACAAACCTCAGAAAGCTGAAATCAAGAAAAGCTGTGTATACATATGCATGTTTATCAGGTTTGTATTAAAGTGACAAAGAAACCTGATTACTACTTCAGATTAAGTCAGTGTGTCCAAATACTGAACATTATTTACATCCACAACTCAAGAACAGAGAGTTTTGCTTTCTCTGGAGCTGTAAAGATTACTCGTTCATGGGTTAGTACATATGAAAGACACTATTCCCATTCCCTGTTGGTTACTAAGCAAGACAGAACAGTTTCTGTGAGCAGTTCCGAGTTCCGTAGCCTGTTGTTTTCTGTGGCAGAAGTATTTTTTTCTCAGTTAAGAATGTGCTTGTCATCTCAGTGAAGTATCTCAGTTGTTTGTCAGAAGGTAACTTTTCAGCCTTGCACTGTATGCGATGGCATTGGTGCATGTCCCAACCTCTGTACACAAGGTGCCTCTTTTGAGGAAGTGTAGCACACAGTCCCAGTTACTAAATCCCTTCAGCTGTCACACTGCAGAAATGTAGTCTTACTTCTAAGAGTACCTTTTGATGCATTCCACAGCTCTTCCTTCCATTTTGAATGCTCTCTGTGGGTCATCAGGCACTCTCCTGAGCCATCCTCAGAAACAGTTTCGTCCAGGCTGAGAGACAAAGGCCAACATCTGGCTTAGGTGGTAGACATTCCAAACTGGTCTTTCCCTATGCTTAATCCAGTTATGTTTTGACCTTAGTTTCAGGTAGTAACTGGAGAAACCTTAACAATTGTGGAGGCCCTTTTGTCAGGTACAGAGTAAGTGCAGAGATTGCCTCACTTACAAAATAAGATCCTATTTTCTGCCTGTTAGCAAATTTAATAGATTAATTCTGTTAGTGTACAGAGGATTCTCTTCCAGCAAGTTAACAGCACAAAGTGATCCCAGGTCACCCACAAAACTACTCTCCAAAGATCTGTTCAATGGTCTTTCAGCTGGCTTCTTGCATTCCTGCAGCTGAATCACAACACTATTCCAGATTAGGCTGGTCTCTTGAGCTCTGTTTAAATGATTTCCTGGAACCCTTATGATGCAGATTGGCAGAGAGTTTTTCCTCTGTTCAGCTGTGGCCATCACAGCTTTCTTCAAGTTGGGAACACCCATTTCCTTTCATAAGGGGAATTGTGCAAAACCTTGTAATTACTAGTGTAAGTGCAAAGCAAGGCTTTCTTGATTGATCCATTCTGCTTCCAAATTGTTCCTTTTTAGGTATATGCAAATGGGATTCGTAACATCGATTTACACTTCATCATCCGTAAACTGGCAGCACCCGTAATCTCAGTTCTGTTACTCTCCCTGTGTGTACCATATATCATAGCTTCTGGTGTTGTACCTTTACTAGGTACGTATACATTCAGCATACCTGTTTATCATATGATGGTTTGCAGCAGTGTAAATATATTTGTGGAAATAAAACTTTAAACTCTAGGTTACTTGAAAAAAACTCGCCAAAAACCCCCCTCTATTCTGCCAACAAATGTAAAATGCTTAAGGATTGCTGTGTCATATTAAAAGTGTGGCATTTCTTTTAAGAAATGCAGTACATTATTCTGACTAGCTGCAAAGTGCAGAATGCATCAGGAGTATGGGACTGCATAATATCTAATAGCAGAAATACAGGTATCTAGCTAGTTTGGGATAGGAATGATTAATTCATTTCAACTTTGGACAATCAGCCTTTAATTTCAGTCTCTCTAGGGGCTATATTGATCTGAGGCTACCTTTTTCTGACTTGTCAGATTCTAAATGAAGCTTAGAACAGGTGAAAATACAGGATTTGTTTTGAGATATTAACAGTATTAGAGTAAAATGTAAATTTTAAATATAGAAGGTTTTTTCAGAGTTTCCTGTCTCCTCATAATTGAGGGAAAGGTTTTGATTGGAACCAGGGTTTTTTCATCAACAGTTGTCTTTTGGTAGATAGTTTTGATGTTAACAACATGTTCAAGAAGTCCCATTTTATTCCTAAACCTCTCACTTGACCACAGACTTCTATTGCACCATCTTTTCTTCTTATAGAAGTCAGTAAGCAAAAAGAACTGATAAGCTTTTTTTTTTTTTTTAATTGTTGATTTTCATTTTGCTAATGGAAAACTTCCAGCTTTAGTGTTTCATATTAAAAAGAACAGCAGCTGTCATGTTGGATCTCTGGGATAAATGGACATGTAATTTATTTTACAGCTCTTCTACTCCAGTTACAGTGTAACAAAAAGTAGAGAAGCAGGTAGAGAAGCAGAAGTACATGAGTTACTACATCAATGTTAGATCATGTGAGGACTGTGTCTTGTTTTGTAGGAGTTACTGCTGAAATGCAAAACCTAGTTCAGCGACGGATTTACCCTTTCCTGCTTATGGTGGTGGTTTTGATGGGAATTCTATCCTTCCAAGTCCGCCAGTTCAAGCGCCTTTATGAACATATTAAAAATGACAAGTGAGTATATAGTGTGGGCTTTCTAATTTTTCCACTTTAAATTGTGATAACTTCAGATTGAATTCAGGTATTGTAGACACTTGGGGCTAAAAGGGATTTTAAGACATTTTCTAGACAAATGGCCCTTTGAGACAGACCTAAACTGTTCTTGGCGAATGTTTTATATGTGGTTTAGGTAGACAAACACAGGAATAGACAGTCTTTATAAAAGGAAGACACTGCCCCCATGTCTAATGTGAATGTGTTCTACCACAAATGAAGCTGATTGCTTGTTTTCTCCTCCTGTGTAGTCTTAAAGAACGAGTGAATGTCATGATTATGATATAGCTGGAAGTAAAATCATGTCACAAACTGCTTCATGTAAAACCATTTCTTCAACCTTTTCTGCATAACTGTTTTTCTTACTCTTTCTACTCATTAGTCCAATTAATCTGTTAAAGAACACTCAGTTGATTTGATAGAGTTTGTCCTTACAAAAGTTTCTATGGTTTTCTGATGTTTTCAGTAATTTTTACTCTGTATTACTCAGATGCCTGATAAAATAATATTTTCCCATTTATTTTTCTGGTTATCCTGCTTAGTTTTTAAGCTTTTCTTTTGTGTTATCCGTATTACCTTATTTTTGGTGTTACCCGAATTACCTTATGTATTGGTTATTTAGAAAATGAGCAACTAGTCTTCTAGGCTTCTTTTTTATTGAAAAGGAATAAGTAACTTTGTTGTAGTCATGTCCTGAGTTATCCTACAAAAATTTTGCTTTTCAATGACTACAAAAGGAGTCAAACCTAACATAAACTTCTTTGAATCCTAAATGTTGAGTGACTGATATGTTAAGTGTTTGGTGCAAATGTGAAATAAGTAGCATCCAGAAATATTCAGAGTAGTAACTAAAATTAAATTCTCAGCAGATTAATTTATATTTTAGCATGTCTTACTTGATCAGCTGATTTAACTCCTGCTTCCCACCTGCCTTCATAACATGTTCTGTAGTATTTGGCCCCCTGTAGTATTTATATCTGGTGTTTGTATTTACAAATAGGTTTAAAGTTAAATGTTAGTATCTTTCAGGCAGAAAGGGTATTGAATTGCAACTTGCATTGATGTTACAAATTGCTTTCTTGTGCAAATAAGACACATAAATGGTATACAAAGCTGTGAATATATATCTAAGTGAAAATTACTTTGGTATTAAATGAGCTCATTAAGTGTTATACTCATGCTCATAGATGAGAAGTTTGTACAGCTTAAGTTAATGATCTTGTTTCAGGAAGTAAGCAAAAGGTCATGCCAGCCAGTAGAAATAGGTTTAGAAATACACTTAAATCTTTCACGTAACAAATTGTAAAAGCATAAACAAGTTTTTATGACATTCTAAAATGTACAAAATGTATGTGATGCTCGTTGGTTACATTATCATGAGAAAAGGAGTGGTAGTGAAAAAGTTTCTAAAGGAAATGACAGGTTTTAGGAGAAGAATTCATAGGATTGTATGGCTTTTGTACATGTAGAACCAGCACACAAGTAGGAAGCATGAAAAGGAATTTAGGTAGCAAAAAGTAGGAGTGTGAATCAGTGATATAGAGGAAGTAAGGAATAATGTGAAAGGTACAAAAACTGCTAAGCTGATTAGATGGTGTGATGTTGAAACAATTTAAATAAAGGAATCTTGCACCCCTTAAGCTTGACATGGAGTAGCATTAGGATATTTTCTTTCCCTTTAAGAAAGATAATGCTGCAGCAAAAGTTCTTCCTTTAAAATATTTACTTTTTTTCAACAAGGGTATTTTTCATTGGATATAGGACCTGAGCTTTGCTTAGCTTTACCCAGTACTCATTCTGTATTGTGCTAGATTGGCTACTTATGAAGAATTTATGAAGATAGCTAGATCATGTAGAAAAAAAATCAGGGAAACAAAAACGCAATTTGAAGCTAAATTGGCCAATTCTGTTAGGGATAACAAGAAGTCTTTCTATAAATACATTAATAACAAAAGGA
>JAWWEU010000081.1:79813495-79837720 GCA_035583155.1 Acropternis orthonyx | reverse complement strand
TTCCTCTGTACCCTTGTACTTATTGTGATCTTTTTACTAAACTGTAATTCTGGCTTGTAATCTGTTTGTGAGTTAGACTCGTTCCTCCTGCTGGTTTACCTTTAAACCAGCACACTTTTATTTCCATGAGTTACAATTATCTTTAAGTAGATGTTTTAGTGTAATTGCATGTGAAAAGCACGCTACTTTTAGCTAAAAATAAAATTAGTTCCCTGAAGTATGAATGACTTCTTAAAAAGAACACTATCTCAATATGCCAAATTTAAACCAACATGAATAATTATGCACATTATTTGTGTACTGTTAACACAGGACTAATGAGTAGAAAACGTGCAGTGTATCTGGTACTGCTTATAAATCAGGAGACTACATAGTAAGGATGGTTATAACTCATGTAACTGCAGATTTTTGTGGTAGTCCCATCCACCCCATCCTGTTTCTTCCCATCCATTCTCCCGCCACAGTTAAATATATGATGGTCTCTGGCTGGCTGGGGTCAAAGGAGAGGGAAAAGCAGTGCCCATGCTCATCTTTCTGAAAAGAGCAAGGACTGTATTCCCCAGAGTTTTGTTTATTACTTGATGCAGTATATCTTGTTAATTTTTGTTACATGTAAGCATTTATACAGACATTAATTTAGTCATGCCCTTATAGATTAAGCATATTCTGGAGCAGCAGGTGATTAATTGGTATCGTATTTTCCAGTTATTTTTCACTTTCATATGGAAGTTTTAACCTTTTGCTTTTTCCACTGGTTTGCAATTCATATAAAATAACATGTTTGAAAAATACACAATTTTTCATTAAATACAGGAAAAATTCTACCTACATGCTACTATTTCCCATAATACAGTATGGCAGCTTTATGCATGATTTCACTGCACTGGACCAAATCACTGGAAGAACTGAGGATATGACATTCACTTTTTGAGCATTTTTAGGATAGTTCCAAGTATGTCCAAGAATTACAGATGGCAGAGAATATGAAATTTTTTCTGCTTATCGCTTATCCCTAGACACCTTTGGAAAACTGCATTGTGAAATTAATTTTAATTGGATTGCATTCTGTAAACTCCTGCAGAACATTTACTGCATGTTTTTCTATTTTTGTCCTGCATGGCCTTACATGTTCATTGGTGGGGACATAACGTGGATTAAAAAGGGCTGCCTTCAAATAAGATTGTGTGCTTCTGCAGTAACTTTGGCCTGTTTCAAGCACAGAGCACCCAAGTTTCTTTTGGAGCAATGGCTTGTAAAGGCTTTCTGAAGTAAGTAATCCTATTAACCAAGTTCATTTGAGTGCTCTGGCTACTTACTGCCCGTGTTAGAAGGGACAGGAGGAGCACTGCTTTATAACCATGAGATGTGCTAGTCTCTTTACAGAGGATGCCATTCAGATTGCCTCCAGTGCTGTTTTCATGCACAGTTGGAGCGGTCTTGTAGCTGTCCACCAAGACTTGGAGGCAGAGAGGGCACTGTGTTTCCTTGGAGTTCTGGAGTGGTGGGAGAGCCTGTGGTGCCAGATTTGGAGCAGCAGCTGTTGAGAAGTAGCTGGCCCTGGCTATGCTGCTATCCATGGTAGCAGCAGACCCTCAGTGCTGCTGCTGTCTGGAGTGTCCAGGACCATGGAAGCTGACCAGCAGAGATTGCTTGGAGCTGAGCTGTCCTTGAAAGCAACAGCTACAGCGAGTAATGGGACTTTTAGGGGATACATTGCCCTATGTCTATTTTTCAGCTCATTGAGCCTTTGTTCACATCTCACCCAGGCCGAGAAAGGAGGTATGAGAGTGCAGGATGGATATGCCTCCCTAACTCTGCTCACCCAGCACTGCATCCTCATGGCTGGTGGGGCACGCAGGGGCACCAGGCTGCAGGGAGCCCAGGCACCCAGGAACCAGCCTCCCCACCACAGGTTCTGCTGGTGATCTGTTCACAGAATAAATTCGGTTGGAAAAGACCTCTGAGATCGAGTCCAACCTATGACTGAACACCACCCTGTCAACTAGGCCATGGCATTAAGTCTATGTCCAGTCTTTCCTTAAATGCCTCTAGGGACAGTGAGTCACCACCACTCTGGGCAGCCCTTTCGGTGAAGAAATTCTTCCTAATGTCCAGTAGCAATTTCTGTC
The DNA here is from genome assembly GCA_035583155.1 of Acropternis orthonyx. Classification (NCBI taxonomy): domain Eukaryota; kingdom Metazoa; phylum Chordata; class Aves; order Passeriformes; family Rhinocryptidae; genus Acropternis; species Acropternis orthonyx. Next base: position 79,835,591 of record JAWWEU010000081.1, on the reverse strand, counting down.
ACTAGTAGCCTGGGAGAAGAGGCAAACCCCACCTGGCTACATCCTCAATAAGGTCACTCCTGAGCCTCCTTTTCTTCAGGCATGACAACGCCAGCTCTCTCAGCCCTTCCTCCTAAGACTTGTACTCCAGGACCTTTTCTGCCGGGCAGCTTTCCAGCCACTCTGCCCCTATTCCCTAGCACTGCATGGGGTTGTTGTTACGAAGTGTAGGACCCGGCACTTGCTGTTGTTGAACCTCATGCCACCGGTCTCGGCCCATCGACCCAGTCTGTCCAGGTCCCTCTCCAGACCCTTCTTCCTGCCCTCCGGCAAATCGACACTGGGTCCCGACTTGGTGTGTCGGAGAATTTGCTAAGGGCAGACTCAGTCCCCTCATCCGTGTTTCGGGATTAGTCTTCCCAAGCCCGTGCCGACCCGGGGCTGCTCTTGCACTTTAAGCCAGGAAGGCACCACCCCCTCCTGCCCCGCTCAGAGCCCGGCCCGGCGTTGCCGGGGCAGCGGGGCCGCGCCCCGGGGAGGTGAGGGGTGCGCTCCCGCCTGTTTGGGGGTAGGCTCCTGGGGTGGATTCCCGGCGGTGTTTGGGTGGCCTCATGGGCCAGATTCCCGGCGGTGTTTGGGTAAGATTCTCCGCGGCCTCCGAGGGCCCCTCCCCAGGGTCGGGGCTGGTGGGCGGTGGTACCCGCGGCGCGGCCCGTCCGGATTGCGGACCGCTGCTGGGCCGCCTTAGCTTCGTGCCCTGAACACCCGCGCCGGCTTTGGGTGCGTGAAAGGGGAACACAGGAAAGAAAATAAGAGCTAATAGGAGGTGAAAGGGACGAGCTGAGCTTGTGTTTAGCGACAGTCACCCCTGAGGGCGTGCTGATGGGGAAGGGGTGCAGAGACTGCCTGACCTGCCAGTGCTTCTCTCTGCACTTTATTTGGGTGTGTGTGTGTGTGTACGTATGTACGTACAGGACGTTCCCTCTGAACACCGGGAAACCCTTTTTCACTGTCAGGGTGACCAAGCACTGGCATAGCTTGCCCAGGGGTGTGTGAAATCTCCATCCTTCAAGGTGTTCAAAGCCCACCTGGATATGGTTCTCAGCAGCCTGTTTGTAGCTGGCCCAACTCCAGCAGGGGGTCAGACCAGATGACCTCTAAGAGGTCCCTGCCATCTTCAGCCCTTCTGTGGGACTCTGTGATGAATGGCTTACTGTAGAAAAGCAGCTTGAGCACTGCTGCACTTTTTTTCTGATTTTTTCTTTTTATTCTTGTATTTTACAGCATCCCAAGGACACACATCTGCACTCCTTCCTCAAAGCTTTTCTTTTATCCTGAAATCCTCAACTTTTTGCCTTCAGCTTCAGTTCTTTGGCTAGGGCTATGTTTTTGAATCATTACTGAACGTACATGACCAATATGGTATTTAAATGTACTCTCTGAAGTCTGTCCCTGATGCAAATTTGCTGTGTTGGATTGGTGAAGATGCTGTACTTCTTCTGCATTTCTCCAGAAATAAAGTTCCAAGTATGGTTTGATCCTCAAAGGAGCCTCAAGTCACAGCAGTCCCATTCCTCCATCGCTGACTTTTAATCTTTTTTTCCTAATACAGGAGAATTCACGTGACAGGGAGAGAAAGCCACCTGCCAGGTACCCTTATTTTTACCTTAAAATAATGTAAAGGGATATCGGATGCTGTTGCTTTCATTGCTCTTCTCTGCAAATAACCAGTGTGTTTTCAGTTCCTGTTGCCAAATCAACTTAAATGGGGTATAGTTTGTCCTTGAAATGATGAGGAGAGTACTCAGATTTCCCACCAGTTGCATCCCATTTCAGTGGGAGAATTACCATGCAGTAACTTAACCCTTTTGGATCCTGGGAGACAGAATTCCTTATGACAAATGAGTTACATGCTGAATGAGACAAACATACCTGTTGAGCTGTGTGAGCAAAGAAGAATGTGTGGTTGCAGCACACATAAATGTTTTGTCCATCACTGTAATTTTTTTGTGTAAAGTCTGCCAGAAGCACAAATTAGTAACTTTTTGCTATTATATATTTTGTTTACAAAAACACAGTAGAAACTTAATCACCTGTGTACTCTGACTTCTGTACAAAAATAACAAGATTCTCCTTGGTGTGCAGCAGTGAGTTGTCAGCATGGCTAGTTTCACACTGGTGTGTGTGGTGTGACTTATCTGGACTGCCTATTTTACAAGTTTGTACTGTGGTGGGTTTGAGGAGAAAAACCAGTTTAAAACTACCTAAAAGATACCTGTTAAAGCAGTAGTTCTCCTCACTCAGAGCTGTGGTTGGTGTCCAACCTCCAGTGTTTCACTTGGTGTTGCCACCAAGTTAGAGTTTTTTGGAGATGCGCAGTGCTCATCTGACAGACTCAGACCTTTCTGAGTCTGTCACTTCTGCAGCAGCCCCAGCTGTCGGGTAGGACTGGAGGGAGTTCGGGGCCAAGCACTGTTCGCCCACATGTGCACATAGTTTTTCATTCACATTCTGTATCTGTGAATTGCTGTTTTATTTCTTTCAGGTCCTTGTGACTGAACACAAGCCAACCATGCCTCTTCCAGAAACCATGTTTTGTGCTCAGCAGATCAAAATCCCCCCAGAGCTACCTGACATTCTGAAGCAATTTACTAAAGCTGCTATTAGAACTCAGCCTCATGATGTTCTGCAGTGGGCAGCTTCGTAAGTATGATATTCACTTAACAATGGAGAGCCACAAAACCTCACTGCTCCTGTTTGTTATGCAGTGGAACTGGCTTTGAATATTAAATCAACATGTATATTGCATACACATTTCTGTGTATTAATGCAGCATGTAAGCATTTAAAAAATTTATTTTTCATTTCCTTGATGTTTAAGACTGGCTAACTTCTGAAATAGTTTGATTTGCATACAGAAAAATGCATCTTAATTTGTTTTGTTGTTAGTTTTTCTATCTTGAAGACTAACCCTTTTTGTTTTGGTTTGGTTTTAGTTTTTTCCTGCTGTGTGAGACTTAACTCTTGGAGTTTAAAGGAAGGGAAACCTAGAAAATAACTTCCTAGTTCTTAAGCTTGGCTATGTTCTTCTTTTTGCTTCTGGGAAAAGTGCCTGAAAAGTTGCATCTTTTAAGTGATAATCCAATATATCTCTTACTAAAATGTTGATTTAAGATGTTTAAATGTTTCTTCTTTAACCTCTGGTTTTTTTTCTTTTACCTCAACTGCTCACTATAATTATTTCCTGACATATGGTTTGTGTGGGGAAGCTCTGGAAAGGTATCTGTGAAATGTTCTCAGTTGGGGTGATTGGAAAATGTCTGTACTGTTAACATGAGGGAGGAGAGGCTGTTAACAAAGCTAGGCTGGAATCTGGCTTGTCTGTAAAAGAGAAAACAATCTGAACCTGAATTGCTACAGCCGCAGTGTTGGAGAAAGGCATTGGGAACATCTTAAAATGGTGTGGCATTTAGGAACATGATTGGGCGTACCTGTGGGTGATGGATGTGCAGCGAGCTTGCCCCAACTGAGTCAGAAGCAGCAATCACCAGAGTGGTTGGAGCTTGCTGGGACATGGGGCTGGTGAGAACAGGGGCAGTGTGGCACTGCCATGGCCATGCCACTGCCAGACCCCGACCTCTGCCTAAAGAGGAGCCTCTGCAGATGGGTAGGCGGCTGCTGCTGATCACACACCCCTCTGGGGAACAGAGCAAGAGCTGTGCCTGGGAATCACACAAAGCAAAGCAAGGCTGTGGTGTCACATGTGCTGCCAGTGTTGTAGTGCTTGTCCTTGAGAATAATCAGATGGGAAAATGAATCTGGCTGAAAAGTAGCCCAAGTGTTGTATCTATGATGCATGTATTTCTATACACTCACACTAATGCAGTGCTGCTTGCTGTGCGTTTTGGCAAGAGTTTGCACAGCATGGGGTAGCCTAGTGAGTGACCAGGGCAGATGAGGCAGGATGAGTGGAGAAACTCTTACATTAGACTTACCACTACCTGAATGAAAACTGAGTTTTCCATGCACAGTCCAGATTGGCCAGTTATGGCAGGGGTGGTTGCACTTAAGGCTGTGGCAGCCTTATAATCAAAAGGATGTGCATCTAATGCCCATTCTGCTCTAGTCTTAAATTTTGATTTGGAGCAGAGAGAAACAGCAGAAATGTTGATGAGAGAGTTGCAGAATCAATAGGCAGATGTGCTTTTTGGGTAGTGTTTGAGAGGAATGTTAAACAGATAAGCACTCAGGTGCTCATCAAACAAATGAGAAAAGCCTGTGTTTGGTTTGGAAACACACTGTGATGTTAAGAAATCACTCTCTGCCTTTGCCAAGAAGAACTGAGTATATTATGCACAAAATAAGTTAAATACCTTAAGAATTATTAGAATGTCATAAAAAGGAACGTGTAAAATCCAAAGACTGGTTTCTGCTACAAAGAAAGGTAGTATCTGGGCATGGGGAGATGGGAATGTGCATGTGGGCAGCTTGCCGAGTGCTGCTGCTCCTGCGCAGGAGCTTTGCATTTTTTCACTGAACTGTAAGAGTATTTACTTCTGTGCAGTCTGTAATGGCCTTTGGCATTGAGATGTGTTGCTCTTCCCCTTCACTTAGGTATTTTTCAGCCTTGTCAAAGGGTGAGCCCCTTCCTGTGAAGGAGAGGATTGAAATACCTTCTGCAACAGAGGAAACAGATGGTGGTTTGACTCCTGGACTCCTCAAAGTCTTGCACAAAAAGGTAGAAACCGGCATTTATCAAATGCACAGTGCTATTGAGGAATGCTGATGTGTTGAAGATGGCTGAGGAGACTGACTATCAAGTATTTAATGTATTTTGGGGAAGCACTGTGTTCTTTGATTCATTCTGGTTTTCAGAGTTCTTATTGTGATACCATGATTTCGTTTAAAGCTTTCTCCCAAAGGCATGGTGAGTGTTGCAGAACTAGAGGAAACATGGAAGCACTTGTGTTTGCCAGAGGAGCAGCTGAAAGCTATCCTGCAACTGGACAGCTTTGGCAAGGAAGTGGAATGGATGAAGATTCTGGCACTTGGGTGCAGTGTGCTCAGTGGGGTATGTTCACAACAGGAGCCCTTGTACCCAAACACAAATGGTTGTCTGTGATCATATATAAAGTCATAGAACTAAATAAAGTAATAGCAGCTGGCAAAGTGGCTGGTGTGTTTACTTCTGTTCCCCATCAGATTTTGGTCAGGGGAACTTAGAAAGATGGCTAAGTCCTCAGTTGACTGGGATGGCAGTAGAAGAGCAAGCACGTCTGCAGGGAGCTCATGCCATGAGAGAGAGGGTGATGGAGGAATGATGCGGATAGCATCAGTGTAAATGTCCATGGAGGAGAACTGGAGGGAGAAATTAAAGCACCAATTTTTAATTGATTGTGTAGTCAATTAAATTTTCACAGCAGCGGTTAATGTTACTAAATCTACATTTAATTCTTCTAATGTCAGTAATAAAATCTCAGCGGCGCATTTCAACAGAATCAAAGATTATAAAATGCACTAGGATGATGTTCCTATAAACTGTAATATTTGTGGTGATTTCTACAGTGGGGAAGAAGAGGTATTAAAAGGAAAATACATGCAAAATAGTATTTTGAGAATGTTGCAATATCTGAAAACCCTGAATGTTGACCTAGCCTGGCAGTGCAATTGTGTGTGTATCTATATTTATTTATTTCAACTGTGTATTTCTTCATTCTGGTCTCCTTTCTGACATGATCTTTTAGTTTGGGCTCTTTTATACATTTAAAAATTTTAACAGCGATATTATATATCTAAAAACAAACAAACAGTTGGAGTCATGACCGCATCATTCTGATGGAGGTAGACAGACTAAATTTACCTCTATCTCATCATTCTTTTGGATATTAATTATTTTATTTCAGTACTACATAATGAAACCTAAACTTCAGTTTCCTAAACCAGAGACCCACACTAGAAATTGACATACATTTCCCGCAGCTGTAAATTGTGGTCATAGTTGAACATGATCACAGCTGAGATAAAAGATTAGACAAGTGTGAACTTCTTAAAAGCACCACTCAGAAGTATCTTTTTGTAAAGTAAACACTGATGCGTTTACAGCCTTAGAGAAATGACCACACAGGTAGCCTGTTATATTGTCTTTCAAAGATGGCAAAATGGACGTGAATAACTGCTATGTTGGGAGAGAGAGACAGTGTCAGGAAGGGCAGTAGAGAGGTAGCAAAATGCAGAAGGTAGAGTCTGCCATCATAGAGGCAGCTGCCTCTCCTTTTGCAGAGAGGCCTTCCAAGGGAGGAAAATACATTAAGTAAAACCGTTAAAGGAATATAAAATTACATTTTTCTGGCCTTGTTCTAGGTCTTAAATGGATATTGCATTTATTTTAAATATTGCTATTCTACTGTTAGGAAATACCATCTTTTTACACAGTCACTATTTGCTTGTTAATGAAAAGGTAAGGGTAAGTTTTGAAAATATTACTGGAAAAAATATAACTAATTGGGTTAAAAAAGGTCTGTGTCAGTTTGAGGAATTTTTTTGGTGTTTTTTTTTAATGTGTGTGGTTTTGTTCATTTGTTTCTTTAATGGCATCCAACCAGACTGAATGAAACTCAGTGCTGAATTTTTCCACACTTTTGCCCATATAGCTCAGCATGCATAGGGCACTGGATTAGCAACACCAGATTAAATAAAGGATTTTTTCAAAGTAAATTTGGATCTAAGAATTTGAAGCTTTTTTTTTTAAGCTAACTCAGATGTTATTGGCCTTTCAGCAAACTGAAATGTTCTTTAAATGCTTTTTGCCTCTGCTTTTTCTACTACTAGAATAGAACTTTCATACAGATAGAGGTTACAGTAAATATCAGCTAGAATATTATCTAAAAATTACATAATATAATGTCATAATAAAAATCATCAAACACATGTTCATTTTCTGGAGTTTGTAGATTTGTCTGTCTTAACTGCTGCTGAAAATTCATTTAGAACCATTGAGATAATAAATAGACACATACCACACACATATATCTATCACTAGATATAATGATGTTGGAGCTTTTACAGCAGCAGAACAGAGCAATTTGGCCATGTTGGGCATAGGGCTCGTATTACCCCATGCAATCTTTAAACATCACAGGATTCTGGTATTTTTTACTCCTGTCTCTAGCAGAACTTCATTATTGTTTCCATCCTTAGACCTGCACTGGAGGGTAACTTTGGGGTTTAAAGGTAAGTAATGATGGTAACACCTTCATCTCATTTACCCTCACTTTTTATTGTTAACAGTGTGGATTTTGTTGTGGTATGCAAAGGATGTTCACGGCTCTGATACTTCTCTCATGTTTTCTCTGAATCCCCTGCAGTCCTTACTGAGTTCAATGAAACATGCCTGTGAAATCTTAACAAGTGAGCCAGAAGGTGGAGCAGCTCCAATTCCCTTTGAAACATTCTCGTTCCTTTATTCATATCTGGCCAGTATTGACAGAGAGGTACCAGAGGATGAAACTGAAGCATTCCTCCACAAAATTAAAGAAGAAGCGTAAGTAGAAATCCATGCATGGAATGTTAATGTATTGATCACCTCTGATTTCTCCATAAACCTTTAATTTCAAGTGAATAGTCTGTCTTCAGACAGACATGGCATGGCCATGATGACAGGAATAAGAGTTGACTAAGGTTATATCAAAAAGGTAGTTATTTTTTGTCAGCTTCATTGTTTGAACTGTTAAAATGTTATTTATCCATCTTTCTCTGAAATATTGAGGTTGCTGTTGGGTGGTATAATTTTCCCTGTAGGATGCAATTATATACAGGCATGTATCATCTGTATATTACTGGTTCTAGAACCAGAAGCATCTTATGGGCTGCTGTTTTGGTTTAACATAAGTCATAAAGCAGAGAGAGAGATTGTCAGTTCTCTCATTTTATCTAGTCACACAAAATGCAATTTAACCAATTTAGAAAGATCTGTAACAGGCTTGTCCTCCAGGTGCTGCCTATGTAACATGTTTGCATACAGACACTTACTCTTCCTACTGTCTATCCGAAATTGGTCTTTCTGTGCATGATGGGCTGACCCTGGCTGGATGCCAGGTGCCCTTCAAAGCTCCTCTATCACTCTCCCCCTCAACTGGACGGAGAAGAGAAAAAGTGTGAAAGGTTCATGTGTTGAGATAAGGGCAGCTCTGGCTCCTGGAGCAGTTCCTTCTCCTCCTTCCTCACTGACCTTTGTGTCTGCAGGGCTGTTGCTCTCACATATTCCCATTCCTCGTTTCTCCAGCTGCAGTTGCAGTTTTTTTCCTCCCCTTATTAAACACCTTACCTCAGAGTTGCTACCATCACTGCTGATGAGCTTGACCTTGGCCAGTGGCAGGTCCATCTTGGAGCTGGCTGACATTGGCTCTGTCAAACTGGGAGAAGCTTCTGTCAGAAGCTCATAGAGGCCACTACTGTAGTCCCCACTCCCACCCGCCCAACAAAACCCCTTGCCATGCAACCCAATACACTTAAGATTGCTACGAGCTCCAAGTACATGGGAGCTCCAAAACAGAAGCATACAAATGAATTGTTTTGTCATTAGTTACCAGATTGACAATTTTTAGTAAGAACCACTTTTTATCACACTTTTGCTTGCAATTCATATAACCCTAAATTGTATCTTGTCCAACACACTAGGATTTACCATGTTAAAGTACCATTCTAAAACATTTGGTTTATTCCTTTCCAGTGACAAACAACATGGCATGGTACTGATCAGACACTTTCTGCCACCAACCTTCATATTTTATTGATCAACCCTACTCTTCAGCATGAGGTGAGGGGAAAAAGAGGAAATAAATAAGTTCAAGAAAATAATTTGTGTTCAAAGTACCATAATTTGCACATTTCAGTACAAGACAATTCTCCTCTCTTGCATCTCCTTTTCTTTGTCCCACTCTTAATGACCCCTCAGGGGATGTTAATTGAACACTTGGTTATACTATTCTCCTGCCTCTCAAATACTGATGCTCACATCTGGGGAGCAACCCTTCACTTACCTAACTTATATTGAGCAAAAGTTATTTTGTTACGGAACTTCCTACCTGTACTTTGTAAGCAATTGTAAGAAAAGAAGTAAAATACAGAATAAAATTTAGAGAAGACTGGACAGCTATAAACGGAGCATTTCTCATTATGCTTCTGGTAGCACTGACTCTTACACAAATACAGCTGGTCTTTTGACTACCTTGTTTGCCTGAACATCCACTAAAAAGTTTCACGAAGCCCTGCTGAAAGAGAACTTAATGAGAACTCTGCGGCTGAGCTGGTAGACAAAACCAACCCAAGGACTGAAATGGTTCCATATTGTTTTCCCTCTAATTAGGGCCCTTTCAGAACTTACACTTTTTCAATCTTAGATGAACTTGTCTAATTAAGGATCTGTTTCAAAATATGTGTTGTTCTCTGACAGATTTGTCATGTAGGTAAGGAATGCCTGACACAGGGTTGTTTGGTTTTGAGTTGAACTGCTATAGCATGTATAGAAGCCTAAATCCACCAGAACTAGGTGATGTATTTAGTGACAGATAACTACACTTAACTGCAGAAATAACTGAGGTATGAAACAGGATACAGTAAAACTGGAGAGATTCCCTTTGACTGAGAAGGCCAAAACCAGGAGCACATGTAGCGCTGTCTCCTGCCACAGAAAAAAGTATTGTAGGAGATACGGATCTGCAAGCTTGTTCTTTTATCATTGCTTACTTCCTTGAGGCAAGAAGCTTGGCTAATGGTGACTGACCGTGCTGAAGTAGAGTGTGTGAGAAATTAACAGAATTTCAGGCTCTTGATATGTATCTTGAGACATGTATGCATGGCTTAGGTCTGTTTTATCAACTTCTATCACTACCATTTGTATGTTAGTCCACAGGATAGCAACTCTTCCGAGTTATTGCTGGAAGGAAACAGGTATGCCCCTGGTGTTTGAATATGCTACTCAGCGATATTTCAAGTGTCCTTGGTGCCTCCCCCCTAAGTTCTGTGGAGAGCTTATATTCTCATCATCCTTGCCAGATGACATTGATCAGAAATTTGAGTATGAGCTTGGGAACAGTAACTCTCATGTTATTGTCAGTTTACTGCTAGCTGCAGTTGGAAGATGTTTTAGCCTGTTGGAGAACTCTGACAGCTGCCCTCTGGTACATGCTGTAATTAGGCATAAGTGCTGTCTGTCTGGAACAATGTGCCCAGAGGTGACAATGTTAGGTAGGAGGGGAGCTCTCTTCATGCCTTTTCTATTTGTAACTGATCCTGGACTCCAGGGATTAGCTGTGTTCGGTATCCAGTATGGGCCAGGAAGGCCAATTAGTACAGCTTCTTACAGGTTCTATTCCTCAGCCGTATCAGAATAAACTCAAATACATGAGAAATCAATATAATTTATTAATAGATGCATGAATGTTACAGATTTACATGTTTTCTGCTATATATTGCTTCCATTCTGATAAGCCTTTTTGTCTCCAAGCACAGCCGTGATGCAACACCAGTATCATGTGCACAGAGTTACTGCCCTTGGCACAACACCAGTAACAACAGTTCTTGTGAAAGTAATTTTTTGAACAGCTGACAGACAAAATGATCAGGTTTCTACTTTCTTCTTTTATGGCTGTGATACTTGTCTTCATCCCTGAAACAAAAAGACAAACACTGTGTGGGCTGTTAGCCTCAGAGTCAGAGAGTCTGAAGGGAAAAAAAAAAAGGCAATTTGGAAAATGGAAAGCTCTCATTAAAGATAGTCATGTTCTCTTCTAATGAAAGAAAGTAAACTACTTTAAGACAGTTTATTTCCCATGCTGCTTTAATCAAAGCCTTGTCATGCAGTGCTAGAGTGGCAATTAGTCTAGGATGAATAGCATTGCTTCATAGCATGAAGCCAGCTTTGATAGAAGCAATCATTGCCATCCACTCACTTATCTAACAGCATTTACCCATACATGCTAGGGACAGTGCAGCATTTCTTCTGCACAACAGCCCAAGTCTCTGCTTAAACATAGGTCCCTCACACCTGTGGCCCTGCAGATGTAAATTTGTCCTTGTTGATGGTATTAGAGGGTGTGGCCTAGATTTGTTTTCTTTTGCTTAAAAGTATGTCCAGAAGTACTGAAGAGCAACAGCAGTGTTTTGAAGCACCTACTGTAGAAAAGCTAGTCAAGTGACTGTATGTATATGCATATTAGTGAAACAAATAATCCTAAATTCCAGTGTGAACTAGGGCAGAAATTAGCATTACACATGACAAAAACACTTAGCTGTGCATGAGCAACATATTGTTCATTTAACCACTAAAGGAATAAAATAGTCTGTGACAGTACTGTATTAGTCCTGCAATGTGCTGTTGGAAGTGCCACCTTTCAGATGTGACAGTAAATTCTGAAGTCTGGATCACGGTTTATGATCTCACAGCATGTTTTGTTTAGTGCTAGTAGCCTCATGCACTGACCTGTCATACTGCATATGAGCTTGTTTACTGGACTAGACACTCATTCCCTGCACTAAATTCTCACAGACAATGGCTGAGGCTGCCTCATTCAGAAGCAGGAGTCAGCTGTCCCTGTTTATGCTCACCTTTCTCTTTTTCTCCGATAGTCTCTGTCTTTGCCTCTTTCACGACTCCTTCTTTGTTTACTTGGACTCCTGCTGGTCTCTCGCCTGTGTCTCGTGCATTCAGTATCTTTACTGCTTTCTCCAGAGTGCCGTGAGTCCACTGAAGCTGACCGCCTGTCTTCCCTTCTGAAAAAAAGGTTATTGATTTTAGTCAATAAAAATAGTTTGAGTTGCTGTTGTTTTCAATGTGGTTTCAATACCAGTTCTGTAATATAATGACCTACTAATGATGTAAGATAGAGGACATATCCTTTATTAAGCCTCTCTATCTCTTGGAAATACAACATCTCCCAAAAGAGGCCCAAAGTCTATGTGCACATCTTATTTCTTACAAACACTGCCCCTCAGTCTTAACACCTCTGCTCATGAAACAAGGCAGCAGAAGGGGTTCACTTTGTTTTGCTTTAAATCCCTAACTCTTCAAGTATCTGCCTTAAGCTGTTACCTACAGCTGGAGAACCCAGGAGGCCCGATCTCACAGAATCACAAATCTGTTAATGTTGGAAGGGACCTCTGGAGATCATCCAGTCCAATGCCAAGGCAGGGTCACCTAGAGCAGGTTACACAGAGAGACTGCATAACTTCCATGGGCAGCCTGTTCCAATGCTCTGAACACCCATTGCCCTTCATTTTAATGCTGGAAACAGTGTTGTCTTTTAGTTTGTTTCAAAAACATTCTCATCTCAAAGATCTGCTGAAGAGGCACAAACAAATATGCTATCACTAGGACACAATTCCGTTTTTATTTAAGTGACAAATGTTTGAAAGAGTGTGCAGTGTTGTTTGACACAGGAAGAAATATGTATAGATAAAACACTCCCGGTTATCACAGCAACATTTGCAGTGATAAGAACTGTAAAGGTTCCCCATATTTAGTATGTTATGGAAACCTTTACCCTGAGGTATAACATATATACCACAGCATTCCCTGTCATGTGGTAGGGAAGGGGAAGAAATTGTGTACTTATATTTCCAAGTGTCCTTTTGTACCCAGCTACAACATATATACACATTTGGACACAGCACTGTTCGTTCCCCAGCTCCACCAGAAACTACCTGTTCACCTGACTCACTTGTAACTTACCTGCTTACCCCTGAAAGAAAAATACTTTTCCCCATCCTTCATACAGACAGAGCTTCTAAAGCAAGACTTAATAGAATTAGTAATAATAGTATAATAATTAGTAATAAACTGTGCATGTCTCAGACAAGTTTGGTACATATTATTAGAAGAAGGTGGTAAGATAAAATTACAGGCTTCAGTCTGCATGCCCAAAGAATCTGTCAGCTGTGGCATACCTTCCTGAAGATTTTGACTTCCCTCCTTCACCTATCTCTGCATTATCCAACCTGGTCTCCTCCTGCCACTGATGGCTGAGTTCTTCCATATGCACACCAATCACATCCCGAATCACCTGGAGATTAAGATACATTAAAAACAAACATGTCATGGTAGTGGCCTGAACTAGCAACTAGACAGAAAGTAATAATCTCAAAAACACCCCAAAATCCCCTCCAAACCCTACACATCAGATGTTTGAATGGAAAGTCTTACTTGCAGAAACATGTTTCAGTATAAATTTAAATAGCACCATTTTATAATGGTCAACTAAATCTTGCTAGCATTCTCACATTCAAAACTTACCCTGTTATTTGTAACTTGCTGCAACAAACAAAAACCAAAAATATACCTCTATAATTTGCAACAATGATAAAGCAGGGTACAAGAAGCAGAGAGAGATATATTGTCTGTAAAAAAGTATATAATTGTTTATGCAGATCTATAATAAGCACTTTTGTGCAAAAAAGCGCCTTTATTTTCAGATCTCACCTCAGTGTAGGACTTCTTTGTTATATGAACATTCTTAGCCCTGTATGACTGCCGCCGCCTTTTGTAATCTCGCATTTCAGCCAGAATTTCAAGATGCGACTTCGGACCTTTCTGACTATCATCTAGCCAAAAATTGGAAGTAAAACAAATGGTCATTAGCACCTGCAGGTATGCAGATCTGGTACTTTCAGGAACATGAAATACATTGTGTTCTTTCTGAGGTTTCTCCATTATTTAGTTACACTTCCTCTCCAACCTTCTTGCTAGCTGTTTACATGACTAAAAAGCCACCAAGCAAACATTATGTGATCTCAGTCTCCTAACCATGATCCAAACCAATATGTGGGCTTGCAGTTTGGTCAAACACCTACTAAATATGCGTCACGTTTTCCAAGCCAGTATTACAGTAAGAGCCAAAGACTGCAAAAGCCAGATTCTGAAAAACATTTACCCCTGTAGATGACAAACACTGTCTCCTACCTCTCAGGCATAGCAGGGCCCACAAGGTGACACAGATGCTTATGATGCACTTGGTACCATTACAAACTGGCATGGCTCAACAGGGATGAGAAGCCTCTGTCCAATACACCCCTTTGTATACTGCTCAAGAGCTCCACTTGGACAACTGCCAACCTTTCCCATTTGGCTTTTACTCTTGTGATCTTTAATCTGGTCATCTCTTACAGCAAATACTGGTCTGAGCTGCACAGTGAGTTGGCAACATTAAGAGACCTGAAGTCAGTTGCAGCAAAGACAGAAGATCCATCCACTGAGAGACACAATACTTGTGCCAAGAGCAGAGCAACAAGGCTTTCCCAGAAGGAAAACATCCTAAAGGAAATCAAACTAGTGTTTTCTGATGCCAGGTCTTTGCTGTGGCTTTTAACAACAATATGCTTTCCACAGGAAAAACAGCACAGCCAATTTCGTTTGGCTTTCAACAAAACTCATCTAACTGAAAGTTCTGAGCCATAAATTCAACAAAAGATTGTTCTTCAAACCTTGGGTGATTTTTGCTGCTAAATCCACAAAAAGATCACTGTCATTTTCCATTATTTGGGATCTAGACCTCTGTTTCTTTGTTTCCTCAACAACATAATCATAAAGAGCAAGGCGATCAGCTTGAGTCAGGTCACAGGTGAAACGCTTGTGATTTTGAGGAACTTCTACAGGCAGTAATGAATAAGAACCTTGAGGATGAACACAGAGCTGTTGTTAGTAAAATAGCATAATTGTACAGGAAAACACCAAGCTCAACAAACAAACAGTGCAGCAATCACCCGTGCTCTTTTCATCCTTCCTCTAAATATCTGTAAGAAATTTCAACCTTCTTAATTTAAAAGGATAAAAATTGCTGAAAGGAAAATAAAAAAGGGCCCAAATCCCTCCCAAGGCCCACACAAGCTGTGTAAGCTTGATAGCTTACACAGATACAGGAAGGAATGGTACTAGATTAGATCAACACGGCACCCTGTATTGTCCCATCAATTTCAGCTCTTGGCAAGAGAGGCTGCAGCTGTAACTTGTGGGTTTATTTTACTTTAAATTGTTGTGTAAAGGACTAGCTGCAAAATAGCTGTTCTGCCAAAAAGAATGAAAGGTTCTAGGAGACTAGATAGCTGGCCACTGTGCAAATCAGTCTCAGTCACACTGTCACCTTCTCTACAGAGCTTTTGTAACAGACTGCCATGGGGATTTATAGCTAAAAGGGTTGCAAAGGCATTTTCAAAGTGCTCCACACTGGTTCAGATAACTAAAGTTATGGAAACACACACTGCCTGCACGCTCCTCTTTCCATGAATGATCAGCTTGGTACTCACTTTACCTATGCTCCAGTTAAAACAAGTATCCCTCCAAACAATTAAATCCATTCTCAATCTGTTGCAACAGCAGCAAAGTGATTTCCCTAAAGATACAGGATGTAATATTCTAAGATAATGCCTGCAAAAAAAGCATTTGAAAATATTCAAATTTCCAGCAACCATTGACCTGTCCTCCTTAATCCTGCTCCCTACAACACAACTCTCTCTGTGCAAGGCACAATCCCACACATCTCCAGGCAGACAGAAGAGCCAACAGGTAAAACAGGGTGCTTGCAGGAGCTTTCACAACAGCAAAGATAGTGCTTCTCTAGATCATTCAGCCCTTAATGGAAGCTGGGCATTCTTTTACATCCTGCTTTCACAAAAGACACCAAAGAAGAGCATCTACAGTAACTCTACAAACCAACCTAAAATACAAGATTTCATCATTCCTATACTTGGAGACTAAACCAGAACTATTCTAATATGAACAAATGGATTTAAACACAGAAACTCAAATTCCGTTTTCAAAATGCACTGTTCTTACAGGGTCATGGAAGTCCATAAAAATGCCCCAATAGTTACATGCTTGTGATTTTACAGGAATTTCACAGCTTGTGATTAAGACCAGTTTTCCTGTTCTACGATGTAGCTATGCTAATACTCTAAATATGGTTGGAACTAAGGGGAAAAAAATAGAACAAAACAAAAACAAACAAATTCCCAAACAACAAAAAACAAACAAAATCACTTCCTGTGATCCAGTTAGTCAAAAGCAGATTTACAATAAAAAATTATTTTCATTTGTTTCTGTTGCCAAAGACTTTAAATTGAACAAATAACTCCCAGTCAGGAAATCTTACTGTACATCAAGACACCACAATGAAAACCACCCCAACACGGTTTTACTGTTACCCTTGGAGAAAGGCAAGCTTGCAGGGAAAACTGGACAGCAAACACTGGCATCTAGTGGCTCACCGGTGTATCTGTGCAATGAACCACTCCATTCAAGGTTTATCTGTTCTCTAATTGGTCGTGCTTTTGTCAAATTAATGAGCTTCCATTTCCCCCCAGAGTAAATGCACCCAACATGCTCCAAATACAGTGCCCATCCCATGAAAGCTCCGTCCCAAGCAACTGTCCATTAAGCCTCTGCTTTGCCAGGGAAACCAAGACAAGATAACAAACTATGCCCAAGCAAGCACTGCTGTATTTCACTGTCTGGAAAGTTGAACAAATGCAGTTTTCCTTCTGCACATACGTTTAACAAACTAAAGGCTACAGAAAGAAACTGCTGTATCTCCCAGGTGCTGCAGTAATTTCTCAATCAGACGCTGCAGCTCTACAGGTTCTATAGGTAGCCCTACTTCTCTACTTTGTCTTGGTCTGAATGCTTGAAGACTCTCAGTCTTAACCTGGTCCCCAGGATGGTCACAAAACCCACAAAAAAATGAAACATAAAGGAACTAATGAGCTTGGAGAAGAGGCAAAGGACAACACACTTTCAGATGTGTCAGCATAGTTCTTATACAACTTCCTAGAACAGTGGTGAAACAGTCCAACATAGTAATCTGCATGTTGTTTGGTTTTCAATCTGAGGAGCAGCAGACAAGGCCACAAGGCTCACATCTACCAATTAATCCGTAAATAAAAATTTACATGGAAAACAAGGTTGGAAGCACCATTAGAAGAGTTTGAGCCACAAGGAACAGAAGGAAATGCAGGCAGAAAGGAAAGGGTAGGTAGGTGGATGGGAAGCAGAGAGCTAATCCTTCAGAAATTCCTGAATTTTGCAGTTTTTCCAGTCCTGAAGATAATTAGAGGTGTGAGCACAACAGACTCAAATTCTTGTATGTAGTTGGCCCAAGTATAGAAAGTAGGTACGTCCCAAGATACACAAAGGAAGGAATATTAAAAATAAATAAAATTAAATTCCTCACAGCAGTTCACAGTGGAATGAAGGAAGCTGCAAGGAGGGAGACAAGAGCAGCTTTCATTGTCTTAGTATCTGCTTGCTACTTACCTTCACTGTAGCCTGTACCTTCCTTCATACTCTGAGCTCTAGCCTGCTTAATAATGTGAAACTGTAGATCTTTATCTGCAGGTGGAGAAAAAAAAATCACAGAACTTTTACATCAAGTTCTTGAGTACTTGATCGTGTTATTCTATTCCCGAAGCCTATACTATGAGGCTTATGGTATGGTACAGAATATTATAGTTTTATTGATGTATAAGGGAACATCTGAACTAAAAATACCATTTTAATATATTTCATATTTGAAATGGGGGGGGAGGGAAAAGAAGGAGAAGAATTTCTGGGTTACGGGGATATGAAGTAGAAATACACAGTGACAGAAGCCTAAAAAGGGTAAATTAAGGCAAGTAACTAATTACAGTTCGAGAAAATAAACCTACTGCCGGGAACACTCGGGGTTTTCAGGAAGCCTCCGAGAGCTTACGGCTGAGAGAAGACGGCGGGATGTGCTCCCGGGACGGTCTCTGCCCCATCGGACCTCCTCGTCCCAGCACGCTCTGTGCCCCCCGGCCCCCCGCCCCAGCCGTGTGTGTGACACCCCGCCGGGCGAGGCCTCGCTCACCCATGGTCATGGTGGGCACCTTCCCGCGCTCGTAGAAGAAGCTGGGGTCGCACATCTCGGCCTGCGGGACCAAAGGGCTCGGTCACGGCCCGGGACAGCCGCAGCGCTCCCCCGTCCCCCCGTCCCGCCCCGCGGTCCCACCTGCTCCTCGGCCGAGTATCCCATCCCGCGGAGCCGGCAGCACGCCGCGTGCCGCTCCAGCGCCGCCCGGGGCACGCGGTGATGGACATCGTAGGGACACGGCGCCCACTGTACCTGCCGGGGGCACACGGATCAGCCCCGCAGCGCCCACCCCAGCCCCGCCCAGCCCCGCCGCCTTACCGCGTCCCCGCCGAGCCACACCGCGCTGCCTGCCATGGCCGCGCCCCGCCCGCGGCCGCGGGGTGTCAGTAGCTGGGGGGTTAGTGTTTGGTTTGGGGGTTTAATCGTTATTCAGCATCTGGTACTTAGCTACGATTAAGCAATTGCTTAGCTAGTCTTTTGTTTCAACGAAGAGGGAAGCCAATGGATGGTCTGTACGGGCGACAGCCGCCAGGAGCGGAGCCGGCAGTGCCGTGCAGGAACGGGTGGGATGACAATTCCGGCACTGCCGAGCAGGAACCGCGGGCAGGCCAATTCCGGCAGTGGGCGGTCCCGGCTCACGGGCCGCCCCTCTCCCATCGGACTGTCCCTCTCCCGTCGGACCGCCCCTCTCCCATCGGACCGCCCCTCTCCCATCGGACTGTCCCTCTCCCGTCGGACAGCTCTCTCCCGTCGGACCGCCTCTCTCCCGTCGGACCGCCCCTCTCCCGTCGGACAGGCCCTCTCCCATCGGAGCGTTCCTATCGGACGGCGGGCTCAAGCTCGGGGAAAAGGCGTCCCCGGGGATTAATTGGCACGGGAAGGGAGGGATAGATCCAGCCAAGAGGAGGAGCAGGCTGTGCAGTGCAGAACTAGGATGTGCTTCTCCCCTCGTGGAGCTCAGGGGTGTCGGTGTGTGCAGGGAGCTGTGTGGCTGCTGCAGACCGTAATGCTGAGAGCTTTTTTCCCTAAAGGCTGGGGGAGCATTAGGACTCAGTAAAACTGTAACGGAGGATGAGGTAAGAAGGACTATCTTAAGGAATAAATGTCTCATGATTGACGTTTGTTATTGCCTATTTCTGTCATCTATGAGCAAAGCACATATGACTTAGAAGAAAGAGTGGGTCTGTCAAGGCAGAGTGGGGGAAAGGCAGCATGACAGATGTAGCTGCCAGAATGGCTTCTGTACATCTGCTTTAGCAGATTACAGCCCTTTCCCTACTGCACAGTGAATTTGAGACTCAGCTGGGATTTTAGCCCTCTGAGAGATTTGCTCTCTAGCTACATTTGCCTGAGGATCTTTGACTTCACATGATAGAGGATATTTGTAGGGAAGACTTTCCCAGCTGGCCCACTGGAGTACACTCACTATATTAGCATATTTTATCAAAAGAGTAATAAGAACAGCTCCGCAAAACTGTTCTGATCATCTCCACTGGAAAATACAATTTCTTCCAAAATTATGAAAGTCAGGTTCAACAAAGCATCCAAGCAGATTTTTTTTTAAAGATTAAACAACCATTTGATTTTGTTGATTTATAAATTAAATTGATAAAAATCAGAATAGATTTTTTTTTTCTCTGCTAAACAGCAATGTTTTCAATGATTCAAAATTACCCAGTTCCTGGTATCATGAAACAATCAAAAAACACTGCCTTTTCTTTTTTTTTTTTTTTTGGAGAAACCAGCCACTGGGGATAAATGTTTTCCTTTCTAGAGGTCTGGGAGAAGCCTCTGTCTTGTGGTACAGCACATCATGCAGTAGGCAGCTCATGCTGGGAAGTCTGTCCTCCCAGTGTCCACATAATACATCACCTGTGCTGGGCAGTAGAGACATGCCTTGACTAACCAAAATAAGGCTACCACGTGGAGCCCAAGTGCTCAGCAGACAGTGTCTATGTCTAGGTCACTGTCTGGGACTCAGAGAGATGTACCCCAGTACTAAGGCTCTGGAGAGGAACAGGAACCCTCTTCTTCAGGGTCTCAAAAACTGTCTTACAGATGCATTAGCACAGACCACAGCTGGGGCTGGAACAACACAGGGCTAAGATTAAGCCCCTGAAACAGATTTACAAGAAAATCAAGGACAGTATAGCAAGATTCAATGAAACAAGCATAAGATCCCTCTGTGAGCCACTTTGCTGCTGTGTATTCTGGCTGCATACTTTCCAGGAGCAAATTGACTGGATGGGAGACAAGGATTATCAGCTTACAAAAGTTCACAGCACCACTTTTCCTTCCAGGCAATGGCACACATATTGGTTTGTCATCAGGTAAGGAGTGGGATTGTCACAGTCTTTCAGCTACACGATCTTTCCTGGTTATCTGCAGTCTGTGGCATATCCTCTTCTCTCCTGCCCCCTAGCCCTGGGGTGGCTGCAACCCTACAGTGTTGTGACTTTGTTATCAAGCATGGTTAATAATGTAAGTTTGTCACGTGTCTCCATGGTCCCTTCTGAGAAGAAGAAAGGAAACGCCACGGCTGCATTTTCCCGGGCAGGACTGCTGCCTGGCTGTAACTTCCAGGATGCGGGTGCTTGAGCACGACCCAGCCCCTTTGCAGAGCTGCAATGCTGAGTATGCCAGTAGTGTGGTCTTTTTGTAGATGCTTTTTCTGAACAATGTTAATCTCTGGAGAAAGTCTCTGTGGTAACCAGCCCCAAATATCGTCACAAAGTAGCAGGACAGTTCTGAACTATGGGAAAAGCAGAAGGTACAACCAAGAATTAGTGTATACATTATGCCAGCATAAAGACTATACAGCACTCCTGGAGAACTCCTTAAACATACCTTAAACATGTCCTCCTCCAGATGGAATTTATACTGCTAGATACTCCAACTGTTGGCACATCAGGAACCACCTTGCTTAGGACCACACCCAGGGACAGGTACCTTAACAGAGGTTAAGTGATCCCAACCCAACCAAGCCACTTGGTACCCTCAAGAGTGCCAGGTTGAAAGCATGTTGAAATCACACTGGTCTTAAGGTCCAAGCCTTCTAATGGTATGCAAGAGGAGCAGGAGGCTCATCCTGAGCAACAAAACCCTTCCCCACATGGCTGACACAGAGAGGAGCACTCTTTACCCATGGCTTGTGTTTGTTTTTTCTTTCACTGATAAGAAAATCTTGCAGGCTTTCTGCAGCCAATTATTTATTTAGAAGTATATTGACTCCTTGAATAAAATGAATTTTTCTCTAAGATGGAAGAGAGTTTTCATATTTAGCATTCCTTCTCTTCCTTAGATGCAGAGCACTACTTAGAATTGTATTGTGTTCACAGCTCCCCTTGAAAATGAAGGGAAAAAACATGAAAGCTCAAATTATTAATTTTTAAAACATGCTTCTGGTAAAGAGAAATAAAATAAGCTTTATAACAGCTTTTTCAATCTTTACTATTTTCAGCATGCACATTTCTGGACAGGGAAATGGCCAGGGAACAGGGGAAAGCAAGCAGAAGGATGAAATGAAACTTCTTGGGACTACACAAAAGCCAATATGCAAGGAGCCTGGCTTATGGCCCCAGACAGCCCATGCAGGCCTGCCAAGTAGAAAAGACAGCTGTTGATCTGCAAGCGTGACAGATTTTTGCTGGTTTCACACCAACATGTTTGGCCAAGTTGCAACCAAACTCTCTGCATCTTTGCAAAGGGTATGGAGTAAGCAGTCAGCACCTGGCAGACCACAGTCTGTCCTGCAGCAGGGAATTACTCTCCCAGGGCATATGCCATGCAGAAACTGCCTCATCCCTAGAGCAGCTTAAGCTGCAACTGCTTTGTTAACACTCACCCGCTGGACTGCAGGAACAGGGGATGTTGAACAGGGCAGTGGGGGGGTCCCAGCACCCTGGTGGTAAGATTGACTATACTCATCTCAGAGCAGCTCTGGTAGTTTGCCCTTGTAGTGATGCCACCTGTTTTCCCTTGTCCCTGGAGTCCGTGTGCCAAACTTGTTTTCTCCAGGGAAGGAGTTGTGGTATCTGGGCTGGAAGCATGGGTGTCACTCAGCAAAAGCAACTGAATTA
This sequence comes from Acropternis orthonyx, assembly GCA_035583155.1. Taxonomy (NCBI): domain Eukaryota; kingdom Metazoa; phylum Chordata; class Aves; order Passeriformes; family Rhinocryptidae; genus Acropternis; species Acropternis orthonyx. The sequence continues at coordinate 79,813,658 of JAWWEU010000081.1, read as the reverse complement.
GAGAGAGATTTTGGAAAGATGAAACACACAGACACAGAATTGCAATTTTTTTTGGTCATTGTTGCTATTACTCCCTTCTACCTTAGTGTTATGGGTTTAAGGTTTCAGAATTTTCCCTTTCCCTCACCTGCCTGGACTGGGAGTGATGCCCGGAGCAGAGGGG
>JAWWEU010000081.1:79773062-79813395 GCA_035583155.1 Acropternis orthonyx | reverse complement strand
CCGTTCACCTAATTAAACCTATTCCCTAATTTGAAATCTACACTGAGTCTTGGTGTGATTAATCGTGTGGAGTCCTCCTTTCTATTAGCCCCCAGATATCTTAGTTTTCTTTTCTAAAACTAAGACACTTAGACTTCAGCTAAGATGGCACATTCAAAATCTGTAGCATAAATTCAGATGAATCAGCTTTGTAATCTACAGGGACAGATGGTGAATTTCTCTAGCTCATGAATCAATTTATAGAAATATCCTTTAAGACATAAGCAGATTTTTCAAAATTTCCTTCACCAGACCCCTGACCAGAGTTTAATTTCCATCATTTCCTGTCTGACTTCTACTTTTGTTTCCCTCCCGGTTCATCCTGAACTGCCAGTGTGGAGCGGTAGAGGTGCTGATGGCAACCAGAGAAGCCAGAATGCTCAGACCTCACTGATTTCTCTACTAGGGGAATGCAGCTGATTTATTCCTTCAGCTGCACACCAGAGCCTGTTGCAAGTCCTTGGCTCCTGGATCTTGATGTTTATTCCTTTGTAACTTAGTCCAGTTCACAATTACAGCCTAAGGTATATTTTACAAACAGCAGTGCACCGGATGATTCCAAATTGATTTACAGGCAGCAACTCTAGCACCTGCTAATGCCTTATTGATTCTCCATCTCCATGTGATCTCTCATGGATTCATCAGATTTAGATCATTTTATTAGGTTGGTATCATCATTATCTTTGAAGATAAGGCATGGTGTTCTCACTGGATGGAGTTGGGAATTCACTGTTAACCAGCCAGAAGTAAATCCAATGCCCTTTTGCACACTGAAGTTTTAGTATGTGTGGTCTTGGGAAGTTGTGCTAGGTTTTCTCTTTAAGCCCTTGCCCATTCACAGTTGCTGCACAACAACCCTTGGTCCTTTGCCCTTCCCTTGCTGTGAGCTTTCCGACGGGGCAGTACTTGCTGCCTGCTCAGAGCCAGGGTTCCTCCCCTGCCTTTTCCTCATAAGTTGTTATTGGCCTGGTGGGCATTATTATTTATTTAATTATTTTTTTCATTCATTCATACCCGTTGTGATTAAGCATAATCCCTGTGAAGAATGAGAGCCTCTTCCATACTTTTTGTCATGAACACTGATGAGAAGGAAACCAGCTAAACTAAAATGTAGCCATATCTGTGGAAACTGGCAACTTCTGGCAAGTGACCTGGCACCTGCTTTTGCTTAGCTGTGACAGTGCCCTGCTTGCTGCTGGCATGGAGAACCTTCCAGCACAGGGCTCCTTGTGTCCTTTGCCAGGAAGCACAGAAGAGCCCATGGTTTTCTTTTAAAAACATGCTGTTGATGTCCAATTGATGTCTGCTTGGAATCAAGAGGTAAGAATTTACTTATTACTTACCTGCTCTCTGTTTCTGTGCATCAGTCTTCTTGGAGAGTCCTTGCAGCTCTGCACTTGACCTGAGGCTGGGTAAGGTGTCCCAGCCAGGACCTTGCGTGTTGCCTTAGCTGCTGAGTGGTGCTTTATCACCTGGAGATCTTTCTTGCTCAGCAGGGAGCTCCTGTGCTGTCCAGAGCCCCACATCCTGCTGCTTCAAAAATATATGCTTTACTACCACTGCTTTGATTTCTGCAGTAACAGGTCCTCACCCCAGATGAAGAGCCAATGAATTGTTTGTTAATTTGTTCTGTGGCTGAAAGGTGTTACCCAAATTGCACTCTGTGTATGCATCAATACATCTAAGGCTACAGCAGCAGCTGAATGCTGGTCCCTGTGTTTCTGTCCCACCTTTCTGCCAGGCCTTTGCCCCTGCCTGCTGTGCATTAATAGGATTACATTTCCTGAGCACAAGGAGCCAGCCCAGCCACAAAACATCAGCTGGAGTGGCCTATCCCCTTGCTGTCTACCCAACCCTTTGTCAATGGAACACATGGAAGTGCCTTTCAGGGAGGGACACCACCCCTCCCTTTGTGCTATCAGCAACCTCTGAAGCACCTCATGCTGTCAGGTGAGCCAGCTGAGTCCCAGCCCTACATCCCTGCACTGCAGCCAGCTGAAAACTTTCCTCACTCTGGCAGATGAACTGCCACACAAGGCAAGGCAATAGGGCTGAAATAGCACAGACCTTACAGTGCTCTCAGCACTTAATTTTCAAAAAGAGCAAGACAGAAGTCATGTTTCAACTGCATAGTTCAGCTGGTGCTAATGTTCCCCTTGCATTTGTCATGTGGGCATGTCTTAAGTGTGCCCCATTTTGTGATGGTACAGCGAACTTCAGCTCTTCTGTCTGGGGCCCTGAGTATCTCCCAAGGGGGATCCTTGGCATGGGGCCAACAGTTGATGTCCAGACACATGGAATAAGCTACCTACTTTTGCTGCATCTGCAGACTTGTGCAGACTTAGAGGTTGCTTGGAAAATGGGGCCTATAGCGTTCAGCACTAATAGTGCAGTGAATAATAATAGCTATCCCTAGGTATTGCCATTTCTTCTCATAAGCATATAGAAAACAAGAAATATTACTTTTACCTGAAGCAACATTTCAAAGTAAGTCCAAAGGAAGGAGAAACTTTTCCTTGGAAACAGTTTCCTTGGAAACAGTTTCCTTGGAAACAGGTCAGCAGATGCAAGGACAGGCCAGGTGTTATAACAATCTTAATATTCTGGGTGTGGATTTGCAAGTGCTGCCTACAAGCATCCTTCCTCTTGCAAGAGGATTAGCACAGCGGATTACAGAGACTCTTTGAAGAGATTGGCATATGCTCAAATGGTCACACATTCCAGCTTTCCAAACGTATGGGGGCAGGGAGAAAGAGAAATCAAGTGCAGGGGAGAAAGAGAGATCCTGCTCAGTAATTGCCAGTGAGGAAAACACACAGTGGCTTTAGCTCTCACAGGGACTCGTAAGTCAAGATCACCATATTTGCTGAGCTCATCAGTGATGGGATTTCATCAGCACAAGTTCTTGTACCCCAGTGTCATCACATTTGGAAGCTCAACCTCTCATCTGAGACACTAAACAAAGGTGCTTCTTGCCTGTGGTCAGAAACAGTCCTCATGCACCTGTGAATGCCTGAATTACAATGTCAAATTCCACCTCTTGGCTAGTTTCTCTTGACTTTGCTCACACAAAAGTTTGCAGGTCAAGTACTGCACTCACCACGGGCACTGTGCTATCCGTGTCCCTCTGTTCTCTGGTGCGGGCTTCTATTTCCATCCTTCTTTGCAGGTTTTCCTCTATTTCCTCCCCAGTCAGACCTGTGGCTTTGCAGTCATCTCCACTGATAATGTCAGAAGTTGCACAATCCCAGGTCTTTCTGGCTGTTCCCTGATACCCAAAGCCTTCATTGAAAACCATTTTGCTCAACCTGTCATGCTTGCAGATCTGAACCATCCTGTCCCCTAGCACACACTTTGTCTCTCACAAGGTACAGCCTTGCAAAGCAAGCAGTGGCCTGACTAGTGAAAAGGAAAAGCACCCACCCTCACCTGCTTCACGAGGTGCATCTTCCATCCCAGTGTACACAGCACCCTGGCACAGAGTTCCCTGCAAGCGTGCATGAAGAATTATGTTATTTTCTTTGAATGGTTGTTTATTCCACTTTACAGACACTCAGGCAGAACTTTGCATGTGCTGTTCTTCGTGCCTGTCAAATATACTGTGCAGTGAAGTGTCTCGCCTCAGATCTATCTCTCACCCACTACAGCAGAAGCAATATAGGAACACTAATAGGACATATCTTAAGGTAAACAGCTCCATTCGCATCAGCAAAAAGCTGTTAGTAAAGCCAAAGCATGTCAATAATCAGTCCAGAGTCCCCCTGATGCATACACATAGTCATAAGCTGTGTTAAAAGAGCTAGTTTAAAACTACATTGTTTAAGCTGCAAACTCAAATGTAGGAAAAGCCAGATTTGTAGCTGAAGGTCCTCTCACACCTGCAGCACTTGTGGAGAACAATGCCTTGGTGGGTGGGCAGCAGATCATACCTGCACATATTGTACAAGGCAACACCCAAGCAGAATGAGCTGAATTAAGATGTCACACACATGGCCATGAATTACAAAACTCTCTGTAAGGCTGTCGGTCACCAGGGATTACTCTGGTCTATTCCTGTCTCCATCAGCAGAGTCTTAATGAGTATGGCTGTGATCAGAAACAGGATAAGCAAGAACCCACGGCTGAAAGGGCGCTGTACCTCACATCCCAAACCCATCCTGATAAAGTGAGAGGAAGGATATTTACACATCATACAGTAATGGAAATGCAGCCAGGGAAGTCAGAATACCTCAACTCAGTCTTGCCTTTCCTATAGCTACATCAGAAATCTGATAAGGAGTCAGGTAGAAACACTGATTTAGCAGATTCTTGTGCAAGGTATAGTAGCATAATCTCTGCTTTAAAAGTTCATCACTTCGTATTGGAAAAATCCAACTGGTGCTGAAAAATGCAAGATCCTGAAAACCAGGTTTTAATTTTTGGTTACAGGCATAAACCAACCCCAGAGCTGAAGATTTGGGATCCTAGTCCCTGATACCTGAGCTTCCCCCGGCTCCTCAGGGTCTGCTCAGGTGCAATCACCCAGGCAGCAGCTGCAGGGTGTGTTTCGAAGAGCTCCCTGGCTACCTCCTGTTTCTCCAGCCTGGGATCTGCAGGGACAGCAGTGCAGCAAGTTGTAAACACACAGTTACTTCTAAAAAAAAAAAAAAAAAAGCCTTTAGCTGCGACTGCCTGATCATCTGTGTCCGTGCGTTTCTTTTACCACACGAACCACTAGTGCAGCAGCTTGCTTTGGGTGGCACCCGGGCTTTGTCACTGCTCATGGCCTGGTCATGCTGATAAATGAGAAGGCCATCACCAGTTTATCCCAGTAACTGATACTTGGCGTAAGGGCCAAATACCAATCGATCCCGTCTTAGAAATCCCAGCTATCCATGACAGCTGCAAAGCTAAAAAGCGCCAGGTACCAACTCTGCTGCTGGAAAGGAACAAAGCCGCCCCTGGGAGGAGGCGGTAACACTCGCCAGGGACCTCGGGAGGCTACCTCGGGAGGTAGCAGTTCGTGAGAAACAGGGAGAAAGGCTTTGGAAGAGCTTCCCTTGCCACGGCCCGGCACCAGGTGGGGCTGTGGAAACCGCAGCGAAGCCGCAGACAGCGGGCACACAGAGGGGCTCCCGGTCCCCCGACAAACATCCACGGCCTTCCCGTGTCGCACCCACGCCTGCTGCAGGCAGCGATGCGGGATCTCACGCCTCGCTGCCTGGGGAAGGCACAGCAACACGGACGCAGTGATATTTCAGTAATGAGGTGGTTGCACAACCCGAGCCCTTAGCTCCCAGAACAGACTGGTGTCTTTACATCACCAGGGGAAGCTCTCAAACCCCTCCCATCATAAGCCCGGAGCACGTCCTTCACCCTCCCTTTTCCCCATTTCATTTGGGGGTTTTCTTCCCCAGCTCAACGAGGGACCCTGAGAACCTTCCCTGCCTCACCAGCAGCTCAGTTCTCTCTCACCCTTCACCATCCCGGGGTTGCCCATTGCAACACTGCTGCAGGCAACACAGACGATATTAGACCTTGTCAGCTATTCCTTGATTCCCTCCTCCAGCTGCCCAATTTGAAATGAGAATTGTTTAAAGCCCAGAGGATTTCACAGGACTCTCTTCCATATGACAAATTGACAATGGAAGAAGGCAAGGTTCCTTCAAGCTCGAAACAGCCCTTCTGTTCCTGAACTATTGCTTCTAAAAATCTTCCCCACAGCAGCAATTCCCCAGTCCAGCATTCTCCAATTCTTGCTCAGAGTCTGAAATTATAAAAAAGGAAAACAAACCACAACACAATTTTCAGAAGCAAGCTAGGCCTCCAGGTTCATCTGTCTAGAGATATTTTCAAGAGGCTCCTAGGAATTTTCTAATATCTCTTCATTTCCCTTATACTTCTCCAGCCTCATTCATGACCTGTACAAGCTGGAAGCCAGAAATATTTTTAAATTAAAGAGAAAATCCCCAAGGAAGCAAGATAGATTTTTTAATATTACGCACACATATATAATGTATATTTATAAATTATATATTATTTATATATAGATTTAAAAGGTCAACAGTGTTTATATATACATATATATAATGAATATATGCACATATATTCATAAAAGGTAAACAGTATGAGTAAAGAAAATATAAATATTTTTAGCAGCTTTTTCTATTCTTTTTTCTATCTTTAGATTTTTTTCCATCACCCTCTTCTGCAGGTTTTATAGGCTTACCTGCAGAAACGTTCCAGCTTTGGAGAAAATCCCTCTCCTTTTCCACCAAGCCTGGTAAATTCAACAACATTCTTCATCATGGGATGTTTTCCATCTAATTGCAGAGAGTTGGGGGAGAGGGAGCATTGGGGCACTCACAACACAGAGGACACAACTGCAGATTATAGTATGATTTTCTCCAAACTATCCTAATTGAAAATGAGCTAAAGAGCCTGTGTGAAACCAATCAAGGAAAGACGAAAAAAGTGAGGTGGATAACAGATGGTCCCACAGTCAGAGGAAGCTATGAAATGAGCTCAACTGGACTAAGCTATTAGAGGCTTCCAAACAAATGGGCAAGAATAGCTGCTGCTAAATACTGGAATCATCTAATACACAAATCTGCCTGTAAGTGAGATAATGTTTCTACTAGAAGCAAGACTAAAAAATACAGCCTCCTTATTGGGCATATTTACTGTGTCTTTATGAAATTTATGCACTGCTGTTCAAGCACCAAGGTAAACTTTTATGACTTACTACTTTGATCTGTCAGCACATGTGTGAAATCAAGAAATGGTTGGTTTATCCCTCTTACTAGAAGATAGGAAAATCTGGTTGCAGTTAATCTGACTCGTATTCCCATATTCCCACCTCACCTAAAGATTGAGGCCCTGATCCAGCAAAGCAGCAAATGCACACTTAGCTTCAAGCAGACCTGACTCTGTAGTTTTGGTGACTTCAGATCAATGGGAAGAGACACATGCTGACAGCATGTGCTGGAGCACATTTGGGTGCAGCCCACCTAATACTCACATTCTGAGATCCGTGGGAGAGCTTTGGGCTGCATGGGCAACCAGGAAAAGGACTCCACTATGACTGATTGTATTGGAGAACAAACTTCTGGATTAAGTTTGTAGTCACTACTTTCCACTCCTACAGGAAACTTGGCACTGCAACATGCCAAGTCTTGAATTCTCCCCTTGTTGAATATTTTACCACTTTCCTAAGGATGTGAGGTTACTGTGATCATATTCAGTATATCACTGTTTTACCTCCTTCCCACAAGTATACCAGAGGCAGAAATTTAAGTTGAGAAATTGGAGAAATAGACAGCAAAAAAATGAGGCTGAAATTTTGTCAAGACAAGTACAAAGCACTACCCTTGGGCAGGAATAATCAATTTCATGAGTATAAATCAAGACCAAATAGCTAGAAAGTGTTGGAGGAAAGGTTCTGGGGATTACAGTGGACCATGAACTAAACACAAGCCTGTGGCAGACTGCTGTGCAATAAGGTGAGCACTATGCAGGACCATGTAAATGGGAGACTAGCAAGCAAGACCTACAAGTAATCCTGCAAGGACTTATGTTCTGTTGACTATTTGCAGGGCCCCTCCTAGAGATATATGCCTAGATTGAACTGTCTTTCAGAAACAAAAGAGACCTGGAATAAACAGAAGTCAGAGTGGCTGTGGAAATTCCAGAAACTTGTAAGTACAGTTTAGCTCAATACTAAACCAACATCAGTAATGTCTATTCCTGTGCCCAGGCAGATGATATCCTGGAGTTCATGTTACTTCTCTGATAAGCAGCCAACAGGTTGACAGTACAACAATGCTTCATGCACTGAAGCAATGCATGCAAGCCCTTGCTTTTAGCTGGTGGCCAGAGCACAGTGACTTTGTACCTCTGAGTTTGAGTTTCAGAAGACAGTGTTATCCAGCTAACTAGCATCATTGTGCCTGTGTTAAAGGGGGGCAGGGGTCAGAGGATCCCTTAAGTGCAAGAGAAAAAATCCCAAGAGAGGGAGAAAAAGTATAGGGGCAAAAAAATACCTTGTGGAAATCCAGGAGCAGCACCAGAGAATAAACTTATGTGAACAAAAGAGGAATGCTTTAAATCACTTGGGAGTTTGGTTTTGGTTATGTTTTCTTTTTTACATGTGTGCTGAGGCTGTTAGAGAGTAACAGCATGCTTATGATGGACCCTTGTCTGTTCTCCTTTCTCTGTTTCACACTATGATTTGTAGACAATGAGGAAGATGGCTATGCTGCTCCTCTGTGTAGGCACTGATGGCAGGAGTCTCTCCTGTGTTCCCCTGTAATGGGTTTCCTTGCTCCTCTGCAAAGCACTGCCAGCAAAATGCAAACAGGCAGCAACATAGATTAGCTAATGAGATTATGCTCTTGGTTTCCTTATGGAGAAGGGTCATGGGAGATCAGGGACATGCCTGCTTGACCACACATTGCTAAAGACAGACTTCCACAAAACCAACAAAATTGTTTCTTAACAACATGCCACTCAAGTGCCTCATAGACATGCTTAGCTTTACCCTTCTTATCTTCATGGCAGGAAGGAAAATCTGATTGCAATTAGTCTTACTTGGCAAATAGAGAGCAAAGGCAGAGAGACAGCAGGGTATGCTGAAGGCAATGATGTAGCTGGCCAGCAGAGCTGGGCAGAGAATTCAGTCTGACCTGACTGGGACTCCCCTGCAAGGCATTGCTTCAGGTGCAGGTGGGTTACTCCTCCCTTTGCAGCTGTGAGTAAAGCCACCATGAGTACTTGCAAAGAAATCACACTTTTTCAGTTCTTGCCCATCTCTAACCACCAGCATAGTCAATAAATACCATTATTACCTTTGCAAATGAGTTAGATCCTTCATTACATACTGAGTCACAGTGCTGTCAGTGTGTACTCCTCCCATGCTGCCTCTCACAGAACAGCATTCTGTCTATCTCACACTGAAGAGGAGATATTTTGGTAGCAAATATGAGACTTGGCGAGCACTACTGCTGTTGCACACTTCAGGGTGGACTGGCTTGTGGTAAGGAGAAAAGCAGACAGAGGAGGAAGCAAAATATTGCACAGTACAAGTAGTACTCAGAGCTTGTCTTCTATATATGTAGCAGTCCAAATAACTTCCAAGTTAAGAAAGAGAGAAAAATTCAATGTGAGAATGAAAGAAAAAAAATACCCTTTTATATAGATGCATAAAAAGAATGAGATACAACATATCACCGTGTAGTACAAAGTAAATTGCAGTGAATAGAATTTTCAGAGGAAATAGTATTATCAGAGGAAATGGTATTATACCTACACTTGTATCAAAAAACCATGGAGTGACAGACTATTTAACTCTTCATCATGCTCACCTTAACTCCTTATTGAATACACATAGGTTTAACCTGCTATATGTGTCACTTTGTGTACTTTTCACTGGTCATGATGGAAGGTAAACTTGCCCTAAAATTTATCTCACCTATAAATAGCACAAAGGCTAATATAAAGAATTTTTGCTCTTTTTAAGCTGTGATAGCCAATACGATGGCTTTTTCTAAAATGCTGCTCTAATGGTTTACTTATTTCAAAATATGTTCAACTATTTTGCTATCTTGTTTTGAAGCTCCTTATTTCCCATCTGGAAATAAAGCAGACTGGGCTGAGCCAGCTGGCAGATGGACAGAGAGGGAGAACTGCCATCCCTCAGCAGGCTACACCCCCACTTGCTGGGGAATTGGGTTCCTCAAAGCACAGCCCCAATTTAGGTTAGCTGGCAGCAACTCAGTTTTAAACAAGTCTTATGATACCCAATGTTAAAAAAATCAGAGTCAAGGACTCTAAGATTTATTGCTACATCTCACCTTTAGAGCAGCAAAAAGGCCTACAATACGTAATAGATCAGCAAAAAACCCTATCACAAATGAAGATGCTATTTTGCCCTCCTCCTGCTTCATATTCTTGTATCACATTCAGAACTAATGGAAAATGCCACACAACTCATTTTCATTTTTGCGTGAAACCTGCACCAAATGTGTGGCACAGCGGAAATATCAGTCATTCCAGCCAGGATTTTCAGGGGGAGAAAGAAGGATGTGCAGGCACTCTCTTTTTTAAAAGAGTAAGAAAAGAAGTAGACAGAGTGGACTTCTGAGTGATTAAAGATGGGGATTCCCAAGGGCTGTTTTAATTGGTGCTATGTACAACTGCAGTAATAAATAGGGCTTATTCTGATCTTCCATGTCATCAACTGTTTTACTACACAGGTGGAAAAGTAAGTTTCTTGTGCATGTGTGCTCTGTATCCCAAAATACACGAGAAAGCGTCCACAGTTCTTGTGGGACTTGACTGCACAGTTTTCACACAGGCAGCAAAACACAGAAGTGAACTGGAGGACCTCAAGGCTCAGCCATAAACACCACTGCTGAACAGGGACTTTGCTTTCAGCTGCCATTGAAAGCCCTGAAAGACACCACTCTCTTTGTCCCTTCCAAATAAGCCTTCATTCAGCTGATTTAAAAGAGGGGTGAGAGTCCAGAGAGTGCCAACTGCACATTTAAAAATAGACAAAACATCAGATTACACATGGCAAAATTCTACTACTACTGACCTGTAGCATAAAAGAATGCGGAGCACTGTGCCTCCATCGATGTTAGCCGCTACAAACAACCAAAATTCACGACTCCTCTTAGACATTTATCCTGCAGTAAAGTTGGTACGACTAAATTATGATAACTATTTGCTAATGACAATTTTTAGACTACCAGCAAGATCAATGTTCTGGAGGCTTCAATCTATCTAGTCAGAAAGTAGAAACTACAGGCACTTTTGTCAACTTGCTCATTTCTCTGTCCTCAGTGTGGTTAGCTGGCTGTAAATAACCATTTACATTTTAAGGGAAGGGCACAGTATATCCCAGACACCTTCCGGGATTTACAGAGACTCATCACAACAGTATTCACTTGGCAATCACAGAGCATTATGGGAGATGTCCTAATATGCCCTACTCTTCCTAAATTGAAAGCTCCCTCAACATCACAAGAAAATAAGATATATTAGCTAAATTAAAAAAAAAAAAAAAAGCACTGGGTCCTCTCAGGCAATTTTCACTTCTGCTCTATGAAGACCACAGCCTGTGACTGACTGCTCCCATGCACCCAGCTGCATTGGCAATGCATACAGATTAAGAAATACACTCATATACTGCAAATTACAGGGCTAGAACCATAGACATTAAATCCTCCAGGACAGGAGGCCCCTTTCATCAGAAGTTATATACAACACACAATAAAATCTGTATACATATTATAATAATGCCCTACTATGCCTACTCATTATTATTGATGATCATATTACAGTATTACGAACAATTTACTTTATGCCAAAATTTCCCCAGAAAGCATCTGGATTGTTGAAGTCACTAAAATGTTTTCCTTTGCCATTGTAACCCATGGCACAAATATAGAGCACTGAAAAAAACCAAAGCACGAGCATACTTCATCCTCTTATTAAAAGGCACTTCCTTAGGAGGAGGTTAATTATTTAACAAGCAATTTAATTCACCTCATCAACCCACCCTGCTTGGTCTTTCTTCTGCAGCTGGCTGCTCTGGGCTGCTGTGCCTGCTCCCAAACTGCCAGTTCCACACATCCTCAGTATCCAGAGCATATCTGGAGCCATGGTTGTCCCCACCTCAGTCCCAGCCACCAGCCCTGCAAAGCTGCTGCATGGTCCCCAGCACATCACTCATCCAAGGAACTCCCAGGCACTGGGCAGGCGTGAGCAGGGGACTGCAGTCTGGATGCAACCACGTGGGTTTGGGTGGTGGGAGGGAAGGACTGTATGCATGCACACTACCATGTCAGTTCAGCTTGAAAAACAGGACTTGATCTGTTTTAGTGACTTCACAGTTGCTTGTGGGTCTCAGTGAGCAGCACCTCCTCCTTTCACCTTTGAGCACACTACTACTCTGACTGGAGACCTCAGCTTCCCAAATGTCCAGACCAGGGACACAAGCTTACATTTAGGCATGCATTTTGAACCCAAGCACAGAATAAAAGGGTGGACTACCTTTCAAAGAGAAACCTGTGGTTTGAAAAACAGGTAAGTATTGAGACATCCAGGAACAATTAATATCCAAGCTGGACATAAATGCATTTTCTATCCAATGCACTGTATTCTATTCATAAACACATTGTAAAAACTATGGAAAGGAAAAGATGCTTTAAACAGCCATTATAGACTGTTAAGCATACTTTAACAAGACCGTATTATGCCTAAAACACAACCAGAGTTCTATGAAGGAATCAAGGGAGAAATTAACAGCATCAGAAAGAAAACTTGCTGCTGCGCAAATCGATCATTTGCAATATGGCAGTACTGCGGCAGTTCAGCCAAACAGTCCAATTTGACTGTCAGCCTGCTGGTTGTGGCCATTTTCAGGATGAGGTTGGTTGTAATAACTCATTTTTTCCTCAATCCTTATAATTCATAATATCTGTAAAGAAATATCATACTCTGAATAGTAAAAATAAACTATTACAATGGTTCTTTAAGATGAATCTATACCTTAGCTGTATTTTCAATAGTATCCTAATTTAAGTCTTATATACTGTTTTTAACTAAAAGCATATTAACTGCATATGATCAGAACATTTGTTCAAGCTTAGAGAAAAAACAAGCAGGCTTGATTAAAGTATTTCAGCAAGTACTTATTATTCAGAAACTTCATATCAATTGTTTTAATACATCAAAGATCACGAGAAATGGAGATTCACTGATTAGCTTATTAGCAGCATTCAAACCAAATTGCTACAAACTTTGATTTTTAGATTAAAGTATTTCTTGGCTCCTAATCCAGACATTTTCTCAAGGAACTTTCAGGAACGGAGGGCTTTTAGCTAGTGGAGAAGTCTTATCTGTCTTTCTAAACAGAACAAATACATTGTTGTGGGGACTCCTTATGCCATAAGTTGTTTCACTTTCCGAGGGAAAAAGGGAAGGGAAAAGGGAAAAACCAGAAAAGGCTGTATACATCTTATTTACTCCGGGGATTATTTCACCAATACTTGCAAACAAAAGAAATCCTCAATAAAAGACTCAAGCAGTATTTCTCTCCTCTTTTGGAGAGAAATTTTGGAGCATAATGATATGAAGTAAAATTTAAAACAGATAACATTTTATAATTTTACTTCTGGATCAAGTCTATTTTTCTATCATGGCTCCATTTTCTGAGATGTTGAGCCCAGGTGTCAGTCCCAAATTAAAGTCAATTCACTATACCACTGACAATATGGCCACCTATTTTTAGGACGAGCGTGTGCAAGCCAGCATTCTAAGTTAACCATGTAATGTAACCTCCTTTCCAACTGCTGAATTAATTAAAATTACATGGATAACACTATAAGATGGAGTTCATCCCTCTTCTAAAAAATGCCAAACCACTCGGGCTGCTGAGTGGCTGCCCATTTGATGCAGTGTGGTCATCTATAGCATGTTACATGTGAGACCACCTCTGGGCTAGTCTCAGCTTATGCTATAATCGGGCAATGTTTTTTTTAGATACTCTAAGGACTGTTTTTCAGACATATTCTTCTCTGTGCAATTAATGAGCTCAGACTGCTCCATCTGTAACAAGCATATTCTCATCAGAGTATTGTTTCAAGGTAGCACTCTGCAAATTTAATTTTCTGATGCAGTGAGAAATTTTAAGTGAAATATCACAGTAATGTTTAATACATTTCTAGCCTTGCCATCAGAAAGCCCTAAAGGAAGAATCACAGAAGGGTTGAGATTGAAAGGGACCTCTGAAGATAATCTCATCCAACCTTTCCCCACAATATTCAAGACAGGGTCAGCTGCCCAGGACCATTTCCAGGCAGCTTTTAAATATCTCCAGGAACTCCTGCACCTCTCTGGGCAACCTGTTCCAGCACTCAGCCACCCTCATAGTTAAAGGGTGTTTCCTGATCTTCAGAGGGTTATATTTCTCTTATATTCTCTTATATTTCAGTTTGTGTCCTTTGCCTCTGACCCGCTCACCAGGCACCATCAAAAAGTGTCCAACTTCATCTTCTTAGCACCCTTCTTTCAGGTATTTATATACACATATTAATAAGATCACCCATTAGCCTTCTCATCTCCAGGCTGAAGAGTCTCAGTTCACTCAGACTTTCCTCTTTAGTAAGAGATGCTGTAGCCCATCATTTTTGGATCTGGACATTATCTGGACTCCCTCTAATATGCCTGTGTCTCACCTCTGTTGTACTTAGGAACCCAAGACCAACAGGGTGCTAGATGTGGCCTCACTGGTGCCGAGCCAAGGGGAAGTATCACCTCCCTTGACCTCAAAGGTTAGTGGTCATAGGGTTGGAGAAGTTCCAGCACTCCCTCCACACATCCCCAGTCATGGTATGGGCTGCAGACCTTTCTAGATGACATTCAGGTCAACAGATGGATGTCTTTATCTCCTGCACAGGGATGCACCTGTTCACATGGACTCACCATTCCCCCCTGGTGGTCTTGCATGATTTAGGGTCAGATTGATCAGGTTCTTTGCTTGAATACATATCTGACTCCTCTTCAGCTTTTGAGTGGCAGCAAACGCATTTCACAGTTGTAAGTCCTTAAGTGGGGCAGGAGCCTTTTTCCTGGTGTTAGAAGTCATGAACTTCCATCCTTCCCATTCTCCAGCAGTTGCACTTACCTCAATAGTAGTGCTGGATACTGCCTACATCTCTGTTGCAGTTGGGGTTTAGAGTTCTGCACACTACTGTGTCTCTGAAAAAAACTCATTTCTCTCTCTCTTTTTGTCCTCTCTGATGCTGCACAGCTTGCTCACTTCCATCTGTAACTCCTCCATTTGGCAGCATAGCTCTTCTAAGATGGCACACATCCAGCAGGACAGTAGGCCACCTCTCAGGCATCAGAAGAAAGTTTCAGGTCCTCTCTGTAGCCCAAGACTTGGAGAGCTTTATCTGCTATCCAGAGCTCAATCTACATGAAGCCACTGGCCTAGTAGGGCCAGCTGCTCTAACACCTGCTAGGCAGGATGCCCTGTGACACTTCACCACCCTAACTGAGACTGTCACAATAGTACAAATACAACAAAGGCCCCCTTCCTTATACTCCACTACACAAGCTACCAGCTCTAAGAATTGTGCTCTAAGCCAAAGCTCTTATATAGTCCTCTCCTGAGCACTGGCTAAAGGGTTCTCTACCCTCCCAAATAAGGGGCAGCTGCCACAAAGGCTCCAGGCTCCCTGAGTCCAGGGCAGCCTTGGGCCCACACCTGGTAGCTCCCCTTCCCTCATTCTTGCCTGGTAACAGCAGTTATCAGAGGATATCAGTTTCTTAGAGGGTTACCAGCTGCATCCAATGATCCTGGACCTTGTCCTTGGAAGGTCCAAAAGGTCCAGAAGCTCCCAAAGCAGAATGCAGAGACTTCTGCTCAACCAGCTGCCTCAGCTGGCTGCACTCAGGTACACATTTAATCTGTGTGCATAACCTTCAAATTTATTATGTCTATATATGTAAATGTATTTTATATCTATATATGTGTAAGTATAATTTTATATATATATACATACACACATAAATTTCAGGCCCCCTTTGTATTTGAGACATAATCAGCCTAAATCACTGATTAGTCTCTCTGATATGTTTGACTGCTCATCATCAGAGCTGTGTGTAAACATTTCTGGAGGGCACATTTGAGCTCTTGTTATGTTTGGGACCTTAAGGTGGCTGAGTATGCAACAGGTGAAAACTCTGGGGAGTTTAACCATAGAGGCATAGAATAGTTGCAAGGCATCAGACCAGTGTTCCATCTCAGTGTCCTATACCAGACACCTGGGTACTTCCCCAGCCTCCAGAGGTCTGTACAGCAGAGAGAGACTCCTTAACTCCCTTTATAACCCCTCTGCCAAACCATAGATTCAGGCTGGCATGTTAGGATTTACTCACAAATTCAGCTTCTTTGACCCTGTGAATTACTCAGGATTTACTGACAACCATTAAAATCAAGTGAGTTAAATAGCTCTAAAAGAGCTATCCTTAGGGTATTTAATTAAAAATAGGCTCCTGACCAAAGGAATTTCATTAGATTATCTTTCATGAAAGCATTACTGTAAAAGAACATAATTGCTTGGGAAAGAGTTATCCCATAGCATGTTCTTCTATTATAAAAACCACTGCCCTTCACATTCCAGGTATTCTGCCAAGAAACAAGGGACCATAGCTGTGTGTATAGTTTTTTCCTCTGTGTAGTGTTTTATTTGACAAGTATTTACAATAAAACATTTTTTTCACTTCTTCATGGGAGACTCTGCTCACCAGGTTAATACTGAATCATCAGTACCGAATCTTGAAAACAGAGTTGAAAAAGACTCATTGTTTTTAAATGTCAGCATTTGTTTGATTTTTATTATGCTTACTTAACTTAAACATGTAAAGGGCACTGTAACATCATTGTTAGAATCTCATTAAAAAAAACCCAACAGATTCTGTTGTAAAAATACCACGTTTTGATGGTCGTCAGGGAAGGGGAGTGCTACGGCAATGGCTTCGGTGAGCTTTTGCCAGAAGCTTTCCCCATGACCGACAGAGCCAATGCCACCGGCCCAGGCTGAGCCCATCAGTGACAGTGCTATCATGTCTGGAGTAACTGGTTAAATAAGGGCAGGGTGGGAAACTCTTGTGCAGCAGCAGCAGAGAGAGGAGTGGGAATACATGAGGGGAGCAGCCGTGCAGACACAAAGCTCAGTGAAGAAGCAGGGGAAGGAGGTGCTCCAGGTGCTGGAGCAG
The DNA here is from genome assembly GCA_035583155.1 of Acropternis orthonyx. Classification (NCBI taxonomy): domain Eukaryota; kingdom Metazoa; phylum Chordata; class Aves; order Passeriformes; family Rhinocryptidae; genus Acropternis; species Acropternis orthonyx. The sequence continues at coordinate 79,796,586 of JAWWEU010000081.1, read as the reverse complement.
AGATTCCCCTTCAGCCTGTGTTGCAGACCATGGTAAGGCAGACTGTGTCCCTGCAACCCATGGAGGAACCCATGACAGAGTGCAGCTTGTTCCTGAGGGACTGCACCCCATGGAAGGGACCCATACTGGGTCAGGGGAGGAGTGTGAGGAGTCCTCCCTGTGAGGAGAAAGGAATGGCAGAGACAATATGTGATAGACTGACTGCAGCTTTTTCTTTTTTTGGTGCACCTTTTCTGCTTCCACACATAGGTTTCTATCTGTTGCTTGAAGGGATACAAGTGCTTTGGAAGGGTCATGGATTACTGCTCATCTGAGGTTTTCTGCGAATTCCTCTGTGTCAGACTAGTACCATCTCTAGCCCCTCCTCATAAGAGGTTCTCCAGCTGAGACAGAGAAAATCCTGAGAAGGCACGAAGGACATGAGAATGCTGATGCTGAGTTTCTCTACTACTCATGGTGAGACACTCATCCTGTAGCAAAGAAGCACAAATTTCAGAGGATTCAGGAAAAGAAGTGGTGAGTGCAGCTGTGAGTCACTTTCTCTTTTTGGCTGGAACTAGGGACCAGAATGCAGATCTTACAAGGTGTGGCTGAGGGAGCTGGGGTTGTTTATCCTGGAGGAAAGGAGGCTCAGGGAGACTTATCACTCTTTACAACTGCCTGAAAGGAGGTTGTAGCCAGGTGGGGATTGGTCTCTTCTCCCAAGTAACAAGTGACAGGATAAGAGGAAATGGCCTCAAGTTGCACAGTGGAGATTCAGATTGGATATTCATGGATAGGGTGGTCAGGCCTTGCAACAGGCTGCCTAAGGAAGTGGTGAAATCAACCATCCCTGGAATTGTTCAAAGAACGTGTAAATGTGGTGCTTGAAGACGTGGTTTAGTGGTGGACTTTGCAGTGCTGGGTTAACAGTTGGACTCGATCTTAAAGCCCTCTTCCAACCTAAATGATTCTGTGAAAAAAATTCTGTACATACCTGGATTACTAATTAACATACAGTTAATTAATACTCCTGAAGCACGTATAAACTGTTGTGTGCTATAGAATTTTTTAGTTTGCATTGTTTTTTAAATCTAAGTAGCTAATTAGGGCAAGACCATGTTACACCAGCATTTCAGAGACTGCATTACTTTTATTTGGGGCACAATTCATGGCAAATTGTCCTCTCTTCATATGCACCAGGCTTCACCTCCTTACGTCATAGGTTCTACCACTGCAGATGAACCATTCAAATGATGAGATGACTTGCCTTTCCTCCAGACTTCTTCAACTGCCATACATTTGTTGAACAGTTAAAAGGAAAATCAGGAAACTAGGTTTAGACAAGAAGGGAAGAGGGAAGAGCATTTTAAAGGAGGAGCAACAAGTGCTGTACTGACATCTCAACTGGTCCAACATGTTTCTATCAGCATTTGAATGCAAACTTGCATTCTTTCTTTGCACTGGTGTCAGCCTAATAAAAGCCATGGTTTGCTTACTTGTTATTCAATAACTTGCTTTCTGATTTAATAGAAAAAAAGAAAAAAAAAAACCAACAAAACAAAAACAAACCCCAGAACCCAAAAGAATTCCTGTTATTTATTTGGCAGAAGATATTAGTAAGGCTGTATCTTTTATAAATCACACAACTCTTCCATGAAGAATTGGCTCATCACCTGGCTTTCAAAGGAAATGTTGGGATTGCCTTTCCATGTCCCACCTCCTTAGTTTTTACTGTCTCTTCCACTTTCTCTGCCTATGAAAGTGGAGTCATGGGTCATACTCCCTGGACTAATGAGCTGTTCTGCCACCTCTGTTACTGCCTTATTCTCCAATGAAAACTGACGTAATTTTTCATAATGGTAAAGGTAATCAATGACCCAATTGAATAGGAGAGCATTTCAACCTTCTGGGGAACATGCCATTTGAGATGATATTTTTGCCAGACAAATAATTAACCTCTGTGAAGCATGGAAAGCACAGATCCTATGCACTGAAGCCTTGCACAGATGTCAGATACTTAGCTTTTTACATCCCTTGGCTCTCAGTGCATTTTATTACGTTGAGCCCTCTAATGACACTATTCTGACACCAATGGGTATCAGAACTAACACTGCCTTAACACAGCCTGTGTAGGAAAGAAACAAGATGTTAAGACCTTAAAAGTGCCCAAAGACACCACACACTGTGTAACAGCATACCCCTCCAGTCAGGCAGACACTGACCTTTTCAGAAGAAAGAGGGCAAGACACATTCATTGGAAAAAACCAATTAAGATGGAGTATTTAAAATCAGATCTGTCCTCAAATGCTGGGTACTGATTCACAACACTCCTGAAGTGGTCTATACCTACAAGTCCTAATCTGATTCATAAGAAATTTAGATTTTTTTTTTTTAAAACCTCCCTCATTCTGTGGGAGCACTTTTTACTCTCTTCCTATCCCCAAAGCACTGAATTGTGACACAAAAGCAGTCAACTTGCCTGGGTGCTGTAATAAAGACATACAACTGTTACAGTAAGCATGCTCTGCTGGTTCTCCAGAGACCATACATACAGGTAGCAGTGTTACCAAACCTCCCTCCAGCACACAGCAGTAGCTGTGGGTTCAGCTAGGTTACATTAACCTTTGCTTAATCTATCACCATCGCTTGAGTCACAGCACAGTTGTTATCAAATATTTGGTGTGCTCTTTTCTCCTGGAAAGAGATTTTGACTTTCTTAGTCGACCCCTTAGCTGATAAAATTCTGTAAGGGCCTGGAATAATATGTTTTTCACTAAATTTGCCATATAATAACCTCAACAGCATTGTATCAGATCTATGTCACTTTCCTTCAGTTGCCCTCACCCCACCTCCAAACAGTGAATTTGGGCAAACTCTGTCTTTCATCATTCAGCATCTGACAGCAGTAACTTACCACACTGAGAGGGAAACATTCTGTTTACTCCATATATAACACACATCACAAAGAATTATTCTTTGATTAGGCATTAGGAAAGATGGTAATGAAAAATCTTGTTTCGCAGGACAGCCAATTACACTTGCTGGGGATGACAGCTTAAAGAGTAATGTAAACAAACACAGTGATGCAGTAATTCCCCTCAGGACATGCATGTGCAATTCTGTACTGAACCAAGTCAGCTAAGACCCTCTTGGCCAAAACGTTGTTAGTGACATTAAGAAAATGCCAGTGCTTGCTGATTTATGCAAAGTCTTTTCAGAACTAGAGAAAATGTTGCCTATTAATTTTAAGTCCAACAAAAATGCAGTTTCATGTAGTTTTTGCAAGTAATTTTGTCATTCCCATACTTTAGCCTAAAACAAACACAATTTCACACCTGATTCAGCCACTGAACTAAGAATATAACTATTTACACTGGAACAACAGACTTCACACGACAAGATTGCTGGAAGATTAAACAATTACCTTTTTAAAAAAAATAAATTCCATTTGCCTCTACAGGGAATATCTAGTTACACCAATCTTCCTTACTCAGAGTTCATATGCGTAACATATAGCATTTTTTCTCCTTGTCCTTAGACAAACTCTGAATAGTTCAGACCAAAAAAAAAACCCAACAAAACCCCCAAATCAAACAAACAACCCCCCCCCAAACAAACAAACAAACCAACCCAACTCTCCTTTTCTATTCAGCTTCAACAGCTCTAACAAGGGGAACTGCGGTTCTTTTCACTTTCAATTTTCTTTAACTGTCATTTACCCATGATTCTGTTAGGAATAAAGCATAGTTAAATTAATTTCTTTTGTGTCTTGTTAATATAAGCAGAATGAATATAATTGAGATGAGATTTCCAAATCCAACCTGCCTCCTTTCAGTTTCTTTCAATTAAGTGTCATTAAAATGACCCTGTGTCATTGGTAAAAGTTATGTCAGGTTTATATACTATGGAAAGAAGCCAGCTTCAAATGACAATACAAAATACCATACAAAAACGTTTCTGTAACTACTGAGCATCTATATTAGTATTCATAAGATGCTAATTTCTTTATGTCATTCCTGAATAAATAAATGCATTATTCCTGAACAAAACCCTTGGATGCACCCCTTTCTTTGTGCGCAATTTTCTTACATTGTTGTAATGTATAATCAATAACCCTATAAATCCTTGTGTTCAAATGAGAGACCACTTTCAGCCCACAGAGAGGAATTGCACATCACTTAATTCTGCTCTAATAATATTTGAATTGTTTAGGGGAGTAGTCATCTTGACAAAAACTATGCAAATCTGATCCTGTCGTGGCAAAAGGAATTCCTTTCTAGAGATGTCAAAGTCATCAGAAGCTGTGTAATTAGCAGCAAATTGATAATTTTTGTTTCTCATGTTGCTTACACTTTAATAAAAATCTTCACAAGAGCTCCCCTTAACCTGTTAACAAAAGTTACAGGCAATAAGATTGTGTGCATGCAAAATGAGTGTTCATTCTATTGTTTTCTCCAGTTTTATCCCCTGAATCCTATTTCCTCTGAATCTTGTGATTTTCTAATTTTGTTTACTGCTATGGGAAATTTTCTCTTTTAATTACTTTCACTCTACACAGCGCAAAGACATCACTGAAAAGCTCAATACAGAGGAGCTTTGCAAGCTATTCTAAGATAAAAACCCTGAAGATGATCCAAAATCCAGTGAAAAACCCTCCCCATGTCGTTTGGAATGGGTCCCAATTGAGGTGCTGCACTTCTGTGCCAGGCTCCCCACTCTCCCCAAGGAAAGCAACAGTGAGGACCTGGCTCCAGCTTTTGTTCCTCGCACAAAGCACTAGTTAAGAGATGGCAGCACCTCAGCTTCTCACTCAAACAGTCCAAACAATGAGCCCAACATGTTTATGCATGAACATACAGGAGCACTTATATGCCAGCCCTGTTCTTAGAGACTTGCACTGTAGGAAAATGAGAAAATAAACTACTTAACTGTGCAAGTAATTTCAGCTGGAGCCCATTATCCATCTGCTAATACAGTGCAGCCTGGAAGCTTTGCCAATGACAGATTAAGGTCAAACAAATGATCATTCCTACCACATACACTCCTCTTCCTAAACATACTTTTCTTTTATTATGTTGTGAAATGCTGATCAAAGAGCCTATAACAATTATATTAGTATAAATTTCTTGTATAGATACAGCAAGTTTCTGAAATAACACTTGGGTCCAGACAAGCAGTATGTTTAAGACAGAGACTCTGGTCTCAAGGGCTTGCAGGCAAAAAGGGCAAAACATGGAAGAACTGCATTTTAAAAAAAGGTGCTGTTGTTTCATTTTACAGGGGCAGAACCAAAGCAGGGGGCTTGTGGTAAGGGGACATGCAAGGTTTGCAGGCACTGAAATAACAGTGGCAACTTTAAAGCCTGGGCCCAGGGACAGAGTGAGACTGAAACACTCCCATGATATGACTAATTTCCCCCAAAACTTCAATTTGTGCTGGGTTTTGTTTGTTTTTTTTTTTTTTCAGAAGCACTTTTTCTAGAGGACTTTTAAAGATCAGCTGTCTTTAAAGCTAAAGCTGTTGAGACAGCTTTGAAAATCCTAACCTGCACAGCTGCGCGCACACACACACAAACTTACATGTAACTGAGGACAAAGTCTTAGTACAAACAGTGTTAAGCAAATGAAGCTATGGGGACTGCTAGTTCTGCAGCCCAAAATATAACACATCAGATACAGACAGGTAATTAGAAGTATTTAATTTTATGACTGCAAGCTTACAAAGAGGTAATTCAGGCATGTTTTGGATTCAGCCACAGGTCTCAAGTACTACATAGATAAGCCTTGTTTCCTCAGGCACATTGCTCAAGTGTTAAATCTTTGCACAGGCTGTCTTGTCTTTTACCACTGCTCTGACCACGAGAGAAATACTCTCTCTTCAAAGTCAGACAAAAAAATATGTGACTTGATGGTGATAACACTTTTTTTTTAATTTTTCTTTTTTTTAAGAGCATTCTAATACCTACTGATGAGAAATGCTGCTTTGAGACTGGGTACCGTTACATAAACCACAGATGTCTCACAAATTCTTGTGTAACAGAATGGCAGGCCTGGTGATTGCGTTCCCTGCTCTCCAAGAAGCTGCTTTGCACAGAGGATAAGAGCCTACTTAGCCTGTCACACAGTAGCTGAGCTCCGACAGTGCCCCATCTGTGCTGCACACAGCACAGGTAGGAACAGCAATAGCATGTCACTGCCTCACTAGGGACTGCAGCAGAATGCCAAGCACATGAGGAATCATGATTAAAAAATGTTCTGAGCTACACTTTTGCAGTGGGGAGTGTTAAAAGCAGTTTGCTGAAAGTAGAAGGCAATCAGGCAGAAATTTGTGTTTTTTAAAGTCATCCAGAAACTATTTTACTTCCCATCTCTGCCTAACATTCATAGTTACTGGTTAAAAAACGGATAAAAAAGGAATGGTAGGAGAAGTGAAGCCTGACTGCTATAAGAGAACGGTACACTGTGAAACAAATTTTGTCACACACTAAAAAAGTTTTTTCAAAGGGGATGAAGCATAAAGTTGTGAGCTTCCTCTAGTTCAGAGCACCTCACTGGAGGTGCTTAGAACCTGGATTTTGTCAGTTTGTAGCAAGCAAACAATTTAAATGCATTTAGATACCTAATACATATGCCTATCTATCTTTGTCTTTCTCTTAAAAGTTTCACAGGGTGCTCTCTCTCTCCAGCAGAGGTATGTTTCAGCTGCAGTAGTGAATGATTATATTTTTGAAAAAAGGATAGCAGACTTTGAAAAGAGGCAATCAAGGCCATTTGAAAACCAGAAACACACAGCTAGTGATCACTAGTCAGTTTGGTTCAAGGGCTGAAAAATGACACTGCTGAAAAAAAGAATTCATCGTAATATTTACAAAAAGTCCACTTTCAAAGAGGGCAGCAAGTTTTTTTAACATGCCAGAACAGCACAATTGATCTTTCTCTTTTTTTTCCCCCTTCTTGAATGTAGCAAATCCAATTAGGGTAAAAAAACCCTGACAAAGTAGCGGAAGCACTCTTAAAATCTAAGCAATTTTGAGTAAGCATTTAGAACTTCATGAACTTTAAGTTCATCAGGGCTCCTTATAATGGGAAAGTGTTAAGCTGATTCAACTACATCAGGACCCAAGAGGCTGAACCTCAGTCATGGAAAGACTGATACTGATCATGAACAGCAGAAACTTCCCTCTTAAAGTCCAGCATGGGATCTACATCTAATGAAACCTGTTGTCCACTAATGAAAGGCTGTTCATCTGCAATCAGTTCATTATGTCCTTGGGCAACAAGTGAAAATCTTCTAATACAGCAACTAGAATTAAAAGCAGATGCAGAAAAGTAGCCAAAAACTTCTTGGGTTATGGGCTGGATTTCCTATTATTTCTGAAAGATTATTCTGCCTACATAGCAGAATAATGGGGCAATACCACTAACATGTAAATAAATGTTCCTCACTTGACCTGTCAGTCAGGTGTACCTCCAAAAAACTGATTCCTATCTGCAAAATTTCAAATTAGGCAGAGTTTTTACTAATTAATAGCTAATTTATGAAGTCATTGAGATACTATTGCACAGTGACCATCAGCCACCATTGGAAAAGTGGGATCTGTATCCCAAACTGTAGAATAATCAGCTCAGACAGGTGATGAATTAGAGCACTGCTTCCAGTTTGTGCATCATTTTATAAGAATGTCCGACAGTGGATTAACAGATTTCAAGGAGTGCCACACTCAAACTTTCAAAGATCCTGTGCTCAGCAACATAAACCACCAGATTATCTTCAAAATTACCAGGTATGCAAAATAGCAGCCTTACTTTTACTAATCTTTCTAGTTGAGAAACGGGATTCACAGACAAGTAGATGATTGCAAGAGATCTTTCAGCAAAAAAATGGGAACATCCTTAGACTCTGCTGGAAACCAAAACACTGGCTCCTCAGGACCATGGCCTATTTCTATTATTCACACTGTGTTTTCCCAAGAGTATTTGTGTTCTCAAAAGCTACTCCCAGTGGATCTCAAAGCATTTCCAAGCCCATTAATGTGTCTTTTAGCATCAGCCTTTGCTAAAACTTCCACTGTAACCCTCCAGTTGTGTCAGGAGCCACCCTGGCCACGTGGACATGGGAGGTAATTCCTATTTCAGAGTCCCTGCCCTGGGCACATTGTAAGTTCCTCCTCATGCTTTCTGGAGCAATAAGGAACCTTTGTTGGCACCATGCCTTGCTTTCCAGCCAGATCAGAGGGGTACCACCAGAGAGAGGTGCCCCTGCCCCACACTGGCAATTTCCTCAAATGCTAATGTAATATCTAAATGTAATTTAGACAGCATGTATCTATTGACATAATGAAAGGTTAAAATTAATTTTCTCTCAAATCCCTGCTGACAGGCCAGGTGTACCCTGCTGACAGCCCCTGCCTGCTGTGTTTTGAGCTGCGGTGCTGGGCTGGGGAGGTCTCCTTGCTCAGCCCATCCCACCTGCTCTTCCTTCATCCCTGGAGGAAGCAAACCCACCTGCTGCATGAAACCCAGTGATTCACTGCTGGGGATTCACACCATCTGTGCTGAACCGATGCACCACCACACAGAAAGAGAAGCACTACCTCTTGCAGCACTGGTGCCAGTATGCTTGGCACACACATCCCAAAATGACTCACTCCAAAACATTTAAATGGGGAAATTATGTGTGAATTAAACTTGGCTCTCGCAGCCCTTAGCTCTGTCTTTCTTCCAATGCTTGAAGTGGTTTAAAGTGTTATTAATACGTTTGTTTTACCTGCCAAGGGATTTACTAGGCAGAGGTAAACAAACTGGGGTGAAGAGCACAGGGGATGCCACTAGAAAGAACCCTGAATCCCAGGAAGCATCCACGGCTATCACTCAGGGAGAGAGGGAGGATGCTCAAGGACCAGCCTGGTGATGTGGCTCTCCTCCCTGGTGCCTGTGTTTTACTCTTCTTGGTCCCACTCCCTCACCCAGGCCAGCCCCCAGCCTTCCTCCCCATCCCCAGAGGGACAGTGCTGGCCTCACTCCTCAGTCTTCTGGCTGTGAAATCACCTGGAAGCTTGCTCATTCTGCTCACTTTGTGAGCATCACGAGCCTTCTGACTGTGCTAGTCAAATATTTAGGAGTGCCTTGTGTGGTATAAAACCAGTGATACCAGCTGAAAACATGCATTTCATCCAAGATACACCTGTTATCCAAAGACTCTGCCCATTTTACACCGTTGTGTCTTGCTGCAGAAGCTGTCCCAATGACATCAGCAAAAGGATTGTCTCCATAGAAAGATGCAGTGCTTTGTACACATAAAAACAACTGAATCTCATCAAAATTACTCTATCAAGTCCTCATTTAAATTACAACACTTCTTAGTTCTTTAAAGGGAATTTCATTATCTTTCACAACTATCATCTAACCCCCCCATTTTTTAAACTGAAACACAGAAGCTGCTTTTGCTTTGAACACAGAGAAAGGTTTACAGGTATCACAGTTCCAGAAGGTTTAATATGGGTAAATTTGTAAATTTGTAAAACTAACTGTTAGATCTCTGATTTTTTTCAGTGTTGGAACAGGTATTTTTAATTCAGCTAAGAACAGAAGAGAGATACAGCAGAAGGGTTTTTAAGCTGAATGCCACATCACTACATTTGATTGGCAAAAAATTATCTATTACAGTTTAACTTCAGAGCACACCGTACAGCATACCACAGAGCAAAATCTTACAGATGGGCTGACAGTTTTGTAATAGCTAGAATGGTTTTCCTTCTGTCAGTAACCTTATTTGAATAATAGTTTTAGAACAAAAATTTGCAACAGTCTTTCTTTTTTAAACGTGTTGTATCCTCTTATTCCCAAAAGAACATTTTCAGCAGTTTCTAATCAAACACAGCTCAATATACAGGTCCCTGCTGGTAAATCTCATTGCTAGGTGATAAGCAAGATGCCATTTTTATAAGCCAATCAGAAACCTTTGTAAGTCAATCAAGAAAATGAAATCAGCTTGCCAGCAAGTTCTTAATTCTCTCCAACTATTTTGTAAATAAAATTCCTCCTGTAAATTTCTAGGCAACATCAAGATTTATTTTTCTTGATTGTATTCTGAAATGGCATTTTTTCCAGATCAATTAGTTCACACTGAACCCTTGTACCAATTATGCTTCATTATGTTGCTTGTAATGCTAATATGCTAACTGGTGTAATGAAACTTTCACGAGAAATGTAACTAACTCTTCATAATTAAGGCAAAGCATGTACCTTTCCCAGACTGCCAAAATACTGTCTCCAGGCTTCTGATGGGAGAGTTATCATCTGTCTCAGCAGCAGCCCCAGCTTGTGTTTCCCCTTACCAATTTGTCACATGTGGGGCAGAACATGATTGGTGTCTCCAGAAAGAACATGATCAGTGCCTCCAGCCAGGACATGCCACCTCCAGGCAGTAATGGGAAAGGAGATACCTGACTTGACTCCTGGACTCCTCTGCCCAGTGAGAGAATATGAAGCATGAGGGGGAGTCAGATCATGTGCTAAGAGAAAGGAAGCACCTGTCTTCTTCCACCCCTGATTACTTACTTAGGCAGCATAATTGCATTTTCTGTGCCATGTCTGCTGAAAATGGAAAGCCTCTGCTCTGGCCACAGCCCTTAATGTAAGGGAGAGGACTAAAAGGGCCAATCAGTCCAAAACATTCAAGTTTTACAGTTCATTACCCCTTCCCTCCTTCCCCCTTCCCAGCTTTTAAGAGTCCTACAAAATCCATGCATTAATGAGCTGCAATTGGGGTTCTATCTGGTCAGCACTTCATTAACAAATTACTCATATGCAGGGAAAACACACCATACAGCTCATGGTCTGCATCACTGCTTGCCACCATATCTGGGAGTCCCTTTCAAGCAAGGCTGTGTGGGTGCAGAGCAGAATTGAGTGAAAACCCTCTTCCAGAGAGTTGCCTTGTCTCACCCTGTCCCTTCCCTACTACTGTCCTCTGGGAAAGCAAGATGCTCTTTCTTTCTCTCTCTTTCTCTCTTTCTCTCTTTCTCTCTTTCTCTCTCTCTCTCTCTCTCTTTTCATCAGGAAAGCACCTATTTTTATCTCTTCCACAACCACCCACAGAGTAGATGATACATTTTTCTTCACTTAGTGTGCAAGTTCCTTCATCAATGTGAGACAGACTGTAGTGAAGGAAAAGAAAGAAATCTTTAAGAGCAACCAAGATATTTAAGGAAAATTTCCTTCTAAGATCTTGATACTGTGTAAGTGCAAATAAACAAAGGGGGCTAAGGCAAATGCTAATATCCACTGCTGAACTCAAAAACCTAATATATTCCAGATATCTTTGACCATGATCTAACATTGCCCTGATAATTAAAGCAAGAACATTTAACTTGGTTACAACAATTTTGGCACATACATAATCATTCAGATTTCCAGAAATCCTGAAAACGCGCAGTTCTTTTGACTTTGGAGGTTTTAAAATTTGCAATTCACATCATTAATTTAGCTGTGGAAGTCCAACCATAGATGTTAAATTGGAAGACATTGACCTTGACCTCTTCATTTCAGTTTCACCAACTGAAAAGGAGAGATAACAACATTTACCTATCTCAGTGTCTTCTGCTTATTAATTGCTGCTTCTGAAGCAGATTGGCTATGGGAACATCATCCCTTGATGCTGCCCTTCTTACAGAGGAAGTTAAAAGCATTTCTTGTTGTTGGATATGCACGAAGCACTCAAAAGGAAATCACACCAGACTCGTTGGATGTTTCCAAAGAAAATACAACCACTCAGAAACATCTATTTCCTTTACTGAACCAGTAACAAACTTCATTTAGAGTTGTAAAGAAAATACAGGCAATGAGAACAGTGCAGGAAGGAGATATTGCCCTCTCCATTTGTTAACTAGTTAACTAGCACTGTAAAGGGTGTCTGAATGACCCTCCATACTTGCCCTCTATGGCATAACATGCTTTGAACAGGGACAGCTCTTCAGTTTAATGCACTATTATCCACACAGAGGAGTATGAATAGTAACAGAACTGAAACCAATGGACCAGCATAGAATTTACCGCAGAAGTGTCGTCAGTGTTATCTACTGACTTACCTCCCTAACTCCTTCTGTAGCAAATTAATGGAAATACATTTTCTTAAATGGAAGAATTCTGATAAAAAGGGATGAAAAAGAGTGAGCATGATATTTAAAATTGCTTAAATAGCAATCACATGAGAGGTATGTTTTCTAAAGAGGAATGTTTTACAGATAATCTGCTTTCACTTGAACATCTCCTGGGATGAGTCCCATGATGTTTGTCATTTGTGAAAATTGCCTTATGAAAACACTGAGAAACAAGGGAACCATTGGGTGAGATAAGCATCTGTTTATTTTAAGCTGGCAGTATTGCAATTTAAATGATTTCAGGAAAATATTAAATAATCTCCTTGAAGAACTTGCATTTCTGCAAAGATGAAAATGAGTATGATCCTATTAGAGACAAGGAAACCTAACAGATAATGCACACAATATGAAAACAATAATAAGTCCCACAATTATTCTGTGAGTTTCTAAAATGCTTTCAACCCACACACATCTTATCAGGACACTAATTCTTTAAATCACTTAAATACATGCACAAAGCCTTTCCAGAATATGTAAACGTATTTTCCTTTCTATACAAGCCTCTCGTTATTCATCTGATTGCATATGCTGGTGAAACACCAGTTAACACCAGAAAGACCAATTATCTCAGGAAGAGGTGGGAGAGGAAAAAGAAGAAATCCTCTGAGCATGATTCACTGCACATACAAGGAATCACATTTCCAAATATAGTGTGTTATTATTTTGATACTGTATGAAAAAACAAATACAAACTCTTAAATCCTGTGCTAAAGCAACAAAATACCCACATAGCCTTGCTTGAGACCACTTTGTGTCTCAGTGTCCTGGTTTATATTTAACAGTGTAGAAGAAACAGGTGAAGAAAAATCCACTATACTCCTAAAGAGCTACTTATAATATTCTGGCCAGAATTCATTATGTTCTGAAAAGACAAATGGTTTCAAGATTGCCACTTGCAGCCCATGATGGAGCTAAACTGCATGTATTCAGATGGATTTCTCTAGTGGTCCCAGTGAGAAACCATACCCTATTCCTCATATGCCTGATTATATAGGTATGGATAAGACATTTAAACCATGAGTCATTTAAAGCATTTGAGTAATGCCAAAATAAAACATTTGTATTTTTGATGTTATATTGTACAATGCTCTGCTGCATTTGAGTAGTCTGGAATTCAATTTCAGCATCTATAAAATGGTTATGGCGTTCACCTTTCCAGTACGAGGTGAGATATTTTGCTGAAACATGTCATTCAATGCAAGTTATATTCTAAAGCACTCCAAATTCTCACAGGAGAGTGGATAATATAATGAGATGGTATATATTAAAATATTGTGACACAACTTCTAGATTTTCCCTTTAATTTCTTTACTTTGTGATATTATTTCTGTTTCTGCTTTTATACCAATTTTTCTTCAGTACTGGATTGCATTAGATAGCATGTCCAACCCCCAGTTTGAATTAGACAAAACTGAAATAGAAAGAGGATTAAAACCATAATATTTTCAGAGACAGAAACTGGGTCACACATTAAAGCTTTCTCTAGGGTTTGTCAGAATGATAAAAATTAGGTTGAATTTATCACTGACTTGTTTGCAGTTTACTGATGTGGGGCAACAGTAAGGATAGATGGAGACATATGTGGGGTACTTCCATGACTTGAAGTCAAACACCATCAGAACTTCTATCAAATGGTAATGTCCTTGGGTGCCAAACATCCCAGGAGTAGACAGATGTACCATTATTGTCATTCAGAGCAAAACCTTGGGGATGGAGAGGCTCAAATCTCCCACAGTCATGCAGGAAATCTGCAGAAGAGGAGTGAACTGATCAGAAGTGTCAGGGTAGACATGCTACACGCTTTCTCCATATGGAGTGGCATCAGCAGGCTTATTCATACCAGCATGAAACTAGCCTATTTTTGGTTGCATAACTTCACAATGCAGGAAGAGGAATAATTTTAGGAAAATGTGAAGCAAGTACATGGTTTATTCTCTTTATGTTGAAAGTAATTCCTTTAGGGAGGAACAAAAGATTTTGGCATAAAAAAAACTACTTTTTGATTCTAGATACCCAGCTGAGTGACACATGTTCACGCACTTGAGGGGAGTCTTCTGCTACAGTAGAGTGCAAAAATAAGATAACAATTCACAAATAAATTCACATACATATTAAACCAGTCACCCCCACATCCCATCCTCATGATCCAATAATTATAATCTAGTAACGGAATATATATGGGATTATTTTTCCTAATAATTTTTAAACATGTATTAATTTGAAGTATTGTGTTATTTTGGTAAAAGGTATCAAAATACAGAAAAAGAATATTAAATTTACCATTTGAGAAACATTTTTTCTCCTCTTCTCAATCTTTGTTAGCCTTTGTCCAATGGAAAAGAAATCCACTGACATTTCAAGACATTATTATGTGGTTGTGTAGCATTTTAAAAAATAATATGCAAAGTAAAAAGAAAAAGCAAACATTTTGAAGAGGTGATTTTTGTAATCTGCTCTTCAGAGATGGCAGACCCCCAGACAAAGATTTTATGCAAATTTCTGGGTTTCCTCAGTGTTTTAATAAAGCAGATTCTGGACAATAACAAATTTTCAACACTTTTCTTCTAAGAAATTTCCTAAGACAGAAATTAAGAGAAATATGAAAAGAGAAGTTCCATGCTGCAAAATTACTGAAAAGCCTCAAGGATCTTCACCATCATCATATTCTGCAGTATTATACACTTGAAAAGAGCAGCTCTGTGGGACCTCAAATGCCATCCATCTCTTCCCTCTTCACTTGCACTGGCTCCTCCACTGTCAGTCTTCTACCTACCACATTCAAAAATACCAAACCACACGTAAAAGGAGACCATGAGCACATTTGATGTGCCTTACTAATGTTACAAGTGTTGTTCTTTAGAGTCTTCTGGAAATAATTCAAAAAGAGTTAAGTAGCTTCCAGACTTCCTCCAATGAAGCTGAGCCCCACCAACCAGTGCTTAGGTGGTAGGTGCACATCTTCAACATGCTCCTTGCTATCAGGGAAATGCCCTACCTGCTCAGAACTAGCACAATTGAGAGACCTACCTGCTACTAACCACTGCTGTCCTCAAGGAGCTCAGCTCAGCAATGGCAAGGTTTGACTACAAGCTAAGCTGAGATCAGCTAGACACAAGACCATGCCTTGAAGGAGTATTCTTTTTTTAGAAAGGTCCATGCTTTGGATTTCATATTAAAAGCAGAACACCAATTGTTTTCAGTCATAGCTAGTAAATTAAATTAAATGAACTATACTACTTTTTTATACTTCATTGTGTTAACTGCACAGAGATGCCAGTGGGCTGGTATTATGTTAAACATTGCTTTAAACAGCACTAAATCTGACTGAGTGCCTCCTGGAAAATACCAGCAACTGAGAAAACACTAACATTTAGCACGATGATTGCTAATATGTCTTATTCTCTGGCTCTGCTCTCATCATTCAGCTCAAGCCTTTGGTTTCTAGGAAACATATTGCAACTTCCACCCATAGCTCCTCAGCACATGTTACTTCTGAGATTAAGTAGGATTTCTCATCAAATCTTGGCCAGATCTTAGGAAAACTGAGGCTCCAACCCTGCTCCTTCCAAAGGACTTTTAAAGTGGGGCAATCTTAGCAAGTTCTGCTGAATCTGTTAATTTGTAAATGCTCTCCCCATCCCCCCCAACAGGGTAAATATGAAAGCAAACTCTGCCTCTCTTGGCTCCTTGTAATTGAGAGGAAATGTTTCCTCAATCATTTCTTCAAATTAACTCTTTTTACCTCAAATGCCTTCTTCAACTTGCCTTGACAGTAGTACACCACCTGATGTTTTTTGACTAGGCTAATTGCACTTTGATGCCTCACAGCAGCTACCTAATCATCCAAATCAAAAGTACATTATTTGGCATAATAAACATGAGGTTGGATTTATTAGTCTGCTAGCCCTGCCAAGAACTCAGCAACTCCAGAAACTGGCTTTCTTACATACATGCCTAAATACTGTCTTGAGACTAACTTCAAGCAGCCAGTTTTTGAAGCTGCAACTAGTCCATTTGAGGACCAGTGCAAAGCTTGGAGGCAGTGATACTGAAAGTCTGTCTCCCAAAATACAAAAGATTGTGTCAATAAAAGGCAATATCCCATCTCTTCTAGAACCTTATTTCCTTCAGTGTCCACATTTCCTCCATCCACCTGTTGTGATCCTTGGCATGGACCAGGTTAACACCAGGGTGATGCTGGCTTAGGTCACATCACTGAACCTGCTCCTCACCCTGGCCTTTTGGAGGTTTCTGCTCCTCTTCCATGTGTGAAGACAGGCAGATTGCTTCAGAGAAGTTTGTCATCTGAATATTTCCTTTGGCGGTGCTGGTGGAAGTGCCATGAAAGAGAAGTCTGGCTTCCACAGGAACATCCTCTGTGCATCTCAGAAAGAGTTTTCACAAGCTGCTCAACAGAGAGAAAAAGTAAGGAAGCAAGACGGTTTTCATGTTTAATACTGTGGTATTGCCACAATTGCAGGTACTGCCAGGTAATCATATACTGCTCCATTCTTTCTCCTGCTCCCAGCAAAAATCTACAAAGCAATGGGTGAGGAGCCAAGTGGCAGCAGAAAAACCTACCTGATGTGCAAGCAAGAGTTTGTAAAACCCTTGAATTACTGAAACTGCTTAACTTGACAGTTTGTGGGAATACACCAGGAAGAGACCTAAACAGCTTAAATGCCTTACCAACAAATGCTAACTCAGCCTCAGATTCTTGTCTGGTAGATTTTTACAGGCAGATAATCTAAGCAAGAGAGAAATATATTCAGAATTTCAAAAGTGAGTGCACAGATGTCAGATGGGTAAAAATAAAACATAATCAGGCTTCTTGTTATTTGCAAATTTAATGTAAACAATGTAAACAACCAAAACAAAGCATACTTTATTTCACGTTGGAAACCATGCTTTTGTTCTGATTGGATTTCAATTTTTAAGAATACTAGCAATAACTTTCAGAGCGTTATGAATTTTTTCCTTAGGTTAAATTGCTGAATGTGAGAAGGACACGTAACAATCACTGAGTCTTACTATTTATCTTACTATTATATTTACTATTGCACATGAATCTCATTAAATCTCTATCTCAGAATTGTTTGTAAACGGAATGGCTTACAAACCTTAATGAGGCAAAACGGGGACATCCCATGCTGTAGTCACTCCAAAAATCAATTTCTTCCAGGGAAGCTGTCGACATAGGGACAGGTGATATCTGTTCTGAGTATTTTAATTTCCTGCCTTGTAATTCCCAGCAGTAAATTTTGATGAGATACAGATGATGGTAATGACTAATAGTTCTGGGGTATTTGCTTTAAGATGATAATGTTTATTTCTTTGCCTTTATTACTAAAGTTTATAAATACCAGCATTTAAGTTCAATTATATTGTTTCTTTTCTAGATGGAAGGCTGAGGCTGTCCTTTTACAAATGCCATGAAAACAGCTTTTCTTTTTTAATAATTTGAAAGCATTTGCAGACTTATTCTATAGCTTTTCCTCACATTCTTTTAATTTGATTTACACACTGAAACACAAGTGACACGAAACCCTGTTTGTCACATACAAGATGTGTCACTGAATGAATCAAAAAACCAGGCATCATCTGTTTTACATCTATAACTGCGCCCAAGCAGAGTAGCCTTGTTGGGAGACACTGTGTGACAAGGTAAGTGGCTGCATCAGCATCTTAAGGAGTCATATAACAATTAGCTGCACCTTTCTGTGGCAGCTTATTGTCAAGCTGCACGGAGAGTGAAAAATTTGAAAGAGTCTCAATAGCAGTTGTAAAAGTGAAAAATTCAATGGGAAACACCATGTCTGCTCTGTACCGTCCTGACACCATGCTTTGAAAGTTCAAGCAATATAGCACTATTCTTTCAGGGAAAAGATGAAAGCATCAGGCTTAGGTGAGAGAAAACACAGTTTCCATCTCTAAGATCCCTGCAGAACTGCTGCAGCTGTGGGAGAAAACTGCTTCATTTATCCTCTATTAAGAAGCTGGTAAGGCAAACTTTGAAAACAAAAAAAAACCCCAAACAAACAAACAAACAAAACCAACAACAACAAAAAAAGACTTTTCAGAATCAAAATTTTTTCCTGTATTGAAGCAAGCGTGGTTTCCCTCTAGTTAAAAGTCAGTTTTTTCAGGGGTTTTGGTTCTTTTTGGGTGTTGTTTTTCTTTTTTTAGGGTGGTTTTTTTGGTTTGTTTGTTTGTCTTTTCCCTATTCAAAGTTACTGGTCCCTGCATCTTTGCTAAAAATTCCATATAATTAAAAAAACCCCCAATCTGGTAAATAAAGTAAATATTCTTCTGAAATTATTTTATAAGACAGAAACAAAGCAAGTATATTTGATTAATGAGTTCTTACAGATGAGCGGAATTTTCACCCCAAAAAAATCTTTGTTCCCCTGTAGTCAGAATTATTTTGTGGGTTTTTTTTTTTGCTATTTGAAGTTACTAGAGCCAAAAATCTTTGTAGCCTTTTACAGTGAGTTCAAGCTGAGAACAACTCAAATGCTCCCTGCTAGCTTCAGGGTCTCAAGCAAAAACGAAACTCTTCTAAAATACAAGTGCTATTCTAAGAGGTAACATTCAGTTGAGCAGTTCATTGGCCACACTAACTGAGCTGGAAAGAAGACTTTAAATCAATGGAGCCCTTAAAACTCTGTGAATGCAAATACTTAAGAAATGGATAGGCATTAAGTGTAAAAAGTGAATTCTATGGAGCTGTCATGCTGCAGGTAAAGCCAACTCAGAAGCATTTGCTTTGGGAACAGACACAGCAGTATTGGAGTAAGGGCCTTCCTTTACCCAAGGAAATAATGGGAGACAGACAGCATGAGCAGGAGCATAGCTGGCAATGTACATCAGCTATGATCTCAGAGGAGTCTGGAGGTGAGAGAACTGTTTAATCTCCTTCTTTCCCAGTTTAGCTCCTTTGCAGAAGCAGCCAATCAGGGAGCTGTGTAATACTAAGTCTGATAAAAGATATCTTCCTGCTGGGTGCTGGGCTCTCTCCAGTTAGGAAGCAGCAAGAAGCCACTGGGCTTTGTATTACCCATCAGGTCTGGTTTACACAATGTTTTCACATAAAGCTGTAAACACCTGCTATTCAGGCCCCTTTACTCACAGATACATTTTACTTTTCATTCATACCTTCTATTAGTGTAAAAAGTGTGGATCGTACTCTGCCTCACCTTGTGCAGAAACACCAGCTCTTTTCTCTCCCGTCACCCAGACAGGGATTTGGAGTCCAAACATTCACCTGCTGAAGGATGTCAGATATACGTGGTTCACTTCAAAAAGCTGAAGAAAAAAAAGTTGAAGAAAGCAAATATCATATTGGGTTGGCCAAAGGGCTTCTCCCCACTGTTTCCCTGCCAGAGAACAGTGTTAATCCGTGGCATTTGAAAGGGAAAAGAGATTTTAGAGGAACTGTGACAAAGTAGGAACTCCATTTATACATGCATTATTCCTCTAAAGCTAATCTCCAAAAGCCTTCCATAAAAATTAAGTGCCTGACATCTCTACAGTTGGTAAACTGTCAGGGCTGATTTAATGAATTACTTGCTTTTAAAGCTCTGCTTCGAAGCACGGGGATTCTGGGCGAACCTTCTCCATAGCTCCAGTATTTATTTCAAAAGAGGAATTCCACACGGGCTGGTCGTATTCCTGAAAAGTTTTGGTGCACGTCGCTGTAACCCGCGGCTCTGGGGACCACGCGGTTCGTGCTGAGGGACCACTGGCAGCCGCTGCCTCTCCCACCCGCGGGCGGGCTCGCCGCGGGCCGCCCCTTCGCGAAGGGGGCTGTGAGGGGGCCGGGGGCACTGAGGGCATCGCGGCCGCCCCGCCTGCGGCTCCCCCCGCACGCCGCCTCGGCACCGCGCCCCAATCCCCGCACAGCGATGCTGAGCGGATTACGGGCCGGCACTCTGGCGGCTGCCTGCGCTCCCCAGAGCCGCCCTGCCAGCCGGCAGCCTCGCCCCGCTCTCCGGGCCCGGACCGGCCCCCGCGGATCCCACTCCGCAGGCGGCAGCATGCCCCGGCCCGGGGCGCCGCCGGGCTGCTGCGGGGCGACCCGCGGGAGGGGGCTGATATTGGCGTGAGCGGGGCCAGCGGGACCCCCTGCCCGCCGCGGGTGAGCGCGGTGCGGGCAGAGCCGCGGGGCTGCCGTGAGCGCCTGCCGGGCAGCCGCGGGGCAGGGCGCCCCCCGGGGCGGAGGGGACCGACCGGCCCCCGGGCCCCGGCCCGAGATGGTGCTGCTGTCGGGGCACGGGGAGCAGCTGCCCGGGGAGCGCGTCTGCCCCGCGCCCGCCAAGGAGGCGCCCGGAGCCGAGGCGGAAAGCAGCCCCCAGCAGGGCACGGAGGGGGTTGCCGCCGAGGGGCCGGACGAGGAGGAGGAGGAGGATGAGGTGGAGTACGAGGAGTACGAGGACTTCTCCGAGCTGGCCGACACTTGCAGCATCGCCTCGGACGACTCCTTCTACCCGCCGGTGGGGCTCGAGGACGACGACGAGGACCGCTGGTCCCAGGACGGGGACGAGCGCGACAGCCCCGAGGCGCTCACCCTCTTCCGAGCCTGCTGCACCAACAACAGCATCGTGCTGAAGGCGCTGATCCGCCAAGGCCCCGAGGAGGAGGAGGTGCGGGAGGCAGACCGCAACCGGCGGGTGAGCATCCCGGGAGCGCCCCGGCCGGGGGGACATCGGCTCGGCTGTCGCGCCGCCTCCGCTCCGTGCCCTGGGGCAGTGTCGGGGCAGGGGGGCGGGGGCAGCCGGGCATGTGTTGGGTGACACCCCTGTCATTTGCTGGGGGGCTGCTCTGCAGCCCCGCGGGGTACGGAACCCCAAGCAGAGAGAAGCAGAGGATGGCGTGAGGCTTCGCCTTGCTACGCGTGACTTTCCACCTTTGGCTAAGGAAGGGTCCCGTTTGTGGGATGAGAGGAAGGTTGAGATTCCAGTTTTCCCGCCATCAGTTTTGAATTGGGTTTTGTTTTCCTATAATTTATTGGGGAGTGTGAGTGGCGTCACTGGTAATGGTTGTGTTCAGCACCACTAAACCCTTCCTCTTTTCTGGGCTGTCCATCCCCTGCAGTACTTCACACTGTTCCCCTTGGAAATTTGAGCAACTCATAAAAGTTTGTGGGTTTACTTTGTTTTTGTTTTTCCACTTTCTCTCCCCACAAAATATGAGGTTGCTTCTGATTCCTAGAGTGCCAAGCAAGGCTTGGGGTATTGCTGTGCTAAAATCAGAATTTTCAGAGTTCTCCTGATATTTATTTTGTTACTGGTAAACTGTTTCTGGAGTTTGTGTCAGGACAAGGTTTGTAGTTCAGTTTTTGCCTCTTACTTAGTTAATTACAGGGACAGAAGTGCATTCACTAAATCATAAGGTAAAACCTTGGGAAAAGTGGGTTGGGTAAGTGGGACATTTGAACAGCAATATTGAAGATTAACAACAGCTATTACTTTGGTTTATGTTAAAACTAAGAAATTTTTGTTTTTCGTTTGCATAAGCAAACTGCAAAAACATTTCTCTGACTAGTCTGTGACAGGAGTGTTATGGAAGAAAGCCTGTGTTATGTTAATAGGGCAAGTGGCTTGTATATTGTAACAACATGAGTGGTCTTTACATCTAAAATAATGCAGTAATTTGTGTTTGATGCTGTTTGGAGAGGGGCTTTTCTTGTGTCTTAGATGTATAGAGTTGTAGTATTTTTCCTACAAATGTCTTTATTTCCTTCCAGAGCATTGGTTTTAATACAGATTTTTAGTGATTTGCTTTACTGTAAATTTCTGAAAAAGATAAAAAGTTGCATTAACACATCTAAGGGTGCAACCTATGGCATGAGAGTGGGAATGAGCGGTGAAGGACAGAAATAATTTAAATCAACTCTTCTGCCCAGGCCAAGATACCATATGGCTATACTTTAGTTGGTAACACATGAGATCCAAATGTACCTTACAGGAGATTTTGAAGGTTCTGCAGATATACCTATCCTGTACGTTAGTTCCGTGCCTGAGCTGGAGGCCAAACCCCCCCCTCCCCCGCACAAGGTCAGGTCTGGGTTTGGGCTCCAGCTGCTGCTGAGGTTTGTTGATTGAGTGTGATGCTGCAGGAGTTTTGGCCCCACCATATGTATGGCATAAAAGACCAAGTGCCCCACAGCTGTTCTTTGTAAAAAGGTGGCCTTCCTGCCCAACAGAGGGGAAGCAGCTGGCTTTGAAGCTGCAGGCATCTCATATCAGGGCTGGGGTCCTGCAGACCTGAGTCAAAGGGTATGAAAAAGTTAGTTAGGCATCAGCCCATCATCCTGCAGCAGCTCCTTGGCAGAGGTGATCAGGTCAGGGTTCTGAAAACTGTGAATTTACCTGTTTGGACAGCCCTTCCCTTCACCACCGCCTTCCCAAAAAAAGGAAGTAGCTCTTTATCTCTCCAGCTCACAGAAAGGAAACAAAATTGTAGCTTGAACCCAAAAAGAAAGTTTCTCTTCTTTTTTCATACTGGGGGGAAAAAAAGTATTCTTAGGCATATATTCCATTTGACCTGCAATTAAACATTGTCATCAAATTCTATTTTCTTCATTTTTAAATGAAAACAAACTAAAACAAGTTCTGGAGTTCAGCGACTTCTGAAACTATAGGAATTATGTGGGAGATATGAGTTCAGTTTCTCTCTCTGCCTCCCTCACAGTACCCTAATCACAGTGGTTCAGAGCAGGGCAGTCTTATCTTTTCCAAACAGATGTGAATAGGATGGGAAAAACCTTTTGACCAAGAAGCTGAAACTTCAGGTGTGACTGCAGTACTAATGTCCCCTCCAGGACATCAGGGCAAATTCTCATTATTTTGCAAAGGAAATTTTTTTAGAGAACTTTTACTTGACAAAAGGTAAGTTTTGCTCAGGTCTTTCATTGTCCTTTCTGTGGATTTTGGTAGCTCTTGAATTTGAATATAAAGTCATCAGACATTATCCATAAAAATAAACCATCTTTGCTGCCACAAAGTAACAGAACAAGTTATATACACTGGTCCTGCTAATGAAAGTTCTTTGTTACTCAAAATTGTAGTTTCAGCATCTTCTCTTGCCAGGATGATGTTTGTTCACAATGCTATCTTGCATGCATTTATCAGAAAGTTTCTGGGTTTCTGGGTTTTTTTTTACACTGTGAGCAAATAAGCTGAACTTTTGCTTCTTCTAAGTTTTGTTTCTTTTCTGTGAGGCAGGAGAGAGAAGGAAGGTTAACTTGCTTTTTGAGAAGTGGGATGGTGAAGGGAGGGTGGTTCAACAGATTATATTGACTGTTTTTGTGGCAGGTGGTTGGATCCCCCCAGGAGAGGGTGCTTACTTGATTTCCTGGGGGCTGCTCTCCCCCGGTCCCCC
>JAWWEU010000081.1:79697977-79773035 GCA_035583155.1 Acropternis orthonyx | reverse complement strand
TTGTCTCTTCATT
Source organism: Acropternis orthonyx (assembly GCA_035583155.1). Classification (NCBI taxonomy): domain Eukaryota; kingdom Metazoa; phylum Chordata; class Aves; order Passeriformes; family Rhinocryptidae; genus Acropternis; species Acropternis orthonyx. The sequence goes on along the minus strand of JAWWEU010000081.1, from coordinate 79,773,022 downwards.
CTAATTAATATTCCATCTTTGGCAAGGTTTTTATTCTTGGAGATGTTTCTTTGTACCACTTCATGTTTTCCCTGTCCCGATCTGATAACCTGTGGTAATTAAACTCGGTTCACAAAATGTAACATGAAGAAGAAACTTCCAAATACCCTAAACTGGGTACAAACAGCCCACTTAGTTTTTAATCATTTTTACCTTGTCCCTAAAGTGTAAATGCGTAAATTTAAGATTTGTAAGGAATTATTCCTGAAAAAGCTGGATCTGGAGGTAACCTTACTTATTTTCCTTCTTCCTTTTTATCAAAATACATCAATTGTCTCTTCAGAGTCAATTTGCCAGGGCTGGATAGTGGCTTTTTGTGTCGTTTCTTCAGAAACATATTTTCCCCATACTCTGTTTGTGAACTGCAGAACCTCCTGCCAGGCATAAGTTTTCATTAAATTCACCTTCCTGCAGTAAACCAAACCCCAAACATGTGATTTATTAGTCACCACATGTAGCCTGAAGATCTGTACCTTCCCTGTCTCGTTTTCATTACTGTCAAGACGACAACAGTTTATATATCATTGTCTGCAGAGGACCCCCAAAGGGCTGATCCCCTGATCTTCTGTGGCATGCTGTCTGTATAGGGGATCCTGAAAGACTGGCTTGGTACTGCTGATTTCCTCTCCTTGCCCAAGCTAATACTGAAATACTTGGAAAATATCTATGACATAATAACATAATAATTGTTCATCATGCAGGGTGGCCTCTTATTCATTACTGTTTGTGTATAATTGTTCATCATGCAGGGTGGCCTCTTATTTGTTACTGTTTATGTATTTACCTGTCTCAAGCTAGCAGTAGATAGGGATTTGAAAATATAGATGGGAAAACAAGATCATGGCTCTGGTGAAATTTCCTGACCCGACTAACACTATAGTATCATCTAGACAATGTAGCACTACTTTTCACTGCGTTACACGGGGGCTGGTTCTGCTTCCTTACTACCCACATTTCTAGAACTTCAGATATTTGTATGTCATAATTTTAACATCCCTTAATATCAAATTTTGCCTGGTGATTGGGATTATATATACACTCAGAAAGACAGATTTTCAAAATCTGGTGTTACCTAACTGCAGAATGCAAGCACATTTAGAAATTTGCCATGACAATAGCAAAGGCATTAAGAGATGAGAGAAAGAAATGAAGGCAAAGAACGTTCCCTTGCCAGATTGAAAATAATCACTACAGCTGATCTGCAGAAAGGTTTTGTGTTAACCTTCCATGTTACATAGAGTGTATTAGTAGGGATTCTGTAAGTCAGTGTTTTAGAGGTGATCTAGGTGTGAGAATATTCTGCTACAGTCTTTTTCAGCTTTTCAATTTTTATGTCATTGTTCAATGACACTTCTGTCCAGTTCCATAGGTAACTATGGAGATAACTGTGGAAACGTTTCTCTGAATGCAACCCAGACTTGTTTATGTGCTGCACACTGTGAATGGGTGTTTGAGAATGGCATCACTCACCCAGTTTCCTTATGGGACCCGTGCTAGTATTTGAGGCATCAGACATGTCCTGTTGGTTTCCTTGCCCTATGCTGCAGACTGCTCCTCAGCAAGGCAAAGTAGTCCATGTCTCTGGACTACCACAACAAAACTTCTTCAGGCAACTCAGCCAGCCTTATCCTTCATGGTCTTCCACAGAGAGATGCACAGTGAATCCTCTGTGGAGCTGACACCTGAATTTGTCTTTGCCAAAGGGCTAGGCTTCTGAAATTGCAACTGGTTGTGAAGACAGGGAGCTGGTGGTTCAGCTCCCATTTTCTGGGTGAGGGAACATTGTGCTGGATAATACTTTTCTAAAAAGTCATGTATCACAAAAAAATGCCAGAGCTTGTTTAACAGTGCATTAACCTGTTATATTATTTTCACAGTGCTAACTGGTAAAAATAAAAGTCCAGCATTTGTGGTGAGGGATGAGCCCTGTCACATGTTGCTTTTCAGTTTTCCATCACATAGCATAAGTCATCCCGTGTCAGAAAAAAAGATTTGAAGAATGTGATCTGCTGCAGTGCTGGGAAGTCTTTCTTTTAATTATTATTTTCATAGATAGTTTCAGTTCCTTCATATTATCTTATACAAGGTATTCTCATGGGAACAATTGTATTAAAACTTAACATCATGACACTAAACCATGAAAGAGAATTTTTGAGGGTAAAAGTACTTTTAAAAAGACCCTAATGGCAAAAGTAATTTAATTTAATCCTTCAAAAAGTACAGAAATACCCAAATACAGTAAAGAATGTCCCTTGAAATACATGTTTGTGCTTAAAAAGGAAGTGAGTAAGGCAAGGGATAGTAGATGTCAAAATACAGAAGCTGATCAAAACAGTTTGGGAACTCTTCAAATACAATAATTACAGCTTAAGGGAAGCCATCAGAAAGGAGCAGGTGGAGCATGGAAAATATAAAGTCAGCTGGCTAAGAGGGAATTTGGTGAGCTAGCCAGAGCATAGGCCAGATTGATACAAGCAGGCACTCAGAGGCATTATTAGAAGAGTGTGGGCAGGTTAGGTGTCTGCCTGCTCTTGTCTGCATTCATCTGGAGTGCAAGGCAATTAATGCCTTTGTAAACCTGGCACAAGAAGATATCCTTTAAGATAACTTAACTGAAGAAAAAGTGTATGCATGGAATGTAATTTCTATGGCATAAAAAGAACAATTAATAAGGACCATGAGGGTGTGTAGACATAAAGAATGGAAATACAAGTCTTTAGCAGACTGCTGGAAATGCATGGCAAGAACCCACTGCATCCTCCATGGAGTTAAGTAGTAAGATACATTCTGTACTTAATGTCAAAAGCAGCATTAGCTAACAGATGTAACTCTTGTTGAAATGGATAGATATAGATTTGAGGACCACACATGAGAAAGTTGTACAAGTTTAATCTAGTTTCAAGTGATGCAACTTTTAGAGAAAGCAGACAAAGAGTAGCTTCCTTGAAGAATTTTGACAAATTGCTTAATGCAAAGTGAATGGAACAGGAGGAATGGTTTTAGTCTGACAGCAGCCCAGAAGTAAAGGTCATATCAATCTTTCATTCTTGTTTAAGCAGTGTTTCATGTTGGTGTCTTAAATCAAGAATGTGGACTTCCAGACCTCCTCAGAGATGGAAGGATGTTCCTGGTTACCCAGGTGCAAGTTGACTCCAGATGTTAAAAAACATAGCTACTTTTAAAACCTAATGATAGTCTAACAAGGCTGGTTGTCTGGAAAATCTGTCATCAGTGATAATGACAGATATATAATGGTGTTTTTAATATAACATATGACCTTGGGATGCCTTACTGCCTTTTTCTGGGAGAATATTTAAGCTTTATTTCATGGTGTACAAAGTGACACTGCTAATTCCTTCATCTCATTAGGAAATAAAAATTTATATTCTCATGAAGGATTTACGCAAGAAGGAATACTGGCAACTAATTTCCTCTTGTAAAGGTTCCCAAGATTCCTCAATAAATTTTCAGGAAAATTTTTTTGAGAAATCTTAGGAACTTAAAACAGATAGTGCTGTTACAAACCATCTGATTGCTCTGAAAAAGTGGGTCCTGTTGCATTTCAGTAGCCTGTAGGAGCTACTGGGTGTCAAGTATGCTGGGAAAGAAAGCATGTCCTAAAGCACCCAAATTCCGAAATTCTTCAGCTCCAAGCTAAGTACCAGGAAGTCAACATATGTACATCATCTGTCAAGGCTTTAGGTGTCAAGGCAAGAGCTCTGAGGAAGAAAGAATAAATGTTCCTATCTTAGGCACTGGGTTCAAAGCTGTCTGCTAAGAAGTACCACAGGAGTGGTGAATCCAGGTGGCAGCTGTGAGGGACAGCAGGGCTCCAGTGCCACATCCCTCAGCATCACCCAGAGCTTAACTCTCTCGTGCTTTGGTCCTGCTGGTGCTGAAAGCGGTGGTGTGAGCTGTGGCTCTTGGAGGCTCAGAGTCAATGCTGACAGATGGAAAGGCAGGGATGGGGCTGCTCAGCCCCTTGTCAGGGAGTTTCCTTTTCAGAGGTGTGAGACTTGCTTGTTTTTCACTCAGTCTGGCTTGTCACTGGGTTTCAAGGGGCATTTCAAACAGAGTTTTGGAAGAGGCATTAATGTTCACATTGGTGTGCAGCACAGAAACCACTTGTCATCTTACTAATTGTAGTCACACAGTCTTGTGTGTGTGCTTGGGAACATAACCTATGAAAATAAGTAATACCAAATGTTGAACAAGGAGTGCAGTTAATCAAATTATCTGCTAGGATCTATCCAGACATTTCAGCAGGTACTGTTACATACAGAATCTGTCCTACTACTCAAGAAGAGAGAGACTGGAAGATTAAAAAAGCAAAACTCCATTATGTATTTTGGAAAAGATTACTGTGTAATGGAGACCAAGAAAAATCAGCTGTTTTACTGTAATACTGCTATATGTTGGTGTACTTCATCTTCACAGAGGAGAAAGATAGTGATGCTGAGTAGTAACTTGTATGACTTTACAGGTGTTGGTTTCTTACTGCCAGATGAGCCTAATGTCCATCAGGTTTCTATTAAATTACATTTCATTAAAACACATATTTCTTCCTCTAAAGTGAAGTAATACATAATCACCAACTAAAATTCAGTTAATTTTAACATATAGATAGATTTGGAAGGTGTAAGCAGCCTTTTACTTGTAGAAAATCTTGCTAGATGAATATGGGGTGTGTGAGCTTCTTGCCAGAGGAAACCATCCCTGGCATGAGAGCAAATTTGCAGCTGAGCTCATGTCCAGCCTGCTCAGGGGTAACCTCTCTGGTGTGGACCAGTGATGAGCACACAGACAGCACTTGGCCCAGATTTTCTCTGAATCCCAAGTCGTTTTCCTAATTCATCACTGGTTTTTAGGCTTTTCCATTCAAAGTGCCCAAACTAGCAACATTTGTTGTGTTATGGTTTTGAAAATCACACTGCTACTAAAGTTGGTGCAATACCTATTTGCTGTATACTTATTTCAAATGTGACAAGATAGCTTTGAAGTAGGATAACACAGGTCATAAGATGCTCCAGTTTTTTCAAAATTGGTATTTTTGTCATTAATTTTCATACCATTTCCAGTTCTTACACTTTGCTTATACAAGTTGTTATGTTCTGGTTAGGTTCTTTGGGTTTTTTAGCAATTGACAGTATATTTGCTGCTCACAATTTCCCCACATATTCTTTCTATATAGTTTATCATTGCACTGTGGAATTAAGTTTATCTTTTGTGACTGAGGTAGAGTTGCACTAAAAACTAGTGGTAGATTTACTAAAAACTGCTGGTAGATTTGTTTTTAATTAGAAAAGAAAATCTCTTGAGAATGTGACAGCAATGAACAATTCCCATACTGGAGACAGGAGTTCACCTTTAATGTTTTCATAAATAAAATTTCTCTCAAAAGGTTGCCCTTTTAAATTATTTAAGATGTTATGCCACATAGATTTGAGTTTACCCATTTCTAAGAGTTCCTTAATTAAAAACAAAAATGGAAACTCTCCAACCTGGGTTAAATATAATCCTTTAGCATACTCAGTGTGTCACAATAAGAAATTATCAAGTACCATAGGAAGAGGATAGTTGTCACAGAGTCTGTGGTTGCACATCTGATGGTGAATTAGCAATTCAAATCATATCTACTGTGGGGAAAAAGCCACTATGTGGAAATAGTTCCCATTTTTCAATTCTATTATTTTCTCTTATGTCTGTTAAATTCCACAGGGAGCAATTTCAAAGCAAGCTGATGCAAAATGGGAATGACTCACGGTTGGGTTTTTGTTGCTTTACACGTTTCAGATGTCTAACATCCTGAGCCTGATCTGGTAATAGCCCCTCACATGTGAGGGTTGGGATATTTTTTTTTGGTCTTTTGCCTCTTTGAGGCCTTTGTCTTTGGGATAGCCCATGTGTAGATAGGCCAACTGCTGGCAACAAGGGATGCTGCCAGCAGCCACCGCAGCTCAGAACGGGGCCCTCGGGCAAGTTTTGAAGCTTTGTTTCTATCACTGTGGAGGGATGGCCTATGCATAAGCCATTGTTATTAGTTTTCTGAAGCAGAAAAGTGGCACATAGCAGAACATATTCAATCTGTTCATAAAAGCATCCTTTCAGGGTTTGGATTTTTTCTTTTATTTGGCTTTTTTTGTTTGTTTCTTTTTTCCTTTACAAAACTTAGATATCTTGGTATGTGTAGGTAATAGTAAGAAAGCTTAGCTCACCTGTTTGCCATTTGATTGGGAAACACAGGAAGGGTAGCCATGTATTCATAAGTATCTTCAGGTGTGGATGAAAGAAAAGGGAAGACTTTGAAAAGTGGGAGGGTATTTCTGTGTATCTGCAAGTATGACATGGGCTTGACAAAGGTTTCAAGAGAAGGCAGAGTCAAAGCTCAGCTCCATAATGGAGTTAATTTAAAATATTTTTCTTTCTACAGAGAAAGATTTTCTATAAAGAGCATGAAATAGCTTGTTAGACAAAGGGTGTAGGATAACAAGTATTGGCCCATTTTGGAAAACGAAATACCACAAATATTAATGAAATCTTAATGTTTAGACCTACAGAGTCCTTCTAAGCTAGTAAAAAATACAAGCATAATAGAGTTTTCTGGTTTCACTGAGACAAGCTGTAGTCCCTAGTAAATGCCTAGGTGCATGGAGCAACAGCAGCCAGAGCAAACCTCTGTCTGGGAAGTAATAGGCTATTTTCCTTGCTGTGTTCCAGACACTTTGTGGACACTGCTGTGTTAAGCAAGTCCTATCTGCAGCCAAAACTGGGCAGCATAACCATGTCAAAGACACTGCTCTGCCACGCTGCCTCAGCAGAGCTCCCCATGCAGAATTGTCAGCCTGGAATAAAACACACAGTGTTAGTGGAGGGCAGCCTGGCCAGCAGTTTGAGCAGGGAGTGAAACCATTTACCATTTCATGGGTGACAGAGAAGGCAAACACTTATTTTTCAAAGTCCCTGGGAACAGAGTGAAAGCATCTTTCTTGTACCCCAGGGACAGGTGCAATCCTCCAGGTGGAGGCTGTCCCACAGCCTGCAAGCAGTGTCTGTGTGGAGGGGGTCCAGTGGGTCTGGGATGCCCCATTAGCCTCCTGCTAATGGATGGAGACCACACGGTGCTGCATCCTGGTGTAATTTATGTCGGGTGGGACTGAATCTTCCTTGCCATCTATTTATGGTGGTGCTTTCTTTTGTTTTACTGCACTGATGCTGTATGGCCTGAGGGCATTTTGCAGTCTGGAAAATTCTTCCTCTTGTGAGGACGCAACAGGGATGCACCATGCGTGAAGATACCCATGAGCAGAACTGCCTACGGACTAGGAACTTGAACTGAGTACTAGGTACATGATAATCTTGTTAGTACCTCACTTGAATTAAAATAGCAGGTAGTCAGTTTATTGCAGTCAGATGCATCAGTGCATTTGCAATGCTTATCTTCATGAAACTTCCCATGAGGTGTGTGGGATCCATTACATATGTGTGGAAAACTCCCTGCAAATCAAGATAATTGTGACAGGTAAGAGCTGCTTCTCCAAATTACAACTGTGACAATAAATATAGTTGCCTGAAGACTTTGAAAAATTTGCATTTGAGTTTTAAAAATATAATCAGATATCATACTCCATTCGCACTATACATTATCTCCCAATCATCCTGTTAGTGATACATGAAGCAAACATTGAATTATTTAATACTCAGCCATTTTAGAAGGAGTAAGTTTCTAAAGCTCCTGAAAAGAGGTTGTGGTAAGGTGAGAGTCAGCCACTTCTCCCAGGTAACAAGTGATAGGACAAGGGGAAAATGGCATCAATGGTTAAGCATTGGAAGAGGCTGTCCAGGGAAGCAGCATGGTCACCATCCCTGCAAATGTTAAAAAAACGAGTAGATGTGACACTTCATGATATGGTTTGGTGAACATGATGATATTCACTTGAAGGTTGGATTTGATCATCTTAGAGGTTTTTTCCAACTACAGTGATTCTATGATTCTGGTATCAGCATCCCAGGAAAAAAAAAAAGGATGAAAAAAAAAAAAAGAGATGGTGAATAAATGTCAGCCTTTCTTTTAAAATTAATCACCCAAATTATTTTCTTTTAAGGCACGAGATTATGAAATGTCTTTCACTTGCTATTGCCATTTTTTCTTTCTTTAGGCATTTTTAGCTTGACCTAGTTTATGCTTATTACAGTCAGCACAGCTGATTTATGAGCAGAAGCTCCATTCACAGATGGGTGCAGGCAGAGCTGAGGTATTCAGGTGTACATCCATGGAATTGTTACTGTGCATTTCACAGATCACAAGCATACAGTAAACTTACTGTCCTCTAAGGATCTGAGTTCCAGCAAGGAAAAAAAAAAAACCTGGAGATTTCAAGTAAGGCAACACTGTTCCCCAGAACTTCTCATATCTCAGGTCTAACGCTTTCTTTTCTGCTGTTGTTAAAACTTTGAACAGCTCTCAGGTGTCAGCAAAAAGTACTGTCCTCTCTCTTTGGAGCTTTAATACCTGATGCTGTAGTAGGTACATAGACAGTAACCATGTGGCAAAATAGGTTAACATTGCCAAATAAATGTCATATATATGTGTGATCCAGTGATAGACATCACAGAGAGGAAGGATTTTAAAAACACAGGGGCTCCTTTAGTGTCAATGGAAAGAACGAGTGGGTTGTGGCAGCAGAGTGAGGTGAGGACCACGGGCTTCAAGGTGTACTGCTTAGAGGGAACCACAGCCATTGTGTTTAAAGACTTCAGCATCTCTGTACTGTCATTATTCTTTGGGCAAGTTGGGTGTGCAGAAGAGTATGGTTCACAATCCTGTAATACTAGCCTACTGTCATTCATCTGCCAATCTGCTGAGTTTGAAAATTTAGGTCAAATATATCCAAATTTGTGTTTTGAGAATTTATAAATGATAAGAGTAAATTAATTGTTTGACAATTTTAGAAAAAATAATAATCAGTACTGCAGTTTCTGTAATACAAAATAGTAATTGTAATTGCAGTTGTGAGTTTAATGTGTATATCAGCCCTTCTCTTCTGTTTACTCCTTGCCATCCACAAAACACATTTCTCTGGGGAGTTTTTTAAAATAGCACTTAGTTTTCCAGTTTAGATTTTGAGTACTTGTGCAAAAATACTGTGTTTTCCTTTTTCTCATGTAAATTCTATTTCTAATATAGCAATTGCATCAGTTCTGATTTATTACTAAATTGTTAGTGTGTATCATAAAGGAAATGGCAAAGCCTATGCAATTTGGCAACCTTATCAGTCACAGAGGAAAGAGCAAATGAACATTGTTGTGATATAAACACTAACAAAAGCTTCACCTATTGTCATCATTACTTTCACAAACTTATCATATAATTCCAAAATATATGATTTTAAAGTCTCCCTGTATTAGCTGAACTTTTAAGATTATTGCTACAAGGCAATATCAATCAGTATAATCATCTTATTTACAGAAATTCTACTGTGCCAATATTCAATGTGAGATTTACAAATCTTAAGGGGGAAAAGGTGATTTTTAGCTATAGGCTTTTGATCCTAATGTTCATATCGGTTAATTGCAATGAGCCTTCATTTTAGATATTTGATATTGTTTCTTTCTTTCCAGAGATGGATTGAAGGAGTCAGACTCTGAAGGTAACAGGAAACAGCCTGCCCATAATTTTCAAGTAGAAATGAAAAGACCAGACCTTCTGCTCTTAAAATTATTGCCATATTGCCAAGTAGCATTTTCTTATTTTGTATCAGAGAAATAGAAAAGCAACTCCAAACACCTACAAAAGTATTTGAAAATGTTCTGTATAAGGCAGCCTGAATACTGAGGGAGGAAAACTGAAGTTTTATCATTCTTCCACAACTACTCTGTGATCTTTGGGTAATAAAGATAGAGAGTTCTTAGAAAATCTAGCATAAGAAACTACAGCATTTGGTTAGTAATTGTAAACCCTCTAAATATGTTAGCTTCCCCTCCTCAAAGAAAGGAAAAGAGAAAAGAATGTCTTCTGAGATAATAAGAAAGATGAACTGATGAACTCTTAAGTGGAAGGTGACCATATTTATTCATATTCTTTGGTTTCCGTTCCTTTTAATTTCTGTAAAATTGTGCCTTTCTCATCAGTGTGAGTAAAGCAAGATCTCAACAGACCTTCCTGTTGCTTTTACTACACTGCAGCTTTTCTACACAGACACAAGTCACCTTAATTCCTATTGAATTAAAAATAAAAGCCCATGGAAACTGACAAATTCACAGCCTATCTCCAGATCAAGGCATTTTGAAAGAGTGATGAAAATTTTAGCCCATAGTGATAGAAGAAATCAGGAATTACTTAGACAATTGATTATATATTCTCTGAAAAGGTTTTAAATCTGTCTAAGGCTTATGGGAGTTTTTGTTCCTTAAGCAAATAATTAGGGCAGAGATGTATGATGCAAAAGGTAAGTACTGATGAGGTTCTTCATGCTACAAACAATTTAATATGAATGAATGAAAATATATGGAAAATAAAATGCTATTAAATCAGTAATTTTCAATTCAGGTGTAAAAGCTATTTTCCTTGTACATGAACTTAAAAAGAGAAGGAAATTATAAGTTGTTAGTCTTCCAACAGAGCCAAGACCTAGATATTCCCACCTTGTGCTTTCTAATATCCAGTTGAGTAGGTTAAGTTAGCACACACTTTGTCAAGGGGACACACAGACACACACACACACAACAACACTCCTGACTCAGAAATAGGAAGGATCATTGCCTGAAAAAGTTTCTGAAATCAAGGTGCACATGTCCTTCAGTTTACTGCTACTGTATGAGTAATTGCCTTCGTGCAGCTGATGCAATTTCATCTGACATCTGTCTTCTAACTGAGGCATGGAAGGGGTTTTGGCTGTCACTGGGTAGAATTAAGCACAGTCTGGTGGGCTTGAGTCACAAGTAGAATATTCTCTGTGATATACAGGGCTCAGATGCTTTGAGGTCTACATAGTTAGAATATCCCTTCTTACTTTTTCAGAACTGAAAGTATTAGTTGTACATTTCTTTGGCAAAAAAATAAGGTGGGAGTCAGACCTAGGAAACAAGGCATTCATCACTGGGTGATAAAATGCACATCAGAGGAATGTAAAAAGTGCAGACAGAAAGTACAGCCCTCAGGGCATTTGCTTCTAGAGATTATGGCTGAAGAAAGCACCTCTGTAGATTTGGTAATAATGAAGGACAGCATGGTGGTGTCACAGGGTCTGTGGAAGAGGAAAGACTCACTCCTGAGTCTGTGTCCATCCACAGGGCAAAAGAAGGCATGCACTGGCAGTAGTTTGTGCTGCTGCTTTGCCTTACAAGCTCTTATGGCTGAGCTGTGGCTGTTAAAAGTCTCCATTTAAGCAAAGAAGTGGCAAGCTGAGGCTCCATGGAGAGCTCTGCAGGGAGCTGTGAGGTTTAATGCTGCTGAGATTTGCTGTTGTGAGACCATACACAGATGGATTTAAGGATGCTCCTAAAATCTGTTGCTGAAGGAGGACAGCTAGTGCTCCACATCCTCAGTCATGAAACACAAAGAAGTGATGCAGGCAAAATGTTTACAATTTAGCATCCTAACTGTGGTATATTTAATCATTAATCTAATCTAGAATACCAGTCTTCTGGTTTTGCCTCAGTCTCCTGTAAAACTGTTTCATTTATCCGTGAGTGTGGCCTGTGAGTGCCTGCTAAATGGACAAGGACTAACTTTAGAAAGGTGACTGCCATTCTTTATGGGGTGCAAATGTGTGTTTTGTTCAGTGTAATTGGGCTGCACAGCTGAAAATTTACATTAAGAATGTCATGCATTGGTAGGAACAAAACACCAAATTTATAATAGAATATTTAGTTACACCAGCCTGTACTATCATTTTTTTAAAAACAGAAATACCTCTTCATCCCAGCTTTTTATTCTAATTATTCCTTTTTACTGATAACCATCTTATGCTTATCTAGTGGTTGAGGAGTTTCCTTCTCTATAATGCTCTTTATCATTATGAAATAGAAAAGTTGCACAAATATTAATGGAATCTTCTTTGCAATATTTCTTCAAAATAAGTGTTTCTTTGTTCTCATCCCTTAGAAAAACCCATGGCTTTAGAGTTGGATACCACAAAAAGGAAGAAAATCGTGTTTACAAATCACCTCTATACTGTTTTGATGGACAAGTCTCTCTAAGCAATCAAGTCCCATTTCTACCAAAGGCTTTCATTACCATACAAGAATCTCTACTGTTGTTGGTGTACCTTGGTTTGTACCTCTAGTAGAAACACACTTGCAGTTCCCTGACACTGCTGGCCTGTTTCTTTAGATGGAGCTCTCTTGGAGCTTAGATGGAGCGTGAGGTCAGCCATGTCATCTTGTGTGGCATAATGCCATATTGAGGGGATGAGAAGTACCCTCCTATAACAGAAAATCCTGGAATACAACACAGACCGATGATGGATGTGCAGATTTGTTCACTAATTCCTAATGTTTTCAAGACATGAATAATATGGCTGCAGATAAATGCGTGAATGTGCTAATCCCATAACTGCTGTGGTGTTTAGCCAATACTGAACACAGTATTCTCGTGAACAGTAAAAGCTGTCACAAACTGAGGTGGAACAAGTCAGGTAGCCAGTATTTTTCTGTATCCTTTTATTCTATATAAAGGTATTCATTTGCAAATCTTCATCTGGACAGATTGGAAAGCTTCAGTTTCCAGCTGTATATTGAAAATTCCCCTTAAGCCTTTATTTCTCCAGGGGCCTGGAGCATCATCCAAAGGTCCCTTAGTGTGTTCAGATGCTGGATCTCATTAATGAGCTGCTATTAACAAAAATGCCATCCTGCAGGCAAGCAATGTCTTGATGTATCCAAAGACTCTTGCAATTCAGCTGCTGTAGAGCAAAGAGATGTATCAAGTTCACCTCAAACAGCTCTGGAAAACCTCCACCAGATGTGTTTGATACAGGCTGCTTTTTTTTGGAGGGTGTTTCTTTTCAGCAAAAGGTGTTCTTTTGTTAAGAAAAGTAGGTTGTTTATTTGAATTCTTAGACTCCTGACTTAATAATAGCTTTTTTACAGTTTATCCAAATACTCTCCAGTTTTATGAAGTTGAAGAACTGTTTCTGGATTGTTTGGCTGAAACTGTTTTATCAAGTGTATATATTGTATTAATGATTTAACAGTTTTTACAAGGGCAGGTATCTCTAGAAATTCCAGGTATTTGAATATAAATGTGAAATTGCTCCTTCCTCCTTTTTTCCCCCCAGGTATTTAATTCTATCATCTTCAAATTCAACAGTATATTAATGTTCAGTCCCTCCCTATGTTTCTTTATTATTTAGATGAATGAGCTGTATTCATTAGAAGATGAGATTCCTAGATTCAAGCACAGAGGCAGAAGATGCCTTCCTGCCTTTATTACATGAAGCTAGATGCTCAGCTGAGGTAAATAGGGTGGTCACAGCTCTCAGAAGAGGAAAGACTCAGCTCCTGCCACCAGGGAATGACTTAGAATACAAGCATGTGCTGCATTTACTTATTAAACTCAAGTCACAGTACTGTAGTTGATTTGAGGCAGATAAGATGGTGAAGCTACTGTGTCCCTCTTGGATATTCCAAACATGATTTTCACTTTTCCCAAATAGTTTGCTCATACACTGATACCTCATACAGCTGCAGTGGTTGATGAATCCTTAATGAGCCAATTAAGATAATAAAAGATAGAAATTTAAAGTGAGAATGCACACCTCAGAAAACACAAACCTGAAACCTGCTTTTGAAACACATTCTTCAGGATCTTAAAAAAGCTGAATGTAAAAAAAACAGTGAGATACCAAAGGAAAAAAAAAGGTCCCTCTGAACAGATTGATTCCATGTCACAGTGTGGGTTTTCTCAAATAAAAAAAACCAGACTGAGCCTCTTTCAGATTAACATTGTGGATGAGCCCATTCCCTAAATACAGCACTAAATTAGCATGAAGCTATTCACTAGGACTTGCAAGCCAGTAGCAGCAGTGTTCGTGATTTAGCCTAGTGCTAGTCTCTGATCTTTCAAAACTGTTAATTCAGCCTTTTGTTAAAATAGATGCACTTTTCACAGGGTGATGCTAAACCTTCAGGAAGGATCAATTCCTTAATGGTAAGCCTGAGGTATGCTGAATTTCCTCTCCAGTGGCTTTGTGCAGCCTATCAGTTTCTTTATTACTGAAATAGACAGACTTTTAGGTTGATGGTTTCTGCAGTAGGAGTTCTTGCTTTCTAACCAGCTATGAACATTACAGAGCCAACAGTGTAGGTGTCAGTCACAAGAGCACAACCCTGTTTGCTCTTGACCAAAGCACATTTACATGAAACATAGAAGTCTTACTGAAACACAGATCACATGTTCTGCTGGTAATTTAAAATGTGATCATAGCCAGCAGTGTTTCTAATGGTTGTAAAAGATGAAAAATATGGGAATAAAATTTATAGTGCTTGTTCACTGTGCATTACTTGAAAATTGCATACTTTGTTTGAAGGTAGTGTTTTCACCCAGAATTGAAAATCTGCGTATTAAGAGACTGAATTTATCAAGGTTGTATTAAAAAAATTAGTTATTAGTGACTCTTTTTTTTATTTTTTCTTTAATGGATACCCACTTTTCAGTGCAACTTGTGGAGCATTAGTAATAAGCCACACATAGGTAGGAAAGAGTGAAGGACAAGCCTGAGTCCAAGGAGTAATAGTTATAAAAATTCTTTTTTGTATGTGTCCAGCAGGGTCATCTGTGATACTCTGCAGCAGCTGCATTGCATGGAGCTGTGGGGATTACAGGATTGCAACCTTTTAGGATCATGAGGCTTGACACTAATCCACATATACCAAAATCCACTTTAGGTCCCTGAGTGAAAAACAGACACCTCCCATAAATTCAGCCCAGATGCATCTATTGCCCAAAAAGCTTATTTCCTAATGAAAAGCAGGAGACCTTTTTCATATTTATGCACAAAAAACCCCTTTCACTTTGTTAGAGCTGAGGAAAGAATAGGAATGGGCATAACTGAGTGGAAAACTAGTCTAGGTAAAAATAGTCATGAAACTTAATGTCAAATGGCAGTTTAAGACAGGGACTGGGCTTTTATTGCTCTTACAGCTTCTTTAGATCAAAGGGTGAGGAAATAGGCTGGTACTTTTGTGTGTGGTATTATAGAATCATAGAGTCATGGGTTGGAAGGGACTTTAAAGCTCATCTAGTTACAACCCATTATGCAGCAATGTGTGTATTGTGCAGGCAATCCCTGGTGTCCCAGGAAGGGTGTGCAGTTGCTCTTCTTGGTGACCACAAGGCCTCTGAAAGGAAGAGATTTCATCTTGACAGGTAGTTTCCCTCATCACAGTGATTTCCTTCTAAGGAAAGAGACTTTGTTTTTTTTGGTTTAGGGTTTTTTTGGTTTACGTTTTTCTGTTTTGTTCCATTGTTTTGTTGTTGTTTGGTCGATTTTTGTTTTGTTGGGTTTTTTTCCCTCCAGTGGCAGATTAGCCACTGATGGATAGACCTCTTCCTGCGCTCTTCCTTGACAAGGTTTTGGTCTGGTTTCAGTTTCACAACCAAAAGGCTCAGAGAAACAGAAGCAAAATGAATTTACAGAAGTTGGAGAAAATGAAACTTCTTGTGAAGGTCGTAATGCAGCTGCTGGAGCTCACAAGCACAAGAGGATGCTCATCACTGGTCATTACAGAGAATTTCACAATGAAAGTGTTCTGGGGCCTTTAAAATGTTCTTTACATAAGAGGACAGATTAGATACAATTATAGGTTCTGATAGAGTGAAAGGTTGTACATTCATCTTTTGCCCAGTGTCAAATTGAAATTTATCTTTAGAAAGATTTTGTGAGCCATTACTTTTGGAGAGGTCTCCTGAGGAAAACCTCTGAATTCAAACTTGCTATTTAGCCTCTTGCAACAGATCCAAGCTATGGCCTGCCGGTGTCTGACAGAACATAACAAAAAGGAAAATGCATCTATTAAATACAGAGAGGAGTTGAATCATATGCTTAAAAGCCAAAGGGAGATGTTTTTGACAGAGTTATGTCAGTGCACAAAGTACATTTCATACAGCTCCTAATGTGCTACACTGTGGCATGAATGCACGATAAAATATGTTTTTAAAATACTGTAAACTCTCCTTTTCATCTTAAATGTGTGTGAATATATATGCATATTTAGACACCAGGAGAGAAGTTAACAGTAGAGTCTGTCAGGCACAAGACTTACAGTTCACATCTACACTGGTTTCCCTAAAGGTCTTACATGGTGAGAGAGTGCACTGCATACAGGTCCCATCAGGTGTGGGTTATGCTGTTAGATGATCTGCCTTTGACTATCATTTTGTTTACCTCTTAGGAGTTTTGTCTTTCTGAAAACAGAATAAACAAAATGCTTCAGGATATAATTGATAGGAAGACTATAATTGCAACATCAGATTTTAAATTAATCTGGCAATTGAGAGATTTTCCAAAATGTTTTACATGTGATTATTTCCAGAAAAGGTATAATTTGGGCTTTATTACAAACACACTTTCTTGCAGTGGTTCCCAATCCCACTGCAGCTTCCTGCAGCAAATGCCAAAGCGGCAGGTGCTCCCAGCCTCAGATGTCCACAAGAGGAAGCAGTCAGCACTTTGCTCCTTTGAATCTATCACAAGAAACACCTGTTTCAAGCAAAGCATAATAACGTGCTGTTCATTTAAGGATCCAGAAATACATTAGCCTCGTTCACAGAATGGTTTCTAGCCACTGGAAGTCTTTATGAACCTTGCTTAGCAAGCCAGTGAAAGGAAAAGAAATTAAATTAAAATCCATTCCCTGTTTGCTGGGGCAGGATCCTGATGTTGGTGGGAGTCTGTCATATCACCTCCCAAGCCCTCTGCAGTTAATGGTTTGGGTTTGTGATGTTTAAAGCACCTTAAAGTACAGACATGGGATTTGTGGTAGAAATGTCTTCAGGGTTTAGATCAGGATCCCCCCCATTAAAGTTAAGAATGTAGACTCATAGAATCAAAGAATGGTTTGGTGTAGAAGGAACCCTAAAGATCATCTGGTTCCAAACCCCTGCCATGGACACGAATGCCACCCAGTAGACAGGTTGCTTAGGGCTCCATCCAACCTGGCCTTGAACACTTGAAAGGATGAGGCATCCACAACTTCTCTGGGCAATCTGGTCCAGTGCCTCACCGCCCTCACAGTGGATAATTTACATTCTTTTCTGAAGCCATATCTCTTGCTTTTTTAATGCAGGGTGACCAGTGTTTATCACAGATACCAAACCAGGCATAGCAAAGAGGACTGTATAAATTTGGCTGCCATGTATCATGTGTTACTACTGTCAACACTATCAAAATTTAGTTCTAACATTTGACAGTATTAGTGTGGATTACTATGTGCAGTACAAAAAGGTGAGCTAGGATTAGTAAAGGCAATGAAAATGTCAAATTTAGCCTGATAAAATTTGTGTTGCTTCCCCTACCATCTTCCCAAACTTTTTTCCTTTACAGTCAGGCACCCCATAAATAGAATACAGAACCCTTTCCCAAAAATGGAATTCTGGGCTGATTTACCCTGTTATTGAATCCTGAGATAACTTCCTTTCAGCTTATGTATAATGATGATAAAGCTCCACTAGATGATCTGTCCATTCATTTTAAGTATGTGTTATTTGTATTAAACAGTATTTCCTGAAAGTTTCTTTACTCATGCCTGATGTAAAATTATGCCTTGTTTACTTCTGCTGTGACCAGAGATCTCACATACATTGCAAAGCTTTATTTTGGACTGATTGCACTACATCAGATATCACTCTGAGGGAAATGATCCCAGTTTCCTCTTTTTTTCATATAAACTTCTCTGTGTTGCCTGATTGCACAACATTTTGCAGTCACTAGCAAGAGAACATTTACCTGCTGAAACTTCAGACTGATGAGTACATTCCTAGTACAGTCTCTACCAACTGTCACTGCAAATAAAGCAGTATTTTTGCCAATTTGATCCTGTGTATTTGTGTATTGATTGTGTATAACTGCTAACATCCTGAACAGTTTTTTTACACTATTTTAAATATGTTTCAATGGAGTCACATTAGATTTCCTAACTCAAGTACCTCAACATTAAAGTATGCCTGAGTTAGTTGTAGATGCAACTAGCTCTTGTTCACATGTTCAGGTCTTCAGTTCAAGCTGAGGGTCAGAGAGGAAAGAGCAATAAAAGATTTTTCATGTGATAATGTAGATCCAGTTGCTGTTTTAAGGAGTGTAACCGAGGTCAGCTTAAATCAGGAAAACAGCTGGCACTGCAGCCCAGGCCTCCTGCCACTCAGTTGGCACAGTGTCCCTTACCTCCTGTTTTTTTATGCAGGGTTGTTTCCACTCTTAGGTGTAATCCTGAGTGTCCTCTGCTTCTGGCCTACTTCTGCCATGAAAAGGGTTGTTGAGAGGATGCAATACAGCGATGAACAAAGTGACCCTTTCCTCTAGTGCTGGGGAGAGGAGGTGCTTACAAGCATTGGCTGTTGGACAGGTTATAGAGTAAAAAAATGTTTTCTGTGCTTCATCAGCCCTCCAGCCCTTCAGACACAGTGTGATTTGGTGGAGGTATGTGCAGGGTGAGAGACTGCAGCAGATGCTGCAGGTAAAGGACTGTGAGAGGACTCCCTCCGTGGCTCCTGGAGCATCCAGGGAGAGGGCAGGATGAGGAGCAGGGCTCCTGAGTGCCCAGGTGTTCTCTTACCTGGACTTTGCCTCATGGGAAGATGAGAACTACCCGCAGGTAGTAGTATCACTACTTTTGGTATAATGGTCCAGGTTTCCTCCCATCAGGCTTCCTACAGGTTGAAAATCATCTGACTTTTCAGTTGTCCTGTCCCTCCAACTTCAGTCAGGGAAGCTGTGCCAAGAGGCAACTGGGTGGTGGTGTTGGGAGATGTGGGGCAGTGCAGGAGCTGGGCACATGTTCCATCTCGCTGTGCAACAATGTACCACCCATAAGTCCTCATCAGCTCAAGGGTTTTAGATTTCCCCATTTGCTTTTATGTGTCTTGATATTAAAAAAATATAGAGAATACCTCATAAGTATCAGTATTGCCATGTGATTAAAAAAAATATTGTTTCCTATATATCCCACCAACTGGCATATCTCTGACTACACAGCATGTATTTATTTGTCTTGTATGGCCCTTGTGGCCCTTGGCAGTTACTTCCTAAGGTTTCTGCCAGCTGCTTATATCACCAGTCATGCTGAAACCAATTCAGACAACACACATTAGTAAATAAGGAAAGTCACACTATTTTTATTACCTTTTCCTCTTGTCTGATTTATTACACAAGCAGCACCGGTTTTCTTAGTTGTGTAATGCAAGCTTCTGCAGGCATAGTAAAATGAACTTTCCTGGGAATATTTTTAGAGGTGATCACAGAGATTTGGATTAGAATAGATTAAGTAAGGATTTCTGCAGAGATGATACCTATACTAAGCTATACCTTTACTTAAAGACATGTGAACTGACTGATTCAAGAGGTGTTTATGAAATAAGTGAAGTTGAATATATCCCAGAAGATGGAGGGGAAGAATGATGGGTCATCATCTGCATGTCTGCAGACTGGCCTGTTTTTATGTAGTGGAGTGCAGTTCATGCTAGGAAATGAATCTGGGAGTGCTCATAACACTGCAAAGCAAAGGTAGCAATTTTGTGGTGTCACTGTTCAGGCACAGGAAGGGGCAGTGCCATTTGAGCTTGCTTTTGGATACAGGGTGGTGCTTCTGGCCACTACCTTCCTCTGCAGAGCAGGCAGTGAGTTTAGCATGCTGATGCTCCATCTCTGCTTGAATACACTTTTGTACTTATCTGATCACTTTCCCTGGCAAAATTAGCCTTTCCTCCCTTACCTACTCCAGGCACATGGGGTTTTTTCCAAGCAACAGTCGGACAAATTTTTAGATTCCCAGTTCCTTTTTTTTTAATTTTCCCAATACAAATTTGTATGTGACTAAGCTGTTGCAGCCTTTTCTCTGAAAGGTCAGCCTAAATTATTTTGTGCAGATAATATGAAAGCTTATGAGCTTGATGGGTTTGTGTAGCACATAAACACCACTTCTCATGGGACTGCTGACCTCATCCTGTTAACTGCTGAACTAATCAACCTAAACCAAATATAATACAAGCTCAAGCCATTTAGGAAAGTTTCTAAGATTGCCAGTCTACACTGGAGGGTTTGGTGCATGATACACAAATTAGTATGTAGCTGGTAGTAGTGCTCAGTACTAAATTTTGCTCTTTCTTAGTACATTGTAAATTTAGAATCTTTATTAAGCCAAGTTTCACAGGTTTTAGAGATTTTAGTGGAGATCAGAATTTCCCTCAAATGATTTTGGGAGATTTATTTTGAAATACTTGATCTGATTTTAATTTTTCTTTTTTTTTGCTTTGTAAATGAGTTATGTTATAGTGAGTGATACTGATATATACTGTTCTGTTATAGTGAACTTTATATAACACAAGATATTAAATACATGAATTCTTATTTTAGTGAATCAACATGAAAAAGTTTAAACACAACTTTTTTTTCTTTACCTTTTATTATTCTTCCATTTCTACTACCAATGATATTTTTCATATATGTTTTTAACTTAGCCATAATTTCCATGGTTTTCCTTGCACGTGATTATGGATTACAATGAATCATTGTGTCTTTTGATTAAATTACATGTGGGTAAACCAACCTTGCAGAATTGTCATTAATACTTAGAGACGCACGCAAAGGAAACTGGACAGTTGTTTATAAAGATACTTATGAATGGCAATGGATAGTATCAATTCAGTCTTTTGCCAGATTCATTTTTGTCTGGGATAATAGGCAAAAAACTGTAATAAGCTGTTTTCATTCTCAGCATTTTGGTGGAAAATATGTTGCCTGAAGAGATTTTTTTAAATGCTAAATTAATTGCATGCTGTATGTGATTTGCTCACTGTGCAGCTTGAGTTCATTATTGATCCTCTGGTATTTCTTGTGATCTCTATTATCTGTAATGATCTAGTGTACAAATAGCCTTACATCTTACATTTTGTCATAATGTCTGATTTATAAAACTGTCTCCTGACATATCCATGACCTCACTTAGACATGTTGTTATGTCATCAGCCAACACAACTGAGCAAAGCAGAATTTATTTTCTTAATGGCAGCACTATTCCAGCCTTACATGAAATCAAAGGCACATGAAGAATTATCAATTTAAACAGAATCAAAAGTTCACTGCTTGAGGAAGGTGTTGCAATATCTGATTAACTTCATGTAGTCCCATGCCTGAAATGTCCATTTATGTACTCTGAAAAGAAAATAAGAAAGTTAGTTATAATAATAAATGAGTAATTTATCCCAGACTGACTGTTTTGTCACATATTCAAAATAAAGTATTGTCCGTTTTGCTCCGTCACTTCAAAACAAAGGGGCATCTTTCAAAACTATGCTAATATATAAAAATCAAGTATGTCATATACTATAGAAAAACTGTGGGAAAGCTCTGTGAAATGTCAAATATTCCACAGAGGAAAGACAGACCCCTCAACACCTGGAAGTATTGTGGCTTCTACTTGGAAAAAAAAGGTACTGAGCTGACTTTCAACAACCCCTTAAGTGAAAAACCAACGGTAAATGTTAATGTGGTTGGTGTGATGGATGACTCATGGTTTCCTGTTTGTCACACAGAGTCTGTGTGAGATATTTGAACAACGGAATAGGATCTGTTGCAAATCTTGTTTGATATTTAAGGTTTCTTCTGCACAGAGGATTAAAGCAGATTTTTTTGCCTGTTCTGTTTCCTTGCTCTGGGAGCAATCCTGGCCACTGATCGGGAGAGTGCAAGTCCTTGAAAAACAGGGATACTCTGCTTGCATGCTGTGACATATGTACAGTTATACCCTTCAATAATTGATGATGATGATTATATATTAATGGGAATAGTTTGAGGTTTTATTATGATTTAAAATAAGTGGTGGCTGAGGATATATGAAAGGGAGGAGAGTGGAAAGAGTGCTGTTGACAGATGTTGTTGAAGTCTGAGGGAGAGGACATACTTTTAAGAATCATCAGTCTTCCTTTCTCCTAAAGCTTTCACATGTAGTGAATATTTCTGATAATGGATATTACTGACAAAAATAGTAGTAAAATTCAATTTAAAAAATACATTTTTCCCCATGTACACTGACCACTTCATAATTGCACAATGACCCTTCATATGAGGAGCAGAATAATTGATGCATTGATAGAACATTAATGTCATCTATTTTCTGGGAGCAACCAGATTGCTCAGGTTGAGTGTATTTATCTTTTAAAAAGACATTAAGTGCACAGCTGTGTTTTCCTGCAGACTACTGTGTTACAGGCTACTGCTTTAATGACTGCTTCAGAAGGTGGTTCGCTGAAAGCAATTTTGTATCACTTATATTTATTAACTGGGCCTGTTGAAGGAGTTTTTAATGTATTATGGTATTTATTGGCATATGAGCTTAAAGATTCCAGAGTAATAACTCACATTTTTATTGACTGATTGTACACCCTGGCTGCTGATCTTCTTGGACTAACTTTCATCAAGCAGAATACAGACAGGGCACAAAATGGGGAAAAAAAAAAAATGGAAAAGAAGAAAAGCAACCTGATACCACAAATTATCATGGTCTTATTGAATGAGGATTTGGGAAATAACCATCAAATCTAGGAGTTTATTGCAACTTTCATTCTAAAGCTGTAGCCTCCTGCACCCCATTCCAGTATCTGCACGTTTGGAAGGGTTATGCAAAGGAAAGCAGTCCCTCAGCAAGCAGTCTGTCCCACCCCTCTCCCTATGGAACATGCAGCAGGTGAGGGGAAGAGGGGAGCACTCACATCAGCCTTACAGCCCTGGACAGTGCTGGGAACTATATGGCAGAGAAGGGATTTGTTTTTATGTCCTCATGCGATTGCTTGTTTTGCTTTTCAGCCAGGGACTGCCAGGCACACACTCCATTGAACATCCGGTTCTCACACCCTTACCTGACCCACTTCAGATTTGTATAACCATCCTTCAGGAATGACTTTCCATGCTACTGCATCGTGTAATCCCTCAGAAAGCTCCTTCTCTCTGTTGCCTTTCTTTATCCTTAAGCAAGCAGTCTTTGATAGCATCTTTGCAAAATAAACTTCAAGAAAATGCTGATACCTTAGTAATCTGTCTGGTTTGTAAACTCAGAATGGTGAATGAGTTTGATTGATTTTGAGATAATTTGTGTCTCATATCTGCTGAAACCAGAATGCCAGCAATAGATGCATTAGATCCTATCTGATGGACATACCCACTAAAAGTAGGACAAAAGTCCCTAAACACTGTAATGCAAAAATCTCTCACAAAAAAGTGATAATGTTTGTTATTTTTTTGGTTTTTTAAAATTACTGTATTTTTACAGTATTTTAATTTTACTCATTTATTGTTTGCTTTTCGTTTACAGAGAGAGCAAAAAAATTTAATTAATTAATTATTTTATTTATTTAAGCATCTGGTAAATATTTTTAGAACACAAAATGTTCAATGCAAATATACCATAAAATGTCCTCCAGATACTGGGTGAAACAGTTTTTTCCATTAGAGATGATAGCTAATATAAGCTATTCTTACGACTTTTTTGAAACTACCACTCTTAAAAAAAATGTCATTTTTTCCAGTGAACAATAGGATCTTCCTGCTTTTTGTCAAGAGTTTTAAGCCTCCAAACTATTGTAAACTTAGTTTTCTGCTGTCACGAGTAACTGACATTTTACTGATTGTCTGGATAGTGTTTTAAATCTGCAGAGCTTTTGGAGTTGTAGACTTATATCCTTAACACTGGGTGAAAAATTAAATTATTAAACAACTAAAATAAAGCTCAAGTCCTTGCCAAGTGGATAATGACACATTTTTTTAAAAGCTAGAAGCTATTACATTGTAATAAAACTTGGATTGATCTGAACAATCCCATCAGGAAAGTAGATACATTTTAGTGAAAATTTATATATATATATTTGGAAAAAGTGCCTTTTAGAAGAATCCTCTGTACAATTGCAATAGAAGGCTTTGAAGTATTACAGGTTCTTCAGAAGGAAATGGAGATGCTCTTTATAAAGCGGTGGTGGATGTTGCTTCATGCTGAGGAAAAGAGTGAATTGAGAATAAAAGAAATCAGAGTAATTATTTTATTGAAAGATGTAATTGAGAAATAACCTACATAGCCTGTGACCAGCCTAAGAGTTGGCATTGCTTCTATGTCTTCATGAAGCTGTTTGCCACCTAAGCCCACAGAACTATCCAGAATAACAGTGAAACAGGACACTGAAATATTAACTAAATAGTTATGACAGTAAGTCAGAAGCCACAGTTTTCGTTTGGTGAACGTCTGTGTCTCGGTAGTGTCCCTGGGGAAGAGATAAAAAGAGAATGTGTAGGTAAGAGCTTCTTTGAAAAATGATGGAGGGGTCAGGGTGGGCATTCTGTTTTCACAATGAGGTTCTCCTTCTGGCTGGTTTTTTTGGTTATGAACTTGGAACATGTCTGTGTGAGCACATTTTAGGCAGACAGGTTTATCAGAGAGTTTGAGAGTTGTGCCTCTGCCCTTATCTTTTTGGTAGTCAGATACTGATGCTGAGGTCAAGCAAAGAGTTCTGCGCTGGCAGTGAAGAGGGAGCACAGGGAGCATTGATTTCTCTGCACCTGCCCTCCTCTGCCCCCATCAGCCCCGTGCAGTAATGCTGCCCGAGGAATCCTGAAGACCAGAGACAATGGCTTTCACCCTGGTGGTCAGGTGAGCCCCCAGGATTAAGTACTGTAGTTCTATTTAATTAGTGAAAAGTGTATTTTGCTGTATTTTAGGGAAACGGTCAGTTTTGTCCCTGTAGAGTGAAACAGTATCTGGGTACCAACAGTAGTTACTCCTGGCTTGGCTTCCTCCTGGAAGTTTTACAGCTTCCGGTTGTCATAAAACACATTAAACAGGACCTCTAAAAGCAATTTAATTTTATTTATGATTGTTAAAAAAAAAGGGAGATGTAGTTCTAATGGTAAACCTGAAGTATTTAAAGATAGCAACAGGCAAGTATGAACACAACCCCTGCCTACCAGTTGCCCTTCAGAGAACAAGTAGTTGTTTTTCAGAGAATTAATATTCAAAGCAGGTCCAGTTCATCTTACCTGCTGGGTTCATTTTATTATATAATAAAATCAGATTTATTCTCATTTGGATATAGAGTATATAGCCATATAAGCATAAGCCATTTATAAGCAGTTACTTTGTACGTAGCATAATGTAATGCCTACTCTGTTAGGTATTTCTGAGGAGTATCAAATGTTGCTTGCCAAAGGGTAAAGATAAAAAGAAGTGTTTTGGATCTGAACATTGTGCCTGGAGC
Organism: Acropternis orthonyx; assembly: GCA_035583155.1. NCBI lineage: Eukaryota > Metazoa > Chordata > Aves > Passeriformes > Rhinocryptidae > Acropternis > Acropternis orthonyx. The sequence goes on along the minus strand of JAWWEU010000081.1, from coordinate 79,747,533 downwards.
TAATCACTGGTTATGCTGATACTTTTTCAGTTCTTCAGTCTGGAAAAAATTAAAATAAAAAAGCAGACTAGTATTCTTCTTCACTGAACTTTTCTGAGTCTGGTAAACCTTACTCTCACTTTGTATTTTACCTACAGAATGGTCTTATTGTTGCCTGTTACCAAGGTTATGTGGATATTGTAATAGCCTTAGCACAGTGCCCTCACCTTGATGTGAACTGGCAGGACAACGAAGGGAACACGGCTCTAATTACAGCTGCACAGGCAGGTAAGGCTCTCTGTATCACCTTTTACATACAAGGTCTTGGGAGGAATGTGTGTTTTGGCTATTTTTTTGAGGAATTTTTTTTTTCAAAACACTAAAAGAAATTAGACTGCATAAAATAATCCTGGCAAAGCCCACTCCCAAGTAAGATTGTAATTATTTTCTTTGAACTAATTAATCTATAGTAATATTTATCCAGTAGATTAAGACAGCAAAAGCTATACATCTAGTAGGTGGCATTATTTTAATTTAAAAAATAGTGAAAATCTTGTCCCAGGTGTGCATGTACTATACTGCTTAATTCCTTTTAGCTTATTTTCCTATGTTTGCTACGGCAAGCAATAAGTGAACACTGTGGAATGTAATGTGCTGTACTATTGCTCGTAGCATCTTTTCTCCCATTCTTGTTACAACTGCCTCAGTGGGTCTATAGTAATTGCTGACTGTAGGAAAATGTATAATCATTAAGAAATATCTTATCTGCTAAGACATTCTTCATCTGCTACATAGTTAGAAGCAAAACATCCTCATCAGAATGTAGTGTTTGCCAGTGCTCCTTTTATAACAGACTGATACTGACATTGACCATGTTAATCCTGATGCAGACTGGAGTGAGAGCAGGTTTAGCCCCAGGCTTTCTTTTGTACCACTCAGCATGGTGATATTCAGTGAACGAGTGTAACAGATCACTTAAATGTAAGAGAAACTTCCAAGAGCGTTACTGGTTTCAAGTGTACAATTAAAAACCAGTTAGTTGATTATTTCTGTTAAAACTGAAAGGCTGTGCTTTAGTCTTTAAGGGAAGCTTTAGTTTTCTCTTACAAGATTTTTTTTAACAAAGTGCTGAAGCATGTAAATCGGGAAATATTTCACCAAGGGTGCCATCACTTTTTTATCCAAGGACCACCTAGCTCTGCATCCCTGGTTTCCTTTGCATCCCTCCAGCGTGCTCCACAAAGGCAGTGACTTTACAAGGAAATGCACACCTGGTCTTTATCATGCTTTGTGACTGATGATGAAGAGTATGGGGTGTTTGTGGAAGTTCATGGGACGTAGTGCTCACTCCAGACGCTGGCTACTTGAAGGAAAACCATTTCCATCAGGAAATGTCAATGGACATTACAAGGCATGTCTAAAGATTGGAGCAGTTCCATTTTCATGTTAATTTAGTCACTGTGCCACTGGACATTTCCAGGTTGTACCCAGCTTTGCTTTGTGTTGTACCAACAAGTGAACTCTTCTAAAGAAGTCCCTGCAAAATGGGTCTTGAATAGCAGAAGAAAGAATTGTGACCACAACAGTCACATTCATAGCAAAGTTACGAGTATAGTAGCTTTCCAAAGAGAGTGGAGAAGTCTCCAAAACACTAATCTACTTTTATTTATCTGCCCTAATATAAATTTGGACTACAAAAGGTTTAACACTGACTCCTTCCTGACCCTTATAACTCACGATAATGAGCTCAGAATTAATCCAGTGGGCTGACATTGACTTGACACACTCTGCCAGGACTTGCTATTGATCCCCAAAGCAACTGGAAATGACTGTAGTCAGCAGAAGCTTACACAAACCCTCAACAACTTGGATGTTTTCCCCTACCTGTGATGATCCTGAGCTACAGTGTTTACCCCAGTTAATTAATTATCCCAAGATGCTGTAGTGTTAATAGAGATTACTGTGAGGGTAACATTGCAACCAGAGGAGCTACAGTGCAATAGATGCTGCTTAATTATTGCTGAATGTTAAGTAGTAATGCTGCACAGTGTATTATAAAGATCTGAAAGCAAAGCTTATGCAAGCTTGCCTTTAGTGGAGAATTTATTTGTTGTTGTTTTGGGTTTTTTTAACTTTAGGCCACAAAAATAATAACATTTTTTTTCAAAATAAATTATTCTGAGGTCACTGTTATTTATACCAGAAGTATGGGATTTCCTATGGAAAGTTTTGATAATTTAAAATTCTCATCCTTCAAAAAATGTATCTAAAGCTGGTTTTCTGCATGAGCTGACCTGAACAAGACAGATTGGAGGGATCAGTGAAAAGCAGTACTTTCTTAACAAGCTTACTAGTGTAGAAAAATAACCACAAAGTGTTCTGCTTTGTGTGTACATTTCAGGTTTGAAAATTGGTCTGTTCACTTGGTTTTTCAAGATTTCTTACTTCTTATATTCCTTCTCAAAGATAGCCTGCCTTCCAAAACTGTAAATTCATTGCAGCCTGCAGCAGGTGGTGCCCAGAAATCAGAGGTGATGTTGTTGAAGCAGAAGCAAAATCATTAAACATCGTTATGAGGACAGTGTAGAAAAAAATGGGAGATTGATGCAAATGAGAGATTGAAATAACAAATGCAAAGAAAGAGAGAAAGGAGACTGATTTTAAAAAAAAAAAGGGAAAGGAGGAAAATTATCTTCTTATTTTTTTCTTCTTTGTTCTGCTTGGGACATAGCTACATCAGTGTAAGGTAATTGGCATGCACTGATGTTCAGAGAGAGCTGTATTTGCTTACAAAGGATAGATGCTTTATGTTACAGGGACCAGTTTGGGGCAAGGCTGTAGAGTTGGGAACACAAAATTGGAAGTTATCCCAGCTTCTGTTCATTAAGAAAGACATGAGAACACAAACACCTACAACACTCAGAGGATAAAGCATTCTGGGTGTCTTTTCTTCCATCCATGTGTGAGAAAACATTCACCATCCACAAACTAAACAAAAGTGTTTTGCAGGTACAATTCAAAATTGCAATATTATTTAACATAGCTTCTTCCTTACTATGCAGTTTATCCTTCTGTCTGTATTACACAGATAATTTGGTAATACTGTCATCATTATAGGCATTTCCTTTGTGGCAGCAATTAAGTGAATTAAGCTATTACAGACATCTGTGCTGCTCTCTAAATATGGCTCACAGGGAGAAGTGTAGCCCTAGCATGCCAGTTCTGGTAGAAGATAGATCTGGCTTGCAAACAGCGAAAGCCTGCTTTGAATTCACTATCACCAAACTGGCTTAGGCCAGGCTCATTTATTGTAGAGCTGCATATGGCTTTCATAGTGGCCTTTACTGTAGTGGTCGACATACCATTTAAAGTATGGAAAGATTCTTGTCATAAATGGAATGTGGATGCTAATGCAGAGAATGAAACTTTTACTGTGATATGAATATTGTTACAGGTGGATTTTGTACCTTGCTTGTACCTTTCCTTTCCCCAAACCCCTGTTGTAGAACCCTGTTTCCCATTGGCCCCTGTTAAACCTTACCCCATTGGTCCTAACCTGGGTCCCCCTTTCATAGTAAAATGACCCCTTTCCCTTGAAAAGCCCGGTAGCACCGGAAATAAAGTCTCTTTGCCTCATACCTCTCCATGAGTCCTGTGCTGCAGTTCCCGGTCCCCTGGGAAGCACGTGGAGAGGGGAAGGGCGGAGAGCGTGCCCCCCGGTAGGAAACGCAGCGCCCGTGCCAGGGGGAAACCCATCACCGCTATACTTTGCATCACAGAAGACTCACCTGGTTTATGATTTAGGTACACACTGCTAGTGCACCCAGACACAGGAGAACCAAAGCAAATTTCATGGCCTTAAATCAAAAGTGCGTGACAGGGATTGAACAAAAACTTGGCAGCTCTGAGTTTTGCTTTGAATTTTATATCTGTTTGAACTAGAACTCTGAAGCAAACGTCAGAGGATAGAAGATCTTGCAGATTAAAATTGAAGTGGTTCTCAGGAATCCCTGAGACATAAAAAATCTGAGAATCACAAACATCTTCATTTTCTTTGTTATTTCCTTGCTGAGATTTTTTTTTCTGTCTCATTTGAGGCCATCTGTAGTCCCTTGGAGAGTTGAGGTTGAGCAAGGTCTTTAAGGATTAATGTTTAGGATTACCCCAGATTTACAAACTGTCTCTTACTCCAATTATACTTTTGGCAAAGGGAAGAACATCATTAGTGATGTAATAATTGCTGAAAAATCTTTCATTCTATTATTTCTCCTTGTTTCAGTTTGTCTCTGGTTTCTTCTGTGGTCAAAAAGCAGTATTTCAGCTGTTCCAAAGCCTTCATGAAGACACATGCTCTACACCAGTGAAACAGAGCATGTCCTACAAAATGCTTTGGGCACAAAGATTCTCCCAGTACTAACTGATACCCTGCTAGGATTTGATCTTATGCCATTAAGTCAATGAAGCTGAAGCTTCTGTATTGAGTAAGCAGGACCAGGTCACTTGATCCTGCCCTGAACCCGGTTCACTTTTGCTTTGTTCTTGTTGTGGTTTGCTGAATCTTTATATTTCATTCTTATCAAACTACTCAAGCTATAGGGAGCTCTTTATTTGGTTTTCTCTGACTCAGGAGTTTGTCAACTGATCTGCACTACCTCTACATCTGCTCAGGTTTTAGGAGAGTCCCCAGTTATGCAGAAAAGGTAGCAGAATACAAAAAATTTTAAGAGAGAAAGAGTAACACCTGCAAAACATCTTAAAATAATTAGTAAAGATTTTCTTACCTTGTTTTTTCAAAGTGAATGCAGGACTGTGTTGGTACAAAGCGACTGCTGATTGAATCTACACCAGATGTGACACTACAGATTTTAAATTGTCCTGTATGAATTATAATCTGCTTCAGTAACATTTCTAGATGAATTTGAATGTCATGCATAACAGAATATTCAGCTGGACTGCAGAGTGATAGAGTGATATGAAAGAATATTTTTACAGCTCCTAGTAATTAAATTGTGATTGTTGCAGCTGCCGGACAGATTGCATTATTTCATAAACCATCAAAGCATTATGATGTGATTGACATGTGAAGGGAAAACTGTTTTAAATGAGTCATAATGGCACTAGCTATTCGTCTGATAGTCCAATTGTAAAGATTTGTTGTCTTAATTGGTCTTCCAACTTTTTAGCCAGAGATATCTTCAACTCCTCAGTATGCCCTTGTTGACACCAGTTATCCTGGTCTACAAAGCACACAAATGGCAACAACAGTTGCTTTTAGAAACAGAACGTAAGTATTTTTTTTTTTTTTTTCACTAGCAAAACTGAACTTCAGCCCCATTTTCCTATTGCTGGCGAGTAGACAAGTGGATTTACACTGTCAGATGGAAAAATAAAAATGTGGGATCCTACACAAAATAGTCCTTTTTCTCGTATCAGACCTGATACGGTTTTTTAGTATTATTGGCTGGAACAACTATGTATAATCATCACTTTTTAATGAAGTGCCATGACTGTAAATACACAAAGAAAAGAGACCTTATTAATTATCTTCATTTTCCAGTTATCAGAGCTGCAGGAGTAATTTTTGGTTTAACCTTGAGAGAGCGCCTTCATTCTCTGACATATTTTCTCTGCTTTTTCATTTCTTTAAAGGGCACATAACCATTACAAACTATTTGTTGAACTATTTTCCTGGGCTTGATATTGAGAAGAGGAATGCATTTGGATTCACAGCGCTGATGAAATCTGCCATGCAGGGCCGAACTGAATGTGTGAAAGCCTTGATGATGGCAGGTATGCAAAGTGCTTTGTTGCTTCTTTGTCATAATCTAACTAAATATTAGACAGTCATACAAAAACACCAAGAAGAAAATTGGGTCTTAAGGTGTTTGCCCTGCGAGCTGTGGTGCAGCCTTCCCTGGAAATGAGTGCAGCTTTTAAATAAGTCATAAGCCAGGAGGGCAAGTCATGTGCTGTAGGTTCAGGGACACTCAGTTTGCCTGTGGAAACTCATCCAGGAGTTATTCAAGAGCTCTCAGGGTGAGATTCATTTTCTCCATGAGCGTTTGGGGAATGGGATCATCAAAATTTGTAGAAATTTGTTAATGAAATCCATTATACAGCTGGGAAAGACCTGCAGGTCTCTTGCTGCCAGCTCTGTGTGTGTAATGGTGCAAGAGTAAGAGTATATGATGGTGGGGGGACCACAGCTGATACCGACAAGTGGCAGAAACAAACTTCTTACCACCAATTTGTAGATGTTAAAAAGGGTATTCTTTATTCAGCATGCTGGATGTTCAGAAGATAGCTCTTCTAATCGAATGTGCCAAATGACAGATGGACAGGGCTTTTTATTACACAAATGCTTTACATATTCATTAGACATTCTGGCTTACTTAATACATGTTCTTTAGTTTGCTTTACATAGTCACACCCCTATTGGAAGTCCTTCTTTGGTCCTTCTGGGTCGTCTTCATCATCTTGACCTGAGTTCTTGAGCAAGCACAGTGTCATTGTGTTCTGCCAGCAAAAACAGGTGGTTTATGTTGTTCCTTATTTGGGCATTCCTGGATACCATGAGCAAAGCTTCTATTTCTCCTATCACAGCTAGACCTCCACTTCTTCCTTCAGCTGGGACCTGGGGCTGGAGAGCTTTGCAGGTTCTGGCTTGTATCAGGAGGACTGGGTGTAGGGGCCATATCCCACAGGGAACATTGGTGGGAAATTTGGTGACATGGATCACTTTCTAATGCCTCTTCAGCTCTGAGTTTGGTCTCCAGGTTTATGGGCAATAGGGCAGCTGCAGGTCTGTCTTTGCTGAAAGGAGGAAGTTGTGGTACAGGGAGTGAGCAGGTCTGTCTCTGCCCACCTGTCTCTCTTCACATCTGAGAACAGAAATCATGTCACTTGCTGCTGGCTCTTGTCTGCAGTTGAATTTCCAGCTGTATTGCATTGCAAGGTGAACGGGTCCTGGAGAGGAGACTAAGAAGGCCCCTTGAGGGACAACAACCTGTACAGGAAAGTCCTGGCATACAGCATCTTTCAGCCACAATGTTATATGTTTTTTTAATATTAAGTAATTTGCAAATAAATTATGTATAATAAATAACTAGCTTATATTACTGTATATTCTTGTATTTCTGTTGCAGATATTTGACACAAATTGAATATTATGGAAATTATAAAAAATGGCTTGTGAATATTGTTACTGTCTAGACCAAGAGTCCTATGGGTCCGTTTCATCGAGAAAGATCTTGAATAAGTAGTTAATTTCAGTGATTTTGCTGTCATGGAAGTCTAACCCCTCATAAACAAAATATTTAAGCATTTATCAAGCATAGTGATATTACTATCATTCATTTCATAACATCCAGTTTCTAGACATGGATATGACACAGAAAATGTTTAGATGATGTGATAACTGGCATGTTATTTTCTGCAAGGTTCTGTAGCCTCTTACACTGAAATCAAAGCTTTGGAATCAGATCATTCATTTTGGAGTTTATGACAAAAAATTATGGAACAACTGCCAGAGCTAGAGTACTGCTAGAAACAGATGCACTTTCTGCACTAACACATTCTTTGTGCAGATGCTAGTTCAGAATTTTCCAGTGCCCATTATGAATCTTAAAATGAAACTTCAATTCTAAGACTTATCAAATTGGCCTTACGGTATCATGGCCTTCTATTATTATCACTAGATCTGATGGAAGCTTGTTTTTTCTGTTTGAGTCATTAGAAGCTATTTCACATCCTTCCAGCTTTGTAGATAACTCAGTACTTCTCATTCTGAGTCTTGTACAAAATGTATTGATACCAAATTTCACTATTTTGGTTGCTGCATCTGGCATCTAAAGAGCCACTTTCTTGTTTTCATGATTCATAAGAAAACAGAAACTGGGGAGAATAAACCTTTAAGCCAGCCAGAAAATGGCTTTCTTTCTTAACCCCTGTCTGAGTTTACCTACAGAAAATTGTGTCAGCCTGTTTGTGCATCAGAGATAGTGAGGATACCAAAGATCATCCACTGACTAAAGAGGCATAGAGTTAATATACCCTCGAATTTCTAAATTGCCGTTTACATACATGTTTTGGTGAGTATTTTGCAGTCCTCACTTTTTCAGTTCAAAATAAGGGCCACAAATGAAGTGTGGTAAATTGCCTGCATCTATTTTAATACCTGAGTACTGCAGAGTCTGGTGAAATGGAGGGAGGAAGGTGCTCATTAAGAATGGATTTAGAAGTAGTTTGGGACTTAAAGGATACTGAGTGGCTGCTGACAATAAAGTGCTAGTGTGCTGAAGAAGGTAAAAGAAATTGTTGTTAAAAGATTTGGTGAAGAAATCCATTTCACAAATAAACAGCAAAATTCTATGTTAAAACATAAATACGCCTGGCAACATAGGGGGGAACACCCATAATCAGCTGTGGGTCTACTTGCATAGTTATAAAGCAGGTGTGTGTTTTTAGAGAAGAGTTACAGCCAGGAGGTTTTTAAACCCAGTATCTGTTCAGTGGCTCAAGTAAGACCTCTGTTGATGGCCAGCTACTTACGGCAACACGGGAGGTCAGTAAAGCAAAATAACTCACCTTCCCAGCTGCCTAAGTGTGAATTTAGCATAGTCAGATGGGGGGAAGAGGTAACAGCAATGCGTGACAGATGGTTGGAGCTGAATTCCCAAAGTGACTGCTCTTTCTGAAATTTGAGTTCCTGGAGGGTGGCCAAGGTCAATCACTACAAGATTAAGGCACTTTGAGACACTTGGCCATAATGTTATTCTTTCAAAGGGAATCTTTGGAACATGTGAATTTGCTGTTCGTGAGTGCACAGCGAGCACAGGGGGAACCCGGTCTCTCATCGGCAGTTTGTCATGGGCTGCTGCGCTGCCAGGACCGCACCACTGCCAGCGCTCATCAAGCGAGCCAGCCAGAAATGCTGGTTGTTAGTCACATGCCCTGCTGTAACCTCCAGCGTACACTCGCTGCTGCTCTAGTAAAGTTGTTGGATTGGCCGTGGATCTGCAGACTGGTCTTTAAATACTGCCTGTAGAACAGGTCAGTAACAATACCTGAGCTTCCTCGCTCACTGTCTTTAACCTCAGGATATCAGTTTTGCATCTCAAGGGACATTAAACCTTCTTAATAAAACAGGATATTGATATCCTATAGAATCATGTGTATTCAAACTAATTATGCTGAAAATGATCTTCAGGGCAACTTTTAGGAAAAGTAAGGTGAGTGGCAAGTGCAGTTTTCCTAAAAGAAAACTTATAGGCTATACTTACACTGAAATGACAATTAGTTCAGTAAGACTGCTATCACTTCACAAAAGGACATGACTATTCATGTCTATTCCGGATGAGGCATTCTGCTGAATGACAGTTTGTTCAGGAATGCCTCCTGACTTGTACAGAAGATCAATACAACTATCGTAAATCACACCTTAAAAGAGATTTTGCGATACAAGGTACAGAGCCATCATTGATTCCTGTTGAAAGGTTGGGATTTCAATACTCTGTAGTATTGTTTTCTGAGATAAACTTTCCAAAACACGTGGGGACTTATCTGTCAGATGGAGTGGGATTCTCTTCAAAGGAAGGTGAGCCAAGGATGACAAGACCTCAGCACTAGCTTCATCATCAAAGGCGCTCCTTGAAGGAACGGAGCAGGGCTTGTGACTAACCAGGACCAGCCAGTGCTGCAGTGGTTGCCAGGCAGGACTAGGTGACAAGGGCAAGTCCACAGAGACAAGCTGGTCCTGGGTCAGGGTCCAAATCAGCAAGGATGTGGCTCAGACAAGGACCAGAGCTGAGTGCAGTCCACAGGCAAAGGTGAGGAACCCCCAGTGAGAGTTTTCTCACACTGCTCTTTTTGAACAACTGATCCAAGGTCTCACGGCCACACCATATCAGAGCTGTAAGGGCAAGCAGCAGTCTAAAAATTTTATATTTGAAGACAATTCTTTTATCTGCTCTTCTTCCTGTATTAATTCTTTGTGTGTTATATGTACAACAAGGAAACAACTTACATGCAGTCTGCCATGGTCCCAGTCAGCTCTAGTGGGAAGGAATACAGATCAAGGCAAGTGTTAAGAAGGGACTGGGGCAAGAGGCTAGCCTGAGGTGGGAGAGATTCAAGGGTAGGAAGGTTCAAAACATGCTAATGAAGCAGGAGGGTGTGTGTTTGTATGTCTTTTTTCCTCCCCACACTGGTTTAAATGTAACTTCTGCAGTCATGAACCTCATCAAATCCTGCTGCCTCTGAGATCTTGCAATCCTTTCTTCAATTCAGAGCTAATGATTGACTCTTCTTGAGCTTGATTGACTCTTCCTCCTCTTTGCCTCCTTTCTGCTTTTCAGTCTGGGCCCCATGCTTGATTCTCTGCAGTGACCCTGTGCTCCCTCTCTCTCTCTGAGTAGTCCTTTCTGCAAATTTCACTCAAATTACACTTACACTGAGATCAGTTCCTTTGCTTAGGTTCTCTCTATCCATATTCACTCTTGGTTTGTGTCTCTAGCATCCTGTTTTTAGGAATTTTCTTAGAGACTTAAGAATCAACTGTTACTTTAAATAGAGTTAAAAGTGAGCTTTTTATCACTTTCCCCATGTTCCTTATTTCCTTTGTTTTCCTGACAAAACATCCTTTGTGGGGAAGGTTATACTGAACCCATCACAGACTGGTTCCTAGTTACCAGTCCTTGTATCAAGGCCTCTTTATTCTAGTTTGAAATATCGTGTCACCAAGAAAATCCACCCTGAAAAAAAGGTTATCCTAGTATTTCCCTGGTCTTTTCCCCAGGTCTCAGTCTCTGGACATCTCCTTCTTCTGAAGTAATGGGGCAGATTGTCTTTTCTTTTGTGACAAGGTCCGCGTGGTTCAGTTTGGTGTTTGCTGTTTGAAAATGGTGCTGCACCTGGTAGAGAAGTCCTTCAATAAGTCAAAGGTTGTTCCTGTCCTGGCTTTAAACTCTTTAATAGAACTCAGAAATCATCTACAGAGCTGGTGGAGGCGAGGGAATGTTGCAAAGTTCTGTTACATTGAAAGCAGCTGGGCAAAGTGCCTGTCCCAGGGAACATGTTGCAGACCTGCCGAACAAAGTCTGCACACTGGAGCATGCAAAGCTCTCTCTGAGATCAAAGTTCAAAGGCAGAATATAAACCGAAGGATTTTTAGCTTAAGAACATGTCTGCCTGAAAACAGAGTATTCACTCATTCTCTTATTGACTTAATTCATTCACCTATGTGCCCGTATACTGTAAAACATCCAGACTTGTGCACCCAGCTGGTGTGCCCAGGGTCACTTGGCTGCCATGCACAGGATGTGTATCAGTTGTCAAGTCCTTGACAGATCTATGAGATTCTTTTTAATTGTTGACATCAAGGTGGTTTTTGGACTTAACTTTGGTACCCTTTAACATTTACAAGCTGTAATGTGTTGGGTATTTGCAAGTGTCCTGCTAACTCCAGCTTCCAAACCACTGCTCGTTCTGCAGCAGTTCTTCCACAGGTGTGCTCTGTATTGAGCTTCCTCTGTCCTTTTCAGAGCCCTTCTGTGTGAGCAGAACTGAAAACACACCACCCTCATTGACAAATGCCCACAGTCCCACCCTAATACCATAACTGAGAGGACTTCCTTGCAATTTCTGGTTCACAAGGAATATGGATATAGTACTAAAGAAGTTGTAAAGGAGAAGTGTGTACACCCACTTGAAAACACAAGAGTGAAGAACAAGGTCTGTGGGGGCTTGTGGGAACATGGAGAGATTGAAAGGAGGGCAGAGGTGGAGAAGGATGGAGACATACATGAAAAAAATAATGGTGATGAGGACAGGTGTCTGAATGGGATGAATAAAGATCATAAATTTGGAATGGGAGGAGGACAGGCCACTAGTAGCCATTTCTTTCCAGGACCTAAGATTGTACTTCAAATGTGTAGGCCTCTGCTGTCTAGCCTCTGTCCCAGCTGCCTCTTACGGCTGGTCACAAGCTCTCTTGGCAATAACAGTGTGTTTTTGCTAACAATTACTTCATTTCCTTAGGACTGGTAATCTCAGGTAGATGAGAACAGCTGTTCTGGGCTCAGGCCGAAGGTCCATCTCACCCATTATCTACCCTCTGACATTTATGGAAACTTTCCTTGCATTTAACTGCCCTTGTTACCATCCTCTCAACAATTCCTAATTCTGCAGTGTCCTTTCAGAGATGAGGATATGAACTGTATACTTGTTTTATCTATTCTCCCTTTTTAAAATTTTCTATTTTTCTCCATTTTAAATGCTTTTGTAGAAATTCCTTGTATTTTATTTGCAATTTTTACCCCTAGTGAGCAATGAGTTGATATTTTCATGGAACTTGTGTTCATTAGCCCAAGATCTCCCTTACAAGTGGCAGTGATCAGTGCATAGTGACCTATGCAGTGATAAATATTCTATATGGGGAGGATTTTTGTGTACAGAATTGCTTCTTTCCATATTCATCACTCTTTTCTTGTGAGCTCAAGTGAATGGATTTTAAAATGGCAGCCAAGATTAAGTGCAGCTGAAATTGATTATTTATTTGTATTCCTTTAAGAGAATTTTATATATACAGCTTTAATGTCTTTTACTTTGTTTTAAATAAATCAGCAGTTCAGAAAGTCAGGAACCTGATCTGTCCTTACTGCATGTTCATTTTGATACAAATACTAATGTGTACTTACATGGTGTTTTCTTGCAGGGATCTGCCTGACTCATCCCTCATCATAGCAACAAGAGAGTGGGCGGTTTCATTAATTAACACTAATTGGGTTTTTTTGTTTGTTTTTGTTTTGTTTTGTTTTGTTTTTGAGGGGCAAATGTTCAAGCAACTGACCCAAGCCGTGGACTGACTGCATGGGAATGGGCTTGTTTCACAGGAAGGTCAGAATCTGCCTTCATCATGCAAAAGCTGATGGACAGGCCGTGCCCAGAACAGTTTTCTGATCAATATAAACCAGAATGGCCAAAGATGAAGGAATTTCTTGCCAAGGCTGCAGAGCCAAAAAGCTGTTTGCAGAAGATTTCTGAGTGCGTAAGGGCAGCTGTCTCATTCCAGTCCTTCTATGGCCCAGAAGAAGATGGGGTCCTTGACCACATGGTGAAGGTGACAACAAGCCTGGGCAGTCCTTTCATTGCTCTGGCATGCCGGACTGTGTGCCCAGGCAGCCCACCCTCTGTCGGCAAACGCAGACTGGCCGTGCAGGAAATCCTTAGGAAACAGAGAGCAGAGGAGATCCGATCTCAAGACAAAGATCATGTTAGCAGCTACGAGAAGCTCTTTCAGAACTCCAAAGTCACAGTGATCCCCAAGAAGAAGGAACGTCGAGCGAGCCTGCAGCCCGTCAGCCTTGCAGTCTCTCAAGTGAACACAGTAGCCACGAGGAAAGCCAGTCTCCTGCCGCTCCACCTGCTTAGACGGAGCAGCGTCAGGCCGGGGTTTGTCATCCCCAAAGTCCGTGTCAGCAAGGCTCCTCCACCCACCTTCCAGCCAGAAAAGGCGAGGAGGAGGAGCAGTGCAAAGGATGACCCCTATTTGCAGATTCCCAAGTGGAGATACAAGGAGCTAAAAGAGGAGCGGAGGAGGGCAGAAGAACAGGACAAGAATAGAGCAGCAGAGGCTCAAAAGCTGAGGCAGGTGTCTCCTGCTCGATGCAGAACCTGATTTAAAGGCAGTTGTTTAGAAGGTTCTCAAGCTGCTAGTCTTGTTATCTGAGCAAGATAACAGACAATGCCTTTGTGCATGCCCATTGCTCATGGAGCTTGAATATTGAGTAATGGCCTTTAAGGTGCAGAAATATGGCAAGGGCTATGCCACAGCATGTCTGATGGTGGAGCACAAAAGTATTTTGAGGTGGAAGACTTACTAAGTTTACCTGTCTGATGTTAACAGGAAGTTCTAAGTGGTGCAGTCCTCTTGTGGATTCCCATTTTTCCAGCTCCAGATGAATGACTGAGAAACATCTTGAAAAACAACATGTGTGTGAAAGGATTGTATTTTGTGTTTGTTCATTTTGTAATGGATAAAATGAAGGAATTGTGCTTTTGACACTAGACATTCCTCCCTCTCCTTCCTTAGGTAGATGCATTGCAAGATTTTATAGTAATAATGAAAAGTTTAAAATATACCAGAGTGTTGGTGGGCAGTGAAAATCCAGGTCTACAATTGTTTTGGATATACTAAGCACTTTATTTTAATTCCAGTAAGTAAAGTGTAAGGGTAGGTATTAAACTGTGCATCTCTATGCAGGCTGTATGGATGCAGTTCTTAATGCATATTGTTTGCTCTGTTGAATATAAAAAGGGCTGCATATGAAATATCTCTGCAGTTGAGGTGTTCACATCTTCTGCAGGTATAATTCACAGGCAGGGACAGGTTTCTTTGAAGCAACAGAGAAGCTGAGATAATTTTTGAATGCCACCATCACCTAAGATTTGCCTCCTCTGTTAGGTTTCCCTTTATCTCTTGTCTCTTCTTTAGTCTCAGGGAATTTTTTGTCTTTGCATTTAACTGTGAAATAAGAGAGATGGTGAGAAACAGGTGGGCTTTTTTTAAGTTGGTATTTACATTCCTGTTTAAAAAAAAGCTCACCAGTTTTATTGTGAGCCTTTCCAGATTATAGCCATGACAAGAAAATTATGCAGCTTTCAAAAGTTCAAGCAATTTTCCTAGGTATCAAATCCAGCTATACACTATGAGTATCTAGTCAAAGATGCAGTACCAGGCAGCTCAGGCACTAATGTGGCCAGATGTCACTGTAAGCTTTGGTACTACACCTCTGTGTGCCCAGAGAGGGCAGTACCTCACCCCTATCTCTCAACACTGGGAGAAAACCTTCCCTAGTATGTAAGTGCATCTCCAAGCAGCAGTTCCCACAGAGTGCTGCAGGTTCTTGCAGTCCATATTAAGGTTTCCTTTGGTTTTAGCAGCAGTCAGCCTGAGCAGCATGCCAAACCCTGGCAAATCCTGATAAGGAAGGGCTGTAAACCTGCTGCTTGCTGAAGAAAGACTAATTCATAGAAGTAGAGGTCAAACACAAACAGCAAGTCATACAGCACATCTCAGGGTAGGGTTTTGCTCAGGCTTTGTGCCCATTTGAACTGAAATGTGCTGTGGTGTGTCCTCCTGAAAGTGTTGCTGTGCTGGAAGCCAGGCAGACCTCAGCTGCTGCTCTCACTGGCTTCTCCCTTCAATTAAAGAGAGGGGAAACTTTTCTATCCTTTGCTTCCACAGCACGAAGGCTGGCTGTGGTCTCACTGAATTTGTAATGAAACTGTTCGTGTCATGGGAGCAATAAATTCAGTCGATTGAAAACTAGTGCTCAGATCAGTACTGCCAGCTCACATCTGCAGGGTCAGGGCTTGACAGAGGTTATGACAGATGTCTGAAACAAGATTTTTTTTCCACACAGCTTGTTCTTTGTACTTCTTGCTGGAGTAGCTGTGCTGGCCAGACTGCATTGCCAGGTAGCCTCCCAGGTCAGCGCTGGAGGAATATGCACCTGTTAATTCACCTTCCCAGTCCTGTGAATATAAAGAGGACTTTAGTCCACAAGCGCATCAGTGCTGTGCAATTCATAGGCACCAATTTTATAATGGTTTTGGAGTGATCAGAATATAAGCTGAATTTGTTACTTTGAAGCATAGGAAGACAATCTTTTAGCTATCTATGGCAAAGGTATCAGGATGGATATGAAATTGGTATACTGGATGAATGGTTTAACTAATCATTTTTGTTTACTGCCAACCCAGCATTTTGAAGATTTAACACTCAGATTCAGTATCTGAACGGCAACCTGTGCTGCAGGTGAGCACTCGAATTTGCACTTTCAGTATCACTTGCAAGAGACAGACAATTGACAGGTGCTCTCAGGGATTAATGTACAGTGTGTTAGCATTAGGGGCTGAAAATAAGGCCCATTTTCTAATCCTTTGTACTTTACTGTGTTTATGTGGATAAATATGTTATATTTCCATTAAAAGAGGCACAAGCTGTTAAACTTATTTGGCAGCCTTATTCTTCAGAGGGACTTGGGAATGTTGCCTTTCACTTTTCAGTAGATCTAAAAGCCTATTCACTCTCACCAAAGGACTCATCAGCACCACCTGAAAGCAGTTTGGTTTCCCTGGAAGGAGTTATTGTGGGTTAACTTCCCCTCCCTGTGAATTTTTCCATGGAAGTAAAAGAAAACCACTGCATTTTCCCCCCATCAGGCGGTCCCTTGGCATCCTTGCCAGTAGCGTGACTTAATTTTGCATCTGTGTAAAGGTTTGCACTTGCTGGTTTTGGAAGCGCAGGCACAGGTCTCTGTGTCCTCATTGCCTTCCTCCCCTGCTGCCTCACTGAGCCCAGCTGTATTCTCCTCTTCATCACTGTTCTCACCCTAAGTGCTGCACCTCTCACTTGCTGTTTTTATTGCCTGTCTGAAGGTTGCAGTGGGCATGTGTCTCTTGTGTCTCTTGAAACCTGTGGCAAACGGATCATGGCAGAGGAGGCACGCCTGGCACTCTTTCAGCTACCTGCCCTCCTTGAGCTCTTGCCACCGAGGAGAATTTGATTTCTGCTGGATCAGCACAAATAGAGCGGTTTGATTTGTGTTTCGTGGTTTTTTTGTGTGTTTGTTTTTTTCCTGAGAGACCCATAACTACGAAATTCCAGGTGATACTGGCTGTACTTCAGGTTGTTCCTGGTCACTCAAGCAGCACAGTTTACCTCCTAAAAAAGAGCGTGCAAACCCTTGGCAGCACCTCCTGCCAGCTGGAGCCCCTGAGGGAAGGCAGAGCTGCTGCTGCAGAAGGATGCTCCCTCAGAGAGAAAAGGGACACTGATTCCTAGGGTGGAGGAAGGTTTTCTCTGTGCCTTCAATGCCAGGCTGCAGTCTTGCCTGTTAGTGCAAAGGATGCTCCTGAGCGCTGTGAAACTGGAGCATAGGCTGTGTCTGCCTTCACAGCCATGTACACTGTGAACATGTCACCATAATGTTCACTCACCAGGAAGCTCATAGCCTGATGGGCTGACTTAATTCTGTGGTAAGAACAGGGATTTAATACAGTAATGGTGGAAAGTGAAAGTGCAAGCGCTTCCCAGCATTCTCTAAAATTATACTGTGCTCTTGTGTCTGGTGAGCAATGATGTCATAAGGAAAAAACACCATGAAAGGTTTTTCAGTTTGGAACACAGAATTACATGCAATTGGCTCCTTGTGTCACTGTATATTATTCATATGGGGCTTTTTTTATGCCAATGAAATAATGTTTCTTAAGCCTTGACAAAAATCCTCTTCATTGAATGCCTTTTTTTTAATGCTGTCCTGCAAATGGACAGGTATTAGGGCAGCTGGTAAAAAAACCACTTTGAATAGAAAAATGGCATACAGATACAAAATGTTCTTTGAGGATATTTCTTTTTTATCACCTACATTTCTGAAGGAAACTTCCAAAAGCTGTGACTGAAATTAGGACCAAATAAGTAGAATATGCTGACTTGCAGATGGTCTGAACCAAAGCCTTCTCCTTTCTGTAAATCATGTGATGCCGCCTAGTTTTGCTAGGTCTGCTCATTGGGCTTGAGAGTTTGTTTAGATATCCCAAAGCCCAAAGATTGTTTAGATATCCCTTGTGGGCAGCAGGCTGGAAAGGATAGTCATGTCACTCTCCCCAACCCATGTATTCCTGCTTGCCCCCAGCAAAGCCAGCATTTTGCTGCATCAGTATTCTGCAAAATACTAAAGAAAAATACTCTAAAGAATAATATATATTAAATGAACATCAAATAGATAAATTAGAAACATTAATAATATTATAGAATATTTATGCAGCAGTGACTTTGTACAGAGTTGTAAAAGAATTAATCTGAGGTTGCACAAAATGCCATCTTGACAATAAGAAAGTCGAATAAACCTGTCACCCAGCAGGCTAGCCACTGGGGACCCTCTCTAGACTGCAGAGCAACCCAGTTACCAATATGTTATGAGTTATGACAAATAAAAAGTCAAAATAATAACTAAAAATAGGAAACATTATATAGGCCCTTCCCTGTGTACCTGTGCTAAAGATGTTCAAGGGGCCCAGGCCTGCCCTTTAGAGAAATAATGCTGGCTGTAGGAGCTGAAGATCAGAGGCAGCCTGCAGGGAGGTGGCAGGCTGGCTGTAGGATACACACAGGTCACACAATGAAAAATTGAAATCATCTTGTTCAGAAAAGGAGACATCAAGTAGTTGATCTTGTTATGGACATATTCCTTAAGTGAGTCCAGTGTTGCCCCTCTCTGTTAACAGGCAGGCCAAGAGGTAATTTTTTAGGTTCATAAACACAAACCAGAGCTTCAAATACGCTGTGAGGCAAAGGCTTCCTCAGAAATAAAACTCTTCAGCAGTGTAAGTAGCTCACACAGGGATAGTCCTGTATCAGCTCAGTTCAACTGGATACCCCTCAGGAGCTCTGAAGGTTGTCTGTCTGATGATCCTGGAGACACTCTTTCTCCAGAATCCACTCCCAACCCAAATGAAAAAACAAAACCTAACAAAACAAACCCTGCTACACATCCCCAGGTATCATCTCTCACACCATCTTTTCTGCTTGCAGAAGGTCAAGGGGGTTATTTCCAGGGAAAGACAGTTTGGAAAGTCCACCAAGGAACAGGACAGGAAAATTTATTCAGAAACATAGTGTTCGAAGTGTTTATGACTACAGCTCTCCAGTCATCCAAGTAAGAAAAAAAAGTATTCATAGATACCTCCAGAAGTATTACAGGCTGTTGCAGTATTACAAAGGAAGCGTGGAGAATGCCACATGGCAAGTGAGAAGGGCCAACTCATCTTGCTTTGGAGAACAGGAATTTTCTTCTATCTGGAGAATTCCTATGCACAGCTAAATATAGGATTTATGGAAAACTTCCTAACCTCTGGACCCTTTTGGCTTTGGCTGTGGAGCTGCTGGCCACTGGGAAGCATAAATGACATCAGCCAGATCCATGCTTAGACCAAGATGTGTTTCAAATGCTAAATACACTAAATAAAGATATCCCAAACTTGGCAAATTGGATACTCCAAATCAGTTCCCTACCTAAAAAATACCTATATAATTAAATGATTTAATGATATTAAATTAAATCATATATATAAAACTACCTATTGGTAACACAGTCACACATATATGTCCTTCATATATAAAGTAATAATTTTATATATACATTTACAAATTTATAAAATATACACATATAAAACCCTCTTACCTCCCAGAGATAATGTGGAGCATTCAAATATGTTAATGATGACCATCTATAAAAATGTTAATATTAAATAATTGTTCTGTAAAAGGAACGAGTCATTCAGGGTATAATATGGAGGCTACAAAGGGAAAACAGACCAGCTGCCTTTTCACTGAACACTATGGAGCACTTGCATGTGAAGAGGCGAGGGATTATGTGATAAATTGTACTTCATCGGATAATTAAAGTTATTATGCATAATAATTTTGCCTAGTCAGGTTTAAATTTGCCACTACTCATGGCACATTTGAATTTACAATCGTCATAGGATGCTTTTGTGTCTATAAAACTGTGCACAGGTTTGTGGAAAATTAGTGGGCCAAATGCTGCTGTTGCAGTCTGCTTTCAGGAAAGCAGAGATTGGGGAAACAGGTTCAGGTGGTTCATTTTGCCCTTCCCATTGTAGCAGCTTCTCACTACTTTGCCCAAGCCCTTCCTCCCAAACAGATGAAAAATCAACAGAAAGCCTCAAGAGGCAGATGTGCAGAATCCATGTCACAGGCACCATCCTGGATGCAGTTAGTGATTTCTCATAAGGCACTGATCAAGCAGCGAGCTCCTGTAAATGTGGATCAAGAAGGGGGCACAGGAATTGTTTCAGCATCTCTGCTCCTTGTGCGTGCACGTGCATGTGTGTGCCAATGGTATTTTTACTCTTGGTGCCATAGTAACTGAAGTCAGCTCAGTGCAGCTTTAACCACCAAAGCTACTTTCTGAGTCTCTATACACAGCTTTCTGCTGACAAAGGTGATAAAATATTTACTTTCTAACCAGGTCTACTTATGTTTGCTGCCATTATTCTGAAGCCAGTTTCTTGCAGAAGCCAGTAGCGTGGGGATATTCTGCACTATTGTGTGAGAGTTAATAGGACACAAATCAATAAGAAAGCGGGGAATTTAAGTAATGGCCCCACTAAAAGTTCTGTTCCAATACAAAGTGAAGTAGTGTTTCAAAAGAATATACAAATATAGTTGTACTGAAAGCAGACGTGCTGTATTATTGGCTTGGCTGCTTTCCCAGGGAAGTGCAGTGGAATAGTTGTCATGCAGCATTTTCTCAGATTCTGTGCAAGGGGAACGTGGCACTTTGACCTGGTATCCTTTTCCAAAAGTTGCAGTCGCAGCCTCCTGAAGTGTATCCATCTGAGTGAAATAAAACATTTGTTTGGTGAGCAACAGAACTGAACAGACCAGCCATATTACACAGATTTTTCTTCATTTTCCTCTCAAAAATTTGTTTAGCAAACTCAAGTTCAACTAACATGCTCTATTAAAAACATACTTTCTGGATGTTTTACATGATCAATTTTGCCCCCTTGAATTTTGAAAAACGTGAGTTTTATTCTTTGCATGATTGACTACATTATCCTTTTTTTTATGTTCATGGGCACAGTGAGTGGTGTTTGCCTGTGGTTTCCCAGCCAGTACAAGGCAGCCTCCTGGAAGAGCTTGTTTAGGCTCCTCTTCTTTCCTAGAAGAAACTGTCAGCTGCTGAGTGGCTGAGCCACAAGAACCAGGCTTTGCTGTGTGACAGCCAGGACAGACACTAGTTTTGGTTGTATGCTCAAACTGGATTTTCAACATTCTTGGGTAATCACTTGCCCAACAATTTGTCTGCTTAAATACCCTGAACTGTCTTAGGGTTTCCATGACTGATTAAGCTACTGTGTTCAGAGAAAGCCAAGGAAAAAATGCTGTGTGTCAGCTGTCCAAAGAGGAAAGAGCGAGGTATCATGGCAAGGTCGGGTCTGTATTTAAAAACAAACCCAAAAAACCCAGTTGAGCTGATTTAACTGAAAATTAACAGACTCTCTTGGGCTGATTTTAATCAGGCTAATATTCACTTGGCTTAATCAATCAGAACAAGCTTGAGATTAAAGTGATATAAATCATTCATCCTGAAATCAATTTCCATTCAGAGAGCTGTGCCAGCTTAACTAAATTGTTTCCAGTGAAGAGGGCTGCATTGCCACATGCTTGACCTGGGGGAAGGCTTTGACCTGGGCTTTCTTCTGACTTGTGCTGGTTTCCTTGCAGCTTTCATTTTTTCCAATAAGGTACTTGTTTCCCTCCACAGCTTGTCATTGATGAGCTCTCTCCCACACATCAGTGGCATCTCCTGGGGCAGTTCAATGCCTCCTGCTCACGTTTGGCTAATTACCAGTCTCCTTTTCATTACCAGGGCTCACAACTTTCAGGGACCCTTCCCTTCATGCTAACCCCAGCACCATGCTGCAGCTTTGCTCTGTCGTTTGGATTTGGGAAACTCTAAACCCCCGCATGCAGCACTGGGTAAGAACCGCATTGTCACTGTCCTCCACAGAGAACTGCTCTCTTTCCATCAAGTAAAACACTGGCTTAATCTTTAATTCAAGGCTGTCTATTGAGGATCACAGCCCCAGCTCAGGAACAAAGTGAGCCTGACAACAGTCAGAGGCAGAAGATGAAATATTAATCCATGCTTTCGTGACATCCAGACTGGATTATAGTAATTCCCTGTCTGCAGGTCTCCCAAGGCTGCCTCCTACAAAACACGGCTTGTACAGGAGCCAGCCAACCATGCACTGCAGACAAACAGCTCACCTCCCAGACTCTAAGCTTGGGGCTTGTCTTGAGACCTCTGTTCCTTCCTTATCTCCAGGTATGCTCTTCAATTGCCATGTGTAGATCACACTCATAACTGTAGCTATTTTCAGTGACTAAAAAAAATCCGATCCCAGCTTCAAGATGTGTGACAGAAAAAAATGCATACAATCTAAAAATATCATAAGTAAGTTCTACAAATATGGTAGGCAAACTCTTTCCTTCCTATGCCCATCAGCCCAGGACACAGAACGTATGTTATGTTGGTCACTCTTCTTCTAGAGGATTGAATCACATTTCCTCAGGGCAAGAATCAGTTAAATTGAAAAAGCAAAAAATTAGGCCATTGTGAAAAGCTGAGTGTTGTACACCAGTCAGCTCAGATATGACCAAAGTAAAGAGAATGTGAGGTTGTATGGGAGAAAGGAAAACACCACCACAGAAGGATATGGCTGAAGAAAACATGGAGGGAAGAAAACAGGTTAAAGCCAAGATCACCATCTCCGTATTTCCAAAAGCATCAAGGCTGCAGCTGTTCCTGTGTTGGCACATGTTGGATCAAGTGCAGGGCTTGTTTCAGTCAGACTTGCTTATCTTCTATGTGCCTCAGTTTCCCCCTGAATTAAAGAGAAATGTTTGTTTTAAATCCAAAGTTTATTCATAAGGTTAGTTCTTGGTTATCAGATAACAAGGGAAAAGGACAGATGGGAAAACCCATAGAAACAAAGCCACATAATGAAAACTATGTCAGTCAAGCAAACAGGACACATACCACCTATTGGCCTTGGAAAACCACAGAAAGCTCTTTATAGATGGCAGAGGCACTTTGGACAGCAGGGGCCATAGTGGAGCCTGAGGTGATCCCAGTGGCAGTCCTCAGGTGTCAAATGATGCTGAGGCTGGACACACCCACAAAGTGGATCATCTGCTGCTGGTGGCTGGAGAGTGGCTGAACCCACACAGCGTTTGAAGACAAAGAAAGGCAAGACTGCTCATGCATTCCCTACAGTATAGATATATGGCATTAAAGGTATCCTCCTTCAAAACCCATGGGGGAATAAAAGGTATATTTCCTTCTGGGTAATAGGAAACTGATAGTGCCTTTGTCCTGTTTTTCCCACCGAGTGGTCTCCTAAGATAAATGAGCATTTGCTGTATAGCAAAAAGCACACTGAAAGCTTTGTCTAGAAATGCAAGACTAAAAAAATTTTGCATTATATACCACCATCATGCCCTACTTTTCTGATGAGTTACAGCCTTTGAAGATTCCAGTGGGCTATTTAACAGATTTATGAAGTTATGAAAGCAAAAGTCAGGTCTGTGCTGTCTAAATGCCATTAAATCCCAGTGTTGCCATTTCCCATTAGCTGGGCTCTTCTGAAAGCCTTGTGCCAGCTGAGAAGACACATCAGAGGATGACACTTAGAAGGAATTTAAATGAACTCAGGGCAGGGAAAAAGAGGAGGGAGAGGCAGCAGCAGTAACCCAGAAGCACCAGTAAGTCAAACAAAGTCAAGATCTAATTTAACAATGATCATCCCTAACCAGAGTTATTTAAAAATCACATTAATGTATAGACATGAGCCTTCTTATAGAGTTGTGGATTTATACCCACTCAAAATAGCCTTTGGATTCCTAGACACAGGAAAGAGCAAGGAAACCCTCGTGGCCTGAAGGTCCCTTCTCCGTGCCAGAGCAGCCATGCTCGTCATGTCACAATTATGAAACCCAACCCAACCATGCAATAATAAAGCTTTTGAAATGAGTGCAAGGTGCTCTAAGTATGCACTGATAAATGCTTTAGGAGAATAGCAGATATTTCACTACTTCTAGTCAGGGCAAGGCTGCTTTTTAAATAGGCTGTGCAGTATTCAAGCATCAGCTTTGTCTCAGTTCCTTTGAACTCATCCAGTTGAGACTGCTGATGTTTAGATGGGATTGTAAAACCTTTCTAGGCACCAAGAGAGAGCCATGAGCGAGCATGAAGCAGGTGAAGCAGGTGGTGATAAACCAGGCACTGGG
The DNA here is from genome assembly GCA_035583155.1 of Acropternis orthonyx. Classification (NCBI taxonomy): domain Eukaryota; kingdom Metazoa; phylum Chordata; class Aves; order Passeriformes; family Rhinocryptidae; genus Acropternis; species Acropternis orthonyx. The sequence continues at coordinate 79,723,670 of JAWWEU010000081.1, read as the reverse complement.
GATGATCCAGCCAACTAAGCCCAAGTGCTGTCACAGGCTGGGGGAAATGCAACACTTTCTCATCTGATTTATACAAAGTTACTGAACTAAATATAAAAATTAATACTATGGTCAGTACAGAAGACAGAAACCTTATTTTGATATTTACCTGAATATATTTTATCCTGCTTTCAGCTTCAGTTTTAATGATGCTGCAATCCACTAACTTTGGGTTTTGGAGACAACAATGCTATTAAGACACATAAAGAGTACTTTTTTTTCTTAGAGCTCATTTCAGGCAGTCTGAAAACCTTTATGTCACTGCACTGGTTACACCGCTCACATTTTCAGGGTGATGTCAAGAAAACCATAGTCATGGGAAGAAGTTTAAGTGGGAATTCTTGAGTACTATGCTACATCCACACCTCTGCAGCAAAGTCTGTACCTGTGAAATTCTTTGGGAGCCATTCATACCTTTCCTAGGATTTCTTGCAAGGTGTTTCTGCTAATTTCAATTATATCCACAGCTTTCTTTTGAGAAAGTATCTACTGAGTCAGGCAATGAATGCTGGCATGCTGGCAGAGCATGTAGCTATTTAAGGGCTTTTTCACATCTGTTTTCACAGGCAATCCCTATTAAATTGTAACAATAAACCACATGGATTTTACTGGTAAGCAATCAATTTCCATGAAAGATAACAAAAGCTTTCACTGAAATGGGCTAGAAATCCAAATCCCTTAAAAATCGGAGTCTGTATTCTAAACACCATGCTCTAGGCATTGCTGTAAACACTGCTTATTGAGGGACTCAGTCACATGTGGTGTGTAACCCCACATATTTTATGTCTGGTACAAACTCAAAATATATCCTGTGGTCCAGAACAAACCCCTCTTTTTGGCCCCTCTCCCATCAGCTGCTCACCAGCAACAAACCTTCCCAGATGTCCTAAAGAGTAGCACATGATGGTGGGATGTTGCTGATCACCACAAGCACGTGGCTCTCTGAGATGCCTGACCCCTCTAGACCATGCAAGGCAGTGTCCTGAGAAGTAGCCCTGGTAGTGGCCCTCCAAACTCCTACATCAATAACACTGGGGTGTAAACCTCAGAGATCCTCACCAAGGAAGGGTACAGAGATCACATTCTGGTCTGTCATGTGGGCCTCTGGCCGAGACACTGGGCTGTGCACTGAATCATCCATAGAACTGAGCAGGAGAGAACAAACAACAGGAGAGTCACCTCTAATACAAAAGGATTTTGGGAACACTCAAAAACACTGATACTTTTTAACATCTTTCAGGCTTTGTTGTTGCTCCAAGGCAGCCTTGAAAATTCTTGTCTTTGATTAACTAATTGTTTTTTTCCCTGATGTGCAGATGTCTGTCATGCCTAGAATCTCTCGGCTTAGCCAACTCCAGGGGAAATTTCTGAGCAAAGCCATTCCAGTGTTACCAGTTTTCCCCTTGCCAGGAGGTCCTCATCTGGGATGTCAGAAGCAACAAATGCACAGCCAGGAGCATGCTAAGCCCCCTCAGGGAGCACAGCTCCAATGGTGAGGCGTTTTGGGAAGCAGGAGAGGGGAGTTTGAGACAGCAGCCACCAGAAGGCTGCAAGCCAGTGTAATGATCTCTTCTGCAAGAGCTGAAGGGAAGGGCAAAGAAGATGCTGACAAAAACGTTGGGCCCAGGCAAGCAAAAGCCACTAGGTGCATAATTATGCATAATTATGTGAGCTGCATTCACTCCTTTTAAGAATTGCACCTTTCTTAAGAGGTCTCATTTCTATTCCTTCCAGCCCCAAATTCAACACTGCCGAGGCATTTCTAGAGAAGGCTGTAGCATTTCTTTCTCAAAATATCAAGGTTAGAACAGCCCAGCTGCCACAGCATCACATTACTTTTTGTTAGTATCTTTCCCAAATTCTGCTTGTCTGCCAAACCGTCCCTCAGTGAATCTCCAGAGAATGCCTACTGACTCTCGCATTCAGTGACAGTTTTAGGGAGTGAAAAGATGTGAGTTCAGCTTGAGGTCTCTCCCCTGGATGCTCTCCCAGCCACCACTTTTAGACACCTCCCCACACCCAGATGAGTTTTCATCCCTAAGCAGTACAGCCCACCACAAAAGAGTACCAGTTACTACACCAAATTTGATCTGTGGCTCTGCAAGGCACATGCAGGAGCCAGGCCATGTAGTGGCATGATAGGTTGTCCTTGAGAGTGGCAGCACTGGAAAGTGAGATGCCAGCAGGTGAGAGAGGCCTACTATGTTAGACACTGCAGCCCCTGAGTGACTCCAGATCCAACAGGTTTTGCTTACAAGTGAAGTGCCCCCTCCTCCCTCTTAGCTGGTATTTTTGCAGATCTTTATCTGTTTCTCTGTCTCTCTTTCTTTCTCCCTTGTTGTGGCTGATGGAAAGGGCTGTGAAGCCGGAAAAAGTCTCACCCAAATCTGCATTGATCATGTTGAAGTGATGCTCCAGCCAACTCCAGCAGATGCTGTCAGCAAGCTGCAAAGGGATTGAAGATTTCTTCTTAAGAAGCATTTCTGTTAAGTTTGCTGAATAAAAACAAGTTCACTTGAAGAGCTTCTGCTGCACAGCTGATGAAAAGCAAAAAGTCTTCAGTTCTATTGTTATTAATGCCAGCAAATATGGCTGAAAATACACAGGGCTCCTGTTCATTCCTTGTAGCTCACATTACCTATTAGAACTATAATGCTATCAAAGTAATGTTCTCCATTTACATCAGCTCTAGCATTTTACCTTAAGTACAAATGCTAAGCTATCAAAATGCAGTGCTCATAATGAACACAAAGGTGCCATCTTTATTTAGACACCTTTCAGAGTAGTAGCCCTGGGTCACTAATGCTATTTAGAATTGCTTCTCAGGGTAATTGGTGTATCTCTTCTTCCTGAAGTGCTATGCTTTAATCTTTTCACTCTATAATATCAGCCACAGAAATATTTGTATTTTCAGAACATAAAGGACTATAAATCAAGAGTGAAGTTCCTGCTTGAATCTGACTATTCAAAGCATTTCAACAGCACTTGCAGGCTGAGCAGACATCTTGCCAATTGCTTTGCAGGCTTGCTTTATTATAGGCAAAGCAGCACATAAATAAAGGAGAAACTGCAGAGCAGTAACACTGGGACTGCTTTTGTAAATAAAAAAAATACATAATTAAAAAAAATATGTTTAAATATAATGTTTATATCATACCTCAGGTAAGGACTGTTTGTTTCTGCTGAATAAGGAGCACTTGTTTATTAGGAACTGCAAATTTAGCATATTTTTCTCCTGGTTATTAAAATCAAGTTTACAATTATACAGCATGTATATGTTAACATGTACACCTGTGTGTTTTAATAGTTATTTTTCCTCCCCTTCCTATCTAGTAAGCTAATTTACTCTGAAGCATTTTGTTCAATTGTTTTCAAAATAACTCATGTTTTCATTCCTCATCTTTTCTTCTAACCTTGCTGTTCCAGCAAGGAGTGCTGCACAGATGCTTGCTTCTTTCATGGAGCATTGTCTGATTCCAGTCTCCCAGTTTTGAAATCATGAGGCCTACACAATGACAGGCTGGGGTCATATTTGCATGACAAACTTCATTTCACTCTCTGAAGCCAGGGCTTTATAAGCAATTTGTCAGCAAAAAGCCCATAAATCAGAGGTAAAAATGGGGCTTAGCAGCAACCAAGCTGCAGAACTGAGGATGGGACACAATGATCTAACACTGGCATTTCTCTGCAAAGTTCCACAAACACAACTCACATAAAGGAAAGGATCTGCCTGCAAATGTTCTCCTCCACCATTTTTTTCAGGTTTATAGGCTTTACAGTGTTTCAGAAGAGATACATTTGGAGGTCCCTACCTACCTCATGTAAAATATCTAGTTTGATACTCCAACCCTGCAAAATAAATCTGAATTTACCTTAATTCCTTGGAGAGTATCACTGAAGTTAACAGGACTCTGAACACAAAGTAGAAATCCTCTGAAAGACTGGTGGCCTGCAGGGGATAGAAAATAACCTGCTTTGGAAGAACCTACATTTGTAGGAATCCTAGATCTCACAGGAGAGATCTGCTTAGATGATATTGGCAAAATTTTCCATACTATTTAATGTATACATTCTGCACTTTAAGATTCTGTCTTTTAACCTGCACCCACTGAACAAAGTCATTCCTATTGTAAAGGACCAGCTGTGACATGGACTGCATGTCCCGACAGCCAGGTACAAAACTGAGTGCATAAACTATAACCCTGGGGGAAAGGAGTGAGTCGCTATAATAGTCCAATCACATTCTATACTTTCTATAAATATTTACCTGAGCAACAACTGGCTGATGGTGAGCCAGCTATCAGAATGCAAAGCAGAGCTCTCCTACTATGAAGTTTCCAGTGTGTATATTGTAGGAGCTCTTTGGTGCAGTGGAAAGGGAGGCTGAGTGTTTAAGCCACATCCTCATAATAAGCTCAGTTGAAAGGCTTATTTAAGGCTTCAGCCTTACATTCCAAACCCCTCCAGCTGTCACAAGTGTCACATCAGCAGCAGGCTAATGTTTATTATGTTCTGGGTAATAAATCAGGTCCTAAAAGAGAATTCTTGCACTTGCTATTCATTATCTTTTATCCAGAGGGAAGGAATTAGCTTCTAATATGGGCCTTTTTATTAGCAACTCAGATGTAACACAGTGAAAAGCTACCTGCAGAAGGATAAGCGTCCACCCAAACTCTGTGTTCCAAAGAATCTGATTTGCCACTGCTTAACATCTCTGGGGTAAATAAAATCTTACATCTTAGATTTTAAAACTGACTGTTCTCTCTCTTTGTAGGTACACATGCATGAATATTTATTAGGTCTCAGTTCAACTAGAATATGTCTTTGTTGCACACCCTACATGCACATATATCTAGTGCTGCTTTTTGCAGCAGAGATAATACATATTTCTTTATGCTAAACCTTGTAGGTTTGAAGAACCAGAAGTTTACTAAAATATGTTTGCATTTGCAGATTTTCCTCATTCAAAGGCCTCTCCCATGCAAAAAGATTCAAGTACATGTGGATTTGTAAACCAAAGATTTGTCCTTTCAGTGCGTAATTAGGCAGCGGAAATTGAGGTCACTGAGCAGCCTAAGAAATGGCCAGTATACAGTGCTAAAATGATATGATAGCTTTGCTTCATTGCTCTCATCATCTTCTAACAAGTTTTACAGAGCACAACTGAATCCACATGTATGTTGATCCATTTCCTATTCTGTTTTTAATACTTAGGGCTCTAATCACGCCTGCTCAACTGCAGATTTTAACAGATCAAAGTAAAATGGAGTGTGCAACATTCCACTAGCATGCAACATTCCACTAGCATGCACCCCAGTCTCCTGTTCTTCAAGAGGCACAGTTACAAGACCTTTAGCTTACTCAGAGATACCCACTGCCTTGTTACGAGCCCAGCAGAGCCACCCTGCTACTGCGGACAGACCTGCTTGGAGCAGCGGTGTGGGGCTGAGAACCAGAACTCCACTCAGCCCCTGCTCCTACAATACTTCAGTTAATGGATGCCAGGACAACACAGGGAGGTGAGAAAGACCAGGTCCATATGTCTTCTCTGTCCTGCTGTGTCAGGACTACTATCCCTACTGCTGCACCCCACCTCCTGGGCCTGCCCTGGCAGCTGAAGGCTCACACCTCCCTCCCTTGTGAACTTGTGAAAGCCCCTCATCTGTGGGCTCTCCCTTTACTCCTTGACCTCAATCAGCATCAGGAGCCACCGTCTGTAAATTCCATCTGTGAAAATCTGCTCTGAATTCACACAATCAATCACGGATTAGAACAGCTTTTAAAGGAATGAACCATGAGGTCAAGAACTCAAACATGTGGAAAGCTAACTCTCACTGCAGAGTGAGAAACATCACTTGAAAATTAAATTAACCTTGAGATGAGGTGTACACGACTTTAGAAATAAGGCTTTAATTTCTTTTTTTTTAATACCAAGCAAAGTTTTCAGTTAAATACAGTAGGCTCACAAGTAAGCATATAACAAGGAGAAAGGTGATGCCTCTCTTCCTTCAGACCCAGACACTAACACACTGGTGAAATTTTACTCCGAAAGGCATTGAACATACCTGTGGTTTTAGTAATGTCTGAAGCATGACAAGGTATTTGTTATTTCAGCCACTGCCAGCATACAGAGATTAGTGGCTAACTTTTGCTTTTCAATTTAACTAAGTCCAGTGTTCTGTATTTCAAGAGCCACCTCTGCTTTAAGAGGGAAGCCAAGTTAGTTGCTGAGCTCTCCAGTGCACTCACTCCTCTATGTGCAAGAAAGCGATGTCACTATCCATCTTAACAAGGTATCAGATATCCACTGACACCTGAGACAGCCTATTACAAACGGCTTGTACGAAGTAATTTTACACACCTTCATAACCTGGTGCTGGTTTCTGAGCCAGAAAGGATAAAAAAAATTTGCTGAACCAGCTTTAATCATGTCAACATGAGAATATACCAAAGGTAGCGCGACATGTCCTTACTGACGCTGATGGCGAGCTCACATCTCATGAACAGCTAACCAGTTTTTGTAATCCTCAAAATCACTGTGGATTACAAACACTTTTCTTTTTCTAAAGCTACAAGTGACCTACAGAATGCCAGCCACTCAAGTTTTCTAAAAATACCTCCAATGTAATCTGGACAGCAGAGATTGTATTACAGGGCTTCTTTCAAGGTCATTTGCAAGATCTATGCTTGCCATGGCTTGAGCATCTGCATTTCAGTTTTGTCACTGGGAGTGCTGGGAGGGCATTTTACAAAAAATAATCAGCATCCATACATGCCTGTCAGCTCCAAACAGTAAAAATTACACTCTCAGAAAAAGGTAGCATACTGTTTTTCTCACCTTGGATCAGCATTCTGAAGGGAAGGGAAACAGATTTTGCAATACAAATTACTTTGTTCATGGGGTGTTTTGTCATATACAATGCATTCCACCTCTCCTCTCAGGCTCTCTGAATACTAGTGCTTCCATTTTATGAAAAGATTCAAAAAACAGTATACACTACATACAGTCCCTTTTCTTATGAGGGATGAGGAAAATCAATAAATGTACGTTCCTGAAGGAGACCCAAGAACACTGTGACAAGCAAAATACAAACCTCCACCTTCCTAAGAAATCACCTTTAGTATTTTATATAATACGATCATGTACAGCAGTTACCAAAGATTACAGCTACAATGCGGATTTACTTTACCCACCTGTTGAAGAAATCTGAAGATTTACTGCTGCAGACTTGACTCAGTTTCTTCTCCAGGCTCCTCCAGTCACTATGATCTACATCAATGCATCCTTACAGAGCAGATGTTAGCTGTAACCAGTTATATTTAAGTGTCTTTATCTTGTGAGGGAAGAGGTTTGTGTGCAAAAAATTTAAACCAAAACAGAGATTTGTCTTCTTAATTCTTTACATCATTGCAGCATCTGAGCAATAACACCTCCTCCTGCTGTAAAAGTTACTGCGCCCGTTCTGACATCCCTGTTTTCTAAAATGCAATTATGTGTATTAATCCAACATCTTAAGGCATTAGCTTAGACTTAAATCTTATTTTAAACTTAATATACCCAAATCTGAAGGGGACGTAAGAAGACCTTTAAATTTAACTTCTAATTACTAATAACATTTGCAATACTGCTAACAGGAAGGCCATGGAACTTGGAATAACTACGGACAACTCAATCAACAGCATGCCAAGTATAACGTGCATGTATTTTCCCAAAATTTTAAAGAAACGGGACATGTTTTGAATAATGCAGAATGAAAAAGAGGCTTAGGAGAGAACCTATCACTCTCCACAACTACTCAAAATGAGGTTGGTAGCCAGATGGGAGTCGATCCCTTCTTCAAAGTAACAAGTGACAAGATAATAAAAAATGGCCTCAAGTTGTGCCACAGGAGGTTTAGACTGAATATGAGGAAAAATTTCTTCACCAAAAGGGTTGTCAAGCATTGGAGCAGGCTGCCCAGGGAAGTGGTGGGGTCAACATCCCTGGAGGTATTTATAAGATAAATGGATGTGGCATTTGGGGACACAGTTTAGTGGTGGATGTGGCAGTGCTGGGTTAATGGTTGGACTTGATGACCTTAAGGGTCTTTTCCAACCTAAACAATTCTATGATTATGTGACTGCAGTCTAAGGATGTCACACTGCAATAGTCCTGAGACAGTAAATCTATCATAGCTGCACTGTATCAATATATCTGTTGTATTATATACAACCACAAATGTACTAAATACAGGATACCCAAAGTACAGAGCGCTTCCAGAAACACTGCAGCAATTCCTCCATACTCTTCTGTGAATGACTTGTGTTATGGCATGCATTATGTAATGTTAACTGCAGCTTTATAAAAAGCTTTATGCCACCTCTTCTGACTACACTATCTTCTTTTTCTGAAAGAAGATTAGATCTTGAAAAGCAATGGAAAATGTCAAATTCCATTTCCTTTACCATATTGATTTAGTACCAGGCTTAGATTCTATAGCTTCATAAAGACTGAGCTACTGTGTCCAATTTCATAGTGGAAAACAGCAACTCCCATTCTAGCTGGTAGCTACTTTTTATTTTACATGAGACTGGACTCTTCAAAACAGTTCATCCACTGTGCCGTAAAACTTTGTAACAAATTTCACTATCTATAAAATGTTGATTAGTCATGCAGCAGTCTGTAATAAAATCCCATAAATCCCACAAAGCCACATCCTGCTGATTTACATGGTACTTACAGAAAAAAAAAAGAGCCCAATACACAACTTCATGTTTTATTGTTGCATTATTGCCACATTGACAATTACAGAAAATTTATTTTGCAGTCATTTCAAGGTAACATCTGAACATGTCCTGTGGTAATAGGTCATTGTAACAGTTTAAATGTATCAATAACCATCAGAAGGAAATCCAGTTCACCAGTTATGATTTTTTATTTCAGACAAAGTAATGCTTTGGTAAGGACACCTATATATAAACATGGAAACCTCCCAACAATATAATATGCTTTTGGACAGAGACATTTTCTAACCATACAGGAATTCCTGTACCCTAAAAGCCACTAAAGCTATCTTAAGAACCACACTCCATTGTACAAACTTATTCATCTATCTAAGTGATCAAAGATAAAAACCAGGTATTGCCTATATATGCTGTATATATTGCATTAATAATCAGGAGCCACAGTTTGTAATTCAAGAGTATCCATGTTTTTAACTTTTAGTATTACAATGGAAATGTGGTGTTGCTTTCAGAAGCATTTCTACCAGCCATTACAAGACACGGAGCAGAGGTACCCAGTCCCACCTAATCCTGTGATCCTACACTGGGGTTTAGTTTTCCACTGTAGTCAATAGAGCCAAGAGTGATCCAGCTCATCTTGAAAGATACTTCTCTTTGGTCGATTACACCGCACCTAAACTCTACCGACTGTCTTGACTGCATCACCATTGACTACAGCTGGGGTCTAGACACTACTGCAGACATAGGCACAACATGAGGGAGAGCTGAACAACACCCAGCTCACTCTCAAGCCAGCAGGTACAAGCATCAAGGAATGGCAGTGATCTGCTCATTGCTGATGCAGGACACCGACAGCTTCTGGCTGCACCATCAACTGCTTCCTGTCCTGAATCTGCAAACACTTCTGCCAGCAAATTACCTTGTGTAGATGATATTCCACGAGGCTCAACAAATGCTACCCTTATGAATGAGTTACTCATGTGTGAATCACTTGCACACTCCTAACCAGCTACAAACAAGGCCTCTGCTGCACCAACATCAGAAACAGAAAGCATTTTTTAAAAATTATGCATGTTCTAATACAGAATTACCCTTATAAGCAACACTCATTCCTTAAGGCAAGTATGGCTATCTAATTAAATTGAAATTAAGGACTGCATCTACGGATTGTACATCCTTCCTTGGATGTAAAATAAATACATCCATGCACATAATTTGCAAAACATCATTTCCATTTCAAGCCTATAAAGAGATGGAAATGTCAGGTCCCTCTCACCCACATGATGTAAGTTATTTCCCATTATTTCACTACTGTTGTTTTAAATCAGCTACTCAGGAAATAATGATTTAATCTGCAGAAATTTTTAAAAATAATGCTTTTTAAACTCTCCTTACTGGTTTTTTATACTATTTTATTTTAAACATAAATCAACTAATAAAGCCCCAAGGGACCCCAAACTTCCACTGATTTGTCAGGTGAATGGTTGCAGCACTAGCTCCCACTTTTTAACATAACTAGAAATTTTATAAACTAAAGTCTGTATTGTATTTGTAGTCAGTTAAAAACAGGACACTTTCAAAACATAGGCAGAATGTAGAAAAAATTGTTTTCCTGTTTTTTATAGAGATGAGTTACAGAAGTAAAATTATAGAGCTAAGCAATTTTGAGCTGAGCAATCGAAAGATTTAATTATGTAGCCAAAACTGAAACAATTGCTCTATTTAAAAAAATAACTTGTTTTTACTCTCTCATATCACAACTGATTTTCACAATAAAAAGACTAGGAAAAAATATGATGTGCAACAGAGGTTGGGTCATAAACATATTTCCTAATGGTATCTCTTAATTTCAAATGGTGGTCTCAAATTCTAAATTAAAAAGTAAACAGATTTTTCACCAGTTTAATTTAAATTCAATTCTGGAGGGTCCTGGGACCCTTCAACTTGTTATGGGAATTGAGAAATCATCATCTCAGAAATACAGCCTCCCAGTGAGACACATAAGACCACAAATCAGTTGCCTACAGCACCAGTGCTCTTTTAACTCTGATTTCTCTCTCCTCTTTATACCCACAGCCTCCAAAGGGAAAAATCTCAGGCAGACTGTGTGAGTGCAAAGGGGTGTAAAGAAGATTCAGCTGGATCTCTGCCCACTTGAGAAGGTTTTGGGGCCCTTTTATCATCTTCCTAGTTGAATTCAGAGGGCACAGTCACTGTGGTGTAACACTGTAGGATACTGCAGACTACAAGGGTTCTATATAATCCAGATAACCACTGATTTCCATCTCAACACACTCGACAAGCTCCCTCCCTCCAGACAGTAAAGGTACCAGTACCAAAGGGCTATTCTTCCTTACTGGCTTAGCATAAAACTATATAAACGATCTGCTATTGAGATGACACAACTAAAAGTACAAGCCTTAAGCTCACTAATCATATTATTCATACTAAGGTTTTTATCTTGGCAATAAGAAAAATCTTATAAAAAAGCACCCCTGATCAGCAAATACTTAATAGAGAATTTTCCATCTGGGATAACAGCTAAACAATGTCTTCATTCTTATTAACCCTTGACAATTAAAGTAGAAACAGTGTATTATTTTAGAGGTCAATTTTACTGATTTGACAGTGTGAATCCTAAAGGTTTTTTGTCTTCTCTTGAAAACTTATTCACTGACAGCAGTTTGGCTGAGATCTTCATGGACAGCTCATTTGCGAGGCTGATGAATGTGCTGTTTGACATGTTGTGGATGAGGAAGCTTTTCCACAGAAGGATGTGGCTTCTGATGAGCCACCTGAGCTGCAGCTGGAGGGAAGTCCTTGTCACCCTGTTCAAAGAACAGATCAAGAAAATGTTAAGAAATTGTAAAAGTATATTTTCCAGTTTAAAGGGATCTAAGTTTTTAAAAATGTGAAAAGCAGATGGAAAACAGTGTTGCATGTTATTCCGAAGTCCCCCTGTACAAATCCTACCATGTCAATCTTTTAGCCAACTTCAAAATTTCTCTTTTTCAAGTTTCACTTGTTCCACTTATACACCATCCAAGAATATAATATCTTAATGTGACCCAAGGAAAAAAAAAACAACCAGGCATTCTTATGTTCAGATCTCTTTGGTTTTCGGAAAGTCACTAGAAAGTGGAGATTATTTTAAAAATAAGTTAAGGCATCATGAAAAACTACCTGCACAAGCAAACGTGCCATAGGAATCACAGAATGGGCTGGGTTGGAAGGGAGCTTAGTTCCATCTAGTTCCAACCCCGCTGCTGTGGGCAGGGTCATCTTCCACTAGACCAGGTTGCTCTAACCTGGCCTGAACACTTGCAGGGATGGGGCATCCACAATTCCTCTGGGCAACCTCTTCCAGTGCCTCACCAGCCTCACAGTGAAGAATTCTTCCAGATATCTAATCTAAACCTATTCTCTTTTAGTCTGAATCCATTCTTCTGTGCCCTGTCACTGCATGCTCTTGTAAATAGACCAGCTCTATCTGGAAGGCTGCAATTAGCTAACCCCAAAGCCTTCCCTTTTCCAGGCTGAGCAATGCCAGTTCTGTAGAAAGAAAGGCAGGATCTAAAACTACTTGTGATTCAAATCTTAGGGGTGGCTGTATTTTAAGTTTAACATGCTCTTCCAATCAGGTTTTCTAGTGTTAGCTCTCACATGCTGCTGTTGGGGCAGCCTCAGTTCAGGTGTAACACTTACGTCACCTATTTACCACAGCCATTTCTAGGGTCAGTCCCACGAGGCTTTCAAAAAGCAACAGGAAACAAATACTGTCAGTGCTCAGTCACAACTTCTCTCTTTCGAAACTGGGACAAGCATATCATAAGGCAGGAACTCCCTGCATTCCATCAGCTCACAGGGCAATCACCTTACACAGGCCTATTTTGTACAAAGGTCTCAGATGGCCTGTTTCACACCTGACCCTATTTCAGTCTACTCCGAAACCTCCTTTTCTACTCTAACTTGTTGGGTTTTTTTTAAATCACTATGTTAAGTTGTTACCTTTTGCATTTTTTTCTCCAAGTTCCTTCCAATTTTCAAAGATCTCCTCATTTTCTACCTTCTCTGCCCAATGCTGCTGAGGGGCCATTCCTTATTGGCTAAGGAAAATGACATCAGCTTGCTCTTTTCACCTACAGTACTTAACACAACAACATTACACACCCCAGTGATGAAAGGCTGTCATGATAAAGGTAACCACTGCATAAAGCCATGATAGAAACCCTGTCACAATGCACAAGGCACAAGTTACTGATCATATGATTAATGGCTAGTTAATACTAATAATTCATTTTATGGATTTCTAGGTCCTGCCTGCTGTTAAAATCCAGGGAATAACAAGGCACAAAGGCCTCAAGGCACAAAGGGCAGCTGAAATGTATCTTCAAACATGTATCCTTACAGACAGGAGTGTTGCTCTTCATCATAGGGTGAAGCACATTTAACATGCAACTGCTTCCAAAGGAAATGAATGCAGTAATAACTAGCTTAGATATAAAAAAAATGATCCAATAAACTTAAAGTGCTAAAACTCAAAGTAAAATGGTGGGAGTAATTTCAATAAATAATTTCAGTTTCACACAAACCCAGGGAGAATGCTTAAAGAGCCTTACATAATATACAAAACATAAAGCCTCTTCACACAGAAGAGGAAGGGCTATGAAAAAGATTAATTTTGCTATGATTGGTGATAATTCTGAAAAGCCTACAGTAATTTTTCTATGACTGAGAGAAATTTAATGATAATCTTACCCTAGCAATGACACCGGAGATGAACACCGCTGGTTTAGGTGGGCTGAAAAAAATAAGAAGGATTATTTTTACTCATTTTTAAGAACGTAAAAATGAAAAGTATATCACACATACAATGCAAAACAGAAACTACACTTTTGGCAATTAAGGAATGTTTCAAATAGACATGACAAATTTGTTCCTCAAATGCCTATTGCCTTACTTACTAGTACTTAATCCAGTCAAAACCAAACCTGTAGGTTTTGGCTGCTGTTACTTCACATTGATTGTGACAGAAGTAAAAGGCTAGTCCAACAAAACTGTTTCTTACTTAAAGTCGAGAGTCTTTGTTTGCACTGGTTTCTTAATCCTCAAATTTTATATATAAGCTGCCAGCAATGCTTTAGGCTTAGTGTATTTGTACTGCACAATGAAAACGGTAGCTGGACTAAACCCACTGCTGTGCTAGAGAATGAAATAAATGTCAAGTTTACATCTGTCAGTCAAGTGAATAAGGGTTTTGAGTCTCAAGAAAACACTCAGTACTTTAAATCATAGATTTTCAAGCAGATTAAAAAACATGCAGCAAAGGGTGCCCTGCTTTTTCACTTGCAGACCCTCCATCCATGCCAATAGGAACAGACTTTCCATAGGTAGAATTTGACTCTGAAGTTTGGTCAGCACGAGTGATTGGTTTCCCAGGTCACTGATCTACTGTACTGTACACCTCTACCTGGGGGCCACAGCACAGCCACATCCAGCTGTCCACCCTGGTGGCATTGCCAGTGTCTGAATTACAGATACTCAGCAACTTACTGGTTTCCAGGACAAATAAAACCATAAAACTGCACAGAGTCTGCAGATGGACTGGGACCTGGAGCTCCAGAAAATCTCCACAATAGAGGTAATTCTTCTCTAAGGAAACCATGTAACCTGAGGCATTGCAAAGGGAAGGAGAGTGCAGAGGTAGAAGCGTCCCTCCCCCCAGGCATGTCTGTAGCTGAGGCCTCAGAGCAGGTGGTTCATTAACCTGGACCATGTGAAGGGTTCTACCCTGTGATCCTATGGCACGCAGGGTTGGAACAACACAGAGCGAACACAAATCACACAATTTATTAGCGGAATTATAATGATTATTGTGATGCACTTTACAACTACACAGCTTGTAAAAATTTATTAACATGATGTTATGTGAAGTTAAGATAAGCAGCACAATATTAGAACTTGATATAATGAACTCATAAATATTGCCTAAGCCCTGTATAAGTCACGGTATTGCTACACAGTCTCTGAACACCCTGGTTATTTAGCAAGGCCCAGAATCCTTTCTAGAATTTTTTAAAAAGTCAGAAAGACTGGACTGGAGAAATGGAGAAAGAAAGCGAGTTCTGCTCTAAAATACTTCCATTAAAGAGTAACAGTGATACTTCCTGCAGTAAGAAATAATATTTTGATAGCTGCACCAGATTATTTCAGTACTAGTAACAAGCAAAGGTAGAAAACCACCTTCATTTCATCCTAATTGTACTGAGCCAATCAATATGTTACAGTCTGCATGATACTTCCTGGATGCTGAGTAACAAATAAATAACTGACCAAGAAAACACAGTGGCTCAAGGTCCGACTCACAAACTAACACCATGACGGTACAAAGGAAATGAACAATAAATGGGGGGGGGGAAAAAAAGTGTGGGAAATTATTCTTCAATTATACATGGAATCTGGCTTTAGTCACAGTCAGAGAAACAGGTTTTTGTTTTACATTGTGTTATTAACAATACTGGATAGTGAGAAAGTCAAGTTGGACAGATTTTTTCTTACATTCTTATCATGACCTTTCAGTGTTCATTATGCTTGGATGACACATGACATTCCAATCAACAGTTCCCCAAAAGAGCCTGTATTTGCTGAATGTGCCATGACTTGTTTGTCGACTACCCCACTGTATTATCTGCTGTTTCATACTTCTTGCTTTAAAAACAAGTGCAGTGCTCCATGGCTCTGGCCAAAATTGACAACCAGAAGGAATCTCTTACATAATGTTATTTCAAACAGATTTTACCACTGCAAATTGCAAAAATCTTCTCAGAAAACCCAATCTCCTGTTAAAATGTCATGCTATTAATATCAAAGGACCCAAGCTTGCAAGTGTTAAGATCCCTGAGTACGTAAGAGAGATGGATGGAGTTAGAATATTTGGTACATTTCTGTACTTATTTTAACTTATTTGTATGTTCTTTTGTCTCAGGAACTAGGCTGAAGATCCTACAAAGATCATTTTCAGTTAAGCTAAAATCCAGTCTGATTATGTTTCAGGTAGTACTGCAGAAACAGCTTTATAAGGAAGAAAAAAAATACTATCTTCCTAGTAAAAACTATATTCTTCAGATATAAAGCATTTATCTTGAACTCCATCACAAAATAACATACTTAGCCTTGTTTGTGTGCAATTGGTTCTGTGGCCATCTTTAGTTACACTGCCTTAGAAACATGACACTGATTGGGGCTATCCCTCGAGTGTGTGGCAGGCACCAAAACACCTCACGCTGACTCACCTAGGGTTTGTGTGGAACATTTTAGGGCAGCGCTGACTTATAGTGAACAACCTAATAGGAAATCAGAGCTGCAAAAACGTAGCTACTCTCAGATGCGGCTGGAACAGATCTCTCATTGACTTCCCCCCTGGTTTGTCCTCTCCATGGATTTTAGACTGGGCTCTTCTTGCTTTTTGCTAGATTTACAGCTTTAAAATCGAACAACTAATGGGAAGGCTGACCTGGCTTCCAGCTCAAGTGCCTCTACCCTCCATCTGCAAAGATCTTTTACAGAAATCCTGGCATTTGTTTCTGGCTGACTAGAGTTTCCACACTTGGCTGCAGGCACACACTGTAACGAGGCTTCACCTCTGTACTTAACTCATTACACAGGCAAAATGCTTTGCTCCTAAGGAAGACACGTCAGTCTAATAGGAAGCTCATTTCCATGCATTAATTATTCTCTAGCACGGAAAAAGACAGAAAGCTGGCCAGAAATGTGAATGATTGAGTGTGTCGGTATTTATGTTCTATATGTCAAAACCACTGGCTTTCCTCCCATTTTTACCAGATTACATTGTTCCAGAAAAAAATATTTAAAAATTTAATATTATTCATTATCTTTGATGATCTATAGAACCAGAATCAAGCCAGACCATATATAATTGCACATTTATACTAATGAAGAATTCAATGGATCGGAGAAAGGCCTGGATAATCAGTCACTGATTCATGCTTTAATTTCATTCTTAATGAGAGAAATCTTTCCACAGATGAACTTTGTCACAATAAATTCAATCTCTACTGCCAGACTCCCAAACCATTGGCTTTTGCGGACCCAGATTAGCAGCCAGAACCATAACTCTGTAATTGCACTCTGGGACATCTAGTGGGATTGCAGTGTTGCAACATCACTCATGACCTTTCCCAAGAACCTCCTGAAAATAGAAGCAAAAATGGAGAACAGGCACAGGCTATCATCTCTACATTTGTAAAGCCCTTTCAAGTGCTTTAAATTCTATTGGTGTTTTATGCAAAGCA
Organism: Acropternis orthonyx; assembly: GCA_035583155.1. Lineage (NCBI taxonomy): Eukaryota > Metazoa > Chordata > Aves > Passeriformes > Rhinocryptidae > Acropternis > Acropternis orthonyx. Next base: position 79,706,595 of record JAWWEU010000081.1, on the reverse strand, counting down.
CAACCTACATTTCCAGTATTTTGTAAACTGTGATGGTTGCTCTGAGGATATACTTAATCTGATGAAAATCAGTTTGACAGATGTTGTTTTGAAGATGCAGCATTCCTTTGTCTAGGCATCAGTAAACAAGAATGCAAAAAACACCATTATTACTTTCTGACAAAAACTGATTTTGTTTATACATATATGTGCTTTACAGCTATTTAATGTACACATTTATTTAAAGTTAATTAATAGCCACAGCTGATACTGTGTAAGGAACACAACAGCATGTTTGCCAAGACGGGTTAGTGTTTGTGTCAATACTTTCAGAGCAAATCCTTATTTTACTGTAACATACGGAGAAAAAGAACACATCTGTTAAGATCTGAGCATTCAGATAACTTACCCTGATTTTACATGTGCAATGCTGCACCTGCTTAACATCAGATTCTCTACTGGATTCATTTATCCTGACTGTATTCAAATAAAATAAAGACTTTTATGACTTCATAATACTTAGCTTAAATAAGATCTTTATCTGACATGGCAAGTAAATCATAAAGAAGATGAAATACTTGAAAAGATCATTAACTAGATGAAATGAAGCATTAACAATGCTAAAATCTTATTCCTTTAACTTAGAGGGATTAGTTGAACAGACACACTGTAAAGATAAACACAGTGGCATTGGAATTACTGTGAAATCTCCTAAAGGCCACAAAACATACATAGGGCAGATGAGTATTTATCCAACTCCATTAAAACAGGGAAACTGAATAAATTAGTTTTCTAATTTAACAGGGAATTTTATAGTTAACGGTGTCTATCTCTAAAGGCAGTGAATGTGCACACACACGTGCAGAGGCTATACATACATACACAGCTTACAGATTCACAGCTGGCTCAGAGCGTTCTCAAACGCAGAAGGAAGCAGAGCACATTCCCACAGCCATGCGGGGAACGAACACCTGCAGCCACTCTGCCATCCACAGCACCTAAATTGCCCAATGCACCATTACCTGATGGGACGGATCAGATCCCATGCCAGTCTCCAATGGTAAAAATAGTACTTCATGGTATACCTCAATTAAAATACTTACTCAAGCCAGGAACACCCTAAGTGAAGAACTAGAGCAGAAATAAAGATGGAAAAAATAGCTGAGAGAGCATGGAGAACCTTATACAGAAGGAGACAGCTAAGAACTATTTGCATACAGAATATAAAGGAGTGGATAATATTGCTCTCATTTAACTTCTTTACAGCTTAAATAGAAAGTGACACTTACAGAAGACATATATTTAAAACCAGTAATAGCAGATACCTTTAAAATACCACAGAATTAAATGCAGAACCTTCTGCAAATAAGGCATCAGTATAAAAATTTCCATTAGGCGTCAATACCAAAATTGCCATTATGCCAACATTTAAAACAGGTTAGCCTGCTTTAGAAAGGATAGAACTGTACAGATGCAAGGCTTTTGTTAGGCTAGATTTGTCAAAATAGGTTAAAATAAGTTAAATAATTAAAACTGCATTAAACTAATCTTATAAATGGGAATTATTAATATTTATCTTTTCATATTCGTGGTGATTAATTATATGTTTTATCACTGGCAATCACCTTTTGCTGTTTAAAATAAGCCTGGTAAACAGACATATGGAATATATAAATAAAACATATAAATAACAGCATGACATATTTTTCAAAGACTTCCAAACCACAAATCATGTCATCATTTTTAACTACTAAACAATAACAATGGAGTTTGTAACTTGATGTTTCCTTGTTTTAATCGAATCATCCAGTGGTATGTACTGCAACTCATAATCGGTCTCCAGCTGTGGAAAGCAAAGGAGAAATTCCTATGAGAGCCATGAAGAAAGGAAAGGAGAATTTCCTACAAATCAAGAAGATACCAATGCAGAACGTGGAGCTGCGCCCAAATCCCTGGCCCACAAACAAAAGCAGCACAGACAGCACACTTCTTGCCCCTCCAACATCCCAAAACAGCAGGGACTTGAAAAATGAGCAGAATCTTCCACTCAGCAGCTTGCCCTTTATTTTCCTGCTCATTTCCAAATAAGCATCATTCACTTTCCTTACAATTTGCTTAGGCAAGCAAAATAAAAACCATATATGAAACAGTATGATCTGCAGTTACTCATTGATCCCCCAACTGTTCCCTAATGAGAGCAAGTTTTGTGGATTTCAATCTTGTCCTGGCATAAACAGAAAATTCCCCAAGTATTTTAAACAGACTTTCATCTTCAGTCAACAAAATTTCAGACTTTAATCCTGCCCTTCTATTTCTGGAATGAAAAGTTTTGTGGCCAGTTTTTCAAACCACCCAGCCTAATCTCCAAGGTTGTTTGGGAATTAATATTTTCTTTTTACAAAACATGAAAGTTAACTAGACTTAGTTTCAGTCTAATGCCTCTTTAAAGATGTCCAGATACTTCTTTGTAGGGGTGCTTATTTGAATTTATATCGTTGCCTTTGATTTTGGCATTGTCTGCAAAAATAAAATTCAAGATTATTAAAACCACACTGAGATGATTAAAACCACATTTCTCAGCAAGAGAATAAAACTAACAAGCACACTGCTCATCAGCTTGCCTGAAATACTTTCCCATTGGTTGTAATTGGTTTAGGTTATTAATTTTCTGGACAGAAAACTAATAATTAGTCTGACTGACTACCAGAGGGAAATATTTTAGCTGATTGCACGGAGACATACAATATCTGATATTCTATGATAACTTATCCTGTTGAGGTCATTTATTTATCTGCCAGAGCTTTCAGACCTTTAAGATCATCCACAGGATGGCACTGTTGAACCTCTGAGTCTTGTGTACAGTAAGTAGGGAACAACTTCAAAGAAATCCAGGTGCTGCAGCACATACTAAAACAAGTAAAAAGTAGTACTTTCCCTTGATGCCCAATCTTGATAAAATGCAGTATGTATACACACACACACACAATTCATACACATACCTACAGACATTACCTTTAGAAAACAATTTTCTTGTCCTCATGTATTAGGCTGTGGACCAATACACCTCACAAAATAGTTTCTACTCTGCTAAATTGCTCCTCTTCCTATGCAGGCAAAATTAATGCAAGTTTAGAGGAAGAACTCGATGTCCTATCAGGAAATTTTAATTACTATTTGTTTTGCTATTCACATACAAGCAAATTGGGTGCCCCAATCTTTTAATGAGGTGGTAAATCACTGGCCATTACATTTAACAGCAACATTCATTGTTCTTACATTCACTATCAACTCATTGCAGCATATGGCCTGATTAATCTCACCAGCCTCTCATTCATCTTCGGGCTCAGTGCATGTATTAGCCATTAAAAAAAAATTATTTAAGAAAGATATCCACCATCTCTTACCTATATTGTTGTACATGATATTGCTACCAGAGAATAAATTTCTCTTTCATGTCTTCTTCTGATCACAAAATGAAGATTTAAGTATTTCACCTTTTCTATAGACTCAGAGGACTTAGCAATAGTCTGCAATTCTCCAACTGCTGGTTGATTTATTGAGGTTCAACCCTGTTATTGCAGTATCTACATGAGTTCTTAGTGAACACCAGTGATAAACTTCTCACAGGCAGTGACTGCATTAGCCCACTTAATCTGTAAGCACCTAACTGTGGAAAAAAAAAGAGGTATGAAAATTAACATAAAGCAAGTAGTGCTTAAATAGTTATACAACTCAAAGGAAACCCTGTAATAAGGAAGGAAGTACAGTTTAAGCATTTGCAAAATGACCAAAGATAATGGTGCAAAGGGGAGAGGGGACAAAGTCTTCCATGTGTTTGTTGAGTGCTGAAGTGCATCTCTGTGCATGTTCCCCTGACAGCAACACACTTCCATGCTGAGAATATCACGACCATGGGCCTGCACTGCAGTGTCTTGGCTGCAGACATACATGAGCCAGCTGTGGCACTGCTGTAACTGCTCCATGTCCCAGCAGATGAAAGATGGAGTGGAACTGGAAAAACAGCATGGCACTGTACTAGGAATACAGGATGTCAGTGCAGTGAACAAGACACGAGAAGGTAGAAGCTAATGAGAAGGTGAAAATCTCTCTCCTGCCCAGGTGAATCTGTGTTTGTTTCAGAGACACACAGCAGTGGTCTGGAATTTCCTAACCTTTCCTGTCAAGCACCTGTAACCTGAATCTTGCTTTCCAGTGTTTCACAGTATTAATCATTTAGCAGACGTGCACCTCTCATTCTCCTACTGCTTTGAGCAATTGCAGTATCATTTCCTATTACCCCAAATGACACTGCAGACACAAAGGCTAATGTCTGTGCATGCATCTGCACATGCATAAACACTACATCATCTTCCACAACCACACAATTGTTGTGAGGAGCCTTCTCAATCCAATTTTACACCATGCATTCTGAACAGTTTCCATTCCACAGACATAAACGGCTCTGCCCACTGCACAACAGATCACGATAAAGTTCTTGCCCATTTCAATAGGCCACTCCTGGGAAAGCTCTGAGCACAATAAAGGGTGTTGTGGAAGGTTATGAAGATACTCTGGGGCAGTATCAGATCCCATGCAGAGGACTGTGTGAGCTGGCTATTATTGGCCAGGAACTTGCTTTAGTTCAAACCCTTCTGAAGTTACCAACATGATTCTCCCTGTTCCCCAGTGGCAAGTGAAGGCATAGATCTTATCACAGGAGTAAGAGACCAGTAAACCCTGGAACCTGGAATTCCTCCTAATTCAGACACAGAAAAAAAAGAAAACATTCTTTAAGCATGCAATGTTACATTCAGAGCTCACAAAGCAGCAAGAGAAGACAGAATTAAAAAAATGTTTTTAACTTAAACAGCTTACTTTTAATAGCAAGAAACCCCCTTGTCCCTAATACATATATCCCAGGTAGGTTTTTAATGCAACACAAGACAAAATTCTCTCAAAGGGATTTAGAGGTGGGTGCATCTTTGTTTAAATGAACTTGGAGAAATATAATCTCTCCACAGAGTAACTGACCTTCCTTGACCTGAGAGGCAGCAACCACTTCATTCCTCTACTACCATTACTACACCTATGCTGAGCTGTGGTGGTCGGAAAGGCAGCATCTTCATTTTCCATCTAGAAACATCCAGTTCCCTGAACAATCAGAACAGGCTGGTTTTTTATCTTAAGGGTTTAACCTAGAAGGTCAATATCAGGTATTGCTACAATCATATGCAAAATTTTCACTGTCAATGGAACTGGAACTTAGTACCATGAAAATACACAGAAAATTTCCTTGAGTCAATCAATAGCAAGAGGATTCAAAGCAATATAATCTGAAGGATGTCAAGAGGAATCCTTAGATTTTTCTCAGTGAAAAATCTTAGATTTCTCAGCTTTCACTCAGTGTGAAATAAATGTCTATCTTTGTAAAGAGATAATAGAAGCCATGACAATGCAAACGGGTAACAGATCAATGTGCTGTTAAATCTGAATATAGTTCTAAAGTAGTATCCATTCACTTCAATGGGATGTAGAAATCTTAAAGCAACTACAAACTCCTGACTGTCAATACCACTAGTGATTTTTCTGTTAATCTAACAGGAATGACTGCTAATTTTCTAGTTCAATCTGTTAAATCTGTCATGTCCTGGTATTCTATTTGTCTGAATGCCTTTTAATTTCTTTAATAACAGTGAAAGCAGTTCATTTCCTGAAAGAAGTACTAAAGCACCTGCAGGATGTCAGTTGACCACCTGGCAACATTACCTTCTACCATACAGAGCATGATTAGATTACATTTTTTTCTGTTTGTGATGCACACATACCTTTGCTTTGTCACTTTGCTTCTACAGGACAAATAGATTCCTCTCTGATCAAGGAAAATAAAACAAGTATGCACTGTCTCAGCTGAGTTTACATTTACTAAACAGCTGCAGTGCTGTTGGTGCTTTATACTGGTAGTTGGTAATTTCCATTATTTATCTCTTGGTTCCATTACAACATCTTATTTCCCTTCCCACCACTAAGACTCCTCAATCTGCCGGGACATAGAGCTAAACATCTGTGTAATACTGACTACTTTAAGAGTTCAGTACAAAACACATCCTTGTTTAGTTTTCATTACAAAAGCACGTGGTTAGAGGGAGCTCAAGACCTGCAGGAGCAAGAACCAGAAATTTTTTAATGGTACTTTTTGGCAGAGGATACAGGGAGGGAGGTAATGACCCTATCCTCTGCATCCTCTCCATCTCTAGCTGCCTCTAATAGCCTCTCAGCACCCAATGGTTATTTCCCAAAGAAATACTTTTTTTGGTTGTTTTTAATCACACCACATTAAGTGTGCAACAATGGCAAGTTAACCATTAAAGTGTTTATTTTCTAAGAAGTGATGACTTTGGATGACATATTTCCAAATTTGGCACTTTCCTGAGAAAACATGTCTGTAATTTACAGCATAATCACTTCACATGTTAATAGAGAATATCAGGAATTTGGAACTTCTGGTAACTAAATTTTGCTGCAGGCTGGAGTGCAAAATGATGCACTGCCTGATTCAGCTGAACTCTTCTGAGTTCACATGATCTTAGATGCAGCTGAAAACCTCTGCAATGAGAAGTCTTAAAAATAGAGAAACTGCGCCACTGTGGATCTGCTTTTTTTCAATCAAAGAAAATTAAAGATATACTGCCCTGAAACTGTTAAGTCAGAGAACACCAAGAAACGATTCAAATGGTTATCCTCCTCACATCAGAAAAACATATCATGAAAGAGTGTGAACAATAAGAGACAAAGAAAGTAGAAATCATACTGACAGAAATGCATGTATCTGAAAAAGGTCTCACACTCCATTAATGCTCGAAATTCTGGTTTTGTAACTTACAATACAGATAATCTTTAAAAATTGGGTACGAAAAAATTTTCAAGTTTTCATTTAACTGAAAATGAGAAATATTGTTTGAATATTTTATTCAGATGAGACCAAACTGCCAAACATAAAAGAGCAAAGGTCAATGGAATGCAACAAAGACAGAAGTAACAATAATGTATTTTGGGAAATGGTATCTATTTGTGGTCACTTCTCAGTCTCATGGTGATTCCCAGTGCACCTCCCATTTGCACATGATAGGTCCAAATAAGTGGTGAGGCCAGACTGCAATTCAGGCTGCTCCCAGACACAAAAAGCTGTGGTTCAATAAACATGTAGTATCTGAAGGGGCCTGAAAAAATGCCAGTCACATATATTACTACAGGTTTTTGGTCACAATCAGAGAGCTGTGTTTAAAAACTCCAAATAAGAATACAAGCCAAATTAATGTCTGATACATTTACTGCTTTGTACTTGCAATCCTACTTTCACATTATTTCCTGAGATCACTTTTTATAAATTGGTATGTGTAAATTTTTGACCAACAACCACTTTGCAGACTCTTTTCCTGTCAAATACCTACCCCTTCATTCTGAGTTTATCATCAGGAATAAAAAAGCAAAAAGAGCAGGTGTAAGGAGAGCGTCCTTAATTTATCAAAAGGCAAAATAATTTTCTAATTTTCATCCTCTATATTTATGGCAAAACTTTGTATTAACAATGTGGCATTCCTATTATTAACCTGCACTGTCAAGAGAGGAGACAGACCTCTTGTGTATACTTGCTCTGAGTACTTGCCACTATGACATTAAAATTAACAGAAGGGTATTGGGCTCCTGTCGTATTTATTTAAAATCTTCATGCAGAAGAAGCCCATGGAGACATACCCTAGGCACCCAGATGACAGCAATGCTACTGCTGCTACATAATGGCCAGCTGCAAACTGAAGTTTAATTTCATTTTTGCCTATCAGAGGGATCTCTCCTAGCTACTTCCACTTATAAAGAAATTTCCATGAATTTTACAGCAGCAACCCTCATTCTTAACTGTAATACATCAAAAGAAGTAGAAAGTAAAGAAGTGTACAAGAGCCTTAAGCGAGAAACACAAGTTTTGTAGTAAAGCTCTGCTGTGGAGAACAGTAGGGCTTCCTATTGTAACACAGAGAGGATAATAACACAATCTACAGTTCAGAAAAGAACAGGGTGCAATCATGCTACTTGATCTGTGAGTGCAAGTAAGAAGAGAAGGGCCCTTTCTTTCCAAGGCCCACTCTTTTGTGAGTAGTGGGCAGAAGTGTAGTAGGAGAGGAAAATGCAAGGAGAGGAAAATACAAGAGGAAGCAAAAAAAGAAAAAAAAAAAAAGAAAAGAAAAGAGGACATCCTCTCTTTTGGTAGTACTGGTGAATAAGCACCAGGAAAAATTTTTAAAACACACTCGGTGTGTGAGCTCCTGTGACAGGCCCAGACAACAGGGCAGAAGAGATATCCAGGGACACGCCTCATGTAACAAGAACAAGCTATCTTGTTTTGTAGACAACAGTAATACTAGAGAAAGCACATGAAAAGACAATGCAAAGATGCCACTGATTTGCCTATGAGGTGCTTTGATGTAGATACCGCAGGGTATCAGTAACAGGCATGTTGCCATGGGCTTACCTCCTCATGCAGACAAAGAGCTCAGCATTGACCTTGTTAACCATGCAAGGGGAGACAACACTGGTGCACAAATATTCTCCTTTTCCCCCCTTTTCTGTGTGGGTGGATTAACAAC
>JAWWEU010000081.1:79675425-79697967 GCA_035583155.1 Acropternis orthonyx | reverse complement strand
ATTTTACTTATTTGCCCCCCCCCCCCCTTTATTGATGTCACACCGAGAAACGATCCAAGTGTTTTGTAGCCTATGCAAAGAAAAGGAGCATTGCCATTCTTCTGAAAGATCATCAAAAGACAGACTTGCAATTCCTGTGAAAAGTACTGATAAGTTATCAGCAGTAATCAACCAGCCGGCATCTATGGATGAGTTTTGGTACCTCTGCTATTTCCAGAAGCCTAGTTTCCATATAGATCACTGGAGACCCTGAATCTTTTATGAATCAAAAGGCTATGAGTTGAGCATTTGAAACAGGAAGACCACAACTCTCTACAGCAGAAGAAAAACACATGGGAAATTGCCCATTCTCTGTCTGTGCTGGCCTGATACAACCACAGCGTGCGACAGAAAGCATATACCCAGCATCGTGTCAAAGGGAGAGCTATGATCATTCATGGAAGTAGAAGTCATGCTGATTTTACTCTGCAGTCGCTTTGCAGAGCTTCAAGTAACAGTAGGGTGTTAACATAGAATGGAAACACTCCAGAAAACACAAGCTAAGTCAATTCATTACTATGAAAGTCCACCGTGAAGTAATTCCTGTCTCTCTCTAGGCCTCACAGACTGGCAAGCAGCCTCTCATAACTTTCTCACCAACCACTCAGTGTTCAGAAAGTCTCATTTTTATTTCATCAAGTATTATCTCACTGTCACTCTTGGCATATGAAGTACTTTTGTCAGCTGTTACCATTTCTTTTAGGTATGGCAATCTCGAGGAACAAATTAAATAAAAACTTAAACGAGACTGACAGGTGTGACTTCAGTAAAGGTTTTTTAATGGAAATGCATATTCAGAACTTCAGAAAGGCTTGTAATTATTTCAGGTAGGTCAGGTTTTAGATCAGATCAAAATATTAACATACGAACAGGAAGGTGTAATTTGATGGTGTTTATGTCCTTGGAAAATCTAAGGCAACCTTTTCGGTATCTCAGCTATTGTGCACATAATGCTACAGTTTCAAAAGCCCTTTGTAAACTTGAACTCCGGGCATTTGCATTTATAGCTGCTGCAATTTCCATAGGGGTCAGGCATTCACAATTTCTACTGATTTAAACAGGTACACTGTACCACAAAAACTGAGTGAAGAGTATCAAGTAAGGTACCTGCACTTCAGAAACCATTCCTGAATCTTCAGAACGAGTGACTAAGTCTGCAGCACCACTGTCACAGAAGCATCACAAAAGGGAAACACCTGATATAATGCTTGGGGAAAACTTGAAAATAATTTGAGCACAAATGAACACATAAACAGCATGGAGCAAAATAGCTGCTTGTTCACCATCTCACATATGCTTTTTTTTTCCTCTACATAATTCAGTTTTAAGGATAAAGAAATACAGTATTGCAAAAAACGTGGACTTGGACAGCCCAGAGGATCATAGTCCTTTTAAGTACAGAATAGGCAATGCAAGCAGAGGCCAACTCAAACACTGTTGCTAATGTGACCTTGCCACCAGACCTGCACTTCAGTATCTTCCCTAGTGGTTTATCTGACTGCAGCTCAGGCTTTGGTAGCAGTGCCCATAAACAGATGCCAGGCCACAGATAACACTCCCATCACTGCAGCGGTGTGCTGGGTCAGTGCTCAGGGCAGGCTGTCTCTCGGGAGGTTCAAACGCCCATGGCAGCTGTTTTGCTCTGAAGATCCCCGGCTTTTTCTTCCTTCATGGAGCACGTCACTGCCTATATATATATTTTTGCACTCATCTGACACTGGCAGTCTATTAATCAGAACTGTGGTAAGACAGTTTGGACCAGTATAGTTATACATATAACCACGAGCTGGTTTCACACTGCCCTATCATCCCAATTTACAGCATGTGGGGAATGCCTGCATAAAGTCACACTGAAAAGGCTAGACAGCTCTCCTGCATCATCCAGTCTCTAGTATGTGCTGCTTGGGTTGCTTCTCTTAGACAGTGGCACAAAGGACAAGTACTTCTCTCTAGGACCCTTCTTACTAACTAAAGGTCTGCCACTACACTTTAGATTGATTTTAAATTTCTGTCTTGGATTCTATCACTTCTTCAATTTGAGTCTCTCTTAAGTAAGCTCAGAGTATTGGAAACACTCATTACTAACCTATTCTCTGGACATACTTTATAAAAAGTTCATAAACCAAAACTGCTTTCAATCATTTGAGAACTAAAAGAGACAAGTCTAAAAGACAAACAACACTGAAAAAACTAATAAAACAAATTACAGAACTGTAATTACAGAGCAGTCCACAACAGAACCACAGAAGGGTTGAGGTTGGCAGGGACCTCTGGAGACCACCCAGTCCAAACTCCTGCTCAAGCTGGGCCACCTAGAACACGCTGCCCACAACAATGTCCAGGCAGCTTTTCAATACCTCAAAGACTTCACAGCTTCTCTGGGAAATCTGTGCCAGTACCCAGTCACACTCACAGAAAACACTTTTTTTAAAAATTGATGTTCAGAAGGAACCTCCCATATTTCAGTTTGTGCCCATTGTTTCTGGTTCTGTCACTGGGCACCACTAAAACCTGCATGGCTTCCTTTCTTTGCACCCTCCTTTCAGGTATTTATGCATACTGAAAAGCTCTCCCTGAACCTTCAGGCTGAAGAGTCACAGCTTTTTCAACCTCTCTGCATAGCAGAGGTGCTCCAGTTTTTTCAGCATTTTTGTGGCACTGAGTTGACTCTGACCAGTAGCTCCAACTCTCTCATGTACCAAGGAGCCCAGAAGTGGACACAACCCTCTGGCGAATCAGTCCCTGCTCCCAGTTTTGTGTCATATGTAAACCTGCTGTGGACAGAGTCTGCCCTACCACCCAAATCACTAATGAAGATGTTGAACAGGATAGGACCAGATCCAGCACTGACCCCAGGGGTACACTGCTAATTACTGGCCTCTGACTAGACTTCCTTCCACTGATCACTGCTCTCTGGGACCAGCTATTCAGCCAGTTTTCAATCGACCTTGCTGGCTGCTCATCCAACCCATATTTCACCACATCCTCTCTATGAAGATCTTATGGCAAACAGCATAGCAAGCCTTGCTGAAGCCTAGGTAGACAATACCCAAGGCTCTTCCCCTGACTATCAAGGTGGTATTTTCATTGCAGAAGTTCACCGAGTTTGCCAACCATGACTTCCCTTTGGTGAATCCATGTTGACTTTCCTACCACTTCCATGTCCTTCTAGTGCCTGGAAATGGTTTCCAGGATTAGTTCCTCTATCACTTTCTTGGGAACTGACTGGAGGCTGACCAGCCTGTAGTTCCCTGGCTCCTCCCAACTGCCTTTTTTGAAGTGCTTATAAACACTGGGAGTTTTCTTATTATTATTTCAGGAGTTTCTGTCAGGTGCTTCAAGAAAACAAAAAAGCTATTGAAAGGGTGGGACTTAAACATCAAAATTATGAATAAGGTATTTTATTTTTCAAAAGATTCCATTTTATCTTTTAACTTAGCTTAATCTTTAAGTGTCAAATATAGTTCCACATAAGGCATTCAAACTCTAAGTTGAGACACAGAATCAGGTTATGCACTGATTACTCTGAAATAAATACAAAAGATAATTACAGAACTATGAACTCATGAAGTGATAAAGATATGCACATTTACATTTTATGGTTTAGAATTAACAATATCCATGTACGTTCCTCTATGAAAACCAGTAGAATAGTGAATTTCAGCAGTATTACATTTTTACGGTCTTAAAAGTTATTATCTACAAAAATAGTTTTTACATAGTGCTATTGCACAGTAGAATTCCATTTCCTCCTTCCTTGCATTTGTGAAGTCAACTTCTGTATAAAACAATTCAACCATTCTAATATAATAATCTAGCAGATGAGAGACTTCTGGGGTATGGAAACTTCAGAAATTATTATATGGGGACCTATTTGACATAAGTGGTACATGTAACACAAAAAAAGTACTGTATCACTGATATAGTCTAGACAAATCTTGAGCTCCTAAAAATGCCTGGGGAAGATTCATGGAAAATTCCTGGAAAGTAAACGAACTGGAAAGCAATGGACCTCTACAGCCAACACCGTTCACAGAAACTGTGTGGATTAGGAGACATTAAAAACTTAAGAGAAGACTAGTGAACTTGTGACATCTTAGTCAAATCTCATGAAAATTAACTTCTAAATCGGGGATTTTTTCCCATTAGCCTTTTCACTCTAAAATAAAGCTGTCCAAAGGTTGGTTGGTTGCAGTTTAATCCCATTTTGTGGGAGACCAGAATCATGATAGAGGAAATAGTCAGTTACCACACTAAATGACAAATACAAGGACTTTAAAAATTCAGTTCTGAGAGTAGAGAATAGGGAACCATTGGTAAGAAATGACTGAGATGTACATCAGAAGTCATGGGGTGGGACTCACATGACATTACTTACTTGAACACCTGTAGCTATACGTAAGTCAGATCATGCTACCTCTTATTAAAAATACATCTTGGTATGTCTTGATATATTCCTGTGTGATTGACAGAAGAACCAAGACAGTTCCAACTAGGATTGCACTTCCTCCACAGCAACAAGGCTGTCTACCCTCTGCAGGTAGAAGTATCTGCTGCTCATCATCTGGAAAACAGGGATGTAGCTTAAACTCTTTGAATAACTACCTTCAAGGGAAGGTACAGTATATAGTGTATGTTCTACATATATTATATGAGCATATAGTGTAGTATAGTATATGCTCTGCTGTATTGAGAGTGGAAGCAACTTCAAGAAGCTGTAGCATTGACACAGTTTATTGGAGAGTTTCACCTGCTCCTTCTTTGTCAAAAACATTCTCTTTGGCATTTGCGCATGTGGCAAATAAAATGGTGTTGAGGAGACAGCACTGTTCCCATGACGGCCTAAGACAAGATGTGTAGGAATCTTTAGGTCTGAACAGAAGTCTGAACATCTCAAATATATAAAGATCCACAAGACCAAAAGCTCATCCAGATTTCCAGCTGTTATGAGGTCTAATGAGATACACAATCAGTGCTTGTAGAAAAAGCATTTGTGCTTGCAGGTATTTGCTATGCATGGCTAAGGCAAAGCAAGTACAGTTCCCCCTGTACAAGATTTCTCAAAGCTTCATGGGCCAAATGAGACTCTCCTGCAATTCTGGCAGATGGTAATATCCTCAAAAACAACACACAGAACACAGGCTATTCTTTATAATCATTGCTTCTATATGTTGTCTCTACTATACACTGTTACAAATGAAAATCCCAGGAGATCTGAGTACAGAAAATATGAACTTCACAGGCCAGGAAGGAAGAGATAAAAACAAAAAAGACAAAAGACTGGGATTTGTGATAAAGAGGTAAAGACACGTAAAGCTAAACTGGAGACAAATCTGACATAGAGTGATAACATTATGAAACACAGGCTATAGATGATGAGGCTGATGAAGAGACCAGACTAAGTTTTACAACTAATAAACCTAATTTCTCTCTTGTGTTCCTGGTGAACAGCAAGCTGAACATAAGCCAGAAAGTCTTCCCTGGCAGCATATAAAGCTGGCACTATTTTGTGCTGGAAATTACCCTGCTCTGCTGAGTGCTCACTAGACCATATCTGGAATAATGCACTCAGTTCTGGGCCCCCAAACCGTCAATAAAGTGGTGTGAGCTCAGTGAGAGCCATCAGGATCCTCAGGGTGTCAGACCACTTATCCTCTGAGGAAAGGGTCAGAGAACTAGGCTTGTTCAAGCAGCATGAACAAAGGCTTTAGGGAAACCTAACAGCAGCCTGCCAGTGCCTACAAGGAGGTTACCAAGAAGACAGAGCCAGGCTCTAAACAACGGTGCGTGGCTGCAGCATGAGGCAGCAGGGAGATTCATATGGGCTGTGAGAAAAAACTTACCATGAGGACAGTGGAGCAGTAAAACAGGTTGCTTGTAGGGATTGTGTAGCCTCCATCTTTGACTCCATCAGGCTTAAGTATTCATTCTGATCTGACTTCATAGTTATCCCTGCTTTGAGCTTATGCTAGAGATCTCTCAAGGCCCTCTGCAACCTGAATTACCTTATGATCCAGAGTCTGGACTGTGTCCGTAAGATGCTACAATTTCTAAGAAGCTCAGAATTTGAAACCAGGCTATCAGCACCTGGCAGTTTGCTCCTAATAGTGACCAATTGCAAACCTTCAGCAAAAGTGCTAATGCCTAAATAAAGTACACAGAGATCACTTCCCTGTTATTCATCTCATAAACAGCTCTTTGTCTTCATCTGTTCCCATCCAACTTGGCAATCAGCTGAGACATTCCTGAAGTCTCATCATGGCCTTTGGTGTCACCATAGATCTTAAATCATCTTCAAGTTACACTCCCATCTAGCATATACCTAGGTAGAACATAAAACTGTGCTAATGGTATGTAAATTGTTTAAAAGGAAACAGGCTGAGAAACTCATAGAAGAGTAGGATGAGGGCATGTATGAACTGAATGCTATTTAGTGGAATTTAGATGATTCTACTTAATTTGTCTACTAACAAACAAAATTCACAAATTGCACTGAATGCTGAGCTCGGTTCTTTTATATGTTACTCTTATAAAGTCCTGTCTTTCTTCAGCAAACAGAACAGATCTCTGGTGACCAATAAGAACTACACAAGAGGTCCCCGTGCTCTAACAGGTGCAATGAGTTTAGCAAACAAGCAAGGGAATGCTCAAGAAAGAAAACATCTAGGACTAAAGGAATCTAAGAATTTCCCAGAGAAAAGGCCAAAGCTATACTTAGCAAATCACGTAACCAAACTTTTCACAGCTTATACTTCTTTTTAATTTTTGTTTTATGGTGTCCAACTTGAGACTCTCAATTCAAGGGAAGAAAGGCCTATGCAAATAAAGGCAACAGGAGCTATAGTTGGAAGACACAAAGTGATGCATGCATGCTAAGTATTCTGACTGGTTCTTAGAGTCAAGCTGACCAGCCAAATAACTGTACTCTCTGCACTTTAACGTTAAACTCAGCTTCTTCATACCTGAAGAATGTTTTAAAAATAAACTGATGCTGAAAGCACCACTTACAAACACTATGAAAAAGCCCATGAGGAAATTATTCAGAGACTGCTGTGAAAAGTGATTTTTTAAAGTGTAATAAATAGGAACTACAGCCACAGGAAATTCAATGGGGATTATAAAAAGTTGAGCAAGTAGCTGCTTAATGGCATAAATTCTGTGGAATTAAGCAGGTTCTGAAGAAAACTTGGAGAGTTGTTCATGCAACTAGTCTGTCAGTGAATATATACACGGGAACTGATTTAACTGTAATCCTTAGGTTTGGGGGTTTTAGTTTGCTTGTTTGGAGCCTGTTACTTTATGACAATTTTTGCACATATGGACCTTCTGATTGGTATCTTTTTAACATGATGGTCAAATAATTAAAAAAGTTAAATCTAAACCAGTTGTTATTGAATTCTCAAGTCTGAAAGAACAGACAGGTTTTCTGCAGCTCCCGCTGCTTTTAAAAGACAACACCAAACCAAAAGTCAGTGAAGTGGATTTCTGTTTTTTTAAGCTTAGCAGAGCAAGGAAAAAGGAGAAAGCTTTTTTTGCTCTTCTGAAGATGCCTTTCACAAAGGGTGCAGGGTTGCACATAGCTCATTAGATGGTAACCCTGCATGGGATGAAATCTCAGAATCTGCTTTTAACAAGTGAAGTTGGAAAACAGATTTCATCATACTAACCCATCACAACAATGTAGGTTTGTAGATTTGTTATATTCACTGAAAGCATTGGTTAATTAAGCCAGAAGCGTAAATGATAGTAGTAATGAGATGTCAACCTCCGCGCTGGCTAGCACTTCATGAGGTAAAGACACTCTGCTAATGTCTTGTGTCTAGTTCCTGGCCACAAAGGAACAGGAGCAGCAGCATTAGAAGCAAATATACATATTTCTGAACTCCCCTCTGTTCCTCAAATTTAATCCCTTCTACCATTCCACTTTGAATCTTGATTTTGATCTCCTCCTTCCCCTCTGTCTATCTAGGTCTTTATTAAATTCAGCATGCCTATCACTCAGTATTCTGCCTTATCTACTGCAATCCAGGTTTCTCTCTCTCTCTCTCTCAAGACAACCACCTTCCCATTACCTTTTTAGACAATTGCAATTGTTTCTTCCAAGAGCCTCCTCCTAACTCTTTGACCCTCTGTTTTTTGTCCTAGAAAGATATTCATCCCCTCAAGATCTTTAATTCTTCCCATTATTATCTAGCTCTGATAAATTACTGCTTGGAGACATTAGTCCCTGGATATTTCTATAGCCAGGATCCTCTGCTGATTTACTTCTTGTTGAAGGATCAAAAAGGAACTTCAGCAAACAGAACATTTCCCTTCTGCCACTAACCAGTACCCCTCTAGAGATGACAGCAGACTGTAAAGAGAGAAAGAAAAAAGGAATTCCTTAGAAAAGAAACAAATGCTAAGATAATATTTAAGAGTCAACCGAACTTGAAAGTTATGCTAAAAATCTTTCTGGTACTGTTGTGCAGTTTTGGCCACTGCCACAAGGTAAGAGCTGCGTACTGTCACTTCTTCAGAAGACCCTAAACAACAGCTTGAACAAAGTAAAGAGAAGAAACTGATGGCAGCAGTAAGGAGAGCTGCCTATAAAGACAGTACTTAGTCCAAATTGGTGCCTGAAGTCTTACCTTCCTGAGAAACCACTGCCTTTTCTATTCCAAAGCCAGCCTCACAGCAGCATACAGCAAACTGCTTTTAATTTTTGAGAGAACCAGCTGCATTCTGTGACTGCCCAAAAGGTAATGCCTAATTACACTAGTCTGAAGGGATAACAATAAAACTTTGATGATTCATACAATCGGTTCCAAGTTTATCTATGCCAGTTGCCAAGCAGTTCTTTTCAGTCTTCACTTTGATCAGAGAAAGTGACCTTGCTGTCCTTTTAATGCCAGCTGTAAAATAAGCTTGCAATTAGTTCTTTAAAGTTCAAGTGATTGTAATGAAATCTCTTATGACCAAAAATGCAAATTAATTCTTTAGTTCTACATCTTGGTAGTTTAGGGAATTGAAATTGCTCTCTGTCCCAGATATGCCAGAGTAGGGGAAAAAATATTAACAGAACCAAAAACATCAGGATGAACGTACTAACATGTTGCCAGAGCTAGCAATATTTTTATGCTTATGTTAATTAGAAAAGATTATGAAACAAGAGTACAACAGTTTTTAAAAGCATCTGATGAAAAGAGCATAAAAACTCGCTTTACTTCTACATAAGCAAAACTTATAGGCAGCTGTTCCTAAAAAGATGCATGTTTCAGCTCTTCCTTTCTCATTAAGTCAAACAACGGCTAGATAATAAGAGCTGAAAATGATTTTTGGTACCAATGTATTTATCGCATTTCCCAGTACATCAAGCTGTCAGACTTACAATTAGTTTCACTTCAAATTAAACCTGACAGGCAGTCCCTTGGTGAAAGAACACATGTTAAATTAACTAAAACACATACCTCTTTCTCTTTCAAAATACCTCTTCCATCAAGAACACAGCTTTTACGATACTCTCCTCCTGCTAGGTGGTATTGCTCTTCCTGTCATTCCACAAATTCTTACTGCAAACACAGTGACCATCAGGTGGTAAAGAAAACAAAGATTTTTTCCCCTCCTTAAAGAAGCAGACATGAAATCCAGACTTTAGATTTCCCCATCATTTACCTAGCAAAGCTGCTAATAATATACAGAAACAAGGTAACTTCTACATTAGCCTGTTAAACAAGAATGCCAATCCCTTGTGAGGAACTGACATTCAACAAGCACAGTACCCTCTGCACTTCACTGCTTATCTTCATACAGATTCTTCATCTATCCATGCCCTTACCCTTTGGTAGGTGAGGTCTACAAAGTACCTCAAGGATTCAGGAACAGTAACAAAAGTCACACAGTGGGGCGACTGGATGTTTAGCAACCAGAAATACCAAGGATACTGAAAAAGAGCTGTCATCCCATATCAAATGAAAAGAAACACTCAAAGAAATGCCAGGAAAATCAGCCTTCAAG
This sequence comes from Acropternis orthonyx, assembly GCA_035583155.1. Lineage (NCBI taxonomy): Eukaryota > Metazoa > Chordata > Aves > Passeriformes > Rhinocryptidae > Acropternis > Acropternis orthonyx. The sequence continues at coordinate 79,687,932 of JAWWEU010000081.1, read as the reverse complement.
ACATGGTATTTTTAATTCAGTATCAGCCAGTGTTCCTTCTCATCCACAGCAGCCCCATCTTGCCTCAGGAAGAGATACCAGACATACAATAGCAAGCAAACTATACAAGACTCTGTATCACATGGAGGCTGGTATTATTCAAGGAAGATGGTTTATACATAAATGAGACTGTAAACATTACTGTTGTCTTTCTTTTTAAAACCCTTCAAAGCTCTTGTCTGCAATGACATCAAGTTTCTAGGTCAAATGTTCTTCAGTTAAACATGCTTTTTTTGCTTGGGCTTTTAAACACACAGTAATAAGCTATTCAATGTCCTGAACTTTCACTCCCCAGAACAGAAAACTTAAGTACTCCATGTAGACAAAGGACCACCTATGGTGGTTTGTATGGTTTGGTTTGTAAGGGACATTTAAAGATCATCTAGTTGAACCTCCCTGTGCCATGGGCAGGGACATCTTTAAAGTATCTCTGATCAGGATGCTCAAAGTCCTATCCAACGTCTTTTGAGTACTTTCAGCAGTGGAGCATTCACCACTTCACTGAGTGTCTCACCACTCCCACAGTGAAGACTTTCTTCCTAATATCTAGTTTAAACCTACCCTCTTTCAGCTTGTTTGAACCTGGCACTTCCACACTTCTGCTTACCCTAAGAGTCTAACAGCAACTCAATGGCCTTGCAGGGTTCCTCAATATCTCATCTCACCTGGCCTAAGTGGAAGCCAGCTTGCTGGCCTTAAAATGTGCCTCAGTCCCTGAAGAATTTCTTTATATATTACCCAGAGCAAGAGACACTGCAGATACCCACAGATAAAAGCTAAAGCAGCCTCTAGGGCAAAAGAACAATTGCCTGCAATTTCTCTTGGATGATCACAGACAGGTGGGAACATAATCCAACAGTATTTCACAACCAAGTTTTTTTCAGAGGCTGCTTATAGAAGTAAACATTTATGCTGCCTTTTTTTTTTTTTTAATGATGACAACATCATAAATTTACAGGGTTTGTAGTTTCTACCTTACAATTGGGCTCATATAAACAGAATCATTCACCTCGACAGAACAGTGAGGGGAGAAAAAGAAGTCACCTTTGTCCCCTACCAAGGTTCTTAATTCTTTTCTCCTCAAGAAGGTATTTCAAACTGGAGTTAGCACTATAGTTTGCAAACCCAAAAGCACTAGTAGCTGGTTCCCAGCTAAGCTGGAAAGTAAGCACGGTGTTCAAACTCTCCATCATTAACCTCTGGTAACAGAATCCTCCTAGCTGGTGGAAGGCGGGGGAAGGAAGTTATTTCTCACTCTGGCTGCAGCCTAGACTGCAGTAATTTTATCTGTTAAGCAACCAGCACAAGACTGCGTTAGCCCAATAAAGGCAGAGCTCCCGCTGCAGAAGGACATTTTACCAGGTGTCTGACCCCACCGACAGCATGCTGCCCCTACCTTCACCTTTCTTTCCCTCCCCATCACTGCACCAGAGACAGGAATCTAGTCAAGACGCTAAGGTACCACACGACTATTTCAGACAGTAACACTACTGCCAGCTGCTTGGAAGTGTTTCAATCTGCAAGGCAGATTGTTTCAGTGCAACTGCATGAATTTTCATTGGTTTCTCACGTTGTTGTGGTATTTGATAATAAAAACACCTCCCTAGTTATAACTCCTGGATTGTTTAAGACCGAGGGAGATTAGCAAAACCAAAATAATGGAAGCTCTTCCTTATCATGAACCTTACAGAAAAGAGCTCCAAACCAGGGTGGCCCAAGAATGGAAGTGAACAGCCAGGTCCTCCCTGAGGTCAGACCCTCAAGTTGGGTTTACACTTTGAGCTTGGTGCTAATGACATCCACAGAGCCCAAGCACCAGCCTAGCTGGCACCCCCTAAGTTAAATGCCCTGGCAGTGGTGAGGAACTGTAGAAGGGCATCACTAAATTCTGCAAAAAAAAAAAGGTTTGGATTACAAAGGCCCTTGGAAAAATTAATGGAAAATAGTCTGTTGAAAGCTATTAAATACAAGGACACAAGAGGGTGCATGCTTTCAGAAGACTCTTCTTGCCTCAGGAAAAGCTGTTGCTGCTCTAGCTTAAAGAGATTTGCTTTTTAACCCTGCTGAAGTAGTGTCTCTGGTCTCACCTACTGCGTGGGCACATGACAGACATCAGTTCTGATTTTTTCAGGATTGTTTGGAATTATCAGCTGATGAGCACTACCACAGAAGTCAGTATTTATGCTGCCGATGCTACTTCCACCAAGTGTGAACTCTTCCAGGACTTTGTATCCAAAAGAACATCACTTCCAAATTACTTCAAGATGCCTAGCAGCAGATGGACCATAGACTTGCATCCTAAATGAAAAGTATAACACTAGGGCTGCAGGGGGCAGGTGGGTGAAGGGAAGCTAATTATTGAGTGTGGAAAGTCATGAACACCAAGTACTACACACTGAATTAAAGCCATTCTACTCTGCATAAAGATTTTCTGGGCTTCTTTCCACACAGTGATACTTCATCTCTTCCAACAGTTTACTTTAGGGAAGTGAGAGTAAGCAACGGATGTACAGAACCAAATTAAACTTTTACATCAAAACCCTCCATGTCTTGACATCCATCCAACGATCGACTAGTCTCACTAGAATTTATTTGCAGAGACTGTGCTAGTTAGACTAACATGTGGCACTTAAATTTTTCATCTCTATTTACCAGATTGTTTTCTCAACTTTCAACTGGGAAAACACAGACATTTCTCCACCAAATCTCTGCCAGGTTTGTGGTAAAATTCCTTTTTTTCAGAGAACTTTTACATTTCCTTCTTTTTCCATATTTTGCAAGCTAAAAGACGGATTTTAGGTGGGTTTTCCCCCCTCCCCCTTTTAGTCAAACTGATTTTGGCAGATCATGAATCACCAACTAACACTGCCACTCTTATCTTCTTTCATCTTAAGAAAGAGAAAATTAATCTAAAAAATATACAAATTGAGGCTCTTCTCCTCTCTTTGCTTTTCATTTTTTCCTTGTATCTATCTGCTAGAAAAACTCAGTGTGTATTTATGTCCATGACTATAGTCTGAAGAAACAAGGAAAGAATTAATCATATCCAATCTATGCCACATATTAAAGACAGAGGATACAAATCTAAGGAAAGCCTAGGAGAGTTAAGGTGCTAACTCATACACTGTTAAGCCAAAACTGAAGTCCTGGAAGCACTCCTTGGCAACCAAATCTTAAAAAACAAACCAAACCAACATATGTATGCCTTGAATTCACACTCCCTCCAGACTAATTCTCAGAATCTAATCAGGAAACATTTCCTGAGGTACTGTAAACAGTATCAGCGTTATGTCTGAGCAATTAGATTTACGTTTTTTTCTAGCCCTTTTTGCATTGGGAATCTTGCAAGATTAAACGTATCAACAATGTCACGTGCAACAGTGGTGAATCCAGAGAGGAACACTGCTTTTGAGTTGTTCCTTGAATTCCCTAAAGAGCCTAAAAATATGCTACAGACAACGTAAGTGCAGGAGATACAGAGAGCTGATCCTCGTCTAAGGCTATGGAGGCAGGCCTGTCAACACCACTTGAGAGTCTAGCCTACTTATGCTGCTTACAACAGGATTAAGAAAAGCAGCAAGTTATTAAAATAATTTAGAATTCAGTTTTAAAATGCGTTCCTAGAAGGTGCTTCCAATTGAAGTTCCTAAACATCCACCAGAAATGTTCTGCAGCCTAATGCAGCAGTACTACTGGAATGCCTCCATAACTAATGAATGCCCCCGCAGCTACTAAGAAGTCAAATTCCCAAATACTTTTCCTTCTCAGTTTCACTACACGAATTTTTGAGGAAATGACCATTTCTTCCCAAACACACATATGTCTCTACAAAAATGGCAACCGATCCAAGCCAGAGGCTGTGTTCTTGTATTGGCCTACAGAACCAACTATATTCCATGAATTTTCCAGTGGCTTTCGTAATCCAAAACTTCTTTTTGCAGAGCTTAGTGATGTCTTGCTGGAGTTCCTCACCCTTGGTAGGGCATTTAACGAAGCAAGACAGCTCTGTACCATCAGCAGACAAAGATTTCACTCTTTACTTTCATATTGAAGTAACTGACAACAATGAACACTTTTACTGTTGTATACATCAAGTCTTATGTCTACCAATTCCATAAACATAGCTTTTGTTTATTCAATCAAATCCTACTGGCATGACTATTTGTCCAGAAGCTTGGCTCAACACTGCCTTCCCTACTGAAAGGTGAGATGGGATATGGAATCTCAGGGCAGTAAACACACTGAAATTATGGCAGACTAAAATCAACTGTGAGGATTCAATAACTCCAATGTTAGCAAATATCACTATAAAGGCTGTGAAAACCCAAGATGACTTCTGATGGAAATTTTCTGGTACATTCTTTGCACAGACACACTTTGTCCGATTTCATAATCTTTTTCACCACACTTTGTAGTAACATAATTCAGTTCAAACAGAAACAAACGAATGCCACTTATCTCACAAGAGCTATTTATTTGTCAAAGTTTCTCTCCTGAACATGTACATTAAAATAGCTTAGAAAATACTAAAAACAAGCAAATAAAGAGTTCATTTGTTTCAGCAATATGAATGCTGATTCAGATTCAGCAGATGAATCTATTACTTAATTCCTTTGTTTGCATCTTATTGCATTTTTGCATGCCACGTAGTGAGTGTAACAGTAACTTTAGCTCAGGATTTTCTAGAGAGAGAATGAGTGAGTTCTCAAGGTAAAGTCACTGTGAAGTTACCTCAAAATAAAGTTTATGTTTGTATGCACAGAATTCCAAAAAATGCAAACAAGGCTGCGCAATAAAGGAACTGAGTTATCATGGGATATGGCAGAAGACATTCTCGAGGATCTGAAACTGAAAATAGAGCATAGGAATAAATCAAGTATCATAATGATGAAGGTTAACAGTGGGATTCTGCAAGAAACTTGAAAAGAGATCTGAACAGAAGGATGACAATTTATGATAATGCTAGTGATTTATTAAGGATGAAAAAACCCCCTGAATGTAAACAATCACAAGGGATCTCAGAGGAATGACAGAACAATAAAGGGAAAGATAAAAGATGGCACCATGATAAATGCAGAATACACACACTAGGAAAAACAATCCTAACTGTACCCTACATAATGAAATGATGGGCTCTAGCACAGTTATTATAGTCAAAAACAAATGCTGGAATCACCTGGAAAAGATTTTCAGAATCAGCAGTTTAATAAGTAAAAGGCAGTAAAAGAGACAACTGCAACACAAGAACAATTAAGAGAAGTAAAACAAGCAGAACAATTAGAACTACGCCAGTACATGCTTCACACTGCAATTCTGCTAATTATTCCACCACAAAAACAAACAAAAAGATAAAAGAAAACTCAAGGAAAAATACACAGTAGAGAGAAGGAGGAGAAGGTGAAACAAATACAGTTATTTTTATATAATAGGAGGACACAGGAAAAAGTTACCAGGCATGCAAAAAGAAACCACTTTTTTCAGCACCCACTACTTAGACTTCATGGGAAGGTGATTACCAAGGTTAGCAATGCATATATGGTCAAAAAAGGCAGTAAATTCATTAGCAACTTTCTAAGCAGTAATTTGGATTGCTGGATACTGAGAGAGTTCCTCAGGCTCATTCTACAACAGCTCTTTTTGTACACTGCCCCAAAGGACCACCTGATGGGGAGTGCTGGCCCTGCAGAGACATCCATACTCTTTAAAACAGAAGAGGAAGAGATTATAATGAGGTTATAAGTCCCTCTTTCCTTCAGTGTATTACTACTTCTTTACTGCCTTAGAAGAAATAGCAACAGGTAGGGAGAAGGATGAACTACACAGTATCTTAAAAAGCCATTAGGTAATAAACCGACAAAATTTTTTAAGAAGGTGGAAAGGAAGACAAAATCCAATGCATCAACTGTGAGCAGTTACCTTCCCTTTCCTCCTCCTATGATAGGGGAAAACAGTGTGCATTAACATGGTAATTTCCTTCTCCCAGTAAAACATATTAAAACCTAAAGGAATTATCAGAGAGGGAAAAAAAAATTTAGCCTACTTAGTATGCACAGATTTACCAAAGTGCCAGCAAGACCTCTCACAAACTCATGAGTTGGCATGGGATAAAGCAGGAGACACTCCTGAGGATTGGAAACTGGAATAGTTAAACAGAAATGACACATCACTAGCTGTAAAATATACATGACTATTGCATATCTATTCCTGCTAGAAATATGCAGCTTCTAAACGGCATATTTATTTCTCAGTCTGACACAGAAAACTTTCATAAAAAGAGTCAAGTCCTGATCATCAGACCAGCTAAGTTTTTACTCAGCTCTGCATAGGAGGCTGAGAGGTACACAGAAGCCTCTCAACATTAGAGCTCTTCTCGGGGTTGGGGGAACCAACAGGAAGAGAACAACTGGCAATCACTAATACAGAAATAATTTCAAGGGTAGAACACAGCACAAAACAACCACTTGAACTGGAAAACAAGGTGTTATAAAGGGAGATCCTCCAAAGGGCAGCAGCAGGAATAAGTAATATGTTATCAGCAGGAATGCAAGTTTTCTGCAATTGTGTTTGCTTACAACATATACAGTAAAAACGTCGTATTAAACTTCAAAGCCACATAGAGGTCATCCAAACCATCCCGATACAGGGAAGGAACCAGAAGAACCAGTGTTATCCCAGAAGGCCAATGTTTGGAGAAAGCAGCAGAACACAAAGCTCCACTCCTCAGAAGTTTTTTTGGTTCTGGCCTTTTTTCTCTATGTAAACTGGAACAAGAATAAAATCTTTCAAGCACACCAACAGAAGCAGAATTGTGCAATCTCTGAAAACAGGAAATTAATTCAACAGCAGTTTTCAAAGCAATAAATAAGAATGTTAAATTTCATTTACCCAAAAGCCTTCTAAATAGCCTTATGTGGAAGAATTTGTGGTAATGTTATTAGTGTCACTCTTGATATAAAACAGTATACACATGGCTAAATACACTTTTCCTCTAGAATCACAAGTTAGAGTGATTCCAGAAATAAAGGGAGAATCAAAGAAGTGAAAAATACTCAATTCAGTCTACTAAAACTTCATTTCATCACCTCCCATACAAAAAGCAACACTTTAACAAACAAGCCAAACAGGGTTGTACACTAACTGGTTAATTCCATAGTGCTCCACAAAGTCAAAAGTCATGCAAAAAGTACATGCAAACAAGTTGCTTATTAGCAACAACGTGTTGCAGATTAGCACATACGTTAAAATGCTGCATGCAAAAGTAAAAGATGTAAACAAAAACAAAAATCAGCAGCTGTCATGAGTAAAGCAAAGTACTCTTGATTATCCTAACAACCACCGAACAGTAAGCATAGCTTACTAATGCACATTCTAAACTCTCACACGAGGTTACAGTCTCGGGACAGTGACCATCAGCACTGGAGGGCAGCCAAGCTTATTAGCAACACTTAAGGTGTGTGAGGACACACACAATAAGTAATGAAATTTTGCTTATTGAATTATTTTGAAGATTTTTCAGTAGTTCCAAATACTCTTAAATGAGATACTTCAACCCATAGTATTCTAGGAAAAAAACCCAACTCAGCCTAGCTCTTCCACTGTAATACCTAGAGCTCTGCATTTATTTATTTATTTATTTAAAATAGAAAATATTCCTTTAGAATAGGCTTTGGGAAGCAATGACAAACATTCAGCACTGCAAAGTGCCTGATCTCAAGGACGATCTGATTCAGTACTGCAGTCTGAGATGCTAGATGAAGAGTGCCATAATTGAGAGGTAGCCTACTGGTTAATTGCAACTCACTATAGAAAAAAGTTACATTTTGATATTATTAGTGAAAAGAACTAACCACTTTGGTTGTACCCCACAGCAACATAGCCAGCTCCCCCTGAACAAAGCAACAGCCTTACATATATTCTAAGGGAAATTCATCAGAACTAAGATTTGTGTTAATGTTGCTGAAGTATTTTTTACTAATTGCCATTTATGTAACAGGATGTTGGAAGAGGCAGTCATTGAAATGTTACACTAATATCAAAAGGCAGCAAGCCTACTGCAGCAAACGCTCCCCCATCAAGCAATGCTCTATCAGCTGCTACAGCAGACTAAATAAAGCTCTGATGTTGACAACCTAACAAATGCTTTCAGCATCATTTTTATTTATCCTGTATCTCTTGCTTCTAGTACCTGTGTCCTGGGAGCAGCTGAGTGAAATGAATTCCCTCCTGTTCGGCCCAGTGACAGTTAACAAATGGTAATTCTAAGTTTATTTTAATATTAAACTGCTCCAGAGTTCAGTGCCTGATGCAGCTGAGGCAGAAGAAACTTAAGGAAGAAGAAAGTGCCACTTGAAAAACTCTATGCCCCTCCTTGGCACACATGGTGTCAATCCCACACACCTCCTACTCATTTTCAGTTCATGGTGACTTCACTTCAAACACAGGTTTTTGATGCTAAATAAATGAGTAGCATCTGGTCCTTTGCAAGCTTTTTCTAGTAAAAATTCGTATCTTTAGCTTTAGAAATACTCTCAGCATTGCTGAACACTTAAATAATAGAAATTCTGGCTTAGCTGGCAGAGTGAAATGGATTTGACTATACTTTTGAGTTTGAAAATTTTTATGCTTTATAATGCCTGTGTAATACCTGTTTTGACACCATCTGTGCTTTCAGGCTGGCATAGTGACCTTTGTTCCATGCATTCCAGTACGTCAGAAAGATACCAAGAGAAAAGACCGCTCAAGCTCTTAAACTAAGATCTTTAAGTTTACTTCTCTGTACTGATGTGGAATACTGTGCTAAGCTGTGCCACCCACAAGATACTACTTCCCATCCATTTTCCTCTCACATATGACTAAGCTTTTCTCACCTTCCTCATCACATAGAATATAAATTAACGACTTTCATTCTTTTAAAATCTTTTTTCTTACACCAGCTTGGCTGACAATTCGACTCAACTTTCCAGCTAATTTCGTAAGACAGCATATGTTTCTTTGGGACCAAACCCGGCTCTTGCTGAGCTGGATGGCGTATCTTCTATTCACTTTGAGGGGGAGAAATACCAGATCTTTTTTAGTTCTTTCACACATGCAGAGTACTTCAGGAATATGAAAAGAGCTATCCATATAATGTCATAACTGGCACTTACACTGATGGATTTATCAACTTACTGCTTCAATCATCAAGAAATACTGGAAGCATGAAACAGTCTTTCAGAAGACTCTCGTATATTTCTGTATGGAAACACTTCATTCATAATCTTGCCTAGCTTTTTCTCCATTCCCTACATTCACAGATATTTTCAGTTCTTAAATGGGGATATTCACAGCCTATTTTCTTGCTTTACAGTAGTTCTGCATTTAAAAATTAGTATTACACATTCTATTCTCTGTACATACAGTTAAGTCTATAACTGTGTATGCATTTGATAGGGTTCAACACAGGTCATAGCAACTACTTTGCTACTTCTCCAAGTAACTGGTCACCTGCAGAAGGTACGGTCCTGAAAATCATATGAAAATGGCCAACATTGCTTTTGGGTTTTACAACTGAACAAATTATGTATCTATAAACTTTGGCAGACTTGAGCATCTGCTAATCATAAAAACACTATGCAAAAGATTGAGACACAAAGATGAATAATAAAGTGGAAAAATGCATTGAAGGCAATGCTACTTACATAAAGAAGAAGAGTGCAACACTGTTAGGCTATTCCCTTAACTATGAAGTGAATTCGCGTCCAAAATATATAACCAAAAAGCAAGCACTAGGCACAGAATCTTCTCAAAAAATAAAGATGTTTTGGAGAAGGTAGGAGACTTACCTTACTGCACTATGCTCATTTTCTGTTTAATAATATTATAACCTTAGAATTGCCTTTTTTTTTTTAACAGCCTTTTTCCCACAGAACTTCATTTTGACCTTTGGAATATCTACCCAAGTAAAGAAAAAGTTAGTCACACAAATCTCTGGTATGGCCATGGGATAATGCCCTACATTTGCTGCCATTTTCTTCCTTCCCAGAAACTGAAAGCAGGTGTTGACAGCAAGGTTGCTTCTCCAGTGCATTTTCCCCAGACATTTCATGCTTTAAGGCCAATTGTCTCCAAAGCTCCACACCTGATTGACAAGAGCTCAAAGGCCAAAGACAGGAATAAAAACCTTTAAGTTATATCCATTACATCCATACATATAATCAAGTTTAAGTTTTTATGTTGTCAAGTGTAAAATGACAATACAGTCTGTGAACATATGTATGGCCAGACTTCGCGAATGAAGATCTTGGGCTCTCCCCCTGTGGGTGTGCCCTTCCAGCCTGCACAGTGGATTTTTTAGGTGAGGCACAGCGTGCACAGAACTGGCCCCATTGTTTAAGTCCTAAGGCCCATTTGCCACGGCCGAGCGAGCTTGGACAGTGACAGTGAAATCCTTGGGACTGGCTACAGAACCTGGTACTAACTGGGGCTGACCCTGCTGAGCATCCGAGATCGGATGGCAGGGAGGCATTTAACTGCCCAGGGGACGGTCCCCACTGAGACTCGAACTCAGGCCCTTGGGATTCAGAGTCCAGAGTGCTCTCCTTTACGCCACGGGACCGCCCAGTCCGTAAACATAATCTCTGCATAAAGCCACATCAGCTCACAGAGGCAACAGAATTAGGGCCCAAAAAGAAGGAAAGAAAGAGATGGTTAGAGATATGGTGGAAGAAATTTTAATTCTGTCAAAGAAGAGGATCTGTATGTTGATGATGGATGCTTGCACAGAGTATCTGTTTGCTCCTCCAGAGCTGCCTAAAGCTCTGACGCAATAGCTCAAGTGACCTTTGAAGCCCACACTTAAGTGGCTCAGTTGCCAGAAAGGGAGACCCAGTCAGTCCTTGACCCACCAAAGTCACATATTTCCTCTCCAAAAACTTAAGTAGAAGGTGTAGTCTTCTGACCTGTCTCTTTCTTTTACCTTAAATATTCACCATACTGAGTCAATGCCTGCTTACATTTCGAATGTTTTGGATTTACAGATGCATGAACAGAAGTAGCAAGGTCTTTTTCAGCTTTATGTCAGTGAACCACATGGGAGAAACACTAATGGGTTGTTCATCCCAGTATTTATGGAAGTACAGCACTACCTGTTCGCAGGGGTTTGGTTTCCATGTTTAACAAGCTGTAAAGCAATTTCTTTTCTTTCCTTTTTTTTTTTTTAAACTTAGAACTCTCAAGATTTCCCTCTGTGAAACACCTGTTGACTCTACATCATCAGACTACATGGACTGAAACTATCTCCTTGTGTGCAAGCTGAACACTGGACATCATTTCCCAGGTCTTAGCTGTGCTGAAGAACAGATATTCCCAAGAGACAGGGTCAGAATGTTGACTCTACAGTTTCTGCCCCAGCTAAAATAACCAGAACAATACGGTAAAATACATGAAGTAAAACGGTTTCAAGCATTTCCATATTCAGGGTGTAAACAAACATACAAACAAACCTTCTCTAATGGCTTAATTATATAATCTATTTTATATTTTTTTAAATCTGACAGAAGTTTGGTCAACAAGGGTCATTACAAGGCAAAAAACTAAACATATTTTAGTGACAGCAGAATCTCCAGTGGCAAATGAAAAATGGATATAATGCCTGCAGCTTATTTCTTGTCAGTTGCAACAGAGCAAAGTGAGGGAAAAGAAAAACAAATTTACTCTTGGATGAAATCATATACCTGCAGACAAATTTTTGAGATTTCCACTGCACTTCCTGAAGTAAAAAAGCAGATTCAGCTTAACTAGCATATTCAGATTTAACAAATAACACAGAGCTACCTGAAGGATAACAGGTGCCTTTGGAAAATACTCTCTCACTATGTAACTAAGTACCAAGAGCAGCTCTTTGACATACAAACACTCATATGCTTCATTAGGATGATTTTGGTTTTGAGTCATCACATTCTGAAGTACCCTCTCTTTTTTTTTTTTCTTTCACCCAGTGAACATAACTAAAGCAAATATCCACATTGTAAACGGAATTATAATTCAGGCTGTGTAATTTATTCTTTCTAGAGCTGATGGGTAAGTCAAACATAATGCTGAGTTCATAATCTCCAGGTAAGTTTAAGACACAAACCAAATACAATTTACATATGTAGAGAAACCACTCCAGTGCATTTATATTGAGTAATTAAATCATTATAATTACCCACTTTGTTTCAGAAATAAAAGAGAAGGAAAGTCTTAAGACAAAAAAGCCTTTGCAGTTTACCCTATTTGTTAAAAATAAGTCAGATATTTGTTTTAAAGGTTTTTTTTTTTAAAATCCAGATGCTGATAATTATAGTTTCTTCTTCTTGAGATCCCAGAATGATGTTTTGGTTTGACTCTTGGCAAAATGCCAACCACTTCCCAGTGTGACAGAGTTTCAGTTAAAAGAAGTGAGGGAAAAAAACCTTAAAACTGAAACTGGTATATACACATATATTTACA
>JAWWEU010000081.1:79626443-79673302 GCA_035583155.1 Acropternis orthonyx | reverse complement strand
ACCCACAGAAGTGGGGCCTAGCTAAAACTAAAACCTTAATCTGAGTTTTTTGGGATTTATCAAACCCATCACAAATGACAATTAATGAATCTCTAGTGTAAAACTAAACAAGCAGCTCTCACTTCAAATCACCTGTCTTTCAGGAGTATTTATTATGCCTAGAATCAGATACTGGCACAGGAATGCATGTGATACTGCAAATCTCACTCAAACATGCATTAATGGGATTTTAATAGAGCCCAGGACTATGAGTAGCCTACTTATACCACATAATTTCTATGACAACATACAGTCCTGAAAAATTATAGTTTTGATTCATAATCTTACTTCTAAAGGTAAGTTTCACCTTCCTCTAGCATCACCAAAAAAACCCTTCTGGCAGCAATCACTATGACTTTCAATCAGTAAAAACTGTGACCATATCAAAAAACCCCAAATCAATGCAAGAGATAAGCAATTACAGAAACATAAGAAAATCAGTAATGGATCATTCCAGAAGTTCATCCAGCCAGTATCCTATCTCCAACCGGCTGATCAAAGTCACTCCTGTCTTGGGCCGAGAGGCCCACCTCACAGTCGAGTTTGTCACTGACACCTTCACCAAAGCAGTGCCACTGGCTTTTGGATGCCACATGTCTTTAGTTCACCTGAACCAAACACTGGAACTCCTCCCTTCTTTCACTGAGTCTTCTCTATATAATCATGCCCAGTCATTACTATTTAAGTAAAACTATATTTATACCAGACACATAAAATTATTGCTACCACTCAAGGCTGAGAACTGCCTTGGAGGAAAGGTTTAAATTTGTGTAACATTGTCATACCACATACTGTTTTAAGGCATCACAAATCACCATTATGACAAGTCTTCCTACCACTTCATGACATGGCAGGTAGTAATAACAATTTTATTTTAGGAAACAGAATTGAGTAAAACACTTTGTAGTGTAAGTTACAGTAATGGGATTGCAAGTTTCACAGAATATTTTCAGTTGGAAGGGAGGATCATCAAGATCAATACATACATGAACGGCCCCTACGGGGATCAAACCCACAACCTTGGCACTACTAGCACCGTGCTCTAACCAACTGAGCTAAAACTTGCTAAACAACTGAGAAAAAAAACATGCCAAAGAAGATATACCTGGTGAATGTTAAAATCACCTTTATCACAGCCCACTTAGCTGTCAGGGGTGTTCACCTGTATCAGATTTGTTTACATTAGGACTAGAAACATTGACACCACATCTTTTTCTGCAACCAGGCTGCGAAAACAATGCCAGCTGTCTCAGAAGCAATGAACACTTCTATGAACCCTAGACAAAAGCTTTCTGGCTGAGCAACTGCTCAGATTTGTGCCATCATGGGCAGGACATGGGCCCTCAGAATTCCCAGAGAACCCTGGGAGAGACAGTTCTTTTACTCCCATTTACTGCCAGTTCCACTAATCTGCCCTCAACTAAGCCATCAATGAGATTAAAATAATGACTCAGTTATTTTAGCCTCCCCCTTCACAAACAAATTACTTTTCTCTGTTTCATGATTTTCGCTTACATCATTGTCAGCTGCCCATATCACCTGATACAGATTTCCTTGAAGGGCTGTTTGCTCCTTTTGACTTCAAATGCAATGGGGAGCAAAGATTGCATCAGATCAACAATACTACCTTAAAATGGCAAAGACTAAAAACACAAGAGCAGAAAGTTAAAAACACAGATGTCTCCACATCTGCTTAGCAAAGGGACATAAAACACCAGCTAGCAAAGCCCCATAAGTACATATATGTTGTGCTGGAGAAAGCAGAACAGAATGCTCACTTCTCCCCTCCTGAGAAACGAGTCCCCATCTCCTGATAAACCACTCTCCACAGGCATCAGAAATCCAAGGATTTTCAAAGAGCACCATGAATCACCAGGAAGACACAAACTCTGGGGGACTGCACCTGCCAGCACAAAAGCAGTTGACATGCTGCAAACATAATTTAATTTTGACTAGCAACAACAACTTTATATACTACGGCCTGTGGGGTTTACTTATTCTGTCTTTGGCTAAGTACCTTCTTATTCACATCTACAGCTTGTCCTGCCACTGGAGCTGTGCAAGTATTCCCACGGGAGCCTACAACAGGCATTAAACCCTTTCTCTTACATACACAAAAGGTTCTCACTTCTACCAGGAAAACAACTTCTCTCAACTTGTACACCAACTTCCAGTTTTGTGATATAACTCATGTTGGTTCCCGCCTAACAATGCTCCTTATGTTCCCCCTGCTGCCTTCTTTCTCAAGAGGATTAGATCAAAGAAATAAAATAGTTTAGCCCAATGCTTTGTGTATTAATATACAGGCTCAAGAATAACTGTATGCACAAGTGCCTAATGCAGACCAACAATGTACCCTCTACATAAAAACCAAAGCAAAAAGCATGCTCTAAGTGAATATTTTGACAATCAACTGATCAGGTGGATGACGGAATGGATTTTATGAGGTGCAACAGATAACCATTCACTAGTTAATAAGGTAGCTTGAGAGGTCATTAAACTTTCTTCTGTGCCATAAAAGCATAGAATTTTCTCACAGACCTGCTTTACGAGTGTGCCTTCGTTAGCATCTACAGATGAGGAACGCACCCCTCTCCTGATCATTCTGTTTCACATTGTGGATTTGTCTCAGGGTACCTCACCTGGAGTCCCTGCAGATGCTGCGAAACTGGAACACATAGTCCAAGGAGACACCTAACATATGCTAGCTAGGGTTGGTCCTTCAGTCCAGACAATGAAACTAAGCAATCTCCAAAACACACACAGTGTGAACACGAATTCCTCACCACCCACTGCTCACCCCTACAGATGGGCTGCTATTGTGCCGCAGCACCTGCTACAGCAGACACAGGCAGAAATATCAAGATTAAATTTAAACTTTTCCCTGCACTACTTGAGTGAGAGGGGGAAACATAATCTTTCTTGAAGAAAGGAATAAAGCAGGTGCTATATTGTAACAGAGGTTGAGGTCTGTGACAAGAAGTCTTCTCATTTGGATCCTACTCAGGCTTCCTCACATGAGGCTGGCATGCAAAGGAAAGGTAAGAATAAGCAGGTATATGATGCTGTGCTGGGTCTGGGTGAGGTGGTTAACTCTCTGCACAGCAACCCTCACAGTGTTGTGCTTTGCTTTGGTAGCTGGAAAGGTGCTGCTAACACACCAGTGTTCTGGCTACTGCTGAGCAATGCTTCTACAGCATCCAGGCTGCCTCTCCAACACTACCCTCTCACCAGCAGGCTGTGGGTCGGCAGTATCTCAGGAGGGGACACAGCCAGAACAGTTGACCTCAACTGACCAAAGGGATATTCCACACCATCTGCTTGGCAATAAAAGCTAGGAGAAAGGAGGAGGATGAGACAGGGAGCATTCATTATTACAGTGTTTGTGTTCCAGAGCAATCACTACAAGTATTGAAGCCCTGCGTCCCAGGAAGAGGTGGACATAGTCTGCTGATAGGACACAGTGAATATTTTGTTTTCCTTTGCTTCCATCCATGGCCTTTGCTTTTGCTTTATTAAACTGTCTTTATCTTGACCCATAGTTTTCTTCCATCTTATTTTCTCCCTCCTCACCCTGCTGAGTAGGAGAGTAATAGAGCAGCCTGGTGGACACCTGGTGTCCAGCCAAGGTCAACCCACCACAAACACACCTTAAAGAAAAGGATATATCCCCAAGCAAAGTTTAAATTGATCCCAAGACATAATTTCTTACTTTAGACAAAACTTGACTGCAGTACAGACTCCTTCAACTTACTTGCCCCTGAGCAGAACTACAAGATGACCTTGGTTGATGAAAAAAGGACATAAGGTTTCATTTTCCTGCCTTGTATTTGAATATACTACTTATAATTACTTTTCCTTTCTAATAAAGGTGTTTCCTATTAAAGCTGTGATTTAGTAAATAAACACATTTGTTCTCATTTATACAGACATTTTCACAATGCCACTGTTTTACATGTAAAATAAATACAAGTCAGTCTACTTACCAAAGCACAAGAACAGCTCTGGGGTTTTTTTTAACTTGAGCAAATAGCAAGGACAAACCCAGGCAGTAAGTTAGTAGATAAACATTTCAGGTAAATACAGTCTTGGCTACAAAGAAAAACAGCTAGCCAAGGAAAGCAGCACAAAACCAGGTGTCTTTTGTATGAACAGAAACACAGCAACAGTCCACTGAACCTCCCTGCTTTCATCTCTAAATAGCAGTAATCCAATAAATCTAGTTAAAACCGCTAAGTAACTGCTGTCTATCTTAATATCCTCTACCACCAAAACTGTTAATACTCTCATTTAAAATAAAAGCAGATAATATTAATAACATTTATTTTTAGTTGTCTTTCCAGAAGCACCATATGGTCAAATACCTCACAGAGAAGGAAGCAGGAGCCAAAGGGTAAAAGGAATCACCCAGCACACAGCAAGACCAGCTCATATACAAACTGACAGCCTAATGCTTGTGTCCAAATGTGCCTAGTCTTTATGCTTCTGCACAGTCTGAATTCAGACATTTTAGGGAAGTTGAGGTTTTATTTTAACTGTACTTTTTTCATCAACCTTCTCTTACCTGGCAGGATCATTTCAAAGAGGCTCAGCAATGTGAAAATTCTCAAATTCTTCTGAAGGATGTCTAACTTTCCACTGCCTTACGAAAACAAAACCAACTATATCTTTGGTTTGCTCTTCACATGGAAAGCAAACAGGTGATAAGGTTCAAGGTCATGGATATTAGCTGTAGTACATGCACCGAATCAAAGTGCTCACCTGCTGGTTTCCCAGTCTTGGTCATCCTTATCTTTTTCTTCTTTGGCATCAGAATTGTGTGGGTGTTTCTGGACAATCCGCATTCCACCAGCTTTCACTGGAATGAAAATTAATAGATACAACAAACCTCAGTCAAATCAGCATAAGCGAAGAATGTTTTAAGCACGACCCTCTCTGCTTCTCTCCTGATACTTTGCAGAGTAGTTTAACAGTAATCACAGATGGAAAAAGGAGCCTGAAGTGTAAAAAAGTGGCAAGCTTGAGGAACAGCTACTTCAGGACCACATCTGCCATTCTCTTTTACATCACACCATCTTTGCTCATCCTGAGAAGCTGCAGTTCATTTTATCATCTGCTTTCAATGTCATTTTAGAAAACTCTACTGTTTTAGTTCCCCCTCTGCCCACTACTAACTTGCAGCAGTCCAAAGAAGAGATTGAGGCAATGACTTACAAGAAAGGCCACAAACATGAATGTTAAATACTCCCATAGAACAAGGGCCAAAGAAACTTACTTGTCATTTCAAGTTAAAAACTACATCTATAATAATAGCATTTTTACAAATAAGTACAAATAGGGCAATAGAAAGTAAAGTTTAAGAGGACTGTTAACTTGCATTTAGAATGGAGCCTTTTGTTTTGTAAAACATATTAGCATTTACAACATTGCAAATGTGAAAAGCATCCCTTTGAAACACAAAACAAGAAGTGAAAGTAAATCCACTTACGTTCATCACTTAGCCACTCCAAAGTGCAATATAAAACAGGAACCAAGCCACTGCAGCTACTAAGCAGAGCAACAGGTAGGCTGCTTTTGATCTGCTTTCTGTTTTAATAGCGTACCCTTTTTTTTCCCTTTCCTTCAACCATTGCTATATATGCTTACTGGACAGCACAGGACAAGATGATGCATCTCGTTAGCTAATTGGATGGGTTACACCGCCATCAGCAACCACATCAGAAAACCACGGTAGCAGCCAGAAGTCAATAAAACCACCTACAGACACATGGGTTTGTGTTTCACATCGCCTTGACACAGTAAGCTGGTGGTGAGACTCAGCAGAGGTGTCAGAGCAGAGAGAGCAGGATGCCAGAGCAGCCCTTGGAAGAAGCTGAAGTGCCTGCCAGTGTGGCTGGGGGAAGCCATACTTCTGACAGCCCTCCTGTGCCCAGCCACAGAGGGATTAGGGCACCTAACAGCACTTCAGTGCTGATGCCTGAAACCTAGACACAGGTCTAGTTCTCAATTCTTAACCAGGACACCAATGGAAAGGACACTGCTGGGCATAAATTCTACAGCCTGGGTGAAGAAAAGAGAAGAAGAGAAGAAAGACCTGCCCTAGGAGAAAGTGACAGCTGTTTGGCCCTGCTTTTTAAAACAGATTTCAAGCTTTTTGTGATACTTGAAGGATAAACTTCTTATTCAATAAACATCATTAACTAAAGGCAGGTAATCAATAGACAAACCCAAGGAAATACCTCTTAAAACCTACCAAAACTGTGTCCTCTTACCATGCATTAAAAGAACCCCCACTAACCTAAATCACTAACCATTTTGTGTTCCCTCTCCAGCACAAACCTTTTACGTAAATTGGTGAGAAATGTTTCACATGGGACAAGGAAGGAAAGAAAATTTAAAAACTACATTTCTTTGTTGACTAAGGTGAAGAAAAATTAAAATTCAAATTATTTTTTCTTGATTCCAGCTCCTCAGAAATTTGTTTGCAAAAGCAAACACTAAGAGTTCTGTCAAGTGCTTTCTTCTTTTAACATCTCCGTTAATCAAAGTGACTAGTATGTTTTATTTACATTAATTTATAAATCAATAATTTATTTGAATTCATTTCTAAATTTAACACCATTGCACAATCAGTTCTTATTACTTATATACTTCAAATCACTTTTTGTGGAAGATGCTTGTCTCCACAGCAACATCTGCCAGGTTAAAAACAGCATCTCTGAACATCACACACATGACCATGTCCTTTACCATCTAACAGAAAACTAAAGAAAACAGTACCTGAAGATTTAGTGCTAATTTAGGTGGTCTAAAATCTCTTCTCTCATATTGCATATCACCAGGCCACCAGACACTTGTTTTCTCTTTATCTGTCACCAGAAAAGATATGCAGCTAACACAGTGAGATTTGTCTGTATCCAGAATTAACATGGATTAAAAAGCAAATAACCAGACAACTAAAAGGCATAATAGTGACTGACTAATGCAGCAACTTAATATTTTTAATAATCTGATTTTTTAACTAGTGTAACCAGAAATAGTACCAGACTGCTTAAAGTACTTTGGTGCAAAATTAATATTACTTAGTAATCCAAGTGCAGATCTGGGAAACCAAAAGAAGAATCCAGCAAACAACTGCAGTAATTGTGTATTTCTGAGACCAAAAGCAAAATAATTAGATCACCATTCTGTACAAATAGCTGATGTACATCTCTGCCACCCATGACACAGCACGCTCATACCCAACCCAGTGTCAAGAGATTTAGCTTAAGATAAATAACCCTTGCAGCAAAATTCACCTTCCTTTTCAAAAGGTTACAACTAAGCTACATTATGCTAGGGTGAGACACAGAGAAGAAACCATGATTACATCCACCAACCTAAAGAAAACCCCACTCCATTTGGGAGATTTTCTTAGGAGTTATGAGGATTCATCTATTTCCTACTTGCCTAGCATTTAGTACATAATTTGACAGATGTTTACCATGGTGATTTTGTCACTTAAAAGTCATCCTTAAAAGAGCTCAGATTTCCTTAGCATAAATCGTGCAGAGAAAGGGCCTAAATAACTGATAAATCACAATCCAGAACACTGTCAGAAATCAGTGCCTGGAAGTAGACAGTGTCAAGGACACTGTGTTGGGACTGGGAAGAAAGCAGCTCCTGTGCTGAAAAGCAAGAGGAGAGCTTAGGAGGGACCTGTGCTAAGGCAAGAGGGGTCCAGGAACAGCTTCCCCAGGGTGGTGACAGCCAAGGCACCACCAGTCTCTAAAGTGTGAAATAAAGAAAGGATTATCTGCCAGCAATGCTTTGAGAAGAGCAGCAAGTCTGTTTTCCTCACTGCTGGATGAGACAAGTTTTGGATTTTAATTATCTGTCATGTTTTCCCCCCTCAAGAGGCAGACAGTACTACCTTGTCTTGTCCTGTGAGTGCCACCCTGTGTTCCTCTTAAGGGTATGACTACTCCTTCTGGAAATGTATTAAACAACTGTGTTAATCAATTACCACTCAAGATGATCTGGAGTGGGTAAGTACTCTACTTTTTCTTTTATTTCCCCGCTGTTGTGCTTATTTCAGACTCCTCACAGTTTCTAAGGCTGAATTCTGAAATAAACCCCACCGAGCTGGAACAAGTACCAAGTACCCAGAGAGGCACCACAGATCAGCTATGGCCCCAGCCCCAACTCACTCAGGGTGCAGACCTGAGGCTGTCCTCCCCTGGGGAAACCTTCCAGTTCAACCCAAATTGCCCGCTGGTCACAGCATCCAGGCAGGAACTTTTGGAAATCCAGACTATAACCAAGAGTTTTAGCAGCTTCCCATTTTCCTTGAGTACGGTATTCAATATTAACACAAAAATTTGTTTCTTATGTACTGTGTAACAACAGATTCCATTACAATGATAAGATGTATGAAAAGGGAAACACAAAATATGCTGTTGTGCAAGATGAAGGGGCATACGTTTGTGTCCAACAAAGTAAGAGCAGAGGTAAGAGTTATTTATATATCTTTGTTTCATAGAAATCTTGGCTCAGAGCTGTATTTTAGCATAGGAAAAAGCATGTAAGTACTGTCATGAACCTACTGTAAAGCTTCAAAAATAAATTATTAACACAACCATCTTGCTTTATTCCTCCACAGTGTCTACTAGAAGAAATGAACAGCTAAAAGGATAATTAAGCACATCTCTTTAGAGGGACTGTACAAACCTACTCAGCAATGTACTACAGGAAGGTGCATTTGATCTCACTGACAGACAGATATTTAATAAAGATTAAGTTAGGGCCTTCTTAGGTATCAGAAAGGAGTTCAAAGTCACTTCATGTACCCTGTAACCAGCCTGAGGTCTTGAGGTTTCTTTCCATTTCATTACCCTTTGTCTTTTCAAGTGCTTTTTATCCCCCATATGTGAAAGATCAATGTAGAAAGACTGCACAAACACACTGCACACAGTAAGTGAGGGCCAACAGTGCAAAGAAAGAAGTTGGATTTGTCAATTTTGCTTTTAACTTGATGACTTTAACCCTTCCTAAGTTTTACGTGTCAAATTCATACTTGGGGTAAGACACATCTGTAATTGCAGGTAGGGCTCTTTATACAACTATGCAGCAAAACCTGAGCTTTTTAAGCCATTTATCTATAGAGATCCCTTATCCACACCTTTGCTTTGCTAGGAACTTGCTTTGTTATTTATGAACACAATTCCACCTGTATTGATTTTTGTTAAAAAAATCTTTTACTTTCATTTTATTAAAACTTGTTTACAGCCTGATCTATTGCATCATTTCAATATTCAAGGATATAAACCAGCTTGAGACAGAGGACTAAAAGCCAGTTTCAGACACTAAGCTGTTGCTAGTCCCTGTATTTATTGTGGATTTGCCAGGTGTTAAAAGAACACAGGGCCACTTTCCTCTGCCAAACAGCTCAAATCCATCTTCTTCCAGCAGCAGCCTGACGATACCATACAGTGCTGGTTTTTTTTCCCTAGCCTCAAAGACAGACTTAGTGATCCCTTCCTTCCAAAGCTCAATTGGCGCATGCTCACACACACCAAAAAAAAAATAAAAGGGATGCCAATGACCTTAATAGGATGAAAAAATTCTTCAGTTCATATGTGGGCACTTGTTTTACAAAGAAAAAAAAAAACCACCTGAAATACTCAACAAAGGAAACCTGTACTGTACTCCAGTCATGCTTTTGCACTGTGCATCACTAGTTTCTCATGTAGTCTAGGGAGGCTCACTTCAGGTCTTTTAAAAAATTCCACCTGTTTCAAAAGCCAGGTTTTGAAGCAACATTCTCAAACATGCAACGACATGAGAAAATATAGTTACGAAGCACTTAAATGAAACTATCTGCAATTTGTCCTTTGTTCGCTTTCCATTGGTGGTGTAGCTGAGAGAGAAAGCCAAACCAATTTAAGGTCTTAATGATCCCTTCACTCTGAAGCTGACATGTACCCAAAGGCAAGCCAACTCGAGGAGCCATGGCAGCAAAAGCTGTCAACATTGGGAAAGATGCTTTGGTTTGGTTCCCTGAAGCAGCTCAACAGGAGGTCAGGTAAGAGCTAATGCCATGACAAGGGAGGCTGCAGAACTGGGATGACTCTGCTCAGCTATGGGATTGGCTTAACTGCACTGCTGAACTGTATTTGCTGCGCAAGGCAAAGCCATTATTTCTCACTTTTAAGATCTGTTTTAGAGGAATCTCAGCTCCTCATTATAAAAAGAGCAGAATTCAATTAGGGTTCAACAACTGTTTACAAATTTAGCTTTAAATCTCATCAACTGATCTGAATGCAAAGCTAACCACCTTGTGAATTCTGAATTTCAGCACTTCTTACTGAAGCACTTAAAAAAACCCCAACAAACAAACCACAAACTCACCAACTATTCCATAGGGAAACATTAGAATATGTATGAAAAGTTGCTGCTGCAGGGACCAAAGTTCCCTTTTCTAAGAAAACTGTGAGAGGCAAAACTAACAACACTTGAAGGAACAAGACAACCTGGCCAGTGGCAGTGATTGCACCCCACCTGTGTCCACGAGTGTCCCACTGAAGGTGACACACAGCTCCCAGCGGGACGGAAGGCGACGGAGCTCCTTTGCTGGGGTGTTCACAGGCAGCTGTACTTGTTTCCCACCCTGCCAGCCTCCGGAATCGCAGCCAGCAGCGCTCAGCCTGCTCTGGCACTCACGCCGTGCCGCCCACAGGCAAAATGGACGCTCAGAGTGCTCCTAGTTTGCAGTGTGCCTGTTCCCGCTCAGCCTCGCTCTCTCGGAACACCTCGCAGTGTGCCCTTCCCCGGCTCCGCTCCCCTCCCCATCGCCGCCAGCCCCAGGCGCTGGCTCCGCGGGCCCCACCGCCTCTCCGGGGCGGGATGCCGGGTCGGAGCCCGGAGAGAGATGCCAAGCTGCACGCACCCGGTGAGGGTCTGTCCTGCCGGGAGGCAGGGAGCGCCGAGGGGGAGGAGGGCTCAGGATCCAATCCCACCTGGATCCCGGCACACCTCCCGCGGCCGGAGCGGGGGCAGGGGGAGCGAAGCAGCCCCGCGGGGCCCGGCCAGGCCGCCCCCCCCTGCCGGGCGCGGAGCGCACACGGCCGGGCTGCCCCACAGGCGCTCG
The DNA here is from genome assembly GCA_035583155.1 of Acropternis orthonyx. NCBI lineage: Eukaryota > Metazoa > Chordata > Aves > Passeriformes > Rhinocryptidae > Acropternis > Acropternis orthonyx. Next base: position 79,662,135 of record JAWWEU010000081.1, on the reverse strand, counting down.
GCCCCGCCGGCGGCGGCCCCCCCGGCCCGGCCCGGCCCCCGGTGCGGGAAGAGAAAGAGCGGAGAGACGGGACCCGGCGGCCGTACCAGCAGGAGGGTGTCCGGCCCGCGTCTCTGCTTTCTCTTTGGGAGGCGAAGACATGTTTACTGTGTCGGCGGCCCCGCACGGCACGGCACGGCGAGACGGGAGCGCCCGCAGTGCCCGGCGCAGCGCGTCCCCTCTCCCGCCCTGTCAACGTGGCCGCCGGGCCGGGCCGCGCCCGGGGGGCGGGGGCGGTGCCGCCCCCAGCCCAGCCCAGGCCGGCTCAGCCCCGCTTAGCCCAGCCCAGCCGGAGCCTTGAAGGGTAGTGCTCGCTCCTTGTTCTCATCACTGGCACAGCAGGTTATCAGCGTGGTTCTGAAGCGCGTGCCTGCGGCGCTTCAAATAAGACCCGTCATTACTGGCTGATGGGCTGTTCGCACTTTGTTGAACTACGCTGAACTGGCGTAGGTGTGAAGTGCCACAGGGAGCGCTGTGCTGGTTTTGGCTGGGGTAGAGTTAATTGTCCTCAGAGTGGCTGGTGTGGGGACGTGTTTGGGGTTTGTGCTGGAAACAGCGGCGGTAGCTCGGGGATGTTTTGGCTATTGATGAGAGCAGCTCACACAACGCTAAGGGCTTTTCTGCTCACCCCACCCCACCAGCGAGGAGAACGCCGGGGTCACACGGAGCTGGGAGGGGACACAGCCGGGACAGCTGACCCCAGCTGACCCAAGGGATACTCCATACCATGTGGCATCATACTCAGCATATTTAGCTGGGGAAAGAAAAAGGAAGGGAGGATGTTCAGAGTTACGGCATTTGCCTTTCCAAGTCACCACCACACGGATGGAGCGCTTCTTTGCTGGGAATGGCTGAACACCGGCCTGTCTGCGAAGTGGTGAATGAATTCTGTGTTTTGTTTTGCTTGCGTGTACGGCTTTTGCTTTCCCAGTTAAGCTGTCTTTATCTCAGCCCACGAGTTTTCTCGCTTTCCCTCCCCTGATTCTCCCTCCCATCCCACCAGGGGAGGGTGAGCCAGCAGCTGTGCGGTGCTTCCTTGCTGGCTGGTGTTAAAACCCTGGTAAGTTCCAACCTCACCTGTGCTTCAGATCTCATTACCTTTGTTTGAAATCACAGTGCTGATTCACATCGTTTAAAGGAAATTTTTTCAAACTCTTCAGTTACGTTATCCAAGTCATGTGGAAAGGCACAGAGCATGATATCTGAATTAATTGTATTAGCCGCAAAGTGTAAACCACACAGGCCGTTCTGGTTTTCTTTTATAGTTTGACATAAGAAAGCAAATCCCCCAAAAGATGAGTGTCTGATGTTTGGAAGTTGAACTCTCTCCCCTCCCCCCCACACCCCCAGCTCCTCCCAAAGTGGTGTAGAAATATTTCATCCTACATTTGTTATAGGGAAAATAACATAGTAATATTTTAGTTATTTGCTATCACTCTTTGTTACAACTGTACTACCCTTGCCAAAATATGTGTGATAGATAAATACATGTTTTGGTGGGGTTTTTTGCAGCAGTCCAAAGTATAATCACATCATGGTATCCTTAACAGCCTGAAAGAATAAATGTAAAAATATTGTAACTAGGTTCTCACATTTTGCTGCTGGGTCACTTTAATTTCTTACACATGCAGCACTTTAGTCTCAGGTTATATTTTCAGCTCTGTCACCTTCTGTGTAGCCTAACACAAATTACTCCAATTCCTTTTCTAGCCTCTGTCAAAGTCTATCCAGATTATAATTTTTTTCTGGGGTAGAATTACCTCCTAAATGGAGATTTTAATGCCTTTTTTTTTTTCCTACTGTCTTCTGAATTTGAATTAAAATATTACATTTTCAGGTTTTCTTGGTTTTCCCAGATGTGTTTGATTTGGATTTTCCTGTGCTGCTTACCAGAGGCGATAGAAATTTTTGCTGTTACAGATTTCATCTAAGCCAGCTGTTACAGAAATGAAATTAAAGAAAATGTGCTTTATGACATTAAAATGCCCACAGGCAAATCTTTTTTTTTTTTCTCCAACAATCAGTAGTATTTTCATATTTCAGTGCAAAGATTTGGTAAGTGAGGATGCACTGGGAGGAAGTATTACATCAAAGATATGCTTTGGCTGCTCTTGCGAAAGTCAGTAACATTTCTTAACATTACATGACTTGGCATGTTGCCATTAACACAAGTATTTATATGAAATCTTGTTAAATATAATATCAACCCTGAGTACGTCTCAGAGACACAGGGCTGAAACGGGGTGTTTCCTGCAAATGAAGCTGTGCATCAAGTTTGGAAGCTGGGATCTCAAGGCAAACCATTCTGGTGCAGAAGGAGCAAGGACTGGAAGAGGGGGAGATCAGAAGAGGAGGAAGTGAGCAACAGGAGGACTTGGCCTAAGTGGGTGTGGAGGTGAGGTCAAAAGTTGAGCAGAGGGTGATGGAGCAGTGACATCAGAACTGCAAAGCAAGGCGAGTGCCACGGTAGGGGGAAAGAAATATTTTTCCTCAAACAGTGAAGTGGAAGACAGGACTGGTTGGGTGAGATGAGGATGAGGAACCCAGGGTGAAGGGTGGGAGGACTGAAGGTGGGTCAGGCTGGAACAAGCTCACAGAGGATCAGGCTTGTGGGAGAGAGAGAGAAGGATGTTCACTACTTTCCACAGTCTGGAGGTTCTCAGACTGACCTCTCTGTACTTGTCAGTGCATATAATTTCTCCTTTTCTCAAGTGACAGGGGCCTGTGCAAATGCTAAGTTTCTATGCTTGCAGAAGAATTATAAAAGTGTCAGTATGATGCCATAGGATAAAGTTTCGTTTCCAGATATTGCCTCCATTTCTGGTTTTAAAATGTTGCAAGAAAAGCAAAAAGGAGATGAAAATCACAAATTTAAAATAAATAAATAAGTTGTGTTTTGTAAAATCAAGCACCTAAATTAGGAGAGGTCAGAAAGTTTGTAACTTCAATTTGGTGAAGCAGAGTGATGGTTTCTTTGACAGATGTAAGGCAACATGCATTTCCCCAGCTAGTGGTGGTGCCATATTAGTAGTAAGATCATCAAGTCTGACTGTCAACCTAGCACCACCCCTGAAAGTGTTCAAAAAAAGTGTGGACATGGCACCTGAGGACACAGTGTAATGGTGAACATAGTTCACCCTTGGGCAATCTGCTCCAGTCCTTTACAACCCTCTCCATGAAGACATTTTTCCTAATATCCAATAAAACCGTGTTCTGGCACAACTTGAAGCTATTTCCTTTCATCCTGTCACTTGTTACCTGGAAGAAGAGACTGGCACCCACCTCGCTACACCTCTTTTCACAGGGTTGTAGAGAGCAATAAGGTCTCCCCTGAGTCTCTTTTTCTCTAGCCTGAACAATGTCCTTCTTGATTATGCCAACATACAAGATATACAGAGGCATTCTTAATGACAGGCAGCAAAATGTCAGGATTTTTCAGTCACTTAGTCATTTCCAGCAGGCCCGTTGTTTGTAGCAGCATGCACAAATAGGAGCAACAGTGGAAAACTTCGGCGGCAAGCAGGCAGAGATTTTACAAAATGTTGGCTGTGGAGTCATTTCCTGTGCCAAGTCAGCCCCGCCTGGTGCTGACACACTTTCCCCAGAGACTGTAGCAAAGACAAGTTCCTACTGGAAAACGAGTGAATGACAGCATCACAGGACTGGGGACTGAAGTGTAGCAGTAGTACACTGAGGGAGGAGTCAGTAAAATCAGGTTGCTTAGAATATTTTGTGTTTTAACTTGTTTTGAAAACTGCTGGATGTTTTAGAATATGAGCATTTTTGTGTAGGATTCTACCACACACCTCTTCAGCTCCTGGGTAAGAGCCTGTTGTAGACGTCTCAGGTATCTGTGACATTATCCTACATAACCAGGAAAGAGTACTCTCCAGCTACTACTAATTTTAACTAAAATAGCAAGCAGAAAGAAGCTACATATTTTGTGGTGGTGGTGGTGGTGCAGGCAAAAACTCCTGTGTTAAAAAAAACCAAAAAAGCCCAACCAGAAATAGGAAAAAAGCCCTTTACAGATGCTGAAGGCTAAGTTTTAAAAAAACCTCAAACAAACAAACAAAGAAACCCAACCCAAACCCACAAACTTGAATAGATTAGTTAGGAAAGTATGTAAAAGCATGCATATAGTAAGTAATTTTAGTGGCAGTTGGGCCTTCACAGCACTTTTGCCAGTAATACTAGATTCGTATTTTTTGTGCCTTATAGCCCCAAGTATGTTCAGTAAGCAGTCTATTTTAAAAATAAACAGCCTGTTGAACTATGATTAGGACACCATTTATGTCTATTTTGAAAATATTCCCCAGTGCTTACCAGATGGCTGCAGTTTTGGTGCTTTCACTCGGGACCTGCAGCAAAGTTTTGTGTTCTTTCTGAAAATACTGACACACACAGAAAAGCAATTTCTGGGTTCAAGTCAATGGGAAATTATAACAGTGCAACCCAGGGTCACTCAGTGCTTAAAAGGCAGCTAAATGTTTTGCCGCATGACTTCTGCTGTCATTTCCAGCACACATATGCACATGCATGCTGTAAATCTTGGGAATTATGGTAAACTGCTCTGTATTTAGCTATAGGGTAGGCAGAACTCTCTCAGTGAGTAGGGTTTTGCCAAATTTATAGATAAGCACCAAGTCAGTGAAAGCTACTAGCTGATTTTGATAATGAATCCAAAATAGTTTTGCCTGAAAACAATTAGTTGTTTTAAAATGTTGGCTTTTTTTATTTCAACAACGTTTTAATATTTTGATATTTTTGAATATTAAAACCCACAGAGGAACTAAATTGTTTTCTCTTTTTTTCCTCTTCTTTTTTCCTGCCAGTTAATAAAAATATGTGTTCTCCAAGCAGTTCCAATCCTTTGTGACATTTTCAGGGTGGCGTGATAATTTCTGAGAAATGATAAAACAAATCAAAAGTTTTACTTAGTAATTTAATCCTTCATTTTGACTTTTTGATTTTACAGGTTTTTATTTGTATATGTTGCAACCACTACTTAAAAGAATGGGCTTAGTCTGATACAGTCACCAGATGGGAAAGTTCCTTGCTTTTCTAGTTATGTGGAAATATGTAAAGCTTTTAGCAAAAGCCAGATAGTGTTTCAGTTTTCTCCACTGCTATGCCAGATTGAGGAAAGGTGCTGGCTTTAAGACTGTGGTTTGCTTGAAAATCTTCAGAGATTGTGTGGGCCACCATCCAAAAAACGTGATTTCGTTGTAATATGCAGACCTGGAAAAACAGTTTTTGTAAGAAAACAAACAAACAAATCTGGGGCAAGAAGTAACATGTACTTTAATAACAATTTTCCACCCTTCTCTTACTGACTATTGTTGCATTCACTCATTAAAGTCACTTGGGTTGCCATTGTTTGCTGGTTTGTCTGTATCTTGATGATCTGGTTAATTACATGTTGTTATCCTAACTGCACTGTTACTCTGACAAGGAACACAAATTTATTTGCTTGCTTGATTTACTAATTTAGTTTTCCTGGAAAACCTACATAATTGATTTTTTCCTTTAGAATTAGAATAAGTTCCCATTGGGGAAAATATAAATTTGTTGAGTGTTAGAAGTTAGTGAATTGAATCACAATGTAATTGTAAAATTCAAATGCTATTTTTTCTTAATATTTATTAGATTTCCTTGGAAATATTTCTGGTAAAAAGTATGCTATAGGTCTATCTTATGAGAAGAGTGGAATGATGATGTTTTCAAAAAGAAGCGTTGCAACATTACATTGCCACTCTTACGTTATGGTGTCATAAAGTTCAGATTTCTGAGCGTTTATCAAATATTAAATCAGCACGAAAAGCAATTTCTCAGTGTGATGGATTACTGCTGAGATATAAATCAAATTCAGGAGACTAGAAAATTAAGAAGTTGTTCTGTATGCCCTTTTCACAAAAGCATTCTGTTTTTCTGTTAATAGTTATCTTAGCTGCAATGACTACTTTATACATTTGGTCCTCCCCACTGTTTACAACACTATTTTAGGTGTTAAGTTTTAGACATGTTGCATGCTAGAGCAACATAATTTGGTTTAGGCATCTTTTCTTTCAAGGACAGCCACAGGTTGTTGTTTACCGTAGAACTGAAGTAAAGATTTATATTGATTTCGTGTAAGAGTTCTTCCTTTAAGAAAAACCCAGATGGAAACTACCATCACAATACAGCCTCACATTAAGCTAAAATTTATTGCTTTTCGTTAAAGTCTTTATAAATGTCTTTACCACTGTATACTAAAAGGAAAATAAAGCAAAGCAAAGGGAATAAACCTCTGTGAGTTTCCAGAGGCTTTGCCTTGCAAAATATTGCTGTTCATTCTTCCTCCAATGCAGTGCAATGAAGTTCTACCTTAGAACACTACTCACAGTAATAATACTATGGAAGTTTTATGATATGGGAGATTAATAAAGCAATTTATAGATTTAACAGAAAAAAGGCAGGAAGGTGGGAGGAGGCAGAGGGAAGAAGAAAGGGAAGAGGAAAAAAAGAAGGAAAGTAGGAAGTGAGAGTGGGAGAGAGATACTTCCTGCAACAGGAAAAATAAAAGCCATTCTTTGGAGATTTTTTAATTCAAAGAGCTCAAATTCTACATAAAGACCATAATTTTCATTATCCACTGCCTTATAATGCATAAACGGAAGTACAGAGAGGTAAAAATAAGTTGCCAAAGCCAAATTAGTAGCAGAAATGAAATCAGAAGCCAGGCCCCTTGAGGCCCAGTTTTCTCTCCCTAGTCTCATTAGTGTGGCATTTAGCAAAGAAACAGTGTATTTTACCATGATAGGTAATGGGCACGTTACTGCTGCCCCCCAGTTAGAGAGGCTCCTATGCTAGAAGCTCTGCAGAAGACAAGGCTTCCCTCCACATCAGCATAAGGGTGCAGACTCTCTTATATTTTTTGACTTACATAGCAGCTTCAGGATCAGTGTGAATGGGGATTGTGATTGCTCCTGGGAGCCATTGGTATGCATACCAAATGAAGCTCAAGAGAATTAGATGTTGTGCTTGGCACGTGGTCTTAGCCACTTCTCTGTTCCTCTGTTTCCCATCCCATTCTATCTTTGAGACTGCAGCTGATTTGGACCTGTGGAAGCTGTGCTATTTCAATAAATGAAAATAGTAATGTTGGTTTGAAAGTGAAAATAAAGAAAAGTCAAGCTAATTTATATTCTTAGTGTTTCCAAACACATTGAATTTGGTGGAGTTTTTTGTACGTTTTAGTTCTGAAAACAGTTGACATCAGAACATGCATATTTGTGGTTAGGATGGGAACTGAGAACCTGGCTAACTACAGCCTTGCAGTAAGCATTCATTACAGAGCTGATTGTTGCTTAGTGTCCATATTTCATAAGTCCATATGTTCATATTTCAGGTCATATACCATGGTAAATAACACCAAACTTCATTGATTTCGATATCTTCAGGTTCTTTCTATTCTTCCATAGAAATTTTTTTTTGGCTTCAGAGGGAGTTTTGCATGTACACAAGTATGGATAGTTGGCCCTAGCTTCTAAGAAATAACCTTTTAAGACTGTAGAGTTGACTGCTGCAGGTGGTAAAGAGCTGCCATTAACACAAGCTCATCATAGGTCAGTACCTTTCCGTACCTGACTGGGGGATGTCTTGGAGCTTAGGCACAAGCAGCTATTCCTAAGACAGGAGTGAAGCAGGTACTCAGCTTCCCACAGCACCAGTACCTGCCACAGGCTTTGCTTGACCCCACTTTATCCTTCCAATGTAGTCAGACCTATTCTAAAAGACACTTTTTCTCCTGGAAGAGCCTCAGTGCCTTAGTTTCAGACTTAAGGTTTCTGTTAACTTTGCAGTAAATGTATCAATTGCAAAGTTCTGATCTGTATGCTATGCAGTATTTATTTATGTTCCTTACAGAGAATGTTAAGTAATCGAGAACAAGCAATTATATATTGTGGTGTATATTTAGTCCAAATTTGTCTTTGTCTAGAGTAATGTAGTAATTTTTTAATCTTTGGACTGATCTGAACACATAGCTCAATTGTAAATCTACCCAATAATTTTCCTTTAGAAACACTACTTTATGTTACAGAGAGAACTAATTACTAAACAGTAAAATCCCTTTTCAGTTGAATTCTAGATGCCAGATTTCCAACTATAATTCTTCATTCTTATTAAAAAGAGTCTCGGTGTGTCAACATTCTTATTGATGTTTTCTGCTGAATGCTTTGTTATAAACTGAACATAATTAAATGTAAGTAGACTGGTATTTCATCACAGCTCAAGGGTATAAGGCTAACACAGTTTTTTCTTCTGTTATCTCTCCAGTCCTCTTTCTTCTTACATGAAAAGAATGCAAAGTATCAGCATTCTTTAGGGTTGGGAAGCTTTATGACCTCTCCTTAGGAAACTGCAGCATTTGAACAATGGTGGAAGGGCTGTTTTGCTTTTCAGTTGTGCTCCAGAATTATGTCAATTTTAATGAGTGTGTTTTCAAAGTACTATCTGGCTGAGAGCTAAAGGTTATAAGATGTTTTTAAAGTATGTATCTATATTTTATTTTTCTTTGCACAAAGATGCAGTTTGGTTTTTTTTCCCCACTTGTCCAGGCTACATAAACTCATTTTTTTTAGATGCTAGTATTACAATTTTTATACTTTTCACAGAAGTCTAGTTTTATGTTCACCAATTATCCTGTGTAAAGCATTTATCAAAATATCATTAGAAGGTTTTTCATGCTTGTACTGAGTCTGCCTGGGATGGGTGTAATTCTCATCATGGCAGTCCTTATGGTCCTGTATTTTGGATTTGTGACCATAGAAGTGTTACTGTCATAGTACTGTTTTGCCTGTTACTGAGCAGTGCTTGCACAACATCAAGGCTTTCTCTTTTTCCCACTCTTTACCCCACAGTAAGTGGGAGAAAGGGAAGTGAGCAGGTGTGAGGGTGCTTGGCTGTTGGCCCAGGTCATCCCATCACAATGGTGACTGAGTACCAGCTTCTCTCATGGGAGTGGCTGCTTGTGCCCAGGCTACAAGATGATCACCCTGTCAGATACTGAGACATTCTGATCTGTGATGAGCTTGTGTTAATGACAGCTCTTTAGCACCTGTAGCAGTCAACCCTACAGTCCTAAATGGCTTCCAGTAAAATTTGTTCCCCAACTTTTCCATGCATGACTGACTGGTCTGTATTTTTCCGGATTTTCCCTCTTGCTCCTCTTGAAGAGGGATGTGACATTTGCCTTCCCGGTCTTCAGAAACCTATTTTTGATTGCCATGTCCTTTCAAAAGGGGTAGAGATCTTGCAATGACAGCATCCAGCAGTCCCAGCACTACTGAATGCACCCCATCCAGCCTTGTATGTCCTGCTGGCTTATCCCTAGCTCTGCTAGTTACCTTCTACCATGCGTAATGCTTGAGTTCCACTGGCTGTTAAAAGGTTCCTGGTTTTCCTGAGAGAAGAACATACCAATAAAAACTGATGCAAAAAGAGCACTGAGTACCTCACCTTCTCCAAATCCTCTGTCACATGTACTTTCTTCCCTCCGTTTCCAGCTAACTCCCTAGGACAGTAAGCTACCAGAGGCTTCCACTTCCCATTTCACTGCCCGTACTGCATTTTGATGAATTATCAGAGGCAGCACCAGCCACAAAGCAACATATTGACATTGCATTCTTGAAGAAATAATGTCCCTGGATCTTGAATCCCAGCAAATTGAAATCATTGTGTTGAGCTCGTAATAGCTGAAATACCAATTTGGTGTTACAATTTGCAAGCCATGTTACAAGGCCATGGGGAAGAATGACTGATACTGCCAGGTCAAGGAAAGTGTGTATCAACGAACTAATTGAGGGACACCACCATCATTTATGGACACGCTGAAAAGGTACGAGGGGGGTTGAATGGATCATTCTGAATTCCTCACATCCTTTTGTCAATATCTGTCCTAAAGGACTAAAGGGATCCATAATCCTCTTTGCAGCCACCTCATTTATTATTTTTTTAAAGGCCATTTTTTCCCAACTCTACTGATTCTAAATTCTAGGCTGTTACAGTATTCCTGGTTACCCCTCAAGGACAAGTCTGCTAGAAATACTGTCTATTAGGGTCATCCTGAAATAGCCTCAAGTTTGTAGAGATTAACTGGGGAAGTTCTGGCTCCCCAAACTACTTCATCCATCTGCCTGTGGATTAGTGCTCCTTCCTTGTCCTTTTCGTCTACTCCTAATCATCCTATACTGCATGCCCTTTTCTGTGGACAAACTTAATCATGGTTTCCAAACCTGTGTCTGACACAGCAGTATGAAAGTTTATAAGCAACCTAAGAGACAGCACTTTGCACTGAAACTGAACTGCGTTTTTGCTGTCTTCAACAGCCGTGAGTCACGCTTCCTGCCACTATCCCCTATCTGTCAGTTAATTCTTGTTTAAATTCAATCACAGATTAAAAGTGCATCCTTTGAAAGACTATTGGGCATGCTTCTGTAATGCTTGTTGTTAGCTCTGGCCTCTCCTTTCTGTGCTCTATTACTATCTTTTCCCAATGCAGCAATGAAAATAGCTTCATGTGGCCCTGTTCCAAATGTCTCTCCAGAAGACTAGCCAGTCCTCCATGTTGCTACCAACTCTGAACTCTTGATGGAAATCCATCCAACAACAGATTGTTCAGGAAGAAATGCACTCTTTCTTTGCTCTGCTCAGCCCCATACATTAGTTCAATACCTGTTGTTTTGCCTACTTGTGTTCTTTGACCTTTGGAAATCATCCAGGAATAAAGTTCTGCTGCATCAAACTCACCCTCAGCAAATGAAATATATATGATAACAATATCGCTACTTTTTAGTCTCACATATTGTATGACATGACTTTCAAGTCTGTAGGGGAAAAAAAAGAAATTAAAAATACCAAAGTATCTCACAGAGTCCATCTGTTGGAGTAGCTTTTGTGACTCGTCTCTCACAGTCCTTGTCCTACATGGACATTTCTGCTGTCCCCTCAGCTCTGAAAGGCTTTACCCTGGGCATCTGCTCTGCAGATGAGAATCCAGCAAAGGTAACCTCTGCCTGGAGGATTTGTCTGTTCCTGCAGTGGCCTTGGACTGCTGTGGCAACGTCTGAGAAGTGCTGCGTGAGAGCCTGCATGCTGCACTGATCCATTTAGCTGTGTCATGGACCAAAAGTGAATCAAACTCCATGCTAAAAATAGAGCTGTCAGCTGGGGATACTCTTCACACATCCCATGCCTGACTTATTCTGTGGGCTACAGCTCAGTTGTGCTGTGTCCAGGGATTGTATCTGATAAGGAGATGTGGCATAATCCATTGTTATGTTTGTGTAAAACATGGGTGAAGCCTTAGGTGAAATAAGCCCTTCTGATTAAAGTGATAGTACACAGTGACTTCAAGAAGTATTTTCCATTTTGATCAGGTAGGAAGAGAAGTACATCAGCTGGTGATAAACTAGAAGTTCACTAATACTCAAGCCAGTGAGATGGCTATGTCTGGTTTGCCAGAAAGAAAGCAGCATTTTCAAAGAGGCAAGGAAAATTAATAGTCAAGAAAAAGATCCAAAGTGGAGGATCACCTTTCACCATAAGGAGTGAAAGTTAAAAATTTTGTGGAAAGGCGTGGAACGATGACTGGGGGTAAAAAGGTAATGGTATGGAAATTACTGGGGAAGATATGGTTGCTACTCCCTGGATGGAACCTGGTCAGCACACCAAACATCCCCTGCACAATGCAATCTAAGGGGGACTAAAGAGGGTGGAGCAAAGTGGAGATGCTTTGGCCAGGCTCTGTGCAAACCCTTGCAGAGGAGGGAACTTGGTGGTATGTTCTAGATGAAAAAAACCAAAAAGCAGCTGAAAACCAGGGGAGATAAATGAAGATGTCCTGCTGTCCAATCAGCAATTGTGGCAAAATCACTCTTCTTGAAATGATACATGTCCCCATCCCAAGCTAATCTCAGATAATATCCTGAGATACCTGCCCCAAGGTACAGCCACCCCTCACTGAGTAAGATGTATGAATAAAGTCACCCAAGCTCCACTTAAACATAATGAAATAGTATAAAAGTAAGTTAAGAATGGGGAGAAGTGGGGGGAGACTCCAGTGTAACTTCTGGGATCAGTCAATGAGCTGAACCTCTCTTCTTCAGTGGCCCATAGGGATGCCTGTTGGGTAAGAACTGTGTTCTCTGTGAGCTGAATGATTATCTCAACCTAGCTTTTATTGGGGATTAGAGCTTGTTAGTATATTGCTTTGAATTGGGATATTACTTTGAATATATTTTGGCAGTTACACACAATCACCAGCAATTCTCAAACCTTAACCTGTCACAGTTCTGTTAATAAAGAGTGTAATTATGTAAAGTGTTAATGTGAGTCCTTCAAGGAGGCTGGCAGTTGCCAGCAGTGGGTAAAGATGTGGAAACCCAGGAGCGGGTCTCTGTTTGGACTGTGACCCTGAACGAGTCAGTGGAACCACCCTCCAATTAAGTGGGACTGTTTGGGGTGAAGGGTCCCCATAACAGGATGCTGACACATGGGTTGGGCACAAGGGTCTCAGCTTTCCTGGAGCACTGAAAGACTAATCAAACACTAAGGGTTTGAGTAAATCTCCCCTTTTCATGTGACAGAAAAGAATGTGATTTTGAACACATCCTTAAAATGTGTTTAAATGAACATTTTATGAAAGGTAACATTTTTTCCTGAGCCAAGATCCCCTTCTGTGACCTCAGCCTGATTATGTTTTCAGTTTTTTCAAAACTGAATCCTCAGTCTAGAGGATGTGAATTTCCAACAGTCACCTGCCTCATAAGGGTGAGAAGAAACTTCAGAGCCAACATAAATAATGACTAAAGATCTGCATGCATTTTCTGTTTCCTTTGGGCACTTTGACTTTAGAAAACTTTGCAGCCACCTATTTTAAATCCTGTAGGCAAACATTTTTTCCCCTTTACTTTAGACTGGCCTGAATTAAGGATGAGTTCAAGGTAAATAGTTAAAGACTTAATCCCATAGGTGCAGCTAACCTTAGAACCAGTTTAGTGGAATATTCTTGCAATACCCAGCATCCTGATACTTTTTTTTTTCCCTACTTGGAGCTTGTCAGATAGGGGTTTAGGTGAGAGAAACACTATCTGGTGACTTGAGCTAGTCAGGAAAGCTGCAGAAGAGTGGAGGAGAATGTTTAACCTAAGAATTCTGCCAGTTTGGGTGTCAAAGTATTTCCTAATACTGAATGAAAAGATTTTTTAAATGTCGAGTTCCATAAAGTGAAAGACATGCACCACTGTGAGAAGCAGTAGGACAATGGTCTGTTATAAATATTTGAACTCTTGCTGGGGCATCTTTTCTCCTTTGTCCTCCCTGGTCTAGCTAAAGCTAACATCTCTATTGAGTTTTAAGAATTGGGTCAATCAGCTATTGAACACACAGCATTTGTCACCTAGAGGTATGAATAATTAATGTAGCCTCACTAATCTGATATCAAAGGGAAGGCAATGTAATAGCAAATATGCCTATGTGTAAGGGGGAAAGAAAGAAAATAGCAACATCCTGTCAGATCTGCTTAAGTGGTTCACACACATGAACCTGAGCTGAGGGTGCAAAATTAAATGCTTAGTGAAAATGGGGTGACTAAAAACCAGAAAAATTTCTTTTGCTGAGAAGTGGGATGAAGGAAGAGAAGGTTTCTGAGCCTGTTCAAAAGGAAGCAAGGAAAGTATTTTCAGCTGAAGATTTTGGACCTAGAGATGAAATCGCTGCTGCTAAGCTTGGCTATTCTCTAAGGTAATGAAAGATTCAGGCTGTTTTTATTTCTGTAACTTTTCAGTCTACCCTGCCTCTGAATGTAACTTAGCCAAATCTATTTAATTTTCTATTCACTGTCAGAATATTTCTTTTTAATGGTTCTTTTTCTATTAAAAGGTAAGAATGTGTTGGGGGTGGGGAATATATTCTTAAGATATCCCCAGAAGCTTGGTTAAATTTTTGAAAGAAGATGCTGTAATCCAAGTGTTCAAAATTGCTTTAGAGCCTGTACAATCTACAGAGACAGTGTGGAAAAAGAAGGGTAAAAAAGGAAACAGGAGCTGGTGAATAGGAAGTGTAACCACAAGAACATTTCTTCAGATTGTTGAGGTCCCCAGAAGCTGCACTGAAATTTATGCAACTTTCTGTTTTGTGAAACAACTAAAAAATCATGCTTGCAATCAGAGATAGAAGTGTGGAAAGGATGGGGAACTCATAGAGGGAAAAATATCCTATGGGACTGTATATACCTTATATTGCTTTAAAGCCTTTTACTCATGAGAAAGTTGCACCAATCTGTTTAGGTATGCAGTTTTAAGTCAACATGATAATCATTCTTATTTGAGCTCAGGCCAGTTTCTTTTTAATTCAGGACAATGAAAAACTTGTATATGCTATACCAAGTAAGAAGGTCTACACAAGAACCTACATTAATTAAAGTAGGTTGGTTTAAAACCTGGTTTAAATTATATCAGTGCATCTTTCTGTTTTGAAGAAGGCTTTCTGCATGTGCATTGTCCTCATCAGAGGCAAACCTGATAGAAGTATTTTGCTGCTGAGGAGGTACAGCTGAGGGTTCACCCTTTTTCGGAGAAGTACTTTGAAAAAGAAGCCAGATATAAAAAAATTTGTCTGACTTACAGAAAAAAAAAAAAAGGAAAAAAAATCAAACACCAACACCTCAAACAAGCAGGAAATTCCACATATAGCATGAAATCAGACCCCAAAATCCGGAATGATCAAAGACAGAGGGGCCTATTCAACAAGCAGCATTAAGGAAAGCAAGATCATTCATACAGGCAGAGAAACATCACATTTAAGTTGGAAGGAACCAGCTGACAAATTCAGAGAATTTAAAGCATATCATGTTTAACACTGAAAGACGAAAGACGAGTTAGCAATGTGTCTTTGATTTTAACAGATTGAAGCCAAGTCAGAAAGGCTGCTGTGTTTGCATGTCACAGGCAAAGAAGAGCACACGCAAAGTCGTGTTCATTCCTGCTCTGTTCAGCACATAAAAGAACTGCAGTCTGGACTTCAAAGAAATCAATGTCACATTCTGCTACAAGGTGAGTGGACAATTGGAAATCTGTTATGGGAGAAAGAAACAACTCCTTTCTCAATAGGCTGATATGGATATTTTCTCTTCTCCAGTGGTTCATTTATCTTTGTGAAAACATAGTAATCAGTGGAAGGGAGTCTGAGTAGAAGACAGACTCTACAGATCTAGGGAATAACGCAAAATACAGAATTTAAGAAGAAATAAATGGCAAATTTTGCAATATTTTTACTGAAAATTTTCCTCCTTTTACAACCATCTGTAGGTTACAATGAGGTGACCATGAGAGAAATATGAAAAGATGAAGTGTATGGGATTCTTTCAATAACACAGAATGGCAGTGAAGAGAAAAAAGCAATTCTGATAATGAATGTTAGCTAGGGAAAGAAAGAAGGCATAGCTGAGAAATAAGAGAATCCATGGACTAAAAATACTGAGTGGTAGTAGTAGGAGACCATTACATGGCTGACTGCAGACTAATTGCATTTGTTCAGTCATTGTGAAAATGGATACAGATGGGATGCACAAGTTTGGAAATATCCTACTGTTAAAGAGAAAATAAAGCAAATGTTACATGATAAGCCATTACCTAAGATGATGTTGGAGAGAACCCAGAAGATCATATGACTAAAATATTATTTTCTGCTTTAACAGCTCTTTTAATTAAATTTACTATTTTTTTTCCCATCAAAAAGAAATGTGGGATGGTGAGTGGGTGAGAACGAGAAGGATCTGAGCTAGTGAGATAGGCTTCTTCAGTCTGCCACTGAGTAAAGCTTCTTTGCTTGAAACTGAACTTAGTTTTGTCAGAGTGTTAGAGCTGATTGCAGAGGTTCAGTGGCTCAATGAGTGTTTTGCATTTTCTTCACTGCTGGGATATTGCAAGTTCTTACTGGGATGCCTTCGAAGGCACAGTCCACATTTTACAAGATTTTTCTAAGTAGAAACAGCTGGGGAAACAGCTGATATCAAAGTTAACAATTCCTCAGAGGTCTGAATACATTCCAGATTAAAAAGGAGAAAAATAAAAGCCCAGACCAGTCTTTTGTAACTGATTTTCATATACTGATATACAGCTAGTGGCAACTGGGACTCACAGCTGTTCTGATTTTATTCCATGGTTCCTGGAAAGTTACACTGAGTCCTAGCAAGTCTTGTTGTTCAGAAGGAAAGCATAAAGTATAAAAAATCTGTCTCCAGCTGCATAAACAACACAATGGAGCCCTGCTTAGTTCTCAAAATAGCAGGAGATGGCTGATGTATGCCAGGGAGGAGATCTGCCTTGCCAGTTAGCGTCCATCATTTCCCACAGTTCAGACAGATTTACCACTCAGAGAGACTGGGCTGCCTTTGGGCCAGATGGCTGGCACGTGATCCTCTGCAGCTGAAGAAGGATGCGTGTTCCCCTTCATTGGAGAAGCCATCAGATGTACATGGCAGTGTGTTTCTCTGAGCAGGGTGACTGCTGCATTTAGCGTGAGTCTATTAGAGAGCTTCTTCCCTTTCCATCTGTGCACCACAGGTAAATCAGCTTTACTACATGCACTTTTCTCTTTATTTGTCTCTTAAAACACCCTGACACCAAACTAGTACATGGTTTTTTGAAAAATGCTTTGAGGCTGACGGATAAAAGCAGAAAAAAAATGCAAAAGACATTTTGTGAATAGATTTAAGTTGGAAGATTAAAATACTTCTGCATGGTGAGCAACACTGAGATATTTATGGTACTTCTTTAGGCTCTGTCAGTTCCCCAAATAAAGAGGAAGTACAGGCCCTTGAGCTCTGGTAATTTAACACAAATTTTCATTAATTTTGGTTAAGTTGCTACAAACTTATGCAAGCCACATTAAGCCTGAAGAACAAGAAGCAGCAACAGGAGGGACCTGTAAGAGAGGACCTTGTGGCCTTTGAAGAAAATTCTAGAAAACCATAGAAAAGATTAAAATTATATCACAGAAACTCATAAAATTGAATTGTCAGCGGAAAAAGAGTTTGTGAAGAAAGGAACAATAGGGAGGGGGCGACAGAGCCGGTGATAATGGTTTCAATGTTATTTAGAAGAAAGAGGAGGTCAGACAGAGCAGTATACACCAAAGAATCATGTCTGGAGCTTTATAAATTAGAAAGAAGAGCTCACACTCTTGCTAGCAATAATCCACATTTCTCACATTTAGCTGACAGCAATAGGAAAGACTGAAAAAGCATTCCTGCAGGTAGATAAGTAACAAACTTTAGGGAGCATTACTATTCACTCTGAGAAGGACATATACTAAATATTTAAATCACTTTAAATGCAACTGTTCTGTTCTAAGTCAGAGAAAATCCACAAATGCATCAAAGATGTGCGATGGTTTTGGTAGCAGGCTTTCCAGCGAAAGGACCCAAAAAGCAATGACTTGAGATCTAATACCTAAGCATCTGTTAGCCATGTCTTAAAACCAGGTGCTTAAACTAGTATGACAAAGCCATTTTCCAAACATGTGGGTTGTGGTTGCAACAGGGAGGCTCTAATTCACTGACGTGTGTCCTGTGGACTCCCAACCTCGAAGGCCTTCACGTGGTCTTCCATCTGAGTCTAACAAAAGACTAAGAAGAGATGTCTAAAGCAGGCTATGTTTCTAAAAGTGTTCCTAAAAGTATGGCTGGTTTGGCAAAAAAAAAAGCCAGGCTTCCTGGCTGGCTGGCTGAAATGTAGAGGTTGCTTGACAGAGTGGAGTACAAGAAAAATACGCTACAGACATGTTGCACAGGCAGTCACCATTAACACTATAATCTTACCTAGTGTTTTATCATTTGTCTAAGGTCTTTACCATCAAGATTTGTATGTTTACAGGAGATCTTGTTTCACTTTACTGTATTTAGATGACTATATTTTTTATCTTGTCTTTTTTTTGCCCTGAAAAAATGTGATGGTGTGTTGGTCGTCCGTGTCCCACTTAAAAAATGGCTCTTGTGTCTGGATTAATTACTGCCTTTTTCTGTGCCCCATCACTGCACAGCTGGCTGGACTGGGACTGCTGGTTTCCCTCAGGAGGTGTTGAAGCTCCGTTGCTGGTGGCCAGGATTGAATGATGGTGCCCCTGGGTTCATTATCTGGCTTAAAGCCCCTCTGGAAATTATTTGCAGTGACTGCCTATCTGAAGTAGGAGGTCTGGCTCTGCTCTCCTGTTGTCTCCACTAGCGTGGTCTGGTTGTCCTTGCTGCCTGACTGCTTGATCCGGAATGACCAGACCTGCAATGAGTGGTCAGTATTTAACTGTAGGTTCTGTGAATTTCTTTCACCACATGCTGCCTATATGTTCAGATCAAACTGAACTGTCATTCAAGGCTCTGAATGTTTCTATGACTGAACCACCCCCTTGGGGGACCATGTAATCTTTTCATGAGTTACATTTATTGGTTTGGGGATGTCATTGGGGAGAAGATCCAGAGCAGCAGGATTCACTCTGTGACAGAAATAATGTCCAGGCAGAAGCTGCTGAGGCTTGACATGATAGCAGCTTTTAACTTTAAGCCCTGGAGGTGAAGTACAAGCCTGATAGTGTGTCTTTGCTGAATCCAAAAGTTTATATGGAGACAGAACTATGTTAATGGTGGCTTCTGGCAGTTACAAATGGTAACTTGTAGTCAGGCCGAGATGCCTCCCTGCTGCACATAGCTTCAACAGCTTGTGATATTTACTAAAAATTCAGTCTTCACAATAAAAATTAATTTGTATCTTTTCTCATTATACCTTTGACATTTGATTTATTTAGAATTTCTATACTTCAATATTTCATTGTTGTGCTTAATCACCCTTCAGTAACTAGTATTTACAGATCTTCAGGGACTTCCCTATCTTATAAGAAAACATTGACCAGCTGCATTTTTAGCATAGTACCACAGTCTCTCAGTTTTTAATTAAGTATCCAATTAGTTTCAATAGTGAAAATGTAAATGGACCTTTTGCTCTCAAATTGCTCTGCTAAGTAGTTATTATCTGGCAAAATAGTCATTTAACTAGTACATTTTATTTCAGAAAATTCTTTATGATAATTGCCAGACCTGATTTCAAGATGTAGTAAACACTGTCCTAAGTCTTCACATCTTGACAAACATTTTTCTTGCTTTCATGACATTTCCTAATATACATATATATCTATATTTGGGTCCTATGTCGGGTAAACTGAGCAGAAGCTTCAAGTGGCATGACTTAGTTTCTCATGACACCAGTTCTTATATGGTACAAATAATATGTCTTTCACTGGTTAAAACAATAATTTCAATGGTGACAACTTTTAGGAGGAGGTCCTGAAACCATTATTCCCATTGTAAAGTACTGTCTTTTAATAAGACAGGCATAGTTTGTATAAGTAAGTCATAGTTAGTAATACATAGTTTGTGGAAAATTAATGACTGAGAAATAGAACTGAATAGAAGTTGAGCATCAGTTTGATACACACTGCATGTGTAAATTCCAGCAGGTTAGAACAGAGAGCAGCTGGGTGGGTGGCATATGTGCCTGTGAGTCTGGTGTAGTTCTCTGCATCTTGGTATCAATGGTGGCCTTATGGAAGTCAGTTAAAAATATTTACTTGGAGAGAATCAGTTATGTGCTTTTTGATGTCATAAGTCCAAAGTTTAAGGCATGCAGTTACCTGAGTGGGAGCTCTCAGCAGGAAACAGAAATCAAAGATACCATTTCCTCTGAAGAAATATGTGAAAGATTCATATCCACATCAGTGGTTTTCTAGGAGAATATTCTCAACAATCTCTTATCTTAATGGAAGGGAGTAAGAGAGGCTGTTTCTCCTGGGACATGCCTCTCGGCTACACTGGCTGGAGCACACTTAACCTAAGGATTCATGTTATATTTAGAGACAGTTGTTCTGCTGTAGATGTCTCTATCAATACACTAAAGAGGGTTAAAGAGTATTCTGTGGCCATGGACTTTGTAGACCTGGCCTGGCTGGCTTGACCTGCGTGCATCCATGAGGTAGCAACCAGCCTCAAGTCTCCTCCATGGGGTGCTTCTGTGGCTCCGGTATGTAAATTTTATGTTTCTTCCTGCTTTTTAGTTCATAGCGTCCAGAGCAATGAGAGTGCTGTGACATGGCTGGCTATTGCTGAAATAGAAGTTACGTGTTGTATGTGTTACAGTGTGGCACGATAGCACACAAAAATGTTCGTGACTGCACAGTCACTTGCAAGTGCACTGAAGGACAGTGCAGGTCAGACAAATGTGGTACAGTCTTGTCCATGCTGTCTAGTGGTCTTTGGTTCAGCTGTCTCAGAGGCTGTGGGTAGGTTTGGGCAAACCCAGCCTAGGGACTGTGCTAGCAATGTGGCACAGAGCAAGGCAGCCACAGAGTGCTTGAACACACTTCTAAATCTTGTTCTAGTAAGGTACAGAAGCACAGTCAGGAAAGGATCAGTGCATGTACAAGAGCAAAACTTTAAGCATCTGAGTAGTTTGAGTCCTGGAAACAAAAATGCTCATTGGAATAGAAAGGAGCTTTTATGAATCAAGTGCTTAAAATGCTTTCTGGCCTTTGTGTGCCTTAGTGTATCAGCACTGGGGGTAATTGCATGCCCCTCTACTCAGTGTTCTGAGAATGAATAACATAATGGTTTTACGACATTCAAATAAAAGAATAATGAGGGCCAAACAAGGTCTTTGAGCAGTTTGGCCATTAGAACAGAAATGCAGTTTGACTGCAGTAATATCCTTCAGTGTTGTAGACTCTCTCAACTCTGTCAACCACAATTAACTGCACTATTGTAAATTGACCATAGTATTGTGTTGAAATTTTCCAATTCCAGATACCTCTGTAGCCATTTGGATGATCGCTGAAGCAGTAGTATGTGCCTAAGCCAGGTTGTCTTACATGACTGTTCATGAGGATACCAAAAATTGATATATGTAATTATTCTTGTCCTCCTTCCTTTCATCCAAATCTCCCACATTACTCAACAGAGTCCTCAAAGTATAGCATGTTGGCCTCCAAGGTGCATTGAGATCCCAGGTGGGTTAGGCCCTATCTGTTTCATGCTATAACCTGCATCACAGCACCATGAAGTGGAACCCCCTTCAGTCTCTGGAAGTTGGAAGTTCATTGCAAAACGTGTCCTTCCCAGGCTAGGCTTAGTTCATCTTATTGTCTGCTGGATAGCAATCTGCCTGATGCCAGCATTTGAGTTCTGTCAAGTGCTGTCAGAAATCCCAATTAGTTGTTTTTCCCTTTGTAGAGCAGAGAAAATGTACATGTCCTCTAGCATGTTGCTTTTGGAGTGCCTTTAAATTTTTAAAGTTTTATGGAGCCCCTCTCCTTCAGGCTTTGGTGTAGTTCATGTCATCTGCTACTGCTTCCAACCACCATTCCCTTTGAAGGACACACCATAAAAGAACTTGGTCTTTTGCCTAAGCACGTAGCATGGAAACCCCACTCCTATTTAAGACAGGCTGAGAGAGCTGGTTCTGTTCAGCCTGGAGGAGAGAAGGCTCCAGGGAGACCTTATTGCAACCTTTCAGTATCTAAAGGGCCCCTGTAAGGAAAATGGGGAAAAACTTTTTAGTAAGGCCTGTTCCAACAGGACAAAGGGTAATGTTTGTCTGATTTTGTGATTCTGTTTTATCTGTTTCCAAGGCGTAACAGGGACACTACAAGAGATGATGAAGACTGTGAGGTGCTTAAATAATTCAGTACTAGTATGAAAAAATACCTATAAAACCTAGTTTTGAAAATACAGTTTTCTCTGTAGAGTATTGAAGAAAGAAGAAAGAAAGAAGAGGCTTGTGATGTCTTCCTTCATGCCTGAATACATTGCTGTCTAAACCCTGTGCAGTTTCAGGTGTTTTAACTACAGTCATTTGCTATTTGGTCAATAACAAAGATACAGTTCAAGCTGTCCAGGCACATTTAAGAGCTGCGTCAGGAACTTAAAATGACACAGAGTCAGCGGTGTACTAAGAGTTTTCTGTCTTTGTCTTGTTTTAGCAATCATTTTGTAGTTTGCACTGCCTAGATTCAATTCTGGTACAAATGGACTTTATTTATTCCTTTATTTATTGTAAGAGGAAATTGACTTTGGTATGTATTCTAAATAGCACAATAGAAATATTCAAAAATTGGAAAAGCCTAGGGTTAAGTTACATTGTTCTATTGTTTTCCTGTCATGGCATATTTAATCGTTGCCAAGCAGGGTACATTTCTGTAATGCCATGGCAGATTCTCAGTGGAATGGAGTTTTTATCTATCATGTTAATGAATGGTTTAATAATACAGTAAGAAAGACTACTCACATAAAATGCTTTAATGATGGATGTCAGAACAGTTTCTAGAATGGATTTGTTCTAACAAAGGCAAATGTGCTTCCTCAGGCATCTGTGGGATTACTACTAATAAAAGGAGGGAACGTCATTAAATTGGTAACATCATGTGCCTACGCTTTTATAATCCTTACTCTTTCTTTTATTACGTTTTACTAGATGTTTTTGAAACGTAAGTTGTAAAATATTTTTTATCACATTTATTAGTAGAGTTGAAGAACCTGTGTTCATTACAGTGTTTCCCACAGCATGTTCCCTTTGTAGCATGTATTTAAATACATCTAAGCCACACACACACACGGAAGTTAGAAGACTGCCACTCTGTCTATGATGTTCCCTGGGAATAATCAATACCAAATGATGATGCTATTAAAAATGCAATCACTGTTCTGTATTTGAGAATGTTATAAGCTTCCCTGCCGCCCCCCACCCCCCCCCTCCGCCCCTCTTTGTTTGACTAGCAATTCATGGCTGCATTTTGAAACCAAGCTGGAATAAAATCTCTAGTAGGCAATTTAGATTATTACCCTAAAGTACTAAGCACCAAACCTTTATTCATAGTGTCTCTGTGAAGGTATAAGAAAAGTTACGTTATTTTTTTCTGATACCAGGAACAGAAACAAGACAGCTGTGGAAAGGAGAAGTCCTGAGTAAAAGTAGAAAAAGAAGAAAAGACTTAAGGACAGAACAGATTTCTTTACAATAGTGAAACTCCTCAGATTATAAAGTAGTAACTCCTGTTGAATGTTTTCTCCTGTAATGTTATACTAGTCTCTAAAATAATCTACAAAACAGTTTTAACTAGCAGTCTACCTGCAAAATGTCTTTTACTTTCTGAAGTTGGAAAAAAAAGTTGTGAACTGCATGTATCTTGTATAAAAATATATCTCTGTTTTGCATGTCCTGTACTTATCCTAGATAATGTGCTATGGAGACAATCTTTCCTCCATGAATGAAATTCTTATTTAGGACCATATTAAACCTCATATTAAACTATTTATTCAGTATCTCTGTGTTTTTGCTGCATAGGAACCAAAACATTTCAAGCTTGTCTTAAATATATTTCAATTCAAGTTGGAAACTCTGTCAGTGGCCAGCACTTGGTGCATCAGCGGAGGGCAGCAGACAAACAAACCAAAATCTGATTGTGTACTACTAAACATGTATGGGGAGAAATTTCATCTTCACTCTTGACAAGATCATTATTAGACCTGAAGGAAGTGAAATGAATGCTTCTGCTTCTAACATTTATGTCCTTTTTTTGTCCAAAAGAAACTTTTGGAAACTTACTGCAGGTAAAAGAATTTTCTAATGTAATATATACATATATGTACAAATGCATGCATATTAATTAAATATATGTTTGCATATATATGTATATGTAGATATATCAAGTAAAACACAAGCAGAATACTGTATAATTTTAGTCAGGCATAAGATATTTATTTTAAGAAATCTTCCAAATTGTTAATTGCATTGGTGAAAATAACATTTAAAGGTCAGTTGCAAATTGTTTTTAAAGTATTCTTTTTCTGCATTTTTTTGCCTTGAGAGCTGTAGTCTAAAGCTTTGACAAGTTTCCAGGGCAACTAATGGCTACAAATGTGACTGATAATTGAATAATATGATTTTATTTCTTAATGGTTCTACTAAATCTAATTGGCACAATGCACTTGCCTGAAATCTTTGTCTGTAAAAAGTGACTCTTCTTTATTTAATTCTGTAAAAAGTTATATAATCAGTGCTCATGACTGCACAGGTTGATTTATCCTTTTTCCTACCACTCTAGAAAAATGGAAAAAAAGATATTTACAAACAGGCCTGCATAACTGCTTAGACAGGATTTAGATATCTAGATATCTAAGACCAGCATTGCTGTCCTTGAAAACCTGTGCTATGCTCACGCCTAGCTGTCTCAAAGTCACCTTTTTATACCTATTCATGCATAGTCTCCATCAGCAGCCATTAGACAGGTACTTGGCCACCTATTTTGCCAGAGGGCCCCTGTCAACAAGTGCATTAAATGGCTGGTTATCTGCTCGGAGGGCGGTGGGAACTGCCATTCTCCTCCACTTCCACTTGGCTCTACAGTTTGTGCACTGGCTCAGGCAACCTGAATTCTTTCCAGAAGCTGGTTTTAAAAGTGCAGCTTTGGTGAGACATACATTATATAATTTGCACCTTTTCTGTTTTTAAAGCTTTTCAACACTGTCCTGTATATTTTTTTACAGATTTTATGATTTCCTATGTTTGGTTTTTCATGTATCCAGAAACCACGAGGCTTCTGTCATCCAAACAGGTTCCCTGAGAGCAGGAATTATTCCCACTTTACTATGTTAATCTACAAATGCTGTTTTTCTTGGAAAGGTCATTTTCCATGACATCTCAAGTCTTCAGCTCCCAGCTCAAAATAGCAACAGGGAGCCCAGACTTGCCAGTCATTTTTGCAAGGCAGCTTCTTAATAACAGACCAGCTGCAGGAGTCACAAATATCTGCAGAACAAACCCTCCTGCATCCTCTAGGGAAGGATGGGAAGGGAAGACGAGGGCTATGTTAGACGTGAGGAAGCAGCAAGGTCCTAAAAGAAGGCCATATGGGATAGTTGTGGTACAAACCAAAAAGAGATACAAGAAAGGAGGTCAGCTGGTGGCAAACAGAGAAGGGTACTGGTTGCTACTTGCCACTTTGGGAGCCATTAGGCAGAGTGAGGTGGTGGCAAGTTCATTACAAGCACATGGAAGCAATTTTTCATACATCCTGTAGCTCACCTTTTAAGTGCCTTTTCCTCAGATGGTGTGGATGGTGGAAGTTTCTGTGAGTTAAGGGTCAGCTGGGCAATTCTGGGGGTAAGAAAATTAACTGAAAGTTATTGAGTACCAAGTCACCAAATCTGACTCAGGTGGTAACTGAATCACAAGCTGTGGAATGCTGGGAGAGAATTTTGGGAAACAGAGCACATTGTTGCAGTCAGCATCTTGATATAGCCATATATGTAGAATCAAGAATTTTTTGCTAGCCTAGCTAATGTTTTAACAGTATACTTGCAAAAATGATATAGTTAATCCTTAATAATGCTGTTAAAATTGTTATGCAAGAAAACTTATGGATACCTACCTCTTTTCTCTGGTATTGTGCTCACCCTTTTGATGTCCCTCTAGGCATCAAAATTAAGACTGGAGTCTTTCTCAAGATGAATGGTGAGTCAGAACAAGTCGTCAATATCCTCAGGTCTCAGCTGGATGCAGAAATAGGGGTATCCTGCTTTCAGTCTTGGAGTCTGCTCTGGGTTATTTTCTTAAGTGTTCCTATGCCTCTTTCTTTCTGCTTTCCAGGCAAATTTTGGGAGCCCTCCCCCTGCCCTGTTGCCTCAGAGGGCCTATTTGTCCCACAGTGACTAGGTAGGGATGCCAGCCCCCTGTCCTGGGTGCTCTCAGAGTGAAATCAGAACAGGGGAGGCCACAGGCATGTGGCCACCAAATAATTGCTGCCACAGTTATAAACAGCTCCTGCCAAGGCAAGACCAGATATGTCCTGAGACCCCATGCTTCCAGCTCTAAACCAAGCCTCTGGCCTTGTGCTAGTGATGGCAAAACCAAAATTTAGTAGGTTGCAATATACTTGTCCTGTTTTCTCCTCTACTCTTTTGATCACTTTTTCCTAGTTTTGGTCATTGTTGCAAATAAGATTCAGATTGTTGGACTTCTGGATCAGCTGAGTACAGCTGCTTTTACTTGCCAATGCAAGATTCCTTCTCCTACTTAGGGCTGAATATCTGAGGGAAGGAGTCATGAAGGGACAATCAGATCTCAAAAATTCACACTGGATCTTTTTGTTTCTCCATATCTAGTCTACAGATCACTTCCAATCACTCCCGAGTCTCTTAGTCTGCCCCCAAAAAGGTATTTTTTCCTATGGAATAATAATTTTTTTTCCTCAGAATGACAACAAAATAAGTTTTCACATCCTCTTTGGACGGATAAGTTCAAGCCTGTCTGTAGTTCTGAGCTTAAGGCCCCGTAATCCAAAGGGGAATGGTTAGTGACCTGTTACACCACTTAGAAATACACTGATCTATGGGGCCAGATGAGATCCACCCAAGGGCACTGAGGGAGCTGGTGGAAGGGCTCACCAAGACACTTCTCATCATTTACCGTCGTTTACCAGTCCTGGCTAAGTGGGGAGGTCCCAGACAACTGGAGGTTAGCAAATGTGGCACCCATCTACAGAAAGTGTCAGAAGGAGGATCTGGGAAACTAAAGGCCTATCAGCCTGACCTCGGTGCTGAGGAAGATCATTGAGCAGATCATCCTGAGTGCCATCACAAGGCATGTACAAGAAAACCAGGGGATCTGGCCCAGTCAGCACAGGTTTATGAAACGCAGGTCCTGCTTGACCAGCCTGATCTCCACATTTCCTTGGGTCCTCTTTCTCTGTTTCTTTCTCTCTTTTCGCTTGTAAATTCCCTTGGGTGATATGCTTTGCTATATTACAGCCAAAATTGCTAAACACTTCTTTTCCTTTGCAATACTTTTATGTTTTTATATTGCCATGTTACTAGATAATAACAACCGAAACAGGCTACATACCTGTTTTCCTTTGCAATCAAATTGTTCTAAAATAAACTATATATATATATATACACACATATATATGTAAATACTGATCATCTAGTATTGATTTACTTTAATTCACTACAAGGGATATATTAATAAAACAAAAGTTACTCCTGCCTGGCAGGGCAGGTTATAACAGTAGTACAGAGGGACATATGTCAAAAAAAGACTACAGTCTACCACACAGCTTCATGAATAAAATTTTCAGAACACAAAGTTTTTGTTGTACAAGGATTGACAAAATTAGAGAAGGTAGGGAAAGGACATCAGTTTTCTCCAATGTGCAGGGCAAATCACCCAATCATGGTGAAAGATGCTTCTGCCAGATCTCGTTCAGCGTTCCTAGTGCTCCAGCTTTGCTCCGATTTTAGTGTCTTTTGTCATTTTGTGTCATCACTCAATCAGCATGGTATGTCAAATCCTCCAGGTGCAGAGAGGTCTATGACCATATGTACACAATTGTTCTAGTAGGGCTCCCAGGCTTCTAAGCCATAAACAACATGACACTGCTTTGATAGTATGCTTTAACCTCAGTAGTTTGCTAAATTTTTCTCCAATCTTTGCTACCCTTCTTTACAATCAAATCTAAATTAAAAACAAGAAAAAGGAATGGCTCAACTTAGTTATTCCTGGACTCTTTGACTAGAGTTATGCTGTCAGACTCAGATCAGTCATCACATCTGACAACCTCAACTGAAGGTTTATTTTTGACTAAAGGGAAATAAAATAAAAGTTAGTGTAGAAGGAGTTTATTTGTAGAATGATTGTTTTTCTCTATTACCCTATATAGAGGTGTCACAGAGACAGACTGCATAGAAGACTCTGAAGAGTACTAAAAAGGCCACAAAGTATTTATTTATAGACAGTTGAAATATTTCCCAGAGGTATATCTTAATTCCAGCACCCTTTTCCTCTTGGTGTAAATGGACTCTGATTTTAAAGGCAGAAGCCTGTAATATACATATAAGTGATCTTCATCACTTCTCACAGCAGAAAATTCCTTTGGGTTTTTTTTTTGTTTGTTTGGTTGGTTGGTTGGTTTTTTAATTTGGTTTGGGGTTTTTTTTTGACAGCACATGAATATCTTTCCATTTCAGCTCACAGCATGGGCAGAAAAAAAGGCTCAGGGGCAGAGGTGTGCCTGGCAGGGAAGACGGATTTGCTTTAGTGATTGAAATTGCCCCCTATATTTAACAGTACTGAGAAAAAGTTCAGCAATGAATTTCCTTAACAACAAAACTCCTTGCTCTATCTAAATAATTTCGCCATCTATAAGGGATGTAGAGAAATAAAAGTAGTATTCCAAGTGGTCTTTATATTTTTTCTAACAGTTAATAGGTAAACTTTGCACAGTAGCACTCCAAGAAGTCCTGCATTTCTCTAAATACAAGACATGGGATTACTACTACAGCTGTTGCTACCACTATTCCAAGCACTTTAACTGTTGACAGATGAAAATAGTAATCCATACCTCCCATGAGGATAGTTTGCACTGAAGTTTAGGATAAGGACATGCTTCATGAATGTCTGGAATCGACCTCTTCGTAAATGTTTTGAAACAACAGATACAGATGCATTTCTTTTAACTGATCTTTATGTTTGCTGAAGGCCATTTATCTTTTTTTTTTTTGTTGTTAAAAGCATTTAAAATTTTTCTAGTAATTATTCGCTGTTTGTATAAACATTAATGTTCAAAAATGCATTCCCCATTTCCAGTGCATCTGCATACAACTTTTTTTAGAGCAACTTCAATTTGTGAAATTTCTTGCTCTTCTCATTCAACATGGTGAGAACCAGCTACTTTTACCAGGCACTCTGCTTGGGATCTGAGAAAAGCAGTTCCTAGATTAGGAAGCACACAAGAATTCTTTCTTCTTTGCAGCTTATTTATAAAACAATTTATTTTTCAATCAAATGTGGGCACTCAGGTTAGAGTGATACTCCACTTTGTTTGAAGGCTTATGAATCAGAAATACATCCTATATCCTAAATATATTTCTAGTCCAGTACTTCAGCCACATTGGAATTTATGTTTCTACTTCAGTAGGGCACTAATGTCAAGCAGATGGAAGAGTGCTTGAAGGATTGGACCAAGCTAAGGTAAGAGCCAAGAATAAACATAGATCAAGGGAGAGATGGGGAAGACAGGCAGAACAAAAATATAAGCATGTGGTAAAAGAAAACACCTGTGAGAAGTAAGACAGTTGGGGTTTATTTTCAATTTAATTGAAAAATGACAGGCATAACCTATAGAAAATGCTACAACTAGGAGAAATAAAAAGTTATTAATGAAAGACATATTTCTGCTATGAGTTTCATCAGAAGTTGTTAGAAATACTTGGCCTTCCTCTAACATAATTCACATTTTTATTTTCTCAGGTCTTGGCAGGTACACAAAGCAAATCACAACAACACTGAAGCTTTAGTCATTCAGGAAACCTTTTCCAAAAGAAATGACATTGGAGATGCCCCAGCTAAAAGACATCCAGTTCAATAAATGCAGCATGTTCCATTATTTGATGGAGTCCAACTTGAAATAAACAAGGTACTGATTCTTTATCTAAAAAAAAGAGAAAAAAAAAATCCCGAATGCTTCCATCAGGAGGAAACACCCGTGTTGATAATGTCTGACTTCAAGTTACCTATGGCAGACAAAATTGAATTCAATATGGAACTGATGCTATAAAAAAGGTCTATTAGGACTAAGAGAAAAGGAGAGGTTATCATACAGAAGACTATTCAAAGGGCCATGTTATGAAAAGTAGTATGAATGTTGTCTAAAAACTTCAGCGTTAAGGGTATGTTGTTAGGAGAGGAGAACTACTTAAAATATTGGACAGTAGGAGAAGTATTCACTGGAGCACTTGACCAAGAGTCAAAAATCTCAGCTTCAACTGGACCCCCATTGAAATGTGGATAGTGACCTGCATTTTTTACTGCCCAGGTGGTAGTTTAGAGTAGGTTAGAGACATGTTCTTCTCTCTCTAATAGTCTCACATGAAGTGGAGTTAGTGTAAGGGAAGAAACAGACTGTGCTCCACAGTCCTTTACAACCGAATGATGCAGCCTGGTGGCTTCCAAATTATCTTACCCCTCTAAAGCAGGAATACTCCACCTTCTTCCCAAGAAGGAGGTGCAAAAATGTTGCTGTGACAAAATATATTCATTTACACAGCCCTCATCTCCAATGCAAAATGCTACTCTTTGGTAAGGATTGTACTTCTTTGGGGATTTCTGGAGCTGGACAGTCAAAACATTTTCCTTCACAAGAGGTGCATCAAGAGAGAACTGAATCAGAAGATCTCACTTCAGTAACTGAGCTGTCACATATAATCTATTTTTGTCCTCTTTTTCACTGTGATATACTGCCTTTGGCACCCGACCCTGAGAGAGGATGCAGGAGCCTGAAGGGAAACAAGCACCTTCCTCTTTGTTAGGGTAAGGTATCCAGGCTCTAAAGAGGGCAAAATGTAAGACAGACATCTCAGCTTTTTTTTCTTTTCTTCTTCTTTTCCTTTTTGGTTAGGTAAGCTAGCTGCCTGGCAGAGCTAGCCTGCTATCTTTTGTGGATTCCTTAGGCACGTATCCCTCTGTCTCCATAGATTATACTGAGAAACTAAGCCTGAAAAAGCTTCTGTATTCTGCCTTGTTGATGGCTTCGTGACACCAGTGTGCAAGATTTAAGAGCATGAGAAGAAAAAGTTGTGACAGATGTTAGTGAAATTGCTTCACGCTCCACTGGAAGGTCCTCAGATGACAAATAGTGTAGCGTAGTTTAAAAATTTCTGGATAGTCATGCTAGAGATCATATAAGGCTTTGGGTTAATGGAGGTTCTTGCTTACATAAATCTACCTGGAAATCTTGCAGTCCAGTTGAGTTTTTTATACAGAACACATCTTTATTCTATTTTATACTCTATCTTGTATTTTCAGCACATATATACATATTTGTAAATTCAATGCATGCTTTTTAGTGCATCAGTGTTCAGACAACTAGAGGCCAAGATCTTCTGTTCTGAGTATACGCTTTTCATTATTTTGTCACAAGAAACTTGTTAATCTAAAAAGAAGATACTGAACACAGTGCCACTAGCTTTGCCTTGATGCTTTTTTTCCTCATGTCCCATTTTCCCAAAACACACAGCAAAGTTATAAAAAATTGAAAAGTGGAACTATTAATGAGTCTTAGCCAACATGACATTTTTTTCTTGTTCTTCTGTTCATCAAAGAACAGCACTTCTTTTTTTCAGTGTAGCACAGTTCCTTAAGGCATCTGATCATAAAAATCTTGGCTCCAATCAAAGAAAGAGAGTGAAATGTTTAGCCCAACCTAAGTCAAAACCTTTTGAAAAGTCCCTGTCAAGAACATAGTCTAATGCCACATTCCTTGACCATGCTTTCTTTCTGAGCACTCTGCCTTTAGGGTTATAATTTGCAGCCAGAATGTCACAGTTCCCAGAAGATGGCTGCCGGAACTGGTGAGCAGCTAAAAAGAGCATCAAAGATAAAATTACTAACACTATAGTTGAAATGATGTGTGAAAAACTGGAATAAAAAAAGGTAATTAACTTTGAGACTATTGCCAGAGCAAAGGCTGCATAACGAGCACTGCAGATTATTCAGAATTGGGGAATTTAGTTTTGTTCCTAAAATAGTATGGAGATTACCTTCTGAATGTCTTCTTTTTACAGTCTTGTTTGTGAGTAATGCCATGAACAGCTGTTTAGCCCAACACTGTGAGCAAAGAGCAGAAATGACCGACCTGATGTGACCTCTCTCCAGTTAGTACTTCTCTAGACTGTGGTCAGAGACTCACACTATTGTGTAATGACTACAGTTAATTAATAGATCATTTTGTCTCCCTGATTTTAGGACTTTATTGAAAGAGTACAGTGATTAGCCAAGCTGCAGCTAAAAGTAATAAAGACCTTACTACATAAAAGAATGAACAGGAAGAAATTGATTATAGCTGAGACATGCAGGACAACATTGCAAATTGAACACAAAGAATTTTACTATGTGCTCTTTTCCATGTGTTTAATTCTTACTTTTATACACATACTTAAAACCTTTGGATGTTTCAATTGTGTCCTTACAGCTAAGTCTGTTTTCTGAATGTTGGATTGTTTTAGGACATGGGCAGTTTGTAGCTGCACACATTCTTTTCATTCTGCACCATTACATGTGCAACTCTCTAAACCAGCATTGTGAGTGGTCTCCACAAGGGGTTTCTAGAATAAAAAGTGAGCATTGTCTAATGTGAATTTTGGTTTCCAAGAGTTGACAGTCTTTGTATTATTACAATTGAGGCTTGACAAATGTAGAAAGCAAAATTTTACTTCAGCATTTCAGAACACAGCCTCATGTCCAGGTCCTCTGGTGTACTGCTGCTTTACTGCCCAGTCTGTGTTAACCCTTCTTCACTTTAGTCAGTGTGTGCCTTGCTACTATGCACTAATGACAGTTACAATTTTGAGCATTTTTAGGGCAAAGTAGACATTTTTTCTCTTATTAGAATATTGAAGTATTCAGGGAAAATGTTTGTGGGACACCCTGGAAGGAAACCTTTCTCCTTTGCAGACCCTCATGTGGAAATCAACATCTTTCTTAGTCAATGTGTTTAGCTAGTGCATTTTGGATCACAAAGGCTAAGAGAATGGTTTGGTGCAGTATTGAAGCAAATCACAAATTCATCTACCAGCTTCTGGTAATTCCTGAGTATGGCTTAGGTGCACAGAAACTAGATCTGCTTGGAAGTTCTTCTTAAAAAATCATTCTAATACTTAAATGTGGTCATTAAGTTATGAACTAGTGGGTAGGAGGGGGTGGTCCCATGTGTAAAGGAGAGCACTCTGGACTCTGAATCCCAAGGACCTGAGTTCTAGTCTCAGTGGGGACTGTCCCCTGGGCAGTTAAATGCCTCCCTGCCATCCGATCCCATCAGATCTCTGATGCTAAGCAGGCTGGAAGGTCACACCCATGTGGGGAGACCCCTTCCCAAAATAATCGACGTTCGCGAAGTCTGGCCATACATACACAGTGGGTAGGAGACATCCAGTTTTCCACCGTAAGAGTTTTTCTTTAGAAAGTTTTAAACCATATGTATTGTTAAAGCACTTGGGCCAGGGATTGAGGCTAAATGTAATCTGAATTAAACTTCCTGTCAGGGAGCAGCAAGAGCAGGCTGCTTCAAAAGGGAAGGTGAACCAAGGGCTTAAGGTGGTGGTGGGGTAGGCAGGGGAAGCATCCTCAAGGATAAGGTGGGCAGAACAATGCAGATGAACAAGAAGAACAGAGCAGTGACCAGGCTCTGCTGACAACAGTCATCAAAAATGTCTGTATTGTTGAAGCAGAGCTAGGGTCAAGCCAGAAGTCAAGGCAAGAATTAGCAGAATACATGACTGAACACAGGCATACCCACCATGTAGCTTAGACAAGGAACAAAGGCCTGAGCTGAAATGCAGCTCTTGAACAAGGGTGCGGGTCCCTGATAGGGCTTCTCTCAGCTCTTTCTCATAGCATAGCAGTTTTTGTAGCAGTTTATTGCAACATTTCACTTCTGCACCATATCAGAGTAGATCCTAAACACCAGATTCCCCTGTTAATGAGGGACCTGAAAGGTCTTTTACAACCTAAATGTTTCTATGATTCTATGTTGCAGATCTTGGTGCACTCATGGGCTGTGAAACCGAGACTTCCAGGTTCTTCCCAACAGGAGGAGACTCCATGGGCTTTACAAACTGAGCAGGAGGAGTGGTTAGTACACTGCGAGATTGCAGTGCAAAGGAGGTAATTTTATATTGTCTCTCATTTTCCTGTCACATTTGAGGAGCTCTCTTCGGACTCTATTTTTACTCTTCCTCTCTGTTGCTCTTTTGTTGTCTAGGGTTTTACCTTTCTCCATATGGGGAAAGACCCCGGATGGCTTCAGAGTGCTTTTCCCCAGGCAGTCTCGATAGCTGCTCTGGGCCAAAAGGAATGAAGTCTTTCCAAAAGGAATAAAAGAACATACTTGGCTTTCTCTCTAGAAAGAAAGCTGCTGCTGAATTTTCTGTGCCATGAAAATAATTTCTGCATCAGTCAGGATTTGGCTGAGCATCAGTCTGAGATTAGCTGAGGCTCAAGTTTACTTTGTTCAAAATTTGGCATGTTCTGCAGGAATTCAGCCCTTGTTTCCCAGAATAATTTATAGAGCTTAGATGCATGTTAATTACTCCCATCACAGTCTCAGGACCAGATTAATTTTGCCTTATTCTGTATTTATTTTGGAGTATCATGTAATTTCAACTAAAGCAATGTACTCATGCTAAAAAATGGAAATCTAGATATGATTTTCTTTTTTTACCTGTCATCAATTAAGATCATGAAATCATTAGCAGTTAAGATCATTTTGCTGTCAGGCCCTCAGCAATATTTGGTTTGCTTTGCTCTTTTCCCATCCACCATTGTAAGGTTGGTGTTTGAGGTGCATGCCATCCCACTCTTCTCGCAAAATGCTAAGGAGGTAATTCCACAGCAAGTCCATCTACTCCAGCTGAAGTAGGAAATGTCCAGTGCTTTTGAAAATCAAACACCTTATCTAAAGACTTAACTCCAGGCATGCATGTCTCACTAAAGCTTATCTTTCAGTGCTGAAATCAGAGGATGCTAAAGGAGTATGGAAGAGAAGTACAGGAAAATGAAAGAGTGCCGAGACATGGTAGCTGTTAGGCACACAAAGGAAAAAGAGGAAAGAACTGTTAAATGGGCTTTGAAGGAGGTTTGGGGCAATGGCTTGAACGTCACAATGCCTTCTTCAGACAAGATGTCCCAGCTGGATTTCAAAATGTTTTACAGATACCCTAAATTGTTAAGGTTTGAAGTCCTTGTTATAGACTTAGTGGAAGTAAAATTTCAGGAAGTGTTCCCAGTATTTTCTGGCAGACAACTCAAATTTCCTCACTTAGGGTAAAGACAACTGTACAAAAAAGAACAGTGACAGAGATGTTTAAATGGGGTGATCCGGTGAACAAGAATAGAAAAATCTTTTATTATGGGTAGAACTTTCAACCTAAAGACTGCAGTCTACATATGTAAGAAAGAACAGAGAGGATGATAAAAGAGAGTTAATTCCAGTTTTACTGTGCAAGTCAAGCTGGAATTTGAGAGCTGTTCTGGTTTGTATTATTACCACACCCCGTGATTAGATTCATTGATGTCAGGATGTAACAAATCCAGGCCTCTAAGAAGAAGCAGGTTTTAGTCTATTTATGATACAGGTAAGAGCTTTTGAAGTGTGCTAATTTCTGCCACTAAGGTAAACAGGGTATTAATATATAGATAGACATATACATTCCTGTTGTTGTTGAGACAGACAAACGGCAAAATATACAAGAAAGTCAGGCATAGAATTCGTTCATTTTTAGCACAGCTACCTTTTATATCTTTTCTAAGTGTACGTGCACCAACAGTATTGGTGCTTATTACATATAAACAATCATTCATTGGCCACAGTTATAACCTTTCATCTCTGTACAAATTCACCCATCTTGTTATCCCATATCTTGTAGTTTTCTGAGTTCTCTCAGTACCTGCAAGTTGTTTACAATTCTCTAGCTCAGGGATGTATCTTCACAGGCACACAATTTCGCCAAGGTCAAATTCTT
>JAWWEU010000081.1:79471182-79626343 GCA_035583155.1 Acropternis orthonyx | reverse complement strand
AGGTCAAATTCTTCTTGCTCTGCCAAGGGATCTGCAGACCCATCGCAGTTCCCCACACATTCCCTGGTAAGCAGATGTTTTTGTAGATGGACCTGCCAGCTGTTGGTCATCCTAGCAGTGGGAGGTGTATATGGTTGCTCAAGAGACATAAAAAATTATCATGTAAAGACACAGTTCCCTCAGAATGCCCCTCACCTTCTGCATGTGTTTGTACTCAGCTCTCAGTCATTGCAGCATGTATCTGGTATGTCAGTCCAGTAGTCTTCCAATAGGGTCATATAATTTCCCCTGACATACAAAATCCTTATATTAATAAGGACTTGGAAATAATTATTGCAGCTATTCAACCTTCTGCCCTACTGTTCTCCTCTGTGACTGTGTGTGAGTGTGCATGTGTGTGTGATTTTAAGGAACTTACAAAGAACTCCATTTGTGCTGAGGACCTGATCCATGGAAGAGGCTTCTGAATTAGCCCAGGCTAAGAAAGAACAGATGAAAGATGAGCCAATGAAACAGAACAGTTGTGAAATTCTTCTTTTCCTCCATTAACTTAATGGTGGGTCATGACTTCCCAGTCTGTTCCTGAACCATTTAGTAGATCAAATATAAAGGTATATTTTTAAATCATCAGTAATTATTGTCTTAATATAAACTGCAGTTTGTGAAATGTAGTGAAAAAACTCAATGTGTTGTTGAACAAAGATGCTAAACCACCCCATGAGTTTGAAGCTTTAATTATTTCCTTATTTTCTAGGCATAGTATTCTCAGGCTAGGCATATAAAACAAAAGTAATAGCATAGATTCTCTTGGCTCACCCAGGGTAGCAAAGCCCACAGTATAACCAAAACCTCACACTAAATGCACAATAGTCTAGTAACATCCATGATTAGTGTACAAAAAAAAAAAAAGGAAAAATGTCTTACCAAGGAAGGAACTGCAGAGTAATTAGTAACTTGTTCTATCTCCAGAATCTAGATGCTTTTTTTTGTTTTCAGACTTGCTCATTTATTATGAAAAAACAAGTAGATCTTTGGTAATTCATTAATATTTAAATTAAATTATTTTGCGGCATAACATTAGTTGGATATTTAATACATTGTACATGCATGAGGCTGAAGGTAGGCACATATAAGCTAGAAGAGCAAATCAGATACTAAGAGTTTCTAGAATCATTCCCATGCATCAAAATCAAAGAGACAAAATTGAAGTGCTCTGTAAATTAAAATAATTTATTTTGTAGCTAAAGTAATACTTTAAACCTAAAAGTATTATAGTGACAAAGTCTCCTCTCTCGATAAGAATTCTTTTAATAGTTTGATATAGGAGATAGCAGCCAGTTCAACAGCTGACTCTGCTTCCTTATTTTAGATGAAATAAGTCACTGAGGTCTGACCAAGCCTGCCTGCACTCTTAGGACTCCAAAGGATGAAATATGCTGTTTAGCTGGAGTAGCCCCTGGCATTTACAGTTTTTGCAATCAACAAAGACTGCTGCTGCCAAAAAGATTACCTTCTGTAGCCTTGCTGATGCCTGGGAGCCAGTGTAGAACAATCTACATCCTGCAGTACACACACAAGTCATGACTGTAATAACCCAGAGAATCCCTCTAGCACCCATGACTTAGTGAAATCTTGTTTCAACCTAATCTGCAACGAGAATGAGATCATCATTTTCACTCTCAGCTATCGTGTTCCTGATACACAGTGCTAGGGACCAGAAGTGCACATTTGAGGCAGCTTTGGGCCAGTGTGCAAAATTTTCTTCTACAGAAAATCCCTATAATGAGAACTTAGAGACTTGCTGGACTTTCTGCTTGGAGGGATATTATCCGTGTTTCCTCTTGAAAGAATTAATTCCTCCATTTTGAAACTCAAAAGCCTCTATAATGAAGTAATCTTCACAGCTGTAAGACATAGTGAGAGATGGTCTCAGGTGCTACAATCTTAAAAGAAATATATTCAACAATATCAATGAGCAGGTCCTCTGTAAGGCTTAGAAAGTGAGAAATTGCCACTGAGTCTATTTGCTATAGGTTTTGGAAGTTTCAAAATAGAACTTCTACTCTACTCTCATGAGACCCCACCTGGAGTATTGCATTCAGTTCTGGAGTTCCTACTAGAAGAAGGACATGGACCTGCTGGAGCAAGTCCAGAGGAGGGCCACAAAGATGATCAGGGGGCTGGAGCACCTCTCCTGTGAAGACAGGCTGACAGAGCTGTGATTGTTCACCCTGGAGAAGAGAAGGCTTCAGGGAGACCTTAGAACAGCCTCTCAGTACCTAAAAGGGCCTACAAGAAAAGCTGCAGAGGGACATTTCACAAGAGCATGCAGTGACAGGACAAGTGAAAATGGCTTTGAACTGAGAGAGTATGGGTTTAGACTAGATATTGGGAAGAAATTTTTTTACCATGAGGGTAGTGAGGCACTGGAACAAGTGGCCCAGAGAAGTTGTGAATGCCCTGTTCCTGGAGGTCTTTAAGGCCAAGTTGGATGAGGGTCTGAGCAACCTAGTCTGGTGATAGGTTTCCTGCCTACAAAAAGAGGGGTTGGAACTACATGATCTTTAAGGTCCCTTCCAATCCAAAAAATTCTATGATTATATTTAAAAATACCTTCTTACACAGTAAATCCTAGCTCATTGTAAGTGAAGAATTGTCTTGCAATTCCAAAAGCTGCAGTATCTGAGGAAGCTCAGCATGGCACAGGGTCTTCCAGGAATATCAGTTTGTAGGATTGAGGTTTTTCTGAGCTGCTACTGATTGGAAAGGTTTGAACAGCAGTGCAAATATCAGAAAGAATCTGGTGTTCTTTGCTAAGATACTAAGGTTTTGATTTTGTGCTCATTGCTTAGGGGCTGCATTTTTAGGCACTCAGTGACCTGCCTGGATTTTGCCTGGCTACACAAATCATTGCTCACAGACTCCTGGGAGTCTTCTTGGAGAAAAGCCCTGCCCAGCAAAAAGCCATCAGACTCTTATTGCAATTTGACAGTGAATTTATTTTCTTGGGGCTACAGTTTTATTTTGTGGGTATTCATATCTAAAAGTCTCAAAGTAGTTTAAGAATGAAAAAAACTAAACCTAAGAGGACGTGTGATGACCATCAAATCAGAGAGAAACCCTGTGAAAGAAAAGGAATATTTTTATCCCTTCAGCAGAAAACTCCTCTCTTTTCTTTTTTGGTTTTGGCATGTGTCAATCTGTCTTTCATGGTTTAGGAAGGGTGTTCCACAATTTAGTGCTCCCACTGAAACACCAAACCATGCACCGCTTGCTCACTCCCTGCCATCTCTCTCTTTCTGTTCCCTGCAGAGGGATGGAGAGGAGAATTGGAGGCACAAAAGTTAAAGACTGTGGATTGAGATAAGAACAATTTCCTGGAAACAGCAATGGAATAAGAAAACGAACTAACAGCTACAATATGAATAACAAAAGTGTACAAGATGGGGGAATGATTCCCATGTGATTGCTCAGAACCTGCGGTACCCAACTGCTCTCTCTGACACACTTACTTGACCAGAAGTGACCCCTTCCTTCCCTCCCCCCCAGCAATGATGTGAGATGGTAATTACAGAATAACCTCTTGGTCCTAGCCATGCCCCTCTTGGCTGCTTCAAAAATTAACCCTGTCCTGGCTGGAACCAAGACACTCTGAAACACAGAATAGCTTCACACATGCAGTTTGCTATCTTCCTAACTTTTCTTCTAACTTTGCAGAATCAAGAGGGCTGAAGATATGCAAGTACATGCACCCATGTTCCTAGCATACCCTTGGTATGGCAGGTGCCACAAAGATGCTTCAGGCTCCTTCTGCCTGACTGCTTGTTCCCTGCCTCCCTGCAGCTGGGCCCATCTTGATGCCTGACACTTCCCCTGGCCTTGTTCAATGGCTTCCAGGGAAAACACAATCTTCTGCTCCATCCAGAAGTTCCTTCTGACTCAGACTGCAGCAGCCAAGGCAAGAGAATGCATGTGATGTAGTAAACCACAAACACAGCAGATGTCAACTGCCAAAGCTACTCACTTCCTTCAGCTGTCTCTCTGTTGGTTTTGTGAGTATTTGTGCAAGAAATGGCATTCATTAATTGATTCATAGGATCATTTATGTTGGAAAAGACCTCCAGAATCAGTGAGTTCAGAGAACCATTTACCCAGCATGGCCAAGTTCACCTGTAGTATCATCAAGGGTCACATCGATATGCCTTTTAAATATCTCCAGCAACAGTGACTTCACCACTTCCCTGGGCAGTCTGTTCCAGTACTAATAAATGGTAACAGTGTCTGTTAGAAATACTGATTCTGTGAACTAAAGCTATAGTAAATACCTGTGCTAACACACAGGTAACAGAGACTCCATTCACAGCAAAAAGTGGAACAAATTATCAAGCAAGTTGTACATAAGCAGCTAGAAGATAATGAGGTGAGCTGGCACATCCAAAATGGACTTCCCAGTCTTCCAGAATTACAAGTCATGGAGGAAGCACCAGATTTCATGTACCTTGTGTTTAGAAAGACATTGCCTTCCACTACAGCCTATAAGTCAGTTGAAGAAACATGAACTACTACATGAATTAATTTTATACAGTGGGGAAAACTGTCTAGAAAATAAGACACTCTCAGAATGGGAGATATGTGAAGCACCATTCCACTAAGGGTTCATTGTACTGTGTTTCATAAAATTTTCATGATTAACCCAGATTAGGAAGTTTGGGAACAGAAAGTGGAAACAGTGGAAGCAATGGAAGTGAAAGTATGACTAGTGAATCTGCAGATTGTGTCAAACTAGGAAGGACCTTAGAGAACTAGCTTGGGATTCCAGATAATTATGTTGAATTGGAGGAATATTCTTCAAAGACAGGTTACCATTCAGTACTAAGAAGTAATACACTTAGTCAGGAATAGTCCTTTATTCAAACATAGCAAGAGTAAGAATTGGCAAGAAATCATTCTTCAAAGGAAAAAAAATTGTAGTGAAGAATATAAGACAGCAATGTCATGCTATTTCTAAAAAAAAATAAAAAGAAAGAAGAAAAAAGCACTAAACCCTCTATAGTCAAAGATAATTTATGTTTTTATATCTCTATATATAGGTAGACAGAGAAGGGATTATAGCTTAAAAGACTGAATATCACTACAGTCAGCATTGTCAGGGTCTCAGCATGTCCACTTTGGATGACATGCTTCAAAAAGGGTGTTCAAAAAGGCATAGCAGAGAGAACAGTGAGAGCACTCTAAAACCTCACCTACAGGGAAAAGTTAATTCAACTGAGATTTTTTAATCTAGGGAGGAAAATGTCAAGGAGAGACATAATAACAGTCTTCAGGTGTGTAAAGATGTTGCTGCTAAAAGTAAGTGAATAAACTCTTCTCTATATCTATAATAGGCAGGGGGATAAAGCAATATGTTTAAACTCAGGGGGGAAAATGCAAGTTAGACATCTGGATATCAGGCATACTACATGTTTCCACTTAAATAAGAAAATTTAAGACAATTGAGCTTGATTTGTCTCAGCAAAGGAAACTGCTTATATTGGGGGACTCAGGGAATGATCAAAACTTTCCTGACAATTGCTGAATTTGATGCTACTCTAAGCTGTGATGTGGAGAGAGGAACAGCGTGAAGTACAGTGTAAATAACATTGCAGAAGAAAGATTAAAGAGGAGAATTAGGAGTCAGTAGGTGAGAGGAAGCAAAGGGGTAAGGGGAAAGTGAGAATGCACCTGAAAGACAAAAAGGTAAGAATGGGGGTGAGAAAGAGACAATCCCCTTATCAGTCTGGGGTATAGACCCAGAAAAGCGGTCAGAAAGATTTATTGCCTCCCAGACTTTTCCAGACCACACCACTTTCCAAACACTTCCACAAAGCCCCCTGTTTGCATTCATCTGCATTCAGGAATGACTGTGAAACTGCCTTTCATCACTTTCTTCTTCCTTGTTTTCTCACAGCAATTCATCGCACAGCCCCAAGACTTCTCAGTCACTTCTCAGAGACTGACACTTTGGAAAATCCAGCCCTTTCTATGCTTGACTTTAGATACCAAGGAAATAATTACTTTGGAAAGTTTAATAATGAGCATCATGTAGGAATTTTCCAGCAGGAGACTTGGGAATAAAGTACATTTCTCCATGGCACCATTCCACTGGCTCATACCTTCTTTTTATTCCTGCAGGCTCCCTCTATACTCACTCCATACTTCCCAAAAACTGCAACATGGGAATCAAGGGAGCTATAGGAAATGGTTTAATTTGGTTCTTGACTGCCACTTCCATCTGCACACAGCCTTCTCTCACTTCAGACACTGCACAGCAACCAAAGCCCAGGAGTTAAACATCCAAATAATACTTCTGAGGGCCTGGCAGTAACATGCCGATATCTTTTACTGTTACTGTATAGATATAACATAATTATCATAAACTTGCGGACTGCAGCTAACAATACTTGAAGCAAGTACATAAAAATAGCACAGAGATGGTTGCCCCTTTTGGGCAGGTAGTTATATGCTCCCACTTTTTACTGTGGGAGTGGAAGAGGGTCACCTGCCCTGATGATTTATTTGTGAATGCTAGTGCCAGTGACAAAAAAACAGGGAGGAGAACCATCAAACAGCATGCAAGAGGAAAAAATGTCTGAGCAATTTGTTTCCCATGGCACAAAGTGTAGTGTTACATCTTTGAACAGCCAAATATTTAAACTGCTAAGATCACACAGAGGAGGCATTTTGAACTTGCTGGGGGAAAAAAAATCAAGTTCATTTTAAAAATATGTTTCCCCATTAACGTTTTTAGCCACATGTCTGTAATTCATCTATCAGCTAATTCTCTGCAGGTGCATTGTCTTGGAAGTACAACTTTTTCCCCCCTCAGCAACACTTCTTAATTTGATGAAAAATGTCATCATGATGAGCTTCAGTATTTTTCCACTAGCCAATAATTCATTGAATTACAGCTAGACTAGAGGAACTTTATGGAGTTAGAAAGAGCCCCCAACAAATTCTTCTGTGAGAAAAGGAACCAAGAACTTGCACTGATGCTTAATTGCCCACGGGGTAAGATGGCTGTGACACCAATTTAAAGAAGTCACAGACCTGCTGTGGTTATTGGGAGATGGGTGCATTTTGCTATAAGCCAGTGTTTTTCACCATCTTAGGAAAAAAATTATACATTAAAAATGCAGAAGCCCCCAGTTTTTATCAAGCCTTCTTCCTCATGCCTTTTTTTCTTTTAGGGAATGTTTTCTAGCTGGGTTATAATTAACATTAGTATCCTTTTTCAGTGCAGGTTGTTTAGCTTGTTAGCCAAATTCGTAGGAAAAAAAAAATCCTAATAATGGACATTAAGATCTGTCAGGCTGAAGTAGAAGTCATGAGCACAAGCAAAGCAAGGTAAAAAGGTCAAAATAATAGCAAACAAGTAGTGTCCAAATGTAGTGTACAATAAAACTCTCAAAGACAGAACACAAAGCTCTACTTCTGTCATTTCTGCCCTTTTTGCCCCATTGTATCCTCACTTTTAAGACTACTTCCTAATCACAAGGGAAGGGAAAATAAGACTGGACAACCCATAGGTCCCAGGAACCATGCCTCTCCCCACAGCCCGGAATAACACAGAAAAGCATCCCCAGTGTACAAAGAAAATGTGCTAATGAGCTTATTCTCTTCTCCACTGAGAGATAAAAGATACCTTTCCTGAAGGGGAGTTGCTGTGAGAAGGTGCCATTGAAGTAAAGCAGCAGCAGGCAGCTGTCATTTCTGGATTCCACTGAGACCAGAGGAAATTATTTTCTTGTTTTGAAGAGCAGATGCAGTTCAGAATTTGAAAACAAATTTGAGAAGCCTTACAATGCTCCAGTTTTCACTTCATTTAGCAGGTTCTCTACCCCTTCTTTTCCCTCCTAGAGAACATACACTTACGTAAGGTTTTCTCACACAGGGATTATGAAATCTCAGCTCACAGTCTTCCTTCACTTTTTCAGAAGGAATTCTCAAAACAGATGAAAGCACTAGAAAGCATTTGTTAGATTTCCCACAGTATTTCCTTCCTATCAGGAAGTTGATAGTCTCCAGTGAGAGAAAACACCCCAAAAGTATTGGTTTCAAGAGGGTCTTCATTAACAGGTAAACTATCTAATGCTACCTTTCTTTTTTTTTTTTTTCTTTATATCTTTGTGTTTACTTTATACAGATTCAGCAATCCTTATAAACCAAGCTATGTTTTTTGCCCTTCCCAGAAATGGAGAATCATGTTTCATGACTGGAGAAAACCAAACTACTCAAGGCTCATTGCACATAGCTGGAAATCCCTTTTGGGAAATCCCTTTTGGAAATCAGCTTTTGAAATCCCTCAACACAGTGCTTTTCATTTAATCAGACATTTTTATGGAGAAGAAATAAATGTGAAATAGCAGTACACCAGCCACAAAATTCTTGGAAGAATGGCTAAAGCATGCTATGCTGCATAATTATCTATTTAAAGATGGAAAGCAGTGAAGCACAGTAAGAGTGGGCACTGATACTGGACAAGAGAGTGCAATGCTTCTATGTGCCAATGGAAAGAGAAAAGCAAGGGATGGATGTGGTGACCTTGAGTGCTGTGCCCTGCTGTTTGCCTGGGTACTGCCAGAGGTTTCCCTGGGTAAAGAGTGTCCAAGGACTCCATTCCTTCGTTTCCTCTGGGTGTACTACAAGCTGGTGACAAGGATGCTCCCTAGCAGTCTGGCTTCACCACCCCTGCAGTGCACATGGGGGCCTGCAGTTCTGTGACTCCATCAGGGTGTTTGAAATTAGGTACTTGCAGCCAGTGTATAAGAACTTTCTGAAGTGTGGAAGTATGCATTGCTTATGTACTGCCTTGGGGCACTAGGCCAGTCTGCACTCAACACACTCTTCTTTTGTGGAAGAAATAAGGTATATCAGAGTGGCTCCAGATTTCTGTACATTTTTGAATCTGTTATCCCACAGTTCTTTTGGAGATTATCACTTTTTTAGCCTATATTATGTGGTTCATTGCCTGCATACAAATATAT
The DNA here is from genome assembly GCA_035583155.1 of Acropternis orthonyx. Lineage (NCBI taxonomy): Eukaryota > Metazoa > Chordata > Aves > Passeriformes > Rhinocryptidae > Acropternis > Acropternis orthonyx. The sequence continues at coordinate 79,617,320 of JAWWEU010000081.1, read as the reverse complement.
CTTTTGATACATATCATGTAAATGCTGAATTCTGTATATTACATAGTTTGTACTGCTGTGCTAGACAGAGATTTGCTTGTACTTAATATGCCAATAGCAATTGATGCACTATTTCAATACCACTAAAAACCATTAAAATGCAAACTGCACTTTCAGTTATTATAGGAGACTACTGTGAAAGTGCTTTGTTGTGCAGAGATGTCTAAAAAAATTGAAGTTCAATATAACGTGGTTTTCATATAAAAAAAAAGAAATTCCTCTGATTTTGCGTGAGAGAGATTATTCTATAAAATATTAAAAACCTCACATTGTTTTCTGGTTGGTTGCGGTTTTGTGTTTGGGATTTTTTTTTTCTCACCTAGGTTTTACTAGAAGGTCATTTTATTAATTTAAGAGAGTCAAACAAAGCAGTGGTGTTGACAGCCTTTCACTGTCCAGGGTGGTCAGGGGCCTGTGGTTAGAGGAAGTTGTGCTTGTGTAGTCTGTAGGAGAGGAAAATAATAAGGCATGTAATAGTGGCCAATGGCTGCTTCAGGGGAAGTCACAAAGAGGGGGGGAGATGAATTGTGCATAGCGATCACAGATGGTACAGTGGGATGCAAAGGACACAAATTGTGTCTTGGGAGGTTCTGATGGGACTTGAAGAAAAATTTCTTCACTAAGAGTTCATTGCAGCACAAGAGCAGCTTACCTGAGCATGTGGGAAACTTCTAAGATTTTCAAGAACTGGCCTAGCAAAGCCATGGCTGATCTGATAAGGTACTGGTGATACTTTTGCATTGAGTGGCATAGTAGATTAGATAGCTTCTAGAGGTCCCTTTCCACCAACAGTATCATGATTCTTTGATTGCTCACCAACCTGTAGTGCAAATGAAAGGTTTTCTATCATCAGCAATTGCAAAGCCATTCTAGATCATCTATCCACAAGAGCTATAAGCACAATTTTAATTTCCCAGAAGAACTGTATTACATTTTTCCTCATGAGAAACAGTTCCAACAGTTCACTTTTCAATTTTACCTGCTACTTTAGACACTTCAAGCACAGGATATCCAATATAAGGACATTTTCCTGAATTAAGGACATATGTAATAAAATTTCTGGCTTCCCCAAAAAGAAAAGTTAATACTGGCCTTCTGTTGATTGTTGTTACATTGGACAAGATTAACTAAACACTGTTCTTTTTTTACATAATGATAGCAGCCCTGCCAAAATATCTTTCACTACTGTGTTTGTTCTTACCCATAGTAAGAGTAAATCATTGCCATAATAAATGAGCAGACAAAGAATGGAAGAAAGGGAGTACATATAGTGGAAAGTGGAGGTAGGGACATATGCCATGATTCACTGAACATCACTTACAATGGCAAAAGATGAGCTATAAATGCTGTTCCTTTAAGGTCTAAGTCAGTACTACCACAGCACAACTGTCTTCCAATAATTGTCAAAACTGGTGTCAATTTGTTTTTTATTTTCCCCCCAATAATTAAGAGAGTGGAGGGCTCAGAAAATCATGTTGTTCAGCCTCCCAGGGAAAACAGACACTTTCATATAATGCTTTTGATGAAGTGTCCTGGGTCTCTGCCCCTGCTGCTTGCTGCACAGGCAGCGAAGTTCCCAGGTCTTCTTTCATAAGGAACTGCAGACAAGTTTTTGTGACAGTGCTTTTTCATTCACTGCGTTTGAGAGTATATACATATTGCTCAGGGCAGAGGCACAACTCAGTGGCAAATTACTGAAGTCACAATTCATGTTTTGTTTGGATTTTCTAACAGCAGTCAAGCCTCACTCATTTATAAGTGGGGGGAGAAAGAGTATCATGAGCAGACACACCTGTGGATGTAAAGCTATATCTTGCAGTATCCAAACACAGGAAACAGTCCCCAGTGAGTCCTGAACTGGTTTGTTTGTTGGGTTTAGCTGATCTGGCAGATTTTTCTTGTGCTGTTCTGTGGGTCCTGTAAGGCAAGGGTGAACACTAAGGCCAGACTTCTCAAATATTGTTTCCTCCTTTAGGAGTTCCAGATTATGTTCAAAGCTGACCTCTCCCTTTCTGCATATTGAGGCAAAGTGCTACCTACAAGGCACTGAACTAAGAGCACTTCAGCTACCAGTAGTCTGTGCACTGCAAAACCATCCCACACAGCTGGAGAACAGCAGACACAAAGCTTTTTGGACATTAGGAAGACACTGGTGTGGATACTGTAACAATATGCACATCCATATGTTCTCACACATCTTCACAATTATGGAGAAGTTTCTGCAAAGCTTAATGAGAATATTGAGAATTTATGTTTGTCTGTAATATGAAGCCCAGCAGGTTTACAAAATATATGTCCCCCAAAGCCCTTGCTCAGCTCTCCTGTGAGATAACATATGATGTATGCTCAGCCTTGCGAGATGGGTGATCTGTGTGGGTTTAAAAAGTGACTGGACAAAATCAAGGTAGAAACAACCTATTCACAGCTATTAATCCAGAGACACCAGTTCTGGTTCAGGAAGTCCCTAGAGGGATGGCAATTTACTGGAAGCTACTTACACTCCGAATCTATTTACACTCCAAACCTTGCTATTGGCATAAAAGAATAGTTTAACGTGTGGCCTATTAATGTATTAACAACCTAATAGTCTAGATTACTAGTGCATTTACAATAACATGCACTCTGAGTCCGAATTTAATATAGAGAAACCTCATGAGTAACACAGTTAAAATTGTTTTACATGAAGACTTACTGATTTCTTCTCCTTTTCTCTGATGCTCTGAAGAACCCTCCAAGGGCTCTCTCACTGCTAAGGTCAAGGAGCTGCGTCTCCCTCATAAAAAGAGGGGGTAGGGTTGCAACAAGTCATCGGTGTCCTGACCTGTTTGCTGTGAGCAGTGTGAGGATGACCAGGGATCTCTTTCTCCTCAGCCTTGGGTCTCTCTGGGGATATTTTTATATAAAGTTTTATCACAGCCTACCCCCTTCTCCCTGCTTCTCAGGCAACATTTGGGATGTGCAGTCTGTGCTGCATACCCTGGAGAGGCTGGTTGTCCCACGATGACTACATAGGGGTGCCAACCCTCTGCCCTGGGCACTCCCAGTGCAACAGGCAAATGGCCACCAGACAATTGATGCCAAGCTAAAACCTGTGTCCTTTTATTTCTTAGTGTCAAGGATCATATTTACAGGGATACAGATAGGAGAAAACTGTAAGAAAATATTGTTCTTGTTGTACGTTACCTTACTTTATAGCCTCTTCCACATGCATTTGCTGTTGTCTGCTGCTGAACTGAGGATCCCAGACTAGACAGATGCTTCACTTGCCCCACTGCAACCCTCTTTATGTCTTTGTAAACACAGATGGAGACAAGAGCCAGTAATCCTGTCAGCTATATATGATACCAGTGCCTCTTGGCCTCCTGCATTTATAAAACCACCACCTAAAAAGCAGGGAAGCATGCTAGTTTGTGCTTCCTTGTGTTTTAGGGTTTGAGGGAACAAAGGCTAGTAGTAAATCTGAAGAGGGGCAGTATTAATGAGATGTGTGAGAGAGTCTGTAGAACTGAGAGCATTTTATGACAGGGTGAGGAACATGATATGATGCTGAACATATGATGGGAGGCCAGGGAGGGTGAGGTTAGCACTGGAGTAGTGGTAGGGAATGTGGGAGAGCTGAGAGGGTGATGATTCCTCACACGAACACCATCTTATATCAAGAAGAGATCCATGACAGGTTGTAGCAAAGTCTTGAATGTTTGCTTGATTGACTCATGATAGAGTTCCTGTTTGGGTACCCAACAGAAGTTTACATCTCTCAGCTGAAGACAGATAAATGCAAATCCTAACTGATGGAATGAAAATTATAAACTGAAAAGGTTACATTATGTCTCAACTGAATTCTTCCTTGGTGCCTGCTGGAACACGAAGGTTTTCATGTAGCAGCATGAATATGGACATACAAGCGAAGGCTTTTCTTCAGTATTTGCTCCTTTCCTGTAGTAATTGTCATGCATTTTTTAAAGCACACATTTTAGAAGGTGATGACAAAGCTTGTTGGGAAACCCAAATCTTCTTAGCATCTATCTCCTTTCTCTTTCTGTGACAATGTTACAATACTGACCAGGTGTCTTTGTCCTGCTTCAGAAAAAGTTGAAATCCTTTCCTTATGGAATAAGTGCACTACAAGTTATTACTCATTACTTTGCTTATGAAGTATTTTCTCCACAGAGAAAGATTTTCTGGTTGCATTTTTTCCTGTTCTGCAATGCATTGTCTTGGGATACATACATCACACGAATGAGCTGGAGTAAGTCCAGTGTCATCAGTGATTCAGATTTTGTAAATTATTATTAATCTGACCCATGCTGACTTCTTGATATATTGTATATTAAAATTGTGTGTCGAATCCAAACATTTATTTTCACAAACCAAAATAAGAAACTTCTGTCTGAATCCTTTATATGAAATATTTTATTAGGAACTTGTTGAAGTTATTGATTCAAGAAGAGTAGGTTGATTGGTCTGCATTTTTATATACTGCATCTTGGATTCATAAGCCAATTGTTCTAAACAATCTGCTTCAACCCTGAAGAAGTGTTAACTGTTACTTTACCTCTGTTATTGAATTACTTTCTAAATGAGGTATGTCTGATTAAATCATTTTAAAGACCAAACAAATAGCTCAAAATTTGATTAATTTGCTATTCATGAGCCACACTGAAGTCAGAAGAGACTTTGTTTAGCAGCAAATTGATATTAAACAATGCAGGTTCACATTCATACAGTATCACTGAAAACGCAATAGAGAATATGCCTTACTTAAATACTTTATGACTGACAAAGAATAAGTCATCACATTTATTAGTTTCTTCTTGCCTGTACTGTAAAAAGCTAGGAATATTTACACTGAAACCAGTGTGGTTGCTGAGATGCAAAATTTGTAAGCAATAGAAGAGGGCCCATACTCCTGATGGTGTAAACCCTCCCCTCAGGTTTTTTGAAGAAAGATGAAGATCACTACAGTGAAATTACATTGACATATATTATCATGAGAGAAGGGTCAGGCCTTGACATTCCTGAGATTAATGAGAGGCAGCAGTTAAGGCTGTCATATGTCATGTTGTTTTGGTTTTTTCTTGCTTTTTCTTCCTCTCAGAAGTTTTATTTTTAAAGCTGCACTCAGCTCCTGGAATCATGAGACTATACTATGCTTTTACCTTCCTTTTAAAGGCAATTTTCAAAGTCTTTGAGACTGCTGGACAACCAGGTTGCTTGTTGTCTCACTTGTGTTTGTATTCAACACTACAAAAATGCCCCCCTCAAACACAACCTCTTGAGCCTTCCTGATGGAGGAAAAGAGAACCAGCTCACATGGCTGCATCCACTCGCTGATGCTTTCCAAGCTCACTTGAATGCCTTCTTGTTTGCCAGGTGTTTACCCTAAGTTTTTCTTTTCTTCCTATGTGAATTTAGTGACTTTTTTTTTTTTAATGCCCATATCTGGTATAAGAATTGTCCTTCATTTTACTAACCCTATAGGGTAAGATGTAAAGTCATGCCTAATGACTACACTGACACTGGATATCACTAAACATAGTCATGGACTTTACACTTTATCATTCTAAAACACAGATCCTTGGCTTTACAGTAATGTTAGCTCCTGTCAGAGTTAACTGAAAAGAAAATAGGCACCTCCAGGAGTCAATTAATTTGATACTAAGATGAATCCCTCTTTATTACAGAGGAAGCCTAAATAACTACCTTAAATTAGATGCCTCATAATAGCTGCAGCTTGATGTGACGTGTCTCACTCCCGTGTCTGAGGAAGGAAAAAAGCTACAGCCTCTACAGACTGAAGTTCAATATGGTGCATAGCATTCTTAATGGTGAATACTTGAAAGTGCATCACTGATAACTCACACAGATTTACAAAAACAGGTCACTGAATTTCTATTTATAGTGGAGCTTATTATCATTTACCCTACTCAGGTGGAGTGACCTTGAAATCAGCTCATCAGCCCCTTGAAATGTCATTTATTGCCTAGTCTCTGGCAAGGGAAGGAGACCATCTCCATGCTCTGATCGTTAATTGTGAGCAGTAGTAGTGCTAATTGCTACAGTGCTCTAACTGTTCATTTTGGCTTTTACCATTGCCCAATGTCGACACCAAGGTGTTATGACAGTCCCACTTTGTAAAGAATGGAGGAGTTACTGAGTGTCAGCCTAGCCCAGCAGCTGCTGTTCAGAGTGTCTTCTATCTTCACCCCCATCTCCATCTCCCCTCCCCCTTTTTAGTTCTTATTGCCTCTTTCCATCACAAGCACCATGAACAAAGTTTTCAAGGCAGAGTGTGACAACCCAGAATATAGATATGAAGATATAGATACAGAAAACATAAAACTGTGGACCATGCAGAGAGCTCCTTTCACTCTGATCAAATAAGCATAACCTCCCCCTCTCTTCCAGGTAGATTAACTTTTGTTGTTTTTTTTCTACCTAGTGCAGATGGCATTTTTTTCTGTAGAATGATGCTGTTGCTGACTTAGATTGGCATGAGCTTGCAGCTGCAATAACACCCTTCTTGTGAATGTATTTTGTGCACAACTGCCTACAGTTCTTAATATGCAAACATAAAGATAAGAAAACCAAGATGAGTAGTCCTGCCAGTGACCCATCAAAGGGTTAGACTTATTTTATCCTGCAGTTTCCCTATTTTGAGACAATTTTTTAATTGAAGAGGTTTCTGGGCATTCTCTAGTTATTAATGGCTATATTGTCAACATCCCAGTGCACAAGGCAAAGTTTTTCAAGCCAATTTCATATTTGTGTTTGATCTTCAAGTGGTCATATCACTTTTATCCAGAACTGCAGCATGCAACTGCTGAATGTCCCATTGATTCTTTTCAGGTTTATGTAGTGCTTATGATTAGAACCTATGTCTGAAAGCTAGGCTTTACATGCAAAGAAGAAACTTTGGTTCTCAGAAGTGGCTATGCCCCTCAGCTTGAGGAAGCACAAGAAGAGCAGGGCACAAAAAAGCAGAGTTTGTTTCCTGAGTTCCACTGTCTGATTCAAATTTACTCAGCTTGTACATTGCTGAGGAGAGCAGTCAGCTCTGGGGAAAAAAGGGCAGCCTAAGAGGCTGTATTTAGTTTTATGTTTTTCACAAAGCTTTCTCCAGGACCCTCAGCAGAAGACGCTCATGTTCAAAAAATAAAAAGGAAGAAATTCAATATGCCTCCCAGCTGGCTCCTGAGTGTGTGAACCTGAATCCTTGCAAATACTCCAGAGAAGTTACCTGACAGCTGTGCTTGCTGTGAAAGGCCACCATGGTCTTACTGTTCTGTCCTACAGCTCTAGTCTCAGAATATCTGAATGGACAACCCCACACAGCCTCCCTCCAGCCAGACCATTCACCGCATGGTCGCCCCTCAGAGAAGAGGAATCTGTCCATCCTCTCTTGTCTCCCGTTTCTAAGGTCAGCCCTGTTAATGCCACCAAAATACATTTTCCTTCCACACCACTAGTATTTCTGCAAAGAGGTGTTAAGATGTAAACTTGCTCTCAACTCTTCACGCAAATATACAGGTTAGCACACTAGAGGATTACATGTAATACTGAGATTTTAGTTTTAGAAGAGTATTTTCATTTCCCACATCACTCAGTTATTTAATTCCTCAAAATTTTCATTTTGCTTCTTCCGTCTTCTGCAATTTGGAATGGATAGTGTAGAAGAAAATGAATTCCTGTTATTTTCAGATCAGCTCTCTACAGTTTCCTTCATTGTTTTAAATGGTATCCATTTCTTTGTCTTATGCACTGTGTAATATGCAGTCTCTGTGGACCCCACAAATTATTTTCTGTAATGTCTACTGAAAGGTAAGCTACTCAGAGTGCAGCATAATCTTTCCAAGCCTGACTCCTTCATTTTTAAAAAGCATATATAAAGATAGCTAAATGGCACACCACATGGGGCCTATTCATAAGTTTCAATTTTGAAACATGTTATTCCAATAGCAGCTTATATAGGTACCTTCTCATCACTCAGAAAATAGATATTCCAGTTGCTGCTGGATATTATGCCATCCACCTTCTCTTTGCTTTGTGGATCAGTGGAGAATTCCTGACTCCAGATATTTCTTTCCTGTTCTGTCCAGTTTAAGCAGGTCTCTGTCAGCACTGTGTTCAGAGAACCAGGTCTTCAGATGTTGTAGTTGTTGTGTGTTCTGAGGGAAGTCCTCTTCTTTCCACCTCTCAGGAGATCCATCCAGGACCTGGGTTGTCTGCTTCATATGTATGAGTTGAATTAATCAGAAAAGCAAGGTTTCCATATCTCCGGGTGTTCTTCAGGTATATTTATATCTACTTCCTTTGATCTTTACTTTGAAGACTTAGATTGTTTCCAAACATCCTGCAGTTATGCTCTTCTGCATCTGCAAATGCATTTCATAACAACTTCAAATATGCAGTCATGTTGAGAAAGAACTGTGACCCTGCACTGCTCTGTTTTCCAATGTACTATTTTGAATGACAGCTTTGAATTTCTCAGTGAGAGCCCAGGACCTTGATCTTTAAAAAGTCAGTAATCATGATTTGAGATGAAAGAAAATCACTCTTATAAGTCGGCTTTATAAACCTGCTAGACCATTTGTATTCTGTCTACTACAGTACATATGCACAGTCCATCTTGCATGACAGCAAGCACACACCAAATTGCATAAATATATATGTATGCAAATACATAAATACATAGAAAACATTTCTTCACTTTTCCCCTCACTGCTTTCAACTTACACTTTGCATGTACTATTTGAACACAGCGCCTGGTAATCACTCTAATCAGAAAAAGTCCATGGTGTGCACCAACCCAGTATGATATTAGAGCTATAAATGTAGAAATATGTGCCGCTTCATGCCTGCTGCTACATGTAAGAGCCACTTTGCAGCAGCAGTGGGAGGCAGAGACAAGATCCTCCTTTGCAAATGCACGTGACTCTGCTACCTGGACATTAGAAAAATAACCTTTACATTTACAACAGTACATAACTTATCATGGCTCCATGGCACAGATCCATATGCACGTGAAACAGAACATTACAGCACTTTTTAGACCATGCCTCATTTGCCTTTGTCACTAGCCAGGTTACCTGCTTGGTCATTGCACCTATAGAACTGTATATGCTTATAGCTTTGAATTTCAATCTCCAAACAAGATGATCATGCTACAAACAGATAGGGAAGACAATATTCCAGGTGGAAAAAAAAAGTTTATAAAAGGAATCCTGAGTGATAAGGCAATTTTTTTTATTAATGTCTGCTTGTGCTCTGTTCATTTCTGATTTGCGTTAATGGTGAAATATAGGTATTTTCTTGCAAAATTAAACTTACTTAGAAAGAGTTTGATGCTACTCATTTGCTTTAAATGTTCATTTCATAGTATTAACAGCTGGATGGTTACTGCTTGATAGATGGTCCAAAAATTTGCTACGAAGAACAGTGTAGGCATAGCTGAAATATTAATAAGTAAAAGGGGACATGCTTGAGAGACATATTAGCCACATCTTGATGTCCTGGAATCTACATCCGCAAATCTCGTTCTGGGCTTTGGTCTCCCTCATAGCATTACAGGGATAAATATTATTTGCACTTCTGAAAGTAATTTTTAAACTTTTTATTAGTTCATTTTTTTTTCCAAGAAAGGTAACATCTTTTAGCAAGTAGGCCTACAACCACAAAGAACTTTAAAGAGAAAATATGCTAAATGTCACCTGGGCAGAATGCTTAGCAGTAATGACATTAGGTTACTAGCAGCCTGCAAAAATGTTCCCATATAGCAATCTGTCCAGAGATCACAAAACAATGACATTTCATTTGAAAGTAGACCTGAAACTGTACCCTTTCAACTGAAAACATGTTAATCATCATTCAGGAAGGTTGATTAGACTTTATGTCAATAAATGTACAGACTAACTTAACCAGTGTCCCTGTCCACCAATCTGTTGTTCCATATGTCCAGATCTACAGCAGAGAAGTGTCTTAGGATAGAGGAACACATTTCGTGCTCTGAGGCATCCATCACAGCTGGGTTTGGGCTCTGCCTCCTGAAATGTTTGCACCCGTGCCTGCAACTGCCTCCCTCTTCAGCGGCATCCAAATGAGCCTACCTACTGGAGTTATTCAGCTATTCCATCTGACAGGAAAAAGTGGAGTGGTAGTCCCAGGCCTTACAATTTGTAAGCCTCCCTTTGAAGCCAGTCAGTTGCCAGACAGATGATGGAAGGCATGCAGCCCAGCAGCCAGCCCAGACACTCTATTAGAAGGCATCTAATGGTACAGGAGCGGTTGCCATCTCAACAAACCTCATATGTCATGCCTTGGTCTATTCTCTAAGAATGAAGATGTGATAAATGTGCAGAAGAGCACTGAGACACAGCAGTGCCATTTGCCCTGCTTTTTCAAGGCAATGAATGAAGGTTTAGACAAGCAGCTTCCTAGGAAGGGAATAGATGTGGTTGCACACATTCACATAGCTGCCAAGAGTGTTGATTTGTGCATCTGTTTGGTCCATGGCTAAGATGCCTATACTTGACTGAAATACAGTTCATGCTTTGCTTCTTTCCTAGAAAACTGATTAAAAAAACCCCAAACCTTCCTAAAAATAGTCTAAAATATAAATGAAAACACCTTTGTTCCTCTTTAAGAGATAGTGGGGCTTAAGGCCAATTCCCTGTATGCTCCATGATGCGATCTCTGTAATGCAACAGATGTTTAAAGGTGCCACAGGCAAGCTAGGAAAGGAAGACCAACTGCTAATCAAAGAGCAGTCCCAGATCCAAAGGAAAGCACAGCTGACAACTCATTTTAGAAGATTCTTTTTTTTAGGAAGATGAAGGCTATCAGTATTGCCTCCACTCAGAAACTCTTTATTCTTACAAAGGAGCAGCTAATGAGTGGAAGTCAATTTGGAGAAAAACACCGTAATGTGAAAAGCCTAGCAGAGAAAGGATTTTCCTCATTAGGGTTTGTAAGACTACTCAAAGTAGAAAGTTATGTTGATACTCTGGATGAAGAAATCAAAGGCTGTTTTAGTCAACATGATCAGAATTGTATCCCACACATCAAATTTAGCCAAAGACAGTCCTGAAGATATCTGGGACCATGGTCAAGCTTCATACTCTTGTAGGCTCACTGACAGCCATTTCTCGCTCATACTGAAGCAGCATCCAGAATATCAGCATAACTTTCTGCTTTGAGTACTACAAAATATTGACAGGCCTGCTCCTGAAGTAGATAGAAATTCTCTTTTGCTTAGCACCTCTTTCAAGGCTGCTACCTAAAGAAGGAACTGACATATATTTTTTAATTTTTATGAAATGTGTATTTTGGATATATAATTCAAATATATTATATATGTGAATGCTGAGCTGTATTTATGCTAGTGTACAATATATGGTACACAAATATGTGTTATACCATATACATATGATACAAAATTAAAAAGCTTGACAGAAGAACAAAAAAACCCCCAGACAATCAACTAACTGAACAAAAAACCCACAACTAACCAACAACAAAACCAACAACAAAAAACCCCAGCAAAACTCCACACATCTTTGATTTGTTTTTCCACTTTTCACGTTATCACTTATGAGTGCTTTTATAATTTTCAACCTTCCTTGGAAAACAACAGTTAAAGTTTATTACAGGCCATGATTCCTAAGACTCAAATAAATTCTCCCCTCTCTCCTTCTCCTGGTATTATACTGTGTGATTTTGCAACTCCTTTTTACTTCCATGTTCCAGAACTATCTGTGTGTCCCTAGCCCTTAAAATGGTTCATTACTTTCTTAGATTAAAAATTGATGCTAGAAACCCCCCTTTTTTCCCTTTTTCCTTTTTTTTTTAAAATCTTGCACATTCCTACTCTCTCTTGATCTACATAGTGTAGCTGGGCCAGGCCAGAGCTTCTTTGGGGTAATATTTATTGAAACCTACTCATAAATTTCATGTACTTCTTTCAACACCTAAGTATTTCAAAGATAAATGTTATGATAAGTAGCATAGCATTTCCAACAAACCTTATCATGTACAAAAACCTTTCTACAGATAAAGAACAAGGTAGAAATACATGGATACATATACAACTCATCCTGATAGACCTGACTGAGGTATTGATTGGTTTCAAAGAGGAATGGAAATGAGTAAAAGAGCACAGTATGTTGTTGCATATTTTACAAATGCTTCAAATTCTATAAAAAGTTATCATTTGGTAACAACCAAATAATACAATACTCCATTTTTCTGGATATGCTGAAATATCTTTAAAAAACTGTGAATCATTTTGAGCTGTAAAATGAAGCAGCTACTTAGAATGTGCTTTGTATGTCAAACAACACATAGTTTCTATACCAAATAAAATTTCTCATTGTGAAGTTAGGTTGTACAATAAAAAATTAAGATTGCAACATAAAAAATATTTCAGAAATGCCACAGTGCAGTATGAAAAATATTTCAGAAATTCCACATGGCTTCGTCTCCTTGCCTCACACAGCCCAATCAGACTTTATTACTTTGTTTCAAAAAGAACATAACTAAAACAGAAGCAGTTTGTCTCGAGAAGGGCAGCAGATCATCAGAGAGTTGGAGCTACTGCCAGTGTGAAGGGAGTTGCAAATGACCATGGCCGTTACTGGAAAGAGTATTAAGAGAAGATATGATAAGGGAACATAAAATATTGTTTCATGTCAGGACAGACACCGACCAGGAAAGATATCTTGGAGCCATTGCTGACTGTTTTCCAGAATCACTGACCTGCTGTCCAACAGCAGCCAGAAAAGCTGGTGAGGCTCTGGGCATCGTCAAGAAAAGTATTGGGAATGCCACATTTCAAGAAGGAAAACGGTGAGGTTAGAGAAGGTGCAGAGAAGAAAAACAGCATCGATCAAAGAGCGATGCAGGGGTTTCTTCATAAGGGTAGATTAAAGAGGCTGTGGCTCTTCAGTGATTAGAGCAGGAGATGGATGGGGGATAGGACTGAGTTTTACAAATCACAAAGGCAGAGGATTACTTGAATGTATAACTGGGCTGTTCACTGGATCCCATGAAGTACTGGCAGTGGTTATGCTCAAAGAAACTAGTAGGAGAGTGGCTTAAGGCAGAGAAATGAAAGCACCTCTTGGCTGTGGGTGGTGAACACCTGGGATTTTTGGCTGTAGGATATTTTGGAGGCAGACACTGTCAGCAGCTCCAAGGCAGGAGGGGAATTGTCAAATTCAGGGTCTGCAGGTCCACACACATGTTAAGTGCAACAAGCAGGGCTGCATCCCCTTTACCATCTCTTACACACAGTCCTGAATGGTGGAGGGGTACAAGGAGGGAGTGCTGCAGGTAGTGGCAGCCAATGTGCCACCTCTACAAGATAGAGAGTTATTCTGCACCCTTCATGCATTTTAGATGTTGTTAATACATAATGTAGTAAAGGGTAATTAGGAGATCTCATTACCACCAGTCTATAAAATGTAGACAAAGAGACACTTTACTTATTCCACAATCAGCAAAGTGTAAACAAAAAACAGAAACTGTTTTGAATACTCCAAATGCATGGAAATCATTGTGAATGACATGGAGTTAAGTAGGTCATCCAGCCCAGACATGAGCCTATCCACCAATCAGGGGTAACATCAAGAGGAATACTTGTCAGCTACTCCCTGAAGAGGTTCATTCTGTGGATAATTTGTTAATCACAGTATGACTTGGTTTGTTTGTTTTCTGGCACAGTTTCTCTCTTGCCCATGTGAAAGAAGAGAATTAATTCACAGCGTATTGCTGTCACTTCTTACAAGGGCAAGGCCTTTAAAGGGCAGGCAGTGGAAGGTAATTCCCATAAATGCAAATGCGTTTACTTCTGCTTCCATAACTGCGGCAATTATGAATTCAGGAAAGGCTGATGTGTTCACTTCCCTGAATACAGCACACATTTTGGCTCACAGAAGAAAGCAGGTAAATTTTCACTCTTCTGTTATACAAGCATTTTCTTGAGTATGTCTCTCGAGTGGTCACGCCTGCCAACTATTGCTCTTTCCTATTATTGTCTGCCACTGTATGGAGCTGGTTTTCTTTTGATTTTGTATTAGAGCAGCGTGAGGACCCAGAGCTGAGCTCCATGCTACTGAGAGACAGTGAACTGTGACCAGTAACATCTCCAGCGGCACAAGTGAAGTCCTCAATCTAAAAGGTGGAAAACATTTTATAATTACAAAACAGGAGGGAAATCCCAGGTTGTGACAATGTACATGATTTTGTATGAATACACTAATTTTTCCAACTTTTTACACTTGTGGAAAAGCCAAGCTTTCAACAGCCAAATTATTAGAAGTTATAGGGAGTTATTGCTGTTTTCTCCTCTGTTTTTCTGCCCGTCTGTGTCCTTCTTATTGAACATGAATATTGTACAATGAGAGGTTCTTGATGTGGGGCTTTCGAAGTTACTGCACAGCCAATAGCTATTCCTAGTGCTGAATCTCCAAACTAAAATGAAATGACTGAATAGTCACCTACCATATTACTTCCAAGTGAAGTCATAATTATAAGAAATGTTTTGATGGAACTTTGTATTATAAACCTACTCTCCTACCCCTGTCAGCATCAAAAATTCCTGGGACTCTGACATGCTTTTGTGTCAGTTCATGCTTAAATAATGCAACAAGACAGTCCACAAACCCCTGCAGCTCTTTGTAAATGCAGGTGACTAAGAGTACAGGATATGCCGCATCTGCAACATTCTTGTTTTGTGGTATCTGTGTTCAACCCCTGTCTCAAGACCTGACTGACAGCAATAAGGGTCAGCCATAAGTTCAAATTTCAGAAGTCACTAATAAAACATTGGCTGTCACTCCTATCCAGAAACTGGGAAATTAATTTAAACTTGCAGTTCCTCAATGACCTAATATTCCTCACCTGTGAATTAATTTGCTTTATAAAAATGCAGACTACAAAGGAAGAACAGGAAAAATATCCCCACAGATAGATTAAAATAAGACATGCTCCATGGGTCGGTTTTATTAATCTCTCCATCGGATGTTAACAGGAGAGGCTGTTCTACCTTTTAAGGCATCAGCAACTTCAAGCTTCTGTGAGCAGAATATGTCTGCTTTGACAATAAAGGAGGCTGCAGCTGCAAATGTAAAGAAAAAGAGTGGTAGCAGCTTCTTTAAATGGAAACAAATGGGGGGGTTATGAGTTACATACTGCAAAATTTGTCCTGCTGGGAAAAAAAAAGGGAGAAAGGAGACATGAAACTTTCCTGCAAATCCTCATGTATATTTGCAGCAGGAAAAACAAAAAGCAACACTGATAATAGTGGTCCTATCAGCAAGGGAGCAGGCAGCAAACATGCCTCACCTGGTAGTGGTGGATGGCTCCCCTGTCCAACACTCAGGTGCAACTGAAACATTTCAGGCACTCACCTCTGTGAAGTCTCTCCAGTGATCACTTAGCCTACTGTGCAACCAGGGGAAAATAAATCTCAAACAAAACTGCAACAAAAAGCACACCTGGAAAGCACAAAGAAGCACTTAAAATCTACAGGAAAACTGAATCTCTCCAAAAGCCTGGAGGACACCTGGGAGACTGAAAGCAGTCCCTTGCTCTGGGTCTGCAAACAGCAGCTGCCAACACGACTGACACAGAGGGTGCCTTCAGTTTTTAATTCTGATCGTTTTACTAGTTCTCAGTTAGCTAGGTATCTGTTTTACAGACACATGACTGGTATTCTCTGTGTTTACAGGGAGTCCCAAAGAAGATGAAAACAAATAATTTGCAACTGACTTAAAGCAAAAAACATATTCTGCAATGCTGGCAATAACACCAAACAGCAAAAAAAAAAGAACTTTTCCTTGGCATCCTAGTTACTGTCATGCATAAGAAAAACAGCAGAGTGCACAGGTAGCACAGGCATTGTAAGTTCAGCCCACATGCAGGTGAGAGAGTCACAGCAGACAAATCCATTCTGCAAAGTCACAATGTCACCTCAAAATTTCGGGAAAAAAGGGAGCAAAGGTGGCTCATTTTGCCTGATGAGATTTTAGCAAAAGCTGTAGTTTTGAAATTAGAAATTCAGGACCTACGGATACCAGAGCAGAGACTGTGCGGTTCACAATAGGCTACTGCACAGATTAGGCATCAGACTTTAGGTAATGCAAACCATGTAAGGACTTTAATTTTACAGTATGACAGGTTTTTAATCTTAAATGCTGCTGTTGGATTTGTTTCAGAGAGAAAATGAGAAGGTTTTGTCATGACTCAGTTGGAATAGGTCATCGAGTTTTGGGGATGTTCATGATCTGGGTGCAATGCTGAGAAAGAGAGATAGTGCACTCCTTAGTTATCCTTCAATGAGAGTGCAAGGTTGGGGACAGACAATGGGATGAAGGTGCCCAAAAGGAAGGCTGGAGACCTCCAGATATGTTTCTTGGAAGCCATGCTATCCAGAGACACTTAGAGAGCAAAATGTGTAAATGGAAATCTAACAGGACAAAGGCCCTTCAGCATTTACCGCCTTATGCTCAAAACTGCATGTGACAGGACTCCAGATGGTGTACAAATGTGAAGAGGATTTGCCTGGACCTTTTACTGCAATGAATTCCCCAAGCAGCTTTTAAACTCAGAAAAGCTCAGGTTCATTACAACACAAAACTCCACTGCTCACATTTGTGAATGGAGACAGCACAAAGCTATTGATGGGGCTGCAATCCCAGAAAGGGCAAAGCCAAGAAGATATAAAAAAGGGTAAAGCTTTGGCAGGGTTAGTGATTATTCAATCAAATTTGTGCTGTTTTCTCAAATACCTATAAGATTTCAACTGTCATTAAATTGAGTTGGGAATATTCCCCCAACTACTCCTTAATGTCTCAATTGTAGGGCTGGGGTTTTTTTAGACAAAAGTTTCTTGCTTTAATTAAGCTCAAAATGTTGGCTTCATGACTGGTTTTTAACTCCTGCATTCCTTATATTTAGCCTTTCTAAAGACCTTCCTCTAAGTAGCCTTCATCTCTGTCTTGTAAGACTGTGGTAAGTAGTTGGAGCTTTGCTGAGTTTTTGAAAATCTTGTAAGTGAAGTCATTATAATGGAGTTTAGTGTTTCAGCATCTTGCTTTTATCAGCAAAATTATTTTCTTGATAAAAGAAACAGATTTTGCCTATGTGATGGCTCTGAATACTTGAAAAACTGTCTCCAAGTTTGTCTCTTGGTTAAGTGTACAGCACAGTCCCTCATTTAAGGACCACAGTAACTTACATAATAAAGCACACACCGTCATCAGTTCAGTTACCAGGCTCTAACTGTGGTTAAACTCATATATTTGCATCTTGTTGCCACTTTTTGTAGGTTCAAATTTTCCTGTAGTTTAAAAAAAGCTCCAGCCCAAAACCAAAATGATGTGCCTTTTCTAGTTTATTCAGCAGTGATTCAGACAATGTAAGGTAAGTTGTGAATTTCAAAACTAAAGAAATTCAGTATTATAAATAAAAGCACAAACTTACAGGTCTCTCTCTAGAAACTACACCTTCAGCTCTGTCCTGTGAAAGGTCTGTCTCAGAAAAATAAATCCCTCCCAGGCAAACTGGGCATCTGACAATGCAGCTGTCTTTGTAGACTGTTTAAAGTGAGATACTTTGACAGAGTAGATAATAAACTGGTGCTGGAAGGGGCAATGAGAACAAAAGAAAAAGTGGGTATGTTTCCAATAACAGCCAGCTGATGGAAAAGCCAAACAAGTGCTGAGTGAGTTAGAGTCTGGCTGAGAGGTATAGCAGGTGTTAATGGGCTCCAGTGACTGCAGGCACTTCTGAACCAAAAGGTATGAAAAAGTCAGGCCAGAACAGAGATGGCTGCCTGCTAAACTTCTGCCTTAAACATCAACTGATGTGGAAAGAAAATTAAAGTTCAGCTTAGGTTCTATATTGAAACAGAAGTTGAAAATTAATACCTTTTAATTTCCAGTAATGTTATCCAAGGACATACAATGGTGGTTAAATAAGAGAATCTGTAGACCAGGCTTGTTCATCTGTCTTCATAAGAGGGTTAATGTTGGGAACCAAAGGCAATTAATCAGCCCATCTTCTAAAACCTGTTTATTTCACATGGGAATTGATTTTAGACTTGAAAGTCTTTGAGTCCTTATGGCAAAATAAAATAACTTGGTGCAACATTTGACGTATGCAAATGATTTTATGACAATTGTAGCTCTTTTTCTTTCAGAAAATCATTTGTCAACAGGCTATGAATTTAAATTTGTTCCCAAACCAATTTCAACATAATTTTAGCATAATTTTTGTCAGCTTGCCACAATGAGTATTCATTGTTTATTTGTGCCATATGAATATTCATTCAAGTTTGCAATAATGTTCCTCTCTACTGATTTGGCAACAATCACATAAGCAAATAATTCATTGAATACATGTAATTTTTAAATACATCTTTGATCTGAAGTCTACCAAGAGCATTGCAGCACTGAGAAAGTTTTTCATACAGACACCCTCAAAAGTATTTGTGTTAGTGCATTTGATGTTTGGCTTTTGATAAAACTTCGTGAACCCGCCATCCTCAACTTGCCACCTCAGTGCTACAGCACAGGCTGCAGTCACAGATTTGCATAACTGCTGAAGTTTGAGCTACTGATTTAATAGTTTATTCATAGAGTGAATAACCTACAATATACATAATTTAAGATTTTGTAAACCATCTTGTGATGCCTATAAACATGGCTGTGTTAAGTGTTGCATGCTTATGTAAGATGCAAGTTTTCATCTAAAGCTTTTAAAGGCAAGGTTAGCAAGAGGATTTCAAGATAATATAGCATAATGAGGATTATGTGTTGGTTATGTTTAATGCTGATTATTTTAATTATCCAATTTCCTGATAGGAAATAAAAAAGTATTTTCAAATGGAAATGGATTTCAGAAATGAGAACTCTTCAGTTTTCCATTGATTCCTATCTTCCTACTATACTTCCATTTTATATTTTAAGACAAGGGAATACTAACTAAAAGTACATTTGTGTGAAATATTTTTTCTGTTGCTTTCACAACTTTTTATGTCTCACCAGCCCAAAAAGAAATCATAACGTGAATGTGATGCTTTTCTTCTGACTTTAAACTGCTAATGACACACAGAGGCTCAGTCTAATGGTAGTATTTTCAAGAACATTTTCTGTCTGAAAAAAGTGTTGAGAAAAAGATAGTAAAAGTTATCCGTAGATATTGTAAAGGGCTAGTGAGGTTCAAGCATTTCTTTGATAACATTCTGTGGCAGTATATTGTAAATTTCTCTGCAGTGATTCATTCTAGAGCTATTTTCCAGTTTACAGTTTTTCTGATTGTTTGAGTATAATAAAACCTGGGAACAGAAAAAAAAAAAAAAGGAACAGAAAAACTTTTTCACCTTGGGTTATATTTAGTGTTTGGCAGTCTGAAAAATTTATCATGGAACTGGAATGGTAAGTTCCTATTTTCATAATTGCTCTGTGTCTGATAAGGTATTTCTAAAACAGAACATTTTGGATGTAAACCAAATGTGTTACAGTTTGTAATGTGTTATGCATCTTTTGTTCACTTTGATGGCTCTTTGGTAAAAGGAAAAATCATTAAGCCTTGTGGGCATATTCAGTGCCATACTCTGCAGCTAAAAGAGGGGCAATAAGCATATCTTGACTGTTTAACATGATTTACCTTGTACTTGGATTAATGGAGCATATTGCTTTAACTCCTGCTCAGTATCCCACTTTATTCTGAAATCAGGTGGCAACTGGTTCCCAAAGTATGCAGTAGGTCTGGAAGGAAACGGCCATCAGACGTCTGCTATGTGTAGAAACGAAGGGTGTGTGTGTGTGTCTGTCTGTACATATACACACACCTAAATATACACAGGTACCTATAAAAGTGTCTATTCATAGATGCATGTATTTGTGTACACATGCATGGATAAGCAAATATGCATACATACTCTAGATCTTCAAAATAAACCCCTGAATTAACAAGCTAACATATTCTGCTTAAGAGTTTTCTCTGATTTTGCTGCTAATATTTCCTTATAGGTTTTTTTTGTTCTAGAAATAAACAAGCAATTTGCTCTCTGAACCTCCCCCAACCACATTATATTGCCAGACCAGACACAATTTCTCTTCTTTATTTTCCATTTCATGTTTTTTCTCAAAGAAGTACCTCTGTCTCCTTCTCCAAAACTGTAGGGCTCTGACAGCTGTCTACCCTGAACTGACTTCTTTTTTTCTTGAAATACAGCATTCCTGGCAGCCCAACACCCTGTACTGCAGCTGCTTTGTAGTTTTAAATTCTTCTCCACCCTCCATGTCCATTAGTCACATTCTCTTCCCTATGGGGGATGTCTCTAAGTTTATCTTGCTCACCGTGATGAATTTACCCTGTGCTCGTTAACAATGTACTCACGGAGTCAATTCATAAAACTAAGTTAGGTATTTATTAAGAGCAATGATGGAGAGGTGCAGTTGCACCTGCCTTTTAGCAATGTGTACACAGACTTCAAATCATGCCTTTCTCAGACTTGGACTCACCCATGCCCTTGCAGCTCAGTATATGATTTGAAAAATAGCTTGTAAGGGCTTGGATTTCTCACAGTTATTCTACTATCAGTATATCACTGTCATATATGTGGCACTGCTATAAAGCCACCTGTGAAGCGATATGTATTTTGTATTTTGCAGTGGGGCAGCTGGCCTTGAGACAGCAGCTCAAAAGCATTAGATTGACCTGTGCAATTAGAATAGTGTTTGCAAGATAACATTCTAATTAATTAGCTTTGGCAGAAATCCCATTGATGCTCCTCCTTCCGATAAAGTAAAATGCCTTGGAGGGAAGTCTTTCATCGGCTTTCCAACAGAATCAGCGAACATTTGGGCAATACTTTATGTACTGTTGCATGTGAAAGAAATGTGTCTTGGAGGAATTGATGGTAAAATCTGAGAGAAACCTCCCTGAAACTGTGGCCTCCCACTTCTTTACTGACAGGTACAATCTCGGTAAGCAACAGCACAACTGCAGTGCTGAACTTTATTTAGCCACCAGTGTTTGAGCTTGTGCATGGAGCAATTAACAATGCCCAGATTCTTCTTTTCACCAAAGAGAAAAGGAAAAGCCCCACCTATTTGAAGTGATCTGAGATAATTCACCAAGGTTGGGAAGTGGGTGACTTCTCCCCATTGTCCCACGTGATTTACCAAAAGAGGCAGCAAGCTGACAGCTGGCTCAGATGGATCTTTCAATTGAAAAAAATGTGTTTTCTTCTAAAAATAGAAATTATTATGTTTTACATAGTAGTTAATTCTTCAAAGCATGTGTTCAGAGCAGTTAGTAAAATCTATTTCTGTGCAAACGATGTGAGACTTTTGCAGAGTGATGAAAGACATGTTTAATTACAAAAGATGTCTGAGGACTCTGTCTTCTTACAATTCTACCAGAGTCTCCAGAACTTCATTTATTTAATTATTGTCAAGTAATGTTTGAGCAGCTTTGAGTGTAGGGTAGGAACCAAAGATGATAATTGCCTTGGTTTGAGTGTGATACCTTGCCATAACCAGGATTTTTAAATTGCGGAGTATAAATGAGCAAGACAAACTGAGGCTGTGTACCTTGCAAGCAAAGGCATTTCCTGGTGTGTTCTACTTCCCAGCACTTCTTGCTTCTATCTGGGGTCCTTCAGAAACTGATTGTGGATTTCCCCTGACTTTGTGTATGGTTCTTGTTTGGGCAGGACACCTGCTGTGAAACAGGGATGCAGGAAAACCTGGGGAGCAGGACTGAGGCACAGCACACGTTGGCAGGTTAGACTGAGTGCTGGGCCCATTATTTTCTTGTTCTAGTATCAGTCTTTGCAATCTTGATGGTCCAAATACCAATCTGTGATGTATTATAAATCTGTAGATAACATGCATTAAGATCTAATTGGATTAGTTCATTAACAACATCAGAACTGTGCTAAGCCAGATGCTGAAATATGTACTCATGGACCAAATACACATACACATACACACACACACACACACACACACACACACACACACACGAACTGTGAATATACAAAATGCACATGAATGACCATGTACAATGTTTTAATAGCTCTCTTAAAATACACTTTCTGTTAATTTTATTTTCACTTTATCTCTGCATGTCAGCTTTAACCTTTGATTTCAATGTTTTGGCTTCTTTTGTTTCAAAAAACCTACAACTTTGTTGTCACGTTAACAGAGCTGGGTTTGGGATTTGGGTTTGGTTATTTTGAGGGTTTTTTTTCATTAGAAAGGAACTTTTGCATTGAAAGTGAGGTTATTATTTATAGATTCCAAGCCAGGTGCTGTAGTCATCCATATAAAATGGAAATAAAATTTGAGAAAGCGGAAACTGTTCTCAGAGAACTAGAACTAAATCTTTTAAATATTTCAAGATTTAATTTTGTTAGCAACAGTAAACAGAGTTACACACTTGTATGTTGGTCATATAGTCAAGTTCAGGACTGACTTTTTGAGGAACCTGCCTATTGGTTTGAAATGCAAAACCCTAATAATTAAAAGCCAGTATTTCTGATGTTTATGTTCTTATAACCAAAAAGCATTACATTTAAGACATCATTATCCACGAAGAAGCTTTGAAATGATTGTCACCCAGTAAGGAGTGAAGGTGGCAATGAACCTGACAGCTGCAGGAGAAACCAGATCACAATCTCTCTGCTGAGGCAGAGGGTCCTTTAGTGTAATTCACAGAGTAGTGCTAATTATAGAATATTTACCCAAACCTTATAAGGAAACAACCACCTCCAGGTGGCTGGGGAGAACCAGTTTCCTTTCCTGCAAGTTCCTTATGGCTTTGATTCAGGTGATTGCCAGGGTTTTCAGGTTCTCAGTTGAGAAAGAAATGCAAAGGGATTCCTGCTCTAGACAGCAAAAGCAACACCCAGCCCGTGTTCCTGTTTCATGGATCCGCACCTTCTCTGCAGGCGCTGTCAGCACTGAAGGTACTGCTGACTTTGGCTTTCACCCCCAGCAGTCGGACTGAGGGGCAGACCTCACAAGCACCTGTAGGTGTGGGCTGGCAGAGTGTCAGGGACAGAAGAACAAGTGGAGGTAGCCTGAAAGCAGGCACAGTTGCTAGACCCAGGAGAGGCCGTTTCCCTGGAAATGGGGATCTAACAGCATGCATTGTGTGGTTCTGCATTTGATTATCCAAAATAGAAACAGAAGAGCCAGAAATGGAGACCAGTCCACAATGAAGTGTTCCCATACTGAAATAATATCCTCCATGAGGAGAGATGTTGTTTGCCTTATCAGGTGTTTTAGGACTGCGGTACTCACCTCTGCTCAGCTGTGGGTTCTGGTGGAAAAGTCAGCAAGACCCTTACCTAGAGCTGAGCAGGGTCATTTCTATAATATATAGAAAACAAGAATGTCTCTTGGCCCAAACTGAACGAGTCTCACAAATAGTGAGTAATTGGAAGCAAAATATTTTCTTAAGCTCAATATAAAAAAAAAAAAAATAAATCCCACCCTTTGGTCAAATAAGTTAAACATTTCAGACAAGTAGTACTTGTGCCAAGTGGGTATTATCTATTATCAATATGATACATATCAGACATCAGAGAAGGGAGTGTTTGGTGAGCCTGAAAACTATAAAAGTCTCAGTGGAGAAATTACAAGCCACTTTATGGAGCAGTGTCAAATATTCCAGCTAAGGTAACATAAAACCAACACATGAAAACCCAACTGCATCGATATGCACTCATCTGAGCTATAGTACCCGGAATTGTTCCACACCAGATTTTCATTGTTGTCTCATCTCTACTAGTAAGAACAACATTACGGAACAAGAATGTCATGCAAAAGTTTTTCAGGTTTTAAATATCGTGTCTGGCATTCAGGCTTCAGGGAGTGTACTAAATCAGACCAACTTACGGGGTAATAAAATAGTTTTAAGCAGAAATTCCACTGATCTGCCTGGAAGTGATGGAGGAAAGGCAACTGCGGGCTGTGTTCACCCTCAGGGCATGGAGGCACATTTTGCTCTTCAAAAGCAAAGTCAGAAGTTAGGACTCCAGTCCTGGATAGAGTGCACAGTCCTGTGCAGCTTAACATCTACTAATGGTCTTGCTGAACTGTGGGTCTGTTCATGCAGACAGTGGTACTTCACATGCAGAAATATTTGCAGCATGAAGCCTAAATGATCAGTGGCAGTTTCAGATGTGGTATTTGTATTTCCCATTTCTCAGGCCCAGCTCTACCTACCAGAAGACAGGCTGAAAATGAGAAAGCTTGCTGTTCCAATTGTACAGTGAATTATGCTCTTAATCACTGTAAAATTGTTAAAATCATAATGACAATAAAAACAGATTTACACAGATTTATCCCCCTCCCTGAAATGCATCTTATTTCATTTTTGTCTCACTGACCCTGAAAGCTGTTTAATTTTTATATTTTGTCACACCCACACTTTTTCAGAGAGTAATATGTGTTTTCACATTGGAAAGAATTAGACAGTCACTTTTTGCTGACTAAAACTGGAAAAGGTCAGCTTTGACTTCAGTCTTTTAAAAATTAATCTCTTGTGCATTTCTGTTGTTGTTGTTGCTAAAACATCCTATGTATGCATCCAAAATCTCCTAAAAGTGAAACTAACATCTGGTGCAGGAACTTCCATGCCAACATTTAGCCTCATGGCAATGCAAATTTTAGCCCAAATTTCAACTCAAAATGAAAAGGCAGAGGGGACAGCAGGGATTCAAGACCTGTCAGGTTATGCTTACCTGTCATGTTTCTTTCTATAATCTGCCAACTAATTAAAGTAACCTTGTCAAAAAATTAAATTAACACTCCAGTGACATGACAGAGCTTTAGATGTTCTGGTTAGAGGTTATCCCATTTCTCTCTTCTTGGCTGCAAGTGGCAGTGGCACACAGCTTTCTGCTGCCCCACTGAAACTATTTTTCCATTGCACCACTGAGACATTGCAGAGATGATTAATCTTTCCTCTTCTTCAGAAAGCCAAATCTTTTTTCTCTATGCTTTCTTAATGAATTTTATGCACAGTAGCCAGACGAAACAAGGGTTGCACATTGGAAGGATTTTGGGTTGTAAAGCACAACATAGTGAGTCAGGATACGGTGCCCAGTTTAGCTGGCATTTCTACAAACATACTGTGCAGCCATCAGCTGTTTCGTAGATGTATTTAATTAAAAAGGGTCAGGGAGGAATTTTTCAAAAGAAACTCATCTTTGCTAAGGAAATCTTCTGAAAAAATATGTGTCCATAAAAATTATGTTTGAAGCTTTAAAGTGCTGAGCATTTTATAAAATTTTTTTAACACTTGTTAGGTTTACCGTTGTGCTTTGCATTACCTTGATTCTTCATCTGTGTAACAGTGTTTTGCCACCTACAGACATCTGGGGCAAAGGAATTCATTGCTGTCTAGAATACCATCACAACCTGAGAAAAATCACTGAGACAAACCCACTGGGTGGGGCAAGAATGTATCCTGCTGCATACATCTAATCCTCATTTTCCAGGCAATATTAAGAACACCTGTGACATCTGTGATGTGTTAAATGCAATTAGCATAAATGGGGCAGACTAGGATCCATAGGTAGGTTTTCTTCAAAAAGTCCCCAGTACTGATACTGGAGCTGAACTGGATATTAAAGGAGACTTGTTTCTTAAAAACTCAAGTGAAAGAGTCTGTTGAGTTGAAAAGATGGGAACAATCACCTGAAATCAGTGAAATTATGGAAAGCAAAAAAGGAAGGCAAAGAAGCAGTGTCAGCTAAAAGTGCAGTTAGCAGTCAATTCCATAGCTCTCCAGGGAGGGGGAAGACTCAAGACATAGGAAAAAACCCCACATTTGCAAGCTCATCTAGGCAGGAGAACAAATGATAAGGGGTACAAACACACTTGCTTATGTAAGAGGTAAATAAGGTATATTGGAAATGAATGCTGAATTAATTAGCAATGCTTGGAGTGATTATTTTGCAAGAGTACCACATGAAGAGAATGCAAGAGAGGCATTAAATAATGTAAATCCAACTGGGATGAGATAGGCTGTATTTAGAAGGAGCAAGTAATAGAAGCAGGTAGGAATATGAAAGCAAGGAAAGTCTCTTGATGAAGTGCCAATACATTTGCTGAAGTGACTTGTTATGGAAGGCATGTTTGATTGCTTTCCTAAGTCTGAGAAAGTACTAAACCAAGGCTGCAAAAGCTTTGCAGAGTATATATTTAAATGTGGGAAAGTATTAAGCTCAGCACAAATTATTCAAGTGAAATGGTACTGCTGAATATGAAGCCTTGGCATAGATTACTGGAAGCATCTGTGGAGAGACTGAAATTTAGATGTGTTAGACAGTTTCGTGACAGGAAAGAGTGGAAAGCTTGCTGTATGTATTTTCTTGAAAATGTAGAGAAAAAAGGCAGCTACTGGCTTGGTCTTTGTAGAAATGGGAAAGGTACATGCTCATGGAATGAGAACAATAAAGCTGTTTTGGAGAGGTTTGTATGCGCCACCTTTACCAAAAAGGTATTCAAAAGTGAGAAAATCTGAAGAGGACCACCACAGAACATGCTATCACATAACGAGATACAAAAGCTTGTGATGGCATATTATCTAAACGTTAACGATGGCAACACTTTCTTACATAGGAATGGTTTAGAGTGATGGTTGCTAAGACTGAAGTCTTGACAGGAAGTGAAAGGCATCCTCCACAAATGACAGCAAAAGACAAGGCCTTAGAGTAGGCAGTTCTAATCTCTTTCTGATTGCTCTTTCATTGCTCCTTAGCTCTGTGGTGTAAGCAGCACTGAGACTGATTCTATTCTTTAAAGACTGTGTAGGATATCAGCATGCTTCAATTTCTAGAAATTATGCTATTTAGTTGATCAAATGCTTGGCTGATCTGTGAAAGGCAAGAAAAAAAATAATAATGAAGAAATAGAAGATTTTATTTTAGGTTTTTCCAGACAATGACAAGCAGGGGGATAAAAAAAGGCAGAATTTTGTTTGGGTGGCATATATGCACCTCAGGACTGTATTAGTAGGACAGTCCTAACATAACAGAGGAAGAGGCAATTGTGAGAGAGGCCATAGACCTCACATTCAGACAGGATTTAAAAGCAAGTAAATTTGTAGGAGATAGTTGGCTACTGGCATAGTAAAGACACCTGCAAATGTTGCTAACTCCAAGCATGGAAAACTGCACAACAGGAGACCTTTAAGGATTTTTGCCTCTTCTCTGAAGAGTCTGTCACTACCAAAAATGTTGTACACTTTGGGAATACAAAACACAAGGGAAATGTATTTGGCTTCTCAAACACAGGCAAATATCCTGTATTATAGACATGTTCAGTTTCCTTATCTTCTCACAGGAAAAATACAGTCTGTAGGTATGCAAAAAATACATCTAGACAAACAGTAGAGTGTCTGTTTGGTTCTTCCAGCAACCCTTGGAAGCAGCCAAAGAGCTTTGTTCCAACACCTGTGCTCAAGTTCATGACCACATGGAGCTAATTTTGGCCAACAGTCAGGCTGTGTGTTAAATTCTTTGTAAGACAGACATCATATTGTCTACTTCAGCACTTTTACTGCTGGGCAAAAGGGGCTGAAAGCTGGATGTAAAAACCAGACTTTTCAAAAGAAGAGTTCACAGCATTTACCAAATCCTTGATTTGTTCTGCATACTGCCACCAAGTATTGGCTTTGGGATTTGTGTTTGTTTTGGGATGTGGTTTTTTATGTGTGGGTAATCTATGCCCTCACAGCTCAGCTCTGAGATACAGTATGGTATTCTCATGATGATTTTCTTTTATAGACATCTGTTGGAAGATAAAAGCCTTTGAAACAGAGCTCTCTGTTCAAGCTGTTAACCCTGTGACTAGATACTGCCTTGTTAGTTCCCTAGTAAGTTATATATTATTTTGGTTTCTGTAATTATTTTCTCTAACATTAATCTAGCTTACAGTTGGCATCAAAAGCCATGGATTTTGCTCACACTGTTTTTCTGCAAGAAGAAACAATTTTTTAATATGCAAATCAGAGCAGCAAAATTAGATGAGTGTAGTCAGCATACCCTTGAAGGAAAGAAAAGCTTTTATGAAAAAGTCAAGGTTACAGTTACATTCCTAAATGAGATGAAAAAGCTACTTAACCCTTTAGAATGGGATAAGGGGAAAATTGTTTTCTCATGAAAAAGAAATTATTGTTGTGTAAGATATAAGCAAAAAATGGGACCTGAATTAGTGGGAGGGATGATATGCAGAAACCGAACTGTCGTTTTGACAAATGCTGCAGGCTTATCTTTCTTATTTTGTTGGACAAAATGCACATTCAAACTCTAGTCAACATGGTAAAACAACTTACCCTCATACACACACTTCAGGAATCCATTTGGAAAAGACAAAAGAAGCCTTCCTATGCTAACAGGTACTAGATTAGGCAAATACAATTGAATTCAGTTACATTGCTATAAAAGTATTGTGAACCATAAGCTTTGAAGCTTGACATGCAATATGGCCATACAGATTCTTCATAGTTTGCTCTGCAGAACCAGGCATGGAAGGCTTTTCTAATGAGGGTTGTTTCCCTTCAGGACTGAAAAGGAGTATTGGCTTACTGAAATTTATAAAATTCTCTTCAGCAAGTCCCTGTGCATGTACTTTTCCAAAAACACATATCTAGAGGAAAAGCTCAATTAAAATGGATGTTTTTCCTAATTTAGGACTTCTTCTTCCTCCAACCAACATCACATCTGCACTGTCCAAAACAAGAGATGCTCCCTGCAACACAAAATGTTTATTGGCTTTGATTGATTGGATGAGTAAGTGTATTCTAGAACTAAACTTGACACAGGACAAAGAGCTCTAACCACCCTCTGATGTAAATGCAGTGTTAAGATTTCATTCTTGCTTTTATGAAGACACTTAAGACAGTTTTATACAGAACAGAGCTCTGGTGTCTGTTGAACTTTATGAATTGATCACACTTTATCCTTGATGCTGCCTGAAAGCAATAGAAAGCCAGTTATGCATTATTTGATTATCACTTTAAGGTATAAATGTCTTTAGTGAATTAATAGAAATGACAAACAAATACTCTGTTTCCAGAAAAATCAATATAATCCATATTGTACTACTTAGCTCTATCAGCATTAAGGAAATTCAATAATAATACAAATCAATTATCAAGCATATAAAAAGAACATTCATCATCCTTTTAGCATAAAGAACACAAATGATAATAACAGTATTTGATCTCTTCTATCTACACTGAATTCTGTCTGTATTTTAAAGCATCTGTCCTAATCAGAGTCCAGGTTCATCAGGCCATAGGCAAAGTGTCTTCCATTCTGCTTTTGAAAACTGAGGTCAAAAAAAAAGGCTGGACACAGAAAAATCTCCACCTGATCAAGTATGATATTTTCACTGTCTTATGGAGATCCCCTCCTCTGGAATTAGCCTTCCAAATGGCTTTTGCACCACAGGCTACCATGTCCTTTCCTGTTGTATTCCAGTATGAAGGAATGCCATGAGGTCCTCACCTATAAACTTGCAGTCATTAGTGTGCTAGGGAAAAGTAATTCCCCTTCTGGTGAGCTTTCATGCTGGGACAGACACAGTGGCTATACTGATTCACAGGTCTTGGATACTGTCTGTGTTGCAATCCAACAACCTGGCAACGCTTCCTGATCCTTGATGTAGTTTCACCAAGGTCTTACAAATGTGAAGAACAGACACACATTCAGAGCTAAGCTCATTTTCCTGCCCTAAGCCTGCCTGGCCTGAGAAATGTCAGAGCAGACCTCCTCTTGCCCAGAGCATCCTCTTCTGGTGTCCCTCCAGTGAAGGAAAACACAGAATCTGCCTTACATGTCTGCTGTTAACCAGGTTAACATCCAGTCCCTGTTAATTTCCCTCCGGTTGCTTGGCTTGTGGGCTCATCCATGCTCTGCAACAGGTACCAGCTTAGCCTTGGATGCAGCTCGTGTCCTCCTTTCCTCACTTATCACATGCTGTTCATGCCTTAATCTGCAACTTTAATTGGTTATACATTATCCCTCCTGTACTTGGATGAGTATTTTTGCTCTTGCTGACTGCTGACACCACACAATTGTGCAAGGCTAAGCAAAACCTCAGCTAAGACATATAAATACTAAGACATCCAAAGACAGATGGATAACAGAGTTGCTGTTACAAAAGTTTCTAGGATAATTTTTGCATGTACTGCTAAAATGGGCTAAAACCCAGACAAATCCAGACAAGGCCTGAGGCTTAAAACATTCTGTTATTGTTATAAAGCCTAAAACCTACTATTACTATACAAATGCATCATTGCCACTAATATTACTTTTTTGTTTGAGAGCCTTGCAGACCTTGGCCTGTCTCTGTCCCATTGTCTGAGCTCAGGGAAGTCTTGGTTCCCCATGGCTCTCCTTAGCTCTCTCACCTCTGCCAGTGCCACCCATGCTTGGGACAAGCCCCACTGCTGTCCTGCCACCACCCAGATGGGGCCACTCACTGGAACTGTGCCAGACAAGCTGCTGCAGGGCCCTGGTCTGTTCCATCTCCTCGGGGACAGTAAGAGTGGCTGGTGCCCCTCGTCCTGAGCAAAGGCACGAAAACACACAGCAAACTAACTGCATGTCCAGCTCAGCAGGCAGCTATGCAAAGACCTGACAGACTCAGTGCACCTCTGCCTCTCCTGCAGGCTAGCTGCCTTTCAGCCCTTTCTGTAGTGAGAGGAGCTCTCTCTCCAGACGGCACTTCAAATGATCTCAGAACCTTTACACCTTTTCCTTGCAAGTCTCTTCCATTACATGAAACTGGTTTGACTTTGTTAAGCCTCAGTTAACTTCAGTTCCCTGTGGCACTGTTTCATACCTTGCTTATTGACCCAGGAACAGTAACTAGTCAAGTCTGCAAGGACATGACTGGCAGTAACAGGAGCAGTCGGTGCATTTAAGGAGATTGCTAATAAAACACTGGCTTCAGCACCCTTAGAGACAGGGGAAGAAAATAAAGCTGAAAACTTTTTTGCATGCAATAAGCTGAATTTCTCCCTTTACCACAGTGCACCCATTGCCATTGGAGCCCTCACAATGAAACAAAAGTAGAGCTAAGATGTCATTAGACAATTTTAGGTACTCCTAGTTCCAGAGGGTGATTTATTTCAAATAGCAGGTTGGGGCAGTCACGTCCCCTTTCTGCTCTTCTAGCCCTACATGGAGTGGACAAAGGTCTTGGAGCAAGGATCAGTTGTTCAGTTGTGACAAGAGGCAAACCTGCTGTTTTGCTTCCCAAACACATACCTCTTTGCTGACATTTCAGGAAAATATTGTTGGCCATTTGGTGGGGCTCCATCAGTGTGAGAGGCAGTAAGTGTCATCAACAAGACACAGAGTAAATCCCTGGAAGTAAAAGAGTCACAGCCTTTCTAGGATAATTCATGATTTCAGGACATGGTATCAGAAACCCAATAAAGGACTATATAGTTAATTTCCCACTGAACATCCCTCAGTTCACAGGGTCAACTTTAGCTGTGACTGAAGTTTTTCTGGTTTATAAAACTCCTTTTATTTTTTTAAATTGAAGTTAATACAGCAGACAAACATCCTACTTAAACTGGGGCACGGCAGAGACAAGATGAATCATTTGTCACTTTACCAAGCAGCTCCGCAATCTTCCTGTCTTTTAACACCTCTTTAACCTTAATTTTGCTGATTTGTGCAGTCATTAATTAACCATATATGGTATACACGGCTGATAGACCTGGAATTTCATAGTCTATTAGTGAACATAATTTGCATTTACATCACAGTGTTGTTAAACCAAATCATTATCTTAAACTAACATAAACATCAAATTTTAGGAAGTCAAAACAACTTGTCTCCAACTGTATATTTTTCAATTATATTTATTAACATCACTTTTCTTTTTGCTTAGTCAAAACACGTTCCACAGATAGTTATATAAAAAATGTTATTGCCCTAAACTCTAATTATTGAAAGCAAAAAAAAAAAAAAAAAAGGTAAAAAATCCCAAACCACAGACCTTAGCTCTGGAAGGATAGCTCACATTTTACCCTGTTTAACAACTGCATCTTTAAATCTCCTGGTCTTTGGCTTCCAACACTACATTCCTGTCCTAATAGCTGAAAAGGCACTACAGATGCCCACATGCTGGCAAAGAGCCTTTCTCCTCGGTGGGGACTGTGCCACAACCTGTGGGCAGTGCCTCCCCTCTTGGGCAGTCTGTAGCTGCCTGCCCAAACATCTTCTCTCTATGTGCCCAGACCAGATCCTTGCTCAGGGCTCTGGCCTGCTGCCCAAGTTTTAGTGCACCAGCAAACTATGCATATTTAAAGATCTCTTTATTTTATTCAGAACACATAATTATCAGCTTCTACTAACCAAGATTTTTTTCCTGCATTATGATAAGCTGTGATTGCAAGAGCAGAATGAGGTGCTGACATGGAAGCATTGGCTCTGCATGTGGGTTCTGGTAGTCAGGAGTGGACCGTAACAACTGTTGCACTATTGAAAAGGAAACAGAAGAGAACAAAGCAAAAAAAAATGCTAACCTCTTAAACCTTTCTAACTAAAGGCAGGTAGTGATGGCACAAGGGGAGTGGTATTACACTAAAAGAAAGACATAGTTTAAATGTTTGAAAGAAATTCTTTATTGTTAAGGTGGTGAGTCACTGGAACAGTTGCCCAGAGAAGCTGTGGATGCCCCATCCCTGGAAGTGTTCAAGGCCAGATTGGATGGGGCTCAAAGGGGCCTGGTCTAGTGGAAGGTGTCCCGGCCCATGGAGGGAGTTTGGACTAGATGATCTTCCAGGTCCCTTGGACACAAACCATTCTATGATTCTATGAAGTGTTACATTGTTAAAAGAGGACCAGCAGAAAAAAACCCCCAACAAACAGGTGACCCCTTAAATCATTCTAACCAAAAGGAAAGCAAAAATCTGGACAGGAAGGTCCAGATTTTCTGAGCTGCGGGAGCAGCATAAGGAGCAGTGCCTGGTCAGTGCTGAGTCCCTTGAAGATGCAGCACCTCCACCCAGTGCTCTCCGGCTGGCACCTGCTCCTTGGCCTCAGCAATTCTGCCCTGCCAAGGTCTAAAATGCTTCTGCCCACTTCTACCCACTGTTGTGGCCCTTGACTCCCACTCTCCTTCCCAGCTGTGGGGGTACCACACACTGCCACAGCTTGCCCCACTCAGCCCTGCAGTGGAGGGCACCCCAAAGGCAGCGAGTCTTTTCTGAGAAGCTTTTGCAGGGCTCGCTGTTTTCGCTCCTGACTGAATGCTGGTGTGCACGTGTAACAGGAGGCTGATGTTTCAAAAGAAGGGGCCATTGTCTTTAGTTCTGTCCCATGATGAGAAGTCTGCAGGTGTAGGCAGGGTTGTGGAAGTGGTGCCTGTCACATTTGGCAATGTGGCTGTTATTTGGCATCTTTTGATTTGCTTAATGCTTCTACAGCACTACAGTAGTGAGTAGTCCTCCTGTGCACATCCACAGACCTTAGGCATGAACAAAAGCAACAAGAAACGTTGTTCAAATATTGTAAATAGTGCAAATTCTCCTCCTCTCCTACCACCTCAATCAAAAAGTCAAACCCACGGTAGTTTAGAGGGAAAGGTTGTGGGGTTTGGATTTTTTTTAAATTTTTTTTATTTTGACTGTTGTTTTTGAGGAAAGGGTGGAAGTCTCTTTTTAAATGGACTTATATTTCCTGTGAAAGATGTTAGGCTTCATACGGTAGATGCTTTCTCTCTCTCTCTCTGTTGATGACAGAGGTAATAACTAATTGTGCCTCTACACAATAGCCTGAATTCTGTCAGAAATTTTCTCTTCAGCCTTGATGTTATTAAACAAATTACTGTCATGACATGTAGTTATCAACATTTTCTGCCTATGTAATATTAATGTAAAATAAATTATGTAAAAATCAACCCCCATAGCCAATGGGCTATGTATAAAAGAAAATACTGATGTGAATTACTAATTTAATTGAATTTGTGAAAAATAGTCCAACAGCAAGCCACTGCTATTTTGCTTTTCTCAGTTTAGTGGCACGTTTCAAACTTTACCTGTTTGGAAAAGAAAGGTATTTCAGTGTCTGAAACTACTCATCCGACTACTGAAATTAACAGTAACAATCAGTTACTGTGAGTCCTTTTTATCTATGTCACTCTGAAAGCAGTGAAAAATCAAAGTGCAGAGAGGTAAAGGCTCTATAGTAAATTTGGACAGGCAGTTACCAGGAAAGAAGTTGCTCTTTTTTCTCCTGTTAGCTATTAGAAGGTTGCAGCCTTTGATGTGCTGGCAAGAGTGACCTCCATGTGTACATCTTTTGAGAAGGTAGCAGCAACTTTTCACCTGTTGTCACTTTGCACCTGGTGAAGCTGATGGAAATCTTTCCAGGGACTTCTGTGGGCTTTAAAATTAGATTTTAAAATTGCATTAAAAATACTAAAGTGACTTTGATTAGGAATTAGGTTTAAGAATAATGCATTGGCATGGTGTACTAGAGTACCGCACCTGACTAGCACCAGTACCCATGCATGTGACTTGCTGGACTTGCAGAGGAAGTGGTGTGGTGGTCTTTTGACTGACATGTCCCAGTTGAGATGGTGCAAAACCCAGGTGGAGCACTGGGGAGGAAGAATTTGAAATGCTTGTGTTCTATGGAGCTATTTGGTTTGGCCCTCAGAAGAGTGGAGCGTAAGTTAGAAGCATGTGCTCCTAACCCAGGTTATCAAAAGATGTGCAATAGTCATGGCTTTTCTTACTTGTTTTTGAGAACAGCCTGGAAGGTGAGGATGCCCATCTCCCTACAGGTATCAGTGGCAACCTTCAATCCCCTCGCCTGGGGATGGAAATCAAATCTCTCACGTTCAGCCTGAAATGCCTGAAACTGGCTTTAGGGCACTCCTTAAAAACTGCCTAGTTCCCTGGAAAAGCGCCAGGACTGCGCAGTTCTTCAAGAGATGTTGGTGCCCACCTGTCCTCCAGGGAAAATATTTGGCTTCAAATTGGAAGTGGCTGTAGCTGCTCAACAAGCCCAGTCCTGGCAGTGTTCAGCACAGGTGGCCATCAGACACTCACCTGTACCAGATATTGCCCAACTGAGGGTAAAGGGCTTTTGCAAGATGGGTCCTTGATGAGATTGCCCACCATGTTCACCATGTCTGTGTATCTGTTTGGGGGACCACACCCTGCCATTGAGGATGGCAGGGGAAGGGGGCAGGTTTGGAAAAAGTGGCCTCTGTTTTAGCTGCCTGATGTTGTTTTGACCTAGTCTGAAAGGCTTGGACCTAAAGTTTTTTGTCAAGATTCTCATCCCTCTGCCCTCTTCTTCACAGCAGTAAGCAGTGTCAGTCCACAAGCCCAATATCTGCTGGCTGAAGCTGGAAGTGCCCAGCACGGACTTGTGACTTCCCTCTGCTGCTGCCTCCCACTCTCCAGCATAAAGCTGTGTGCATCACATTGCGGCTATTAAGTGTTCATTACATTTACGTGTTGGTAATACTTGATGATCTTGGTGCATAAAATCTCTTGTTGGGTCCATTCTACCATTAGCAATTATGGGTGTGGATCTCTCCTCACACACAAACTACAAGTATTTTCACGCCCTTTGTTTCCTCCCTCCACTTTGGATTGCTGTCTCCATTCTCCTGCTCCTCCCCATGATACAAACAATAACACTAAACTCTGAGCTCTTTCTGCCTGCTGGCAGGAGAGTATGAGTAACAGTGATGGAGGAGCTGAGGAAGCCTCCCTTGCAGTGCACTGGCTTGCACAGGCTGTGCTGTGCCAAGATACAAAAAAATAAGTCAGCATTTCTGATTTGAGTTGTAAGTCTCCCTGGTGAGATTCTTCTACAAGCTCATGCAACTCAGGAAACAATTATTCCCGAGCCTTTACATGCACTGCATGCTGGGACTCCCAGCAATGCACAGGTAAATTACTGTTTCACTCTTCGTTTCTTGGCTGTGGTCTGTGTAACCTGTGGCCAAGATCATATGATTTACAGCATGCTCCTAACCAGTGGCACCAGCCTTGAGGCTTTCAGGTTTTTTTTACAGGTGTAGATAAACCGTCTGCAGGAGGTGGTGGCTGACTCTCGCAGCCATAGCTAGGGGTGAACTGGGTGTTGTAGAGTAGGTTTGTGCTCATCAACCTGGTGGAGAGGGAGGGGGCAGTGAATGACTTGAGAGCTGAAAGTTAGCTATCCAATTAATATCTAAAATACATAAATGGCAAGGATTTGTTTGTTGTATGAAGCTAGGCATCAATCTATGGAGTCAACTTCTGAGTTTAAACATAGTGCACTATGACCAGCGATTCTCCACAATACAGTAGGATTTATTAATAGAAAATACGTCAATATGAGTTTGTCTTTGTACATGTTAGCAACATGTACAGTGAAACACATTTTTTTTCCTCAATCTATATTGTTATAGTTCTTTTTTGTTATCTGACATAACCATTTATATTTTGGGCTTAAATATGCTATTTGTCAAAATGTACTTTCAGTGTTAATATACCTTTAAAATCATAAATTTAAATATTGAATTCATTTTTTTTCTTCAAATCAATATTGCTCATGTTAGTGCAAATTTGTTAATCTTGAGATAGGTTAACCATTTCTTCCAGACCATAAACAGCATTTAATAAAACAGTGAGATTTATATAGCTCTACACAGCTGAACAAGATTCTAATACGAAGCTTGTTAAAAAAAAAAAAAATCCGACATTTTACAGTACATCAATTGCATTTTATACATTTTGTTTTTGGAACAGTTTTTTTCTTCTCTATTTCTGTGTGTGATCTAGCACAAGAATGAAGGGAACAGCAATAGGTAATGATACTTTTCCTCAATATTAAAAAGAGTGCATCATATATATCTTGCTCAGTATGGCAGTAGTGTTGGATTTCCAAGCCTGGAAAAGAAGCCAGGTAATTCAACACCTTCTGAAAACTCAGTACAGCAAGAGTGAATGTTACCAGTCGGAGCACCTGCCACTACAGAAGAATGGAAACAAATCAACACAAAGTATAGACAAAAGATATTTTATGCCACGTCATCGATCCAGAATCTCTCACTTGAGCAATGGTCAACATTTGACTCCAAGTAATTCCTAAGAGGAGCTGAAAGAGGGCAATGTGGGCATTTCAGTAGTTTGAAGAATTCAACTTACAATAACCTCCTGTCCTAAGAACTTCAAATAGAACAACGTGTCCCCTTGGCCTGTTGGCAAACCTGCCCCTGGAGAACTGCAGCAGCCTGATGTTTATCAGGCAGTCAAGAAGAACTTCCAGTTGTGAGTGACATTCTTTATTAAAAAAAAGTTTTTATACTGAAAATGTGCTTTGTTCAAAAGAGCACTGCAAATGTCACTTATTAAAATCAATGTAATAAATAAAATATAAACAACCTGTGTCCAAAACTATGAATAGTATTTTTATCTACCTCACTATACATCTGGCCCACTGTGCCCCTCCCACCCACCCTTTCTTTAATTTTTTAAAAATTTTTTTGCATGCGATTTTTTCCCCCATTTACTACAAAGAGCAAAGGTTACATATCGTACACTGGGAAAAGCTGCCAAAAAGATTAAACTATAGTCCTAGATTACTGATAAACCAATTCTACATCACAATACCCGCCTGCATGAACTACTTGGGCTGTGTCCTATAGAGCGAGAGACTTCTCCCCCTGTGCACAGCCAGAAGTGTGCCAGGTGATGTTAAGACTATTACAATGACTAATCACAGAAATGTTTGCAACCTACAAGAAATTCCTTATTTGTAATTTAAGCAATTTAAAACTACTCCATTTGTGGTGGGTCTTATGCTCTGAAAACTGTGTGCTGAACTGTTGCCTGAATCACATAAATTAAGGAAGGCTTGATTCTTTTCTTTCCTTCCAAATTACAAAAGTTAAAATGAATATGCTGATTCTTCTGGCCTCCTAGCCTAGATAGCTTTTAATTTCTTTTTAAATTAAAAAAAAATTCTCTGTCCCTTATATTTTTTAGAATTTTACTTTAAATGCACAGAAATGGTCTTTATTTCCGTATGTGAGGAATGTGTTCTGCGTGTTGGATTTTCTTTTTGGTATGGATTGAAATAAATGATTGTCCAAATGTTTGGGAATTGGACCCTTCCATAGTCTAAAGAGTCTGGGGAGTCCAGACTTAAGTCTGTTGGGTCTTTGTTTTCCATTCCCTTGGGGAGATGGCAAGATCAAACTCTGCCTTCCTTGAGCACTTACTGGTTGGTGGCTGGAGAGTAATGAAATTTCTTCAAGAGAAGATCAACAGATGCTAATTTAATGGAAATGGCTCCTATGGGTGATGGAGTTGGTGAAAAAAAATTGGTTACCCCCTCTCTTGTGAGCATGTGGCCTAACAGTGTTGAATTGCTATCAATGGTTACGAAAGCGAGTAAGGGAAAGCACATACTGGAGTTTCCACTGTTTAAAAGAACTGAAAATCAAACAAAACTTGAAGCTTAACAAGGAGAACATCGGATGGAAAGAAGTCTTACGCCACACAAACACACACTCAAATACACGCACACAGAGTACTATGCATACGTGGACACACACAAGTAAGAATGTGTATTTGTATGGTAGGTTCTTGGAAATAGACATTCTTAGCAAATATGGATGACAGATCAATTGTAATTTATTTTCTTTTAACACTGTATCATCATAAAGAAAACTGGTATAAATGAAAAAATCTATTTCAAATATCTACATCTAAAATTTTAGGCAGTGAAAAAGCACTTTGTTGACAAGGAGTGTGGAATGATGAATGTTAATTGTCAGAAACTGCTGAATGCCTTTTTTTTTTAGTTGCCACAAACAAATTCACATATCAGAACAAACAATACTGCTAAATATTCCTTGTTGATTTTTTTGATTTTTTTTTTTTTTTTGATTTTTTTCTTTTTTGTTAAAACGCACTGGGGAAAAGAAAAAAAAATCCTGGAAATTCATACATCTTTCAAAATTTGAAATTGAAGCAATATTTAGAACCATAGATGAAGAAACACTGTGGCATTGGTGTAATATACACAATGCACCTTTTTTTTTATCTGTAATGTACATCAAATACTTTACAACAATGCATTAACAAAAGGCAAGAAACATCTTGCTGTACAGAGGAAACCCCAAATGCAACTTGAAGCCTAGATTCACAATGAATGAGGATATTAAACAAAGTGTGAGAAGCTGTTCCCCATAAAGTATGTACGCTGCTCAGTAACTTGTGCTTAACTCTTGACCCACATCCACTGTCAGGTTCTTCCTCTTTCCTTCAGCCACATTCAATATATAGCACTGAACTTTAGACTCTACAGGCCAACAGTAAAGTTGCCCCACATTGTAAAATATATATATGTATATATATATTTCTTTCTAATTACTCCCAGGTTTAGCTTTCATATCTTTTAGCCTTCTAAAAAAAGATCTCTTAATTTTTTCCATACTGGTTATCTGTGCCTTCCTATGGAACAGGCTTTAACAAACTAAATTTGCAGGAAAAAAAATGTCTTGTGGTATGCATGCACATGCACAGTTCCTGGAGCTTTTGTATCTGCCCAAGTCTCAAACCCAGGAGTCGGGAGAGGCTGGATAGTGGCTTGTTTCATAGTTAAGTTCACTATAGGGACGAGCAGCTGAATAGAAGTCGACATAGTTGCCAGTTGACTTTAGTCCCAGGTGCATGTTGTATTCGCTTGCAGGTGGACGATGATGCACTTGGTCCTCAAAGAAGGACTCGTCATAATTTCTTGTTGAATTCTGAAATGGCTGATATGGTTCATAATCTTTTCTGCTGGGCTCCTGTGGAACTGGCTGTGTTGAAACCTGAAAGACAGTAACACCCACAGCTTGTTAGATACACCTTATTGTGGGCAACAGGATGGAAGGAGGAACTCGTACTGATGTTTATCATACTCGAAATACAAAGTTGTGCATTATCTTAACATCTGCTCAAGGTATTGCTTGCTAGTGAATTAATTTCACAGCTCTTCCTTGTAATTTTATTTCCTTACTTGTAATAGTATTATTATTATCAAATAAATTTATTATTTAATATTATTGCTGCTAAAGATGTTGCTTTATGTCAAAAGTAGTTCACATAGCATAGGTCATAGTTACTTTTATAACTATAACCTGTGTATAACTTGCAGGTATATAATGCAAATATTGGTAACCAAAACTCAGCCTTGAAGATTTTGAATGGAAGCAATATACATTCCAAAGATGCTAAACATTTTGCAGCTGCCTTTGACAGAAGTGAGATTTAGGGGGGTAGGTGACACCATATCCTTAAGAACTATTTATATTCTTCAGGACACTGAGATGACAAAATTTCAAGCAAAGTGACCTGAAATGGGTTCTGGTGCTACTGTTAAGCAGAACCATCTTCTTACCACCTCCTCAACAAGTCACGTTGACAATCATGTGATGTTGGTACATTCCAGCTAGTGATCTTGAAGATAAGAAGTTTATGATAAGCAAAAAAAAGGCCCCCTAACCTAAGGTTGTCATAATTTCTTTTTCAGACAGCCCTAGCTAATATCTGTTTTTATAGCTGGGACTTTATTAAAATCTGAAATGTATAAATACATGCACTGACTATCTGAGAAGACTATCTTTCACTTTATGCCACCTCTGTAAGTTTGGGGAGACCTTGCGACTGCAGAATGATGCAGCCTGTCAATCCTCACACAATCATCCCTAGGAATGTTGATGCTCAGACACTGATGTCAGAAGACTTTGAGGATCGTGCTGACTCTGCAAGAGTTAGTAATCCTCCAAGACAACAGGAACAGTTGCATCACTGTGGCCTAAACTCTGCAGTATTTGCTCAAAACATGCCTGTACTGGACTCTACATACACAGTACAACAGATTGCCTAAGTTCACCACCTTTAACAGTCTCACAGGTGATCTTACAAGGTTGGGTCCAATATTTGAACTGCACAAGTGAGCATAACTACTCTGGTTTCTGTTTCCAGTACTGCTACAGGACCTTCATTTAATTTCATATATTCAAACACAGGTGTTTAATTTGGACATAGGAGAAAAAAATCTACAGGAAGCAATCTGTTTATATGTGATATTTTTCAGTTTGTGATATTTTTATTTTTTCCACATAAGATGTAGCACCAATATTTTACCATCTGGAACAGTAACATTTTTAGTCTCCATACTCACCTGGTTATGTTTGATATCTTCAGCAGGCGCACCATACGAATTCCTGTACAAAGTTGAGATTCCAGTGTTCTGAGCTGGGGAGAGAAAAAGGGAAGGAAAAATCAGGTTTACCAAACATACCTCTTTGACCTCAAAGTGAATTCTTAAGGCTTCATTAAATACATCATAGAGTGCCTGTTTCCCACACACCAAAGTCTTTAAAAGCATCTGCTGACTTCTCTTTCTCTTCCTCCCACTAAATAGTCATCATTGCTTTGGTGTACATACATTTCCTTGGTATACATGAATGGTAACAGGCTTTATGTCATGTTCATACCAATCCTGTGTACTTCCTATATAAAGCAACCAAATAATTCCATATACAGCTATCATTAAACAATATATTTCAGGTTATAGATGGGATTCTGTATCACACATAAACAGGTAGCACTTGTAAATACTGAGATTAAGAAATACTTCAGTTATTTCACTTCAGTTTTATGATGTGGGTTATTATTAATTATTAGTTAACATAGTAGTGATTTTGCTACATCATGAAATTATTAATGCAAAAAGTGATTAAATGCAAGTGAAAAACAAGTTATGCAAAAAAGTAACGTGAAGTTATACTGAAGATGTCTTGCCAAGATAGTCTCAAGTCCATGACTACTGTCACTGCTGACACTTTCTCCTCAGATGTTCTATGACTGAAATGCACTGACAAAACTGAGGTATGAGTTTGAAATCAGAGTAATTCTAAAGACAAAGAGGGTAATAACAAATAATCTTGCAAAAATTTATTTCCCACTCTGTCCCAAAAAAACATCCACAAAAAGCTGAGGATTTTCCTTGCAAAGCTGACTCCACTGATCACTATGACTTACGTATCTAGCTGAAGCGTAGTTAGCTGGTAGGACTTGAAAGACTAGCTATTTCTCATATTTGAAAGACCATGAAGGTAGCATTTTGTGTGGCTACTGCACACTTTTTATG
The DNA here is from genome assembly GCA_035583155.1 of Acropternis orthonyx. Taxonomy (NCBI): domain Eukaryota; kingdom Metazoa; phylum Chordata; class Aves; order Passeriformes; family Rhinocryptidae; genus Acropternis; species Acropternis orthonyx. Next base: position 79,575,073 of record JAWWEU010000081.1, on the reverse strand, counting down.
CATTATTAAAACTTTCCAGACATTATAACCAGTGCTTGGATGCTGTAATGAGGACTCTAACTACAAAAGCACAGACCAGAAAATAAAAATTGAGTAGTTATCAGAGTAATCAGTGGAACCGAAACATGTTGCTCATGGACTTCTCTGGTCTCTGCAATGGTGTAAAACCTGGAGGCACCTCTGAGGGTGAGGACTGAGCATGATAGCTGAAAGCTGGATGTGGGATCCATGCTAGTCCTATCACTAAGAAGAACCACAGTTACTGAAGGTGTAAGCAGGTTGTAGATGTTAGTGGTGAAGAGTTGATCTGAAGAGGTTCTCACTGTTCAGGTTACATTGTTCATTGTTTCACCTGAGTGATGTGTGAGAATTGACTGTTACTTCAGTGGGTTTTTTTATATCCCAGTTGCAGCTTCTGCTTTAGTGCTTGAAAATACCCCTCCCGATGACAGCCTTTGGTATTAGGAGTTCACACCAGCATTGGTTTTTCTGGTGCATCTCATGACAGCATGATCCTCAGTAGTAGAGCTGCCAGATCTTTCCTTGATATCATCTTCTTTATGCTGTTTTCCTGATTTTCTTGCTCGCCCCACAAAGTGCTAGAAGTTGAGTTTACAAAAAAATCCCTTTCCTCGAGATCTAAAGATACCCAGTGTTTCATTTATCTACTTTGTGAAGTCCTAGTAAAATGCAAGCAACATTCAATGTTGAAGAACTTGTACCATCTGTTTTCATGTAGATAAATGGCAAGATAAACAGGTTTGAAGTTTCATACATACACATTTCTATTCAGACATGGCTTAACACATTCAGTCCAGATAGGGCAATATTGTTCATGGTTGTTCCATGTCAAAAGTAAAAGACTGGTATAAAGTGCAACATCTGAGGGTTTTATGAAGAGTATGAAGAAAAATAGCAAACTGGACACATACTAATTTGTATGTTGTTCTTGCAGGAAATCAGAGAGACTTAAGAGGAGGGCCAAGACCTTTCCATACAGATATATAAAAAGGCATATGGTACATACGTGCCTCTAATAGCCATGACTATCCTAAAACCAAAAATAATTCAGACTTGCACAGCTGTCCAATGCACTATTGTGACATTTGCACTGATATGCTCACAAATGTCACATGCCAGATGGAAGATTTACGGTCTCCCGGGTCACATATTCTGCGACGGAAAATGGATAGTATCAGCTTAGGGAAATAGCTGCAAGCTCTGCATTGCTGATTTCACTGCAGTGATGTGGATACAAAGTCACAAGTTTAAAATGCAAAAAACCCAACCCAAAACAGCCCAGTATTGTTTTCTTAATGTAATAAAAACAATGAGACATAAAATGCTTGAAAACAAATGCCAAGAATTCAAGAATAAGAAATCTTGGCTTAGGCTAGCTTGGAGGCTGAGATAATTCTGTTTCTGGAGAAAATATAAGTGAAGCAATGTAGCTGCCAGCAATGCATGCAGCCCTGCTCCAGTACCAGCTTCTGGACACAGGCAGCATTCCTGGGAACTCCATTCCCACTCTGCCATGCTTCAGTGAGCGGTTGACTCTTGCTGGCCAAAAGCAGAGGGCAAATATAAAAGAAAGGAGAGAATGAGCTAGATGAATGGACAGATATTGTGTGATTACTATCAGATCTTCCCTGTTAATATTGTATATATACCACCATAATAAAATTGTAAAACAGACAGAAAGAGAGGCCAATGAAATAACTTTCTTTTTTAAAGCATGGCAAGAGAAGGGAAGGGAGTAAAAGGAGTGAGAGATGGAGATTTTCCTGCAGCTACACTTCCTCGCAGAGATGTGAGAACTGTAGCTGCAGAGGGAATTCATTGAGTGATTAGGGTGAATGTTTATGTGTATATTTTATGCAGTATGTAAACATCAGTGTATGATAGTACTGAAGAGATACCTTCAAAGTTGTGAGTTCTAAAAGGAGTACTATTATCAATCTGCAGTATTTTGTGGTTGCATTGCAGAAAGAACATTACAGAAAAATACCTTTATTTCTTCCCTCTGTTCAGTTTTCAAGGCGATATTTGTTAAAAAAAGGTCATATGGTTCCTCACAGCAGTCTTCTTTGAAGCTGACAACAGCTTTGAAAATTATGTTACTCGGTGATTTATGTGACAAAAATATCACTGACCAAAGTCATCCTCATATGTCCCAGTCACTTGATTCAGGGACAAGAACCTTCAGCTTTCAGGTATTGTAAGTACTTATTCTGAACAAATTTACAGACACTTTGAAATAACAAGATGCTACCCTTTTTTCCTCAGAAACACAAACTGATAATAAGATAGGAAAGCTCAGCTGGACAGGTAGTCATCCTCTTCTGGTATTGTATAACCTGCTTTTTCTGCTATAAGCAGCAGGTGTCCATTTTATAAAATTTATTTCAAGACAGTAAAGGAAAACGCTTCTGTGCCTCTCAAATCTTAGGTAACAGAGACCATTATCTGTCGCTAGCACCGGCACCTTCCTGCACAGTGAAAAATGAGGTAACGGCATGAGAAAAGATTACAGTGTATTATAGTTTCTTAAAGTAATAATAAGCTCAAGTAGCCTGAGCACCTGTAGCTGTGTTATCACCTGATGGTGGTTGGTTGTGTTCTGAATGTGCAGGAATTTGCCAGTAAGTTTAAATAACGTGAGTATTAATGATCAATTCTTTACAACCAAAAGAAAAATAATCAAAAAGTTTTTCTGCAGCTGGAAGTGAATGCACAGCATGCAGACTATGATGCACATATTAGCTCAGGGAACTAGGACAGTAAAAGAAACTTCAAAGGAGTCCCACGATAGTATGTAAGAACCTTATCTTCCCCGTTCTGAAAGAAAACACCATGGCATAAATAAGATTACCACATGCATGTCTAGTTCCTGGGTTTTTAAATGGAATATAATAGGTTTTGTCTTAAAAATATATTTTCGGTGACAAAATTTTATTATTTTCTACAGAGAGGAGAAAATGGACAGTAAATATAAAAGGCATCATAAACCTGTGAAGAGGGCAATGAGAACTCTGATATTGTGCCTCTAGTTTTTTAGCTACCCTTGTGAAATCAATATGTTATCATCTTCAGCCAAACTGTTTACTTCATAGATTCTCCATTTTTCCCAGAGGTTTCCTGACAACTCCCCACAATGGCAGGAAGCCAACATTACTGCTTTGAAAATCCATCAAAAAACCTTCATTTCAGTCCCAGCCAAGAGGTCATAAAATTTTTGAACTATGAACTGAGAAGAGCTTTGGCGAAAAGCATGAAGACAGTTGTGGATAAATTGGGACTACAGGTCCAGCTCTACATTCTGTGTAAATCCATAAGTCAAAGAAAGCTTTGTGTAATACATCAGCTTGGCACAAAAAATGGAAGAGCAGATCCAAATGCATATATGCCAGGTGGAACCTGGAAAAACATTCCTCTAAGTCCCGTCTAAGTGGATGTATCTGCTGCAATGCACTGTCTGATGCACAAAAGGAAATGCAGGTGTTGCAATGAACTTGCTACAGGAACTTACATTAGGCCATTTAAGTAAAGTCAAAATGTCTCACAAAATCACAAAAACTGATTTTATATTGGTTTTTAATAAAATATTTATTATTTAGTGAGCTACAATCAAGTTACACAAATTTCGTGTTGAATGTTGATGAGCAAAACTCCTGCCATTTTCCTCTGTTCTTAAAATGGTGCTTAATTTGAGGTTTGGTGATCTAAAAGAGAGAGAAAGTTATTTGTTAATTCCATATGTATTTTTACATTGGTCATGTAAATTGTGAAATATTATTACATTTAGATTTGCATTTGCTTTTTTTCCCTCCCCCCTCACTGAGCTCAGTAGCTGGAAAGAAAGTTGATAGCTGAGCATGACGCTGAGGGTTTCAAGTTTCCTCACTAAAAGCCCACCCAAATAATCAATAGAAACAGACAAAATACAAGGTGATATTAAAGAAAAACACAAAGCAAAAATCACAGTGAAGCAAAGATTGCTGCGGCAGTAGAAACCTCACTATCTGCAAATGATATCGCAAGAGAAAAGAAACAAGGGAAACAGGAATGGCACAAGAAAAACACTACATTAAAAAACAAAATGAAAAGAGGTGGGGAAAATGCAAAGCCCAGTTTTTTAATGTCTGGAGGGAGACAAGACTACCTGCAATGAAACAGAAATTTTCAACACGGGGACACTGCTTTCTGGTGAACCTTCAGATATAATTTGGTAGTCTAAATTTGCAGATATAGCTAAAACAAAATACTAATATTTCTGTCTTTTCCTTTTCAGCCTGATGCTCTTATTCCTGAGATTTGCCCTTCATGGGTCCTTGACAAATGGCTGAAAAAACTGCAGTCCTGTCTTTCACATTCAGACAAGTAAGGACCACTCAAGTGTTTTAGAGAACTACCTTTAGCAATGACTTTGAAACACTCAAAACATTACAGATACATAAAATGCAGTACCTTGACTGAGTTTGCTGCACTCTCTCTCGTGGCACCCTGAAGAAGCCATTCAGGACACTCCTAATTTCTGCATTTTCCAGAAGCTTTTAACTGTCATTCCTCTCTTCAGATTTTCACTTTCCTGCTAATTAATGTTCCGTATTGCATTTTCACGCAAATTCCAAGGTTGGCCTTTAGGTTTACTTACACAATCACATAGGACACAGTAGTTGCAGTATGAATATCTTCATATCCTGAATGCAGTCTTGGAAGCTAGTATGGATGGTTTGACCCTGAGTCAGCATGTTCCTGGTGTCCCCAGTGGGCTGAGGAACACAAAGGCAACCCATTCTGCTTTTGAGCAAGACCTCTACAGAGGGCATGGGAGAAGGTAACAGGCATTCAGAAAGTGCAGTGACTCCTCACTGTGATTTTTTTTGCTTGCCCTGAGACAGCATTTGGAGAAGAGGACACCACGATGCTCGGCACTGTAATAAATGTAACAAAATGTTCAATAGTGGTTATGTAAGCCTTGTACAATGGTGATGGAGACCAACATGTAATTTGCAATAGAATTCATGAAGAGGTGCAGCACTGGGCAAAGTGCTCAAAATTTTCTGATTACTGAAATGCTAACAGGTTAATGAGCTCACCAGGGAAGAGAAGCCTTCAATGAAACCTGCAACAGATGCCACAACATACAGAGAAAATTACTGCATTTAAATCAGCCCGGCTGACAAAGCAACATGGACAGACCTTACGAACAGGCACAGATTTCCTAGAAATGACTGATATGCAAAATAAGCTAACCATTCCCTGCAGAAGACAAATGTTAGGGATCACTGCACATGCTCAACCATACCAGTAAATTCAAAGTGGTCATTTAAAATCCTTCTAAAAAGAAAACAAATGTAAAATTGAAAAAGATAAGTAAAATGGACTTAGAGATTTTCTTCTGTGAAGAAACATGGTCTTTACAAATACTTTTCACTTTAGCATTGTATTCATTCAGATATATCTTCAGTTGTATTTCTAAAGGTGGCTAAAACTTTGGAATCAACCAAAGCAGGTTGCTTCTTTTCCATAGTAAAGTAAACCCTGCCAAGCCTATAAAATCAGTGGTCTATCACAGATGACTTTTATACATGCTATGGAAGCATAATCTCACCTGTCATGGTGTCTTTCCTAGAAGCATGTTCTCCTTTATTTCCATGGTAAGTGGCGTTGGTTCCAGTTGATTCATAGTCTGTTTTTCTTTCTTTGAGGCTGATCATTTCCCGGGGTGAGGCTGGGGCACTTGCTGGATGACAAAAATGCATTTTCTTTTTTTTACCATGTATGACTGAATGTAGTGTTGAACTCTAGAGCAAACATTTCAGTACAGTTTATATCTGTTAGCATTCTAATATGAAGCTGGTTGATGAAACACTACCAACATTATGGAGGAAAAGAAAAGGTGCTGTTATTTCAAGTGCAAGGCAAAAGCATTCACTGGACAATCAACTACAAACATAATTTTCTCTCTGAATGTTTTATTTTTTCCAAGTTCTACGATGATTATTATGAAAAAAAATACATCAATTTTTTTCTCCTTTTGCTTTTCAATTTCCTTAATTTCTCAAAACCTTCTTGTACAGGCACTTCCATTTTCTCCTCAAAATGGTTACTTGATCTCCACTGAAAAGACTGTTAACTTCCAGCTGTGTGGAAAAAGCCTTATAAAATGGTTTCTTTGCTTTACTCTTGAAAATAAACAAACCAATGGAATTTTTCTAATTGTGAAGGAAAGCAAAGCAAAGTGTTTTTTTCATAGAAAACATATAGCAAAGAATGCCTAACACTTTAAGGTAACTGAAATAATTTCTGCCTTTAAATAGCTATGAACAATTGCCATTAAAACAATAACTGCCACTTCAAGCTGTTTTTATTGAAATGAAATCCTTCACCACCTCTACTCATGGTATGGCTAAAAGGAGGAAAGTACAGGTGACAAGGAAGTGAATTGGGTTTTATACTTGAGTCTCATGCATTGGAAAATGTGCAGGTGATCTCTGGTACTGATCATGAAGCCTTCAAGCTTGTGATGCTTATGGACAGGAAAACAGTAAAGGTAAAACATTACAGCTTTCAAAATTGACTTCAATATACTTAAGTGCTGATAGATAAAGTGCAGTTTCCCTGTTGTGGAGGGCAGGAGAAGGAGTACAGGGTGAGTGGCAGAGCTCCCCAGAGCCTTGTGAAGGCAAAGTGGCACAAAAATAACCAAAGTGCTGCTGCTTACTTCCACACACTACCCTGTCTCCACCCAGACATTTCTATGTCAAAAGAGCCTCAAAAGCTGTAACAACGTATTTGTTTAAAAAGAATGAAAAGAAAAGATTTAAAAATGTAGTACAAACTCATTGGTGAAGCTTGACACAGTGAATTGCATCTTTCAGCATCTCTAAACTCTGGTCCATTTTTTTAGTTAAGGAACAGCGAAGCACTTGTACTTAACTAAGGAGCAGGGAAGCACCAGTGATGTTGAATTCTGCTTCAATTGGTTATGCTGGCCCTGGCCTCTGCATTTACAGAGCAAATGCAGGAGACATGTTTTTTATGAAGTCATTAGAATTGGGGATCGCTTTTAAACTGTTTGTCAGTAGTGATGTAACTCTAAAGCTGATAATCCAGCAGATATAAAGAAACATGACATTAAATTACCAAATCAGCTAATGGCAGCTTGAGTCTAATAGGGAACAAACAAGAATGTAGACCTTGAAAAAGATGCTAACAGAGGGACACATTTTGGCTCGCAGACTCTGGTAATGACTTTAAACACTGGTGTTTTGAACAAAACTGATTGATATAGACAAAACCATCTCTCTCTGTTCCCTGTGGGAATTATTTCTCTTCCCATAGGAGGACAAGTGCTTTTTGGCAAGTGTTGAAATGCAGAAGCACCCCTTTTCAGAAATTTTTACTGGAAGCAAACATAAAATCATTGGTTGACACTAGACAAGAAAACTGGTATTGTGGTTTTCTGCTCTTATTCTTAAAGGGCACAGAAAAGAATACAGAGCTTGCTACTCAACTTTAAGCATGTTATCAGCAAGTCCTAGGCCTGGATGGGACATTGTGACTTCATTTACTTCAACTATTTACCCCAAGGTAGGATCCAGTATACCAAAATAGTTTCTGACAGATTTTAATCCTAAACTAAAGATCTCTAATGACAGAGATCACATAACTGCTCCAAGCACTCTGTGCCGGTGCTTTCTTTCCCCACTGTTAGGAAATGTCCCCTGATGTCTAGCCTGACTCCTTGTCTGCTATGGAAAGAGAAAAAAGTTCATGCTGTTCCTCTTCACGGTTGGCTCTTATGTGCTTGTATACTTGGTGTGTACTCTTCCCACTGTCCCCATCTCGTCTCTTTTACTTGAGTTAAACAATTACAGTCCATTCAGTGTATTCTCATAACCTGATTTCTCCATCTTCCAATTCATGTGTGCAACTGACAAAAATCCCCAAATAATTTCTAAAGAACTTTCATCTAGCCAGATATTCTCCTTTATTTTAAAGGACTGGACCTTTTTTTTCCCTTTTGAACATTATCTCCAGTTTCTCAGGATTAGTCTGAATTTCAATAGTGCCCTTCAAAGAACAAGAGTTTCTCCCAGGTTTATGTCACCCACAAAGCCAATATGTATCTTTTGCATATTATCTGGGCCATTATTGAAAGCACTGAAGAGTACTGGACCCAGGCAAACCTTCAAGCAAAGCATTCTTCCATTTTGGTAATAAGCAATACCCTTTCTTTGTGAATGTTTTCAGTCAGTTTTGTATTTACCACACATGACATTTTCTGAACTGTTTGCTAGCTTGCCCTAGCTTAGCTATAAAAAATTTTGTAAAAGAGTCTTATTACTTACAGTAGATTATACTTACTATTCTTTCCACAAAGTGCTTTAACTACATTGTAGCAGGCATTCAGGTGAACTTAGTAAGAACAAATGGTACTGAATCAATGATTTTATTTGATATGGGTACTACCAGACACACAGCAACTTATATTACTATTTAAAAATAGATACTCCCAGAGTTAAGTAGTATCTTATGTTCCTACTATATTTGAGGTGTTCAGGTTGTGATTATTTGTTCCAGCAATTTTCTAGAATGACATTGAGCTGACCAGTATGTAATGATATGGGCTCTTCTTCCTTCATAACCAGCCACTATTATTTGTCCTTTTCCAGTCTTATGATAACTCATGATGGCAGCAAAATTTCATAAAAAATGAAGAGTAACAGAAGTGAGTAGACAATTCTGGCAAGAGGCAGAACTAAGATGTCAGGCCAGACATTTCAAGTACCTTGCACTTACAGTCAAAATGAGATTCTGGAGAAGAAAAAAATGAAATAGCAGCCTTATGGACTTGTGTAATGACAGATTTTGAAAACAGAATAGCAGCTTTCACTGTATTTCTGGCTACATTTTCCAACTTCCTCTGTGCTTGTTCTGCAGGACTAAGATGCAGCTTCTAGACAATTAACAAAACAATTTTCTTAAAACCTAAACTATGGCACAATGCTAATGGCAATAAGTTTGGCCAATTTTAATTCTAAACTCTTGGTGTACCTTTGGAAAGACAGCACTTGATTGGACAAGTAGCAAAAAAGCGCACTGAAAGACTGACAGCTGCACACCATTTATGTTAGAAGCTTTTCACCGCGAATGGCTTTATCTAACCAAGGTATTGTTCTACCTTGGAATAAGCTGAGGGGAAGATTACCTGAATTATCTGAATAGACAAATTAATTTACACTATGGCATGAGTTGAGATACTTACATTAATTCATTGTGTACATCATATAGGATTGATAATAGCTGGTGTAAATATGCCATCAATTTTACATGAAGACCTGTGGCATACATGTACATATGCATATGCACGCACACATACCAGAATAAAAGCTGACAGAAAAGTAAGGTGGATCCTTCAACTTCTGCTAAGTGTGCATTATGGTCATAAACAACATAGTGGCTTTCATGACTAGGAAAATGAGCTACAGAATTTCCTTGTGCTACTAATGGACACCACTGCTCTGAGATGTAGTCAGATAATCCTGAAAACACTTCATGAAGATTCATAACAAAAAGTTTGGGAATATTCTTTCTGCTGTAAAGCCTTACAGGGTGCTAATAAAAAAAAATAAAATCCTGTTTAGAAGAGATAATTTGGGTAAGAGTAAAGAATATACTCTGTACCCTTCCACCACAGTTAACAACAAACGCAGAGGTCAGTGACTCGGCTTAAAGAAGGAGAACAGCAGAGATGGATTACTTGTTTTTCCTTCAGCCCTGCAAGCCTGTCCTTACCTGAGCGGTTGTTTGGAGACATGCGCACAGGAGAGATGGAGGGCGTGCGTGATGAAGAGTATGGTCTTTGCCGATCCCTTTCTATTGTTGAAGATGAGGCTACAAAGTGATACTGTGACCATCCATCCTGCAACATCAAACATTGGGACAACAGTGAGTGAACACACCACACAGCTTCCCATTTTCAGTACATTTTCCTCTAGTATTTTCACTATGGATTACACAAGCAGGCTACTATCTTCTTCCTGCCACTGGGTGGCAAATGCTCTTAGTGCTGCAGGATACCATGTGCTGGCTATTGACACAGGAGGAGAAAAATTAAAATGTAGAAAGTTCCATAAAATAACACATTTCAGAAGGACTCAAATTCTTAATGGCTTTTAAAGCTATTTGTTTAATAGTTCTGTCTTTTTCCATGCCTCTATTTTCACTTTGCAAATGGCATTCTGGCTTGAAATCACTTCCATTTTATAAGGAAGCCTTGGAGTAAGTAGATAGGGAAGCTCCAGGATTACCAGACTGGATATCTATTTGGTTTAGTTATACTAACTGCCCATTTTTTCACACATTAGGGAAAAAGAATCAATACAATTTTCCATGTTGCAGTTTTCTTCAAGGTGTACAGAAAGAAATTCTTTCTATTTAAAACTGTGTTAATAGTGATGTATTTAAGAAAACAAAAACGAAACCCAAAGTAATACGAATACTAGACACATCTAGTTCAGAACTAAAAAAGGAGTTGGAATAATTCATGTTTTATTCCTTCACTGTAACATAATGCAATAATCCAAAATAATGTACCTCGCATTTTTTTAAAAGATATTAAATATAGTCTGAGACTATCATAGGAGAATAAACTGACTTTTCCTAGTGTTCTTATTAAATGACAGCATTTCAAATGCCTTCAGTATTCATAGATTGCAAGCATCTTTATCACTACTTAATGTTAAATCTAAATCAGTAACACTGAGTTTTCCCAGTCTCACACAGTTTTAAGAATGCCTGCTTTCTGTTGGGCTCAGTGGAAATTGAATCAAGCACCTGGCATGGTGCTAAACAGAAGTTTTGCAGTGAAATGCTGAATAAAAAAAATAAACACAATAAAATATCATCAAAAAACAGTTGGAATTTTCCTCTGGCTTACTACCCCATATCTCAGCTACTCCAGACATCCAGCACTGAATCCCACCCCTTCCCATGCTCTGCCTTTGGTCAAGGCATCTCTCTGACTGTGTTGCAACTGCAGAAACCACGGGCATCTGGCTCTCAGAATTGCAAGAGAAAATGGCTTGAAAATCCCCTTTCACTAAACTCTTAGGAAAGAGAACTCAGCAAGAGTGTGACACAGCAGGACGAAAAGAGATACTCATACTTGTAGAGGGAAATGTTGTAAGTAAATTATGATAGACAGAGGTGACACCTAACTGCAGCTTCTGAATGTCTGTACTCCTCATGTAATGCCTTTGTACAAACGCATGTGTATCTCAGTTGCAATTTCAAAGGGAAAAATAAAGAAACGTGAAATCTGGGCTAGGCTTTTACAGTACAGTCAGGACTTTCCCTACAATCAATAGTGACTGTTTGCCCACTGAGAGATCACTCATGTTTAGGACTCCTGCTTAAATCAAAATTTTCTATATCCAATCTTTCCAATCTATACCAAGTGACCCAAAAGCAGTTTCTATACAAGCCATGTCCTCCAGTCTAGAGGGAGGATCCATGAGAATGCAAGAAAAGCATCTATAAAGCCCTGACTCCTTAGATCAAATTGGAAACTATTAGAAACTTTCCCATATATATAAACTATGTATGTACATGTATATAAAATACATGTATTTTTAAACAAGACATAAGAGTTTATAGCTATAATTATAATGAATAGCTTAATTCCAATAATCTTATCCAAGCATTAAGACTACAAGGAACATACTTAGCATTATTTTTATATCTATGGTTCATAATAACCTGTGTGGTGATTTCTCTATTACAAAATTGAAGGTGCAAACGTGAGAAGCTCATGTCTTTATTCTGCTAAAGAAAAATGGTTTCCTTCTTTCTCCCTCTCCAGGGTCAGAATTTCTTACCAGAAAGGTGATTCTCTGTAACTCACTCTGTGGTAGTTTTCTGAGCATTTATTTTCTTTTAAACAGACTGAAGAGGAGGAAGAAGAGGACAGACTTTAGATCTGATAAAAGCAAAAGGAATAGTCTGTTTATTACTCTCTGCCTGCAAGAGGAAGAGCTCACATAGCACAAGTTAAAAACGCTTCCAGCTTTGTGGATCTGGATACATCCATTGCCAAGTATACTCTCCTTTCTCATTCTTGCTTCCCTCAAGTAAAACCCTGGTAATGTGGTACAAAAAAAGTTACTTGAATGCTTCCCCAAACCTTTCTTCCTGTTGTCTCCACCATCTGTATTTTCACATTAATACCTGCAGCCTGGTTCTGATGGGAAGTGGATGAAATAAACCCCCAATACCTGTACTGTTCCAGGACTCTACAGGAACAGCGTGTCACCAGTTTTGTTCTGCAGAGTATCAACAAGTACTTTGTCAGCGTGCTTCCTCAGAAACAGCACTGCAAGGGAACTGTATTTGGGATGCTGGCACAGGCAGTCTTTTCTGCCATGGATGTTTTTCCTTCTTTTCTTCCCTGCAAATTTTCATTTTTCTCTCTTCTGGCAGTAGTGCTTATAATGAGGTCTTCAAATCAATTCTGCTCCAAAATCTCAAGTTGGCAAGCCAAATCAGCTCAATAAAACAAGTGAGGCAAACAGTAAACTCTACCACAGGTACTGTGGTGACTTGGCATTGCTCTTGGCTGAACAAGGCATACTGATACCATTGTATGATGACCTTCATGGCATTTTTCAACAGACTGTGGGCAGCTCTCAGACCTCACAGTATTTTCAGAACTACAATATTTTGAAGTTATCTATATTTAGCTCTCTTCTGCCACAAGGAACAAACTTCTTTCCTTGTAAAGGTAAACAGTTTGTAACAAATTTATTAAAATTATCCCCATTAACAGTTCCAAAAGCTATTAATGTTAAATATTGAACCTAATTTTTAAGAGCCTAAAGGGGGTATTTTCAATTTAATGGCAAGATAAATACCACCTGACATGATGGCTGCTTTCATTAGTTTGTTTCAGGTCTACTGCCTATAATGAAATATAATTAAATTGATTTGGGTACTTAAAGGTACAGTGTATAGCAGTGTCCTGCACAGAAGAAAGCTAACGCAAGAGCAAAGCATGTGAGACTGAATTTAAGAAACCAATTTAACAGCCACAAATGCGACCTAGGAAAGGAAGACTAAGACAAAAAAACCTGACAAACTGGAAAGAAATTCAATGCAATTCTGTTACAAACTGGGTGCATTTGTTAACTAGCAGTAATTAATTAGGAAGTGGCAACTGCACACTACAGGAGGATGGAGAGCAACCAGAATACAGAAATACCTTTATACATCCTTATCATCTCTTCCAAGGTATTTTCTACTGGGCATCTGTCTATGTTTTGACTATAATGAATATATCTGTTATCCCTCAATTATATGATAAAGTCCAAATGTCAAAGCTTGATTGACAGTGACATGTTTCTGATGGTATCTTCTTGGGAAAGCTGCATGGATTAAATTTGGGATGGGAGTTGGATGATCACTGTAGAAAACAGAAGTGTTACTGTAGTCCCACTGATCACCTTTTACTGGGCTTAAAGTGTGAACATGTTCTTTGTCTCCCTGCTCAAGTTTAATTTATTTTGAAAATAGGTAATTTTCATCAAGCCCATGGGAAATTAATTATTTTGTCAGGTTGACTAAACTTATTGTGCCAAACACCTATTGCACATGTCTTAGGAAAGTCTAACTTGTTTTTTACTTCCTTTTCTTGGTATTACTTTTGTATTTAAAATGTAGGGACAAAAAAAAAAACCCTCACAGTTTTCTATTGTGTTTGCAAGAATTTCAAGTTTTCAGAACTCTCTGGTAGCTGAGTTTTTGATTTGAGGAGATGATTTGCGGAGCTGGATGATATCACACACACCATTTTCTCACTTGTAGTACCATAACGTTGTGAGGTCTGAATTAAATTAAGCCCTGATGGAAACTGACACCATGTTGACCCAAAAGGGAACCAGAGCTCCTGCCCGAAGAATTCAGAGGATAGAGGAATGAGGTGGCCAAGGAATGGGTGGTGGAGACAGGGATGGTGTGGTGCCAAGCCTGGGATGACATCATGGCATCCACTCAGAGAGAAACCCCACATCAGCTCACGTGCTAATAAGGGACATAGCAAAAATGAAAACAAGCCCTATGCTCTGACTGATTATGCTGATCAGCTGCTGAGAAGACACTGACTTGAAAAGCCCTGAGTGGTCTAGAAAAACTGTATGATGCATGATGTGTGCATGGACATCAGTATCTTTCAGTGCTGAAGAGCACAGCCTGCCCTGACTTCTGGCCACAGATGTCCTAACATGGTCAGCAGCAGAGAGCAACTTCTTGCAAACAAAAAAATGTTACTAAAGACAAAAAAATAAAAATTATGTAGCAAATCCAATAACAAAACAGCTAAAACCTGAAAAACTATAGAAATTATTGTATCCTGCCTCCCTCAAGTTTACAAATGCTTCAGCATGCAACTTCTTGCTTCAAGTCTGATCCTCTGGTGACTTGATTTAATAGACATTTTACAGATGACTTGAAGCACACAGGACCAGACTTGCTTTGTCATCCTACTTCCTTACCTGTAAGCTAGCTTTTTACTGGTTCCAGGATATTAATTGTAGCAATAACCTCTCCTGTAATGGTTGTAAGCTGTAGAAATGTGAAATTTTGATAGGCAACCTCTTGCAGGAATCAGTAACTAGACCAACCATGGTGTCAGCAGTAGGTGATACAGCAATAAGGGAAAGTGCCTATAAGGTTGTAACATAGGATCCATTCACTTTGAAACTCAGACAGACACTGCTCTGACTTGCTGGTGTTGCTTCCTTTGCAAGCTAAAGCACTGCTGTCACGTTAAATGAAACCATCCTGACTGGTGTGAACCAAAGTGACACTGTCTAGAGTAAACGATAAATCTGATGTGAATTAAGTCAAGGCTCATCAGACTTACACAAGTCTGGGCAATTCTTCACTGGGAAATTGTTGTCACAGCGCTAATAAGACAGAACAGAAATTAGAACTAGATCAAATAATCTACATACATTGGCATATGAAAATTATGTGTGTGACTTGACTGCAATGGGAAGTCTAAAATGGTCACAAGGTTGGGGTGATCCACATATGTATCTCATGTAGCTCTTAAATGGGATTTTTTAAAATAATGCAGTGTAAATGGTCAACAACAACCACCCTTACTTATCATTAGGCTTTACAATCTGGGATTATATTATTTTCTTTTAATACAAAGGAGGAATAAATACATCTCTCAGTGCTTCTCAACAGAGATAGCAAGCCTGATTTCCCTCCCCTTGTCCTCTTCTCTCCCATGGCAGTGGAGACTAACTACCCCCCACTAATACATCTGCACCACCGAAGCAGGTGACAAGGAAATGTCAACTGCTGAAGGAGAGATGGTGAGACAGCTGTTCTCCAAAAAAACCCTTGCCTTTGTACTTGAAGCATCTTTACTTTGGAAGAGAGTTTCAAACATATTCTTACAGCTTAAAAAACTCTAGAGACACTCTTGAAAAACAAACCAACTAGTTTTAGATAAACTATCTAATTTGAAAACAAAGGTGTTCTTTCATTTTTCCTTTGAATTTACAGTGCCAAATCCTATTATACCTAAATGATTCCTGAAAGGACTGTTCTTTCTGAACTTGCTTGTGTTGTTTCCAGGAAAACTCAAAACCAGAAAAGAATTCTTGGGCATTGATCTGCTTTATGATGCATTATGCATAAATGCTATTTTACTGCCATCAGTTATGCTACCTTTCTAAGCAGGATACTGACATTTTACTCCTAGGATTTTATCTTGTGCTTCCAAAGTCATAAGATAAGTTGTTCAAGAGAGGAGTCGGGATTGAGCCTGGAGGATCCTGGTGTTCTCCCAGTTTACACATTAGCGGTTGCTGTTTGGGTTAAATCCTTCACTCTGGAGTAATTTCAGTGGCTTCAAAGGGGTTGCTGACTCTCTGTTCTGTTTCCTCTCCTCTCCCAAAGTGTTTTGAGCCAGGCCCTCAAAATCAGCAGACACAAACTGAAGACATGAATCACTGAAGCTCATCTTAATTTGAGGATTTTAGTATTTGTGGTTATAGTCTCATTTCCACAGCTTATGGAAACCAGAAAATTACTTAAAACAGAGAAATTCATCAAGTTTGGGGGATTTAAAAATATTGCAATGATTTGGATCAAAGAATTGCTCACAGCATGACTACTTAGCCAAGATGGTTAAAGGAAAATACAGTTTGCTTCCCATGCCCTCTCATGATGATGATGAAGCCAGTTGCTCACTGGTTAAAGGTTCTTTTGGGAGTATGACACCTGCTGCTGTGTGAGCTGGGAGAGAGGCCACTCACTCCTCCCTTGCACAAATATAACTGAGGGGCGAGAACTGACCCTGCCAAGAGCACCGTGGGAGCAGTGCCATCACTTGAGCCAAGATAAACAGCCACAGTGGCAGGGTCAGATGGCGAAGGACCACACCAGGCAGGTGGCAGAGCTGCCACTGGAGCAGTTGCCTCTCCCAGGAGCTCTCAGCCCCTGCCCCAATGCCTGATGCTGGGAGCTGCCTTGCTGTGTGAGACACATGCAGTGCTTCAATCTCCTTTCTTGTGCAGTGGGCTCAACCTCTGAACTTCTCTTTTTACTCTGAATTTCAACTTACAAATGACCATTTCTGCATCCCAGACATGGCAGAAGTCTAATTGCTTAAGACGCTGGAAGACAAATACATACTGAAATAGGTGTTTAGGGCAGCATGAGGTTTAAAGAAGGGCTCCTAGTCAGACAGTCATTAACCGTAGCAAAACTGTCTGGTACTGGCTGAGGATTATTAAGTTTTCTGTAGGCTCTTTCAAGTGACATTTTCAGAATAGGTGGTTAAACTCATTTTTTTCGAAATGAGACATACACCTCCCAGCCTCCAACCTCAGCTTCTCTGAAAGCAAAGCCATTATTCTCCTACTGTCAGTGTTCCACCTCAAAGTAATCTACAATACTTGCTCTGCCTGTTTTTCTCTTGCCATTGTGGTGCATGGGGTACTGTATTCTTCTGAGTATCACCCAATTTCTTTTCTTTCAAAATGCCACAGATGGCCTTGGCCAGTTTTCTCTTTTCCAAATGTTTTTTTAGTGGGCATTGTTATCATCTTCTACTCACAGATCTTGTACCATAATTTTACATCTTACCCCTTGATTTTAGCTCTGAAGAGACACACTGTAAGGGGGAAATAATGCTAATTACTTGGCAAATCTATTCAAGTGAGAAACAGCTAGCTAACTATCCCCGGTTGTTTTATAAAATCTTGGACATTTCAGGCAATCAGTGAGGCATTGCTTTACCTATCCATAATTAATTACTGATTTCCTGTTGTGCAAATTGCAAAGATGACAACAGCTAATCTGATGAATAAAACAGCTATAAGAAAAGGGAATTGTATGTGAGGCAAAGCATGAAGGACAAGACTTCAGACACGGCAGAGTTCATTATTCACTTTGCTGAGGTTATATGCAGCTAAATAATAAAACTCTCAAAACACTGCAATAAAATGTAATAAATTCATTTTTCAAAGCATCACTTTGCCTCTTACAGAGACATAAAATTGTTTTAATATATTTTAGAGGAAACGAACACAGTTTTTGGCCCTTCAGCTAGAATTTCTGTTGTTCTATTTTCCCCTGCATAAGGTATATAAGCTCTCATCTAAATTGTTAGAATCACAAAAGAACTGTTTTTGCTTGTGTCTCATATGTACAAAAAAGCTTTGCCTGCAAGGAAATGTTTGCAAAAATTTTTGATCTGTATTGTTGTTTTCATTCCAGTAATGCAATTTCACCTATCTTACAGGTTTATAACCTAGAAATGCAAACTCTGGCTCTTGGCCACAAAATTTCAGCAGGAAGACAAATGTTCAGGGTCAGTTTCTCAAGTCTCTTGTTTTACCAAAAACTAGAAAGTAATTAACACCTCTTACTATTTTCATGCATCAAACCATAAAATCAACCAAATACAACTTTTCTATCATACCTGTGACCATAAAATATGAAAAAAATACTATCAGAATAAAATTTGCACCATTGTCTCTTATGGTGAAGAACATGGTAGGACTGATGATACTGTGATGAAGAGCCATTAGACTTTGTGCTTCCTAAAGATCGGCACTGAAGCTGAAAACAGAGGATCATTTTATTCAAATGTGGAGCTGCCTGACAAACAAAGAATCACCACCCCTTTGTAAAAATCACTAGATAAACTCATGCTCTCCTTGGGTTTAGGTCAAAAGTTCATGCATAAATGCACTTAAACTAGAGAGTTAGAGTGATTATTGCTAAGCTGTATGAGGATATGCTGCTTTGAACATGTAGTTTACCAACACACATAGACGTTAATAATAAGAAATGCACATTATCTTTTACTGATACACCTTTAAGAGTTCTTAATTCCCTAAGAGCTTTAAGTACTGTTAACTCAAACAGGAACACACTATTGGACCAAAGCCTACAACTCTCAACTTAAAGGGTCCACAACTTTCTCTAAAAGCACTCTGTAAAATTAAGCCATAAAACCAATTCAAGCCATAAGACCAATTCAAACTGCCAGTGAAACATTTCATTTCTACTTTTTTTTTTTTTTTCAGGAAGAAGTAGCTATAGCTCTTTTATCAGGTAAGACAAACTGTATCAGTTAGGAAACGAAAAAAGAAGAAACCAACTCAGAACAAAGCACACACACTACAAAAGAGACTCCTTTCAAAATGTAAGGTTTCTTAAAGTCTGAAATGGCAGACATGTTCAGGACATTTTTAAATTCTGTTAGCAGTCTTAGGAAGAGAAGAGGGAAGCAATGAGAAGGACTTCCCAATATTTTTTCCCCACCCATTATTAGACCTTGTAGGACATCAAAGAGCTGAAAGTAGGATACTGATGCAGCAGCTTAATATTTCATTGACCTTTGACTGAATTTACATGTACTGGCCACATTAAACAAACACATTTAACCTCCTTATAGAACCCAGAAGAACGAGGATGATGATAACATAAGTATGGCAACCCAGTGGTGCAAAAGGTGCCCAGTGTTCCTTATGCATCAGACCATCACAGATAGACTATTTACCTCTGAAATGGAAATGTGCTGTGAATTTCCACAGTAATTAATTTGATTTCCCTCCCCTCTGTGCTCAGTGCATATGCGATTGCTACAAGTAGAAGTTCTACTGATCTGATTAATTTGCAGAACTCTAAGGAGCCATCCAATGCCATCCAATGCACCCGTTCAGGTCTGCTGAGAGAAACCGAGTTTCTCACCTCTACTCTTTACTACTTTTATCTGGGTCTGAATCTAGATATGCAACATCAAGCATACAAATTAACTAAATACAGTATTTTGTCCAGAACAGTAGAAATCATGTTCCTTGAATGAATTCTGGAGAAAAATATTGGCATGGATTAAAAATAGTTTCTCTTAGCATCCATCTTTAAAACTTCTGAAAGTCTTTAGAAAGACTTCTGGATTCTTTTCAGTACTGCACATATGAATCCAGCTAAACTTTGGTTGCCATTAATTAATGTTTACATTTGTTTTAAAATATGCAATACATTATTCAAGTGGACTAAAAATATTTCCAGTTCCAAAAGACATCCAGTTAATTTTCTCAGGTCTGTATTTTGGGTTCAATATTAAAATCCAATCTTATTCTGAGGGACCCTATTTTTGAAAAAAAAAAAGTCTGTAGATGTGACCTTCTACTTATGCATAACCTTCTAGATTCTGGATGCCTACTCATAGCTCTAACCTAAGGGTATTTCAGAAACTTCAGTTATACAATTCCCTTCAGAAAGAAGGCTTTAAGTTAAAGATACTGACTCCTGGGCTGCATTTTAAATTGTCTTTTCTTCCGAGAACTTCAAAGGGTGGAGTACTTTAGACACAAACTTTACACAAGTATGAGATTAAATTTCTGTCTTCTAAATCTGTACTTAGTAACCTTAAAATGGACTTGACTTTTCAAGTGAACAATACCTTGTCATTCCCTTGTAAGTCAGCTAGAGCTTGCAGTGAGACTTGGTATCAATTCTGAGGATGATTTAGTGTCACATATGTAGGGCTCATCCTAGAGTATTGTTTAGACACACTTTGACTCTTTTCTCATTTGTTTAGCACCTTTTGAGTCTAGTAGGTTTTGGATGAGAATGGCACCAGCTTCCATGCACTCCTTCCTGATTATCTGGAAGAATTACTGCTAAATTTGGCTGCTGAATTACCGTTTGCTACAATGCTAAATGCTAAAGGAAAGTACTATCATGCCTTTAAGGCCCTCAAGAGAAAAGCAACAGTCAAGCATAACTGCAGATATTGTCTAAGCTCATAACTCAAACCATTATGGTGTATTCCTTTACACATTCCCAAGCCCTCTTTGTTTGGACATAGAATTACAGTCATAGAATCTCCTGAGCTGGAAGGGAGCCACAAGAATCCTTGCCTTCAATTCCTGGCCCTGCACAGGACCATCTCCAACAATCACACCACACATTTGAGAGCTTTGTCCCAACGTTCCTTGAACTCTGTCAGGCTTGGTGCTGTGATGACTTCCCTGAGGAGCCTGTTCCAGTGCCCAATCACCCTCTGGGGGAAGAGCCTTGCCATAATACCCAGCCTATGGGTATTGTAGACATCATACTTAAATGCAGCACCTTCTACGCCCATGCTGTGCTGTGGTTAAGTTTTACAACCACACCGCCCCATTTGTGTATACATGTACATGTAAGTACATACAGATATTTTCCAGCAAACATACAGAAACATTGTTCAACAGACATACAAGTACTTGCTAAGAAAAAAAAAAGCCATTAGCTTGGCTTTAATTATGTTCAGTCATCATACATGATTTTTTTTGGACGCCATTCAGTAAAAAAAGCCTGCACCAAAATAGTACAAGTAAGGGCAGGTCCGGCTTCAACCACACAGAACTGCTTTCATGAAAATCCTATTCTTGGTATTGAATCTTCAGTTCAGCCCAAACTATCTCAGATTACTGTTAATATTTTAAATACCATAATAGACAGGGAAGATGTTTCCAAAAGAAAGATATGAATACTGAAACATATCTAAAGGATTTTGAGGTGATACTGCAGAGTAAATAAATCCTTGCTGAGATCATCACAAAGAATTTAACTATGTAAGATGCAAAGGAATTAAAACAAATTATTATTAATATACAATAAATGATGGAATCCAGAAGGATAAAACACTTGAGAACATCTCCTTCTAACCATTTATGTAGAAATGCATGTTTTGATACTTCTCCGTATGTTGTTATTGTGATTTAGCTAAGAACATTAATTTTTGGAGTACAAAAGATTTTCTACCCTCTTTAGGCCATGCAAAACACATTTTTAAAAATGTAATCACATAATGGCAATCTTTATCTTTCCAGTATTGTCTGATACTGTTACTAAACTGTAAGTAGGAAGGAACTACAAAAATATTACTTGATATGATGGATAAGCTAAGAAAATCAAAACACGTTCAACTTGACAGCACAAGTGAAATGATAATTATTGACATTAAAATAAAATCAAAACATCATTCAGTTTGATTTATCATTTTTTAATAATTTCATCCTTTTTTTTCTGAATTGTTCTTCTTAAAAAAGTAGTCAAATTATTTTTCAATGATAGCACAGCTAGGTGAAAACACTTAATATGTTTGTTTTATGCCAAATGATGAGAATCTCTCTCTTTTTAAAAATTCAATAATGGTTTATACATCAGTTTTTCCATGTGTGAATACTCCAAAACACTTCTGCATATGCCAAAGATATTGCCTGTATACCTCAGTTAAATTTATTTATAGTTTGTTTTTTAAGGCTTCATGATTTTGCTCATGACATCTACATTCTTATTGTATAGACAAACGGTGTTATTTAAGCAGGCAATCAAAAAGCCACAAATGTTAAAATTTACATGACAAAGTTTTGAATGATTCTTAAAAAAATAATCCCTGGCAAGGCTTATGCAATCAAAAGAGAAAGTAAATTAAATGGTAAGTTTATATATACAGTGATGCTGCCTAGTGCTAATTAGGTTAAAGAAAAAGGTAAAAAAATCAAAATTCCAGACTATTGTATCACTCCTCACTGAAGGGATTTTGTGTCTATAAGAAAGAATGTAAAAAGATTATCATATTATTCCTTGGTCTGCAGCTGCTACCTGTTATTTCCTGCAGAATACAAAATATGCCTTTGCTTTAATGAATAAATACTTTGTATTTGAGTGTGCCTTGGGACAAGCAAACCTGTCTTACATGAACACTGGAAACTAACATTCAGAATAAAGCATAGAATTAAGAATAATTCAGCACACATACAAAAAAAATCAGTAATGCCAACTTTTTCTCCAGTACTGAAACCAGTGATGATTTAATGATTGAGTATTTCACAATTCAGTATTTCACAGGATTGCCATTTGATAAAAAGCCACATTTAAAATGCTCAATTAAAGGTGAATAACATGTTCTTAAGAAAGAAAAGAAGAAAGCATACATTTGAAGACTACAGGTTTTTTTTGCTGTATAGGTTATAGAATCTCTGTCTTCTAAAACTATTCAGATGATGCTTTAAAAAGTCTTGAATATGTTAATTCCACAGAAAAATTCCACCTTTCCTTTATTTAAAATCAATTTAGGAATTTGCTTAATTCCTACTTATCTAAAGAAATTACTGTCAGATGATGAAATGCTGGGTGTTTTAAGTACCGTATTCCTATTAGATAAAAAGGATTTAACCTAACCTTGAAAGATATTTATATCTAGAGTATTTAAATTGGATCTTCTCTCATGTCTTCTCTTTTTCAAGCAAACAGTGCAAAAACCCCAAAAAACTGAAAGAAATGGCATAACTACTATGTCCTGTGTGGCCAGCAAAAACATGTAAATTCCAATATAAAAGTTTCTCCATGGACTTACTTGGATATTGTGCATATGTCGAAGGCATTTTGTTTTTGCAATAATGCCCCAAAGTAGTACTTTACTGTGAAACAAAATATTAGGAGGAAAAAAAATACACTTGGTTAAGGAAATGGAATTTTAGTACCTCAAATTAAAGACCACATCTAACAAAAAAATGTCTAGTCCTGCTAATTTTCATCAACTATAAATCTGTCTGAAGGAAAGAAATTTTCATTGCCCCTATTAATAGAGATTTTGAAAATTAGCATTTTAAAAGTTTAAGCGACTCCTGAACATACTGATTTTTCTGTAGATATGCTAGTTTACCTGGCTTCCCTTACTGCAATTTGCAGCTTTTGCTTTTTTCTTAAGAGATACCATTGCATCAGAAAACAAAGGAAAGTGTTTGATAAATTTAATCTGCTACTGCAACACAGTGCTTATCAGTAGCTGCCTTTCTGTTTAAAAGGTTCAGACAATCAAAAAAGAGATCACAGAAATGCTAGAAAGATTGTCAGAGAACTGAACTTTCCTGAGAAAGCAGAACTCTGCACACCTTTCTCACGTGGCTGAAATGAACAGGAATACTCTCTTAAGTGAAGTGAGACAATTTCCATCTAAAATCTACAGGGTTCAGTGAATTAAACTGTGTAACTTAAAAACATAAGTCTCCAGCAAGGCTTTTTTACTTTTGATTCAAATGTTTTCTGTAGGACTCTTTTGAGTACAAATGTCAGTATGCAGCAAACATAACAATTCAAGACTGGTCAGCTGACAGCCAGAATACCTGGGTTGGGGAATAGATTCTGGTTTCTTGGCTCTGGGAGAGAGTATGCTGAGCGTGCCATGACCCAGAGTCGTGGGTTGGTGAAAATCCTCTGTCATCAGTCACACTGAAGCTTGGGGACGCCCACTGCCATAAATCAATCAATCAGTCAATCATTTATTAATCAGGTACTTGCATTTTCATAGTTATTATAAAAATGGGCTCTAGACAATGCCTTCTCTATAATGATAGTGTAGCTTTATATTACAGTGGGGTCTTTATCTTAAATTAATTCATCCTTTTTCTAAGAGGGTGACATATTAATCTGAAAAAGCCCTTGCCAATTGTATAGAAATAAATTAAGCCCTGCTGAAAGATCAGCATTGCAAAATACATATGCTCATGAAAAACCTGAGCACATGAACAGTTCCTTCAAGTCAAGCTAATTTTTTGAGGAACTATTATGTTCTGGATTTAGAATTTAGATCCTTAATATAGGGTTTAAGTTCTGCACAGACCTCTTCACCAGATAAATTTAACCTAAAACAGCTTTTTTTTGGGATGTCTGAATGATGATAATCTTACCACAAGAAAATCCGAATGATGTGTCCCAAGTCTATAGGAGAGCATGTTGTAATTAACATTTTTAAAGAATGAGTAGCTATATTTTATTTAAGACAGGACTTCAGATTCTAAAACTCCTTGACTAGGGTTTTGAAGTTTAATGCTGGCAGTTTTCATGGAACATTTAGCCATAAAGGACCTTCTCATAGAGTCATCATCTTATTATTCTCAAAGTCACATGAAAAGCGAGTCTTCTTCTATATCCAGACTGGCTTAACTGCTTCTAAGGGTCCGGGCAATTCGACTTATCTCTTCCAACCCATGACAGACAAAGCCATCTTCCAAGGGACTACTCTGCCTTCAGTAAATGCCTATCACAACACTACCCCTGTTGTAAATGGCACACACTACACACTGAAGGATGACTGCCTTTAAGAGCCTCCCTGCTTTCCAACACTGGGTGGTATTTTTATTCATATGGCAGGCAAATAGGACAAACATTTCTAATATCCCATGCAGAACAGA
This sequence comes from Acropternis orthonyx, assembly GCA_035583155.1. Lineage (NCBI taxonomy): Eukaryota > Metazoa > Chordata > Aves > Passeriformes > Rhinocryptidae > Acropternis > Acropternis orthonyx. Next base: position 79,550,294 of record JAWWEU010000081.1, on the reverse strand, counting down.
AACCTACGATGGGAAAACCCCATAATTTCTACAAATTCATCATGACCTATACTTATATACTGGAAGACAGAGTAAGTTTAAATATGACAGCATGAAAAAAACATTTTGTTGGAACCTAAGTGGTTAGGCAAAGCAAACCAATTAATAGAAAATGTATTCTTCCTGACAATTCCTCCAGCTCTTTAATACTACACACATTAATGTTAATTGAACCTTGTTTTTAGCTAGTAATTTTTCTTTCAAGTTACACTCATTTAGCACAACCCTTTTGCTCAAATTTCCTCATGCAATTTAACAAGCTATCTGTGTACAAGAGTAGTTGATTATTTTCTTGGATATTGAGATAGAGAAGAGCTAATGGAAATCTGCTCTGTTAGAGTCACATCTTTATTTTCTAAGTTGTTCTCAAAATGTTCAATCAACTAATACCCTGAAGACTGGAGTGGGGGCCAGTGATCCTGATTTGGAAATAGGTGTCTTTAAAGAAGCACTGTAGTAGCTCCTTTCACATTGCTTAGGTAGCTAAACATAAACAGGAAAGAACCTCTCTCTGCAGTCTGCAAGCAGCACTTATTTCTCCTGCTTACTATACAGGTTACCAAGATCCCCAAAGAAGAGGGGTGTACCAGGAGTTTGAGGCACAGGGACAAGTTGTGGGATAGCTCCTGTACCTGGCTTTCAATAAGTGTTGAGCCATTAACCCACCCATGGGGCTGTGGACCATGTGACCATTAAGCATGCTTAGAAATCAGATTTTAAGTATTTCAGAACAGATTCTTGAAAATAAGAGGCAGAAAAATGATCATTTATGAAAATACATCTTTCTTGCAGAAAGCGAAGAAGTCTGAAAATTACAACATTGTCTTTGGGAGACTATTTCATCTACTGGTGAAAAACCGTGATGATTGCCTCTGTTTTAGAAATTAATCACTCTAAATATTCTAACCACTGTCTATATGCGACTGAACCTGAACACTGTTTTCCTATCAAGGGACTTTTTTTCAGATTAGATCTCTCTTTCACGTTTTGCTTGGAAACTATGCGGTATTTCCTGTGATCTCTTTCATGAGGAAGGACCTGCAGCTTTTGGGATGGCTGGCAACTCCTTCATTTCAAGACTAAATTAACTGAATCCTCTTTGTCTGTCAAGTCTTTTGTTTTTGTTTTGTTTTGTTTTTCTCTACAGTTTTAGGACTAGAAACATTTATGCATTTTACAACTTTTCCATGTTGGATAATGCCAAATTAACCATAACAGGGAGGGAATTTTTTTTTTTCTCAAAGCACAAGCCTACAAAGGACTATCTGCCACTATCATCTCACCTACAGATCTGAATGCTGACTCTTTACTTTCTGTGTCTTTTCTGTGCCAGCCCAGCCTAACGAGTCTATGTGTCCCACTAAAACCACAACAAAATTATGAACTGGAAATCCAAGTACACTGGACAGAACCTGCCAGTGGAGGCCACAGGGTGTGACATGGCTCTGCAAACACAGTACATAGGGTACTGTGGTCTTCAAGAGCTTTCCAAGTGGAAACTGAGACAACAAAGCCAATCCCTCCTCCTCCTTGAGCTTGCAGTTCAGTCTGTGGGAAGTCAGAAATCCACCCATCACTCTCCTGAGCTTGGAATGTTACAGTCTCCACCTGAGCCTGCTTTTCACAGAATAAAAACCTATTTGACAAGAGAGATCAACAGTTCAAAGAGTGCCAGTCGTCTTGTATTAGCTGTCAAATAAATGGGCACAATGTTTTTGCTCCATCAAACTGAGGGAAAGTAACATACAAACCTTCAAAATCCTCATTTTTTATAACATCTTGGGAATCTCAGGACACACTGAATCATAGAATGGCCTGGGTTGGAAGGGACTTTAAAGTTCGTCTAGTTTCAATCCCCCTTCCACGTGCAGGGATACGTTTCAGTAGATCAGGTTGCTCAGAGCCCCATCCAACCTGACCTTGAACACTCCCAGGGATGGGGCATCCACAACTTCTCTGGGCAATCTGTTCCAGTGCCTCACCAACTTCACAGTAAAGAATTTTTTTCCTAATATCTGATTTAAACCTACTCTCTTTCAGTGTGAAGCCATCCCCCCTTGTCCTGTCACTACATGCTCTTGTAAAAAGTCTCTCTCCATCTTTCTTGTATGTCCTTTCAGTACTGGAAGGTCTGAAACAATTTTTCCAGAAACATATCCCTATCTTAACCTGGATTACTAGATTTAATTTTCTGCATCTCTCATCTCAGTGACTTGTGGAATACTTTTGCATTTTTCAGGATAAAAAAGATGGATAGGACCCTAAAATTTTGTGCCATCAAAAGATACTGTTTGTATTCTTAGTCAGACACACTATGATCTTGAGACAGGCTATGTTCCTTGACTTGGTCAGTGAGATTAACTGAATCATTGCAGTTGTTGCTACAGGTTTTGTCTGTCAACAGCCCAGAGAAACAGCAAATATAAGTCACTGAGCAGCAGAATGATATTTGTGCACACAACTATTTTTCTTAAGCAAAATAGTTGAAGCTGGAACCTTGAAATCCTTTTAATGTGGGGTATTTTTTATGCAATTGTTGACTTTGACAATGTAATTAGAGATTACTTAATTTAATTTTCACTGCATAAGTGTACGACTGTTAATAGTCTTGGTTAAAGCTGAGATCTTGCTCAGTCATGATGGGATTGGAGCTGGCAGGAAGCACTGCACACACCTTGCTACTGGCAACAGGTGGAGGGACCAAGCTTCTGATTTCTGCACTTCACTCCACAGCTGGGAGTTTATCAGGGAATGCTGCAAATGGGAAATTGGTGCCTGTGCACTTCTCAGCTTTTGGTCCTTCACAGGTGTGGCAAGTCATTAGACAGACACACCGACCTCCAGCTCTGGATTTCTGTCAGTGCAGTTTATCTTCTGCCAGTTATGGGATGTTTCCTGCAATGTTGAGCAAAATTTGAAAAGTGAAAGAGGTTTTAATGTTTTTGCTGATCCAGTTATATTTGGGCTAAGTATAGTGACTGCTGCTTTATCAGGAGTAAACATATATTGCCTTCATTCGCTGCTAATATGAAGAATAATACTTTTATTCTTTGTACCTCTTCTTACTTTACTGTGAATGTGTAGCTCTAAAATTCAAACTATTTGATTACACTGTTTCTCAAACAGAAGATAAGTGCTGCTGTTTTCACTTAAATATGATGTGATACTTGTAATTTATTGTATTACTATACAAAATTGTGCCTCTGTTGGCCAGTTCTTTGGAGGCAATTGTATAGATACTTCAGTGCATAGGAGGAAATTGCTGATGGTTATGCAATGGGATTTACCTGCACTTCCAAAAAGGCTGTGCAAGTGCAAGATACTGCAAAGTGCTGGTCATATTACGCTGTACGTTCACTCATTTTTACTGGCATGTATATTTTAATGGGACAAAATCAAGATTGCATTGAGCCAGTATTTTTATATTACATAACTAGCTGACTATTAGTATAATGCAAACTTTTCTAATTTTCCTATCAGAAAAACATTTCCATTGCTTTCCAAACAGTAGTGAAACTCAGACAGCCAGCATTAAGAGTCAGCCTACTACAGCAAAGTTGAATAACTCTTAAGACTTTATAAAGATTACTGCATGTATTTTAATAAAAAGGAGTATTTTAAATTAACTATCTGAACATTTTGATTAAAAGAAACCAAATTTATACAAGGCTTAGCAGCAAATATAATGGCCTGTAATGAGTACACCAGTAGCAGAGACTGACCTTCATTTTAAGATTTTGTGAAGCCTATAGGAATTAGCCAATATGGAGATTAATAAAATGCTTTCTGAGAATATTAACAATATGTCTGCTAGGAGTGTCCTAGAAGCTACCTCAAAGGCTAGCCTGCCCTATTTTCCATACCACAAGAATGTATTTGTGGCCACGGAAAATGTTTTTAAGCATGCAAGGTACTTAGTACCTAAGCATGCTTAGTATGTAAGTGCATTACCAGGCATTCACGCTGGCAGCCAACAGAATGACCTTTAGCTGGCAGTATACTCAGAAGCCATACAGCATATATATTACCTCATGCATGGAGCAACCCCAGAAACTGCTTTTCCATCACAGCATATATATATATATATATATACAGACAGAAGGTTGGAAATGAGCCAGGCATTGTAAGAACCTCGAAGAGATTATGGTGCAATACAGTTCAGCCTCTACAGTGCAGCCACCCACATGCACAGAAGTCAGGCTGTGCACACTTCCAGTGTGTTACTGCCTTGCATCAAGAAAAGCCTACTCTAGCTCATGTTTGTTCCCACCTCTTAATGGGACAGTTGAGTACCAGTTTGCTAGTTGGAATGTCTTCCCATATGGTATTCCTAGGGATGCCATGGATCACTGAAAATACTGGAAGTGAACAATGGGAGAGACTCAATGGTATCTTCCTCACTCCTCAGACTTGACACAAGCAGGGCTGAGGCATGCAAAAGAACAGCATTTCAAACAGAAGGTCAGCTTCTGCCAGTTTGAGATTCAATGCATACATTTCATGTAACTAAGTTATTTTCTTGTACAGAATATGTACAACACAGGCTACACCACTGTGAACCTTCCTTATATCCCACCATTCTTATGCCTCAGCCTTAACTAGGACCTGAACTTCTTTGGTACATGAAGTCTTAGCTCTCTTTGATAAGAGATTACAAATACAAGTATCAATTAGATAGGATGTGAAATTCCAAGCAAGAAGACATTGGAGAACAAAATCTGCAGGCTGATACTCATATGGAATGTAATTCAGTTTGGAAATATTCACCAATAATTACTTTTAGTAATAGTCATTTTACTATGTAGACATTTATGTTTAAAAAGCTAGATAGGACGTTGCTCCACAGTACTGTATTACCCTACTGCACCTCATTTTTAAGAGGTTAGTAGGCCTGTGGGAATGGCATTGTACTACAGACTTCACAGACTGTCTGGAAACCCAACTATATCAGGCTACTGCCTGCCAACTGATTAGAAGTGAAGCTATGAGGTTTCAGCCCAGCTCCACATGTAACTCATCTCTAAGCACCACTCCTTCAGATACTCTTGTTTACAATCTCATGAGGAAATTTTGGAGCTGAAGGGCTGGAAATCTGGTAATCTCCTCAGGACAGGGTGGGGAGGTGTAAAAAGGACTGGTCCAGTAGGAGAGCTTGCATAGATAGGTTGTTCTAAGAATGGATGATTTCACTCTCCAGGGCTGCCAGATCCAGCACTTTTTGTATGAATTTATTTTAAAATTAATTTCACACCCCCTTTTCACCACCACATGTGTTTTCAAAGGGCAATCTTATATGTTAAAAGTAGAAATGAAGGAAAAACTAATATCTCCAAATACCTGAAACTTTAAAATCCAAGTGAATTTTCAGTCACGTAAAAAAAATGTTTTGGCCTAAAGTCTCTCAGGCCCCAAATTTGGGTAAGAGTACAAAAGATGATAAATCTAGAAAAATCCCAGGCCTTACCTTCTTGTAGAGACTTCTCAGGTCTCTGTACTGCCACATACTATTGAGGACCTGAGATGCTGCTTTCACCACTTTAGGCGAATGCCTGTTACACACATATATTAAAAAGGGAGAGAGAGAGAAAGAAAGAGTGAGAAGGAGACTGTTAAGCACAAGACACCATTCATCCCAATTTTCAAATGCATTGCTATGTATTTAAGCCCACAATTATAGTGTGTTTCACGCATACCACAAGATCTTTGGTTGGCATCTTGGGTACCAATGAGTTTTTAAGGAAGGGCACTATATATTATTTCTATAGTATTCAGTGAGGACCAAAGCACATGGTACTCAGTTCACACAGGGATTCATGCTGAGAGCATAGTAAGAGGAATGGGAGGTAGCAATTGGCAAAATTGCTGAGGACCCAACTGGCATTATACATCTAAGATGTCCTGGCTACAACTTTGGGCCTAAAGGACAACGAGCCAGAGCCAGAGTATCTTTCTCTGTAAGCTGCCAAACTTCAGCTCTTGACAGTGTGCTCAACTCATTAAGCTGCTCTCAGCAGTGGCCAAAAGAAACACTCTAGTTGGGTGATGAGCACTGATTTTGAAGTGCAGATCCAAGATGCAGAAATACAACTGATTATAAAAAATCATGATAAATTTCTTTCGGAATCCAAATGAGGACTTGGATGTTGCTGACACCATTTAATGATGGCAATACACTGTTGTGCTGAAAAGCATATCACTTCACATGGGCTTTCTCTTATGACAGGTTTTGAAAGAAGATCTTAACTATTGTTACAATCAGTTGGAGTCTAGTATTCCTCTTGGAATAGGCAATTAAAAAAAACTGTAATATCAGAGAGCATTCATCTCAGTGAAGAAGGGTCAAATAGGAACAGCCTGGGAAGATAACCCAGCCCACTGAGGAAGCATACACTGTGCTACACCAAAAAACAGCAGAACGCTAGAAAACCTTGTAAAGGCCAAAGTCCAGAGTGAGGTGATTCATGTTTTACTCAGAAGAGACACATGAATTGCATAACCAAAGAGAAACCAGAAAACCAGCAGCTTAAGTTATGCTTTGGGCAGAAGCCTTCTCAGGGGTCAGACTTTGCTTCGTTCTGTGACTTCTGAGAAGGATCACTGGTAGGCTGACACTCAAGCTGGTAAAGCAATGTTCATGACACAACTGACTCAATTAACTTATACAGTATTTTCCTAGTAATTTAATTGGTGCTTTTTCCCCACTTTTATTCCACTTTTCACCCAGATTACAGCAATATGTGGGTAATTGGTGAGTAAACAGGACTTTGATAAACCCTTTCAAGGATAATTGTTTTTATTATACTTCCAGCTGTACTGGCTAGTGGGGTGCTGGTAGCATGGAGTAACCAGGAAAATAACTGTGCCAACCACCACATGAATGCTGAGAGACAGGAACTATGTAATGCTGATATGGACTTGGCCAATATGACCTTACAGACACCACTTCTCTCTTGTGATCATAGAGGGAAAGTGCTCAAGCCCTGGGCATGTTCCAAAGGCTAGTGGGGCCAGCCCCACACTCCTGGCACTGATGCGTACCAGGATGCACGGCCAGTCTAGTATCCTGCACTTGTATGAACAGACGCTTCACAGTGGACAAGGTGATTTCAAACTGAAGTGGTTTACTGTCTTAAAGTGAACATGCCACAATTTTATATAATTCCAACAACCAGCAATTTCGATTTTTAAACAATCAATTACCTGCAAGCATCCAAACCAAACCAATAGCACACAGTACTAACATTTCTGAAGCTGAAAAATGGAACTTTTACTTATGATGGGCATTTGTAGCACTGGGTGTTGACAGGTTTTCTTGTTCTAGAACTGTGTAACCTGTAACAGTAACACAGAACTGCAACTCAAAGTACTTGAGAGGAGGGATATTTGTTTTTGGAAGGGCATTTTGGAATTACTCAACATTACCCAGGCTAAATATATTATTAGAGACAAATATCTTTCACAGTTAAGAGGGGTATTTAGATAGGGAATTATACCCTTGGATCCTCCTAAAACTGCCCATGATACTTTGAAAATTCCAAACTCAACAGGTATTAATAATCTCTGCCGGATACTGAACAAGTAGATAAATGCATTATTCTGAGGAAAGAAACATTCTGTTTAAGAGAAACTGATATGAACTTGCTTGCAATATCAGTACATTTGATCTAGAAAATATAAATTGGCAGAGCATGGGAAGCTCTCACAACTGGAATCACATACTTGGTCACACTACTACTTTTTACCCCTTACCATCAGAATGTAAGAATGTTTTAATAATGAATTTGGTATGAAAGGAAAAGGGTGACAATAGAGGAAAAGAAATGTGATTTATATTGGCAATGCTCCAATCACATAGGCGAGCATATGTTCTCATACCAAATGTAGGGCGCATAAATCTTTCCTTCGGGTTGTGGCCTGGCTTTGTGGGGCTCTTTTAGAGCTCTGATGCTTGCAGTAGGCTGTGTGATGACAGCTTCGAGTAGGTGGACTGATGGGTTTTGTACACTACAGTGAAGGCTTTGTGTTTTCAAACTGCCATAGTCCCATTGCACTATACTTCAGCAGGTTGACAAATATGAGAACCAGGCTATCTGTTTTAGGCAAAAGAAGGATAAAGAGTGAACTCCTCATGAAGAGTGTGTACATAGGCAAACACACAAGATGAAACCATAGCTGTTCTGAAAATGTCACAGTTGTGTGCAAGACTTTGCCTCACAAAGCATCCTAATGCTCTCTCAGAAGCAAGCAGTTAGGAAAATCCATGGATCTGTTTCTACTGTGCCCCACCTTACAGCAAGCTGGTGGCAAGGAAAAGGGTGCTGTAAAGAGGGGCAGTGACTTTACATTCTTCACTCCTGAAGCAAGAGGAGCAGTCACCCCTTCTGCAGGGTGCAATCCAACTACTCGGGTCCCTAATGTTTATCAGGATCTTCTGGAATTGCTTAGAGGTAGTGGTTACTGTAGATAATTACTCTTCCTTAAAATGCACATGGAGTGCACTCCCCGCACTGTTGATGGTACATAAAAAATAACCCAAAGCAGAGGGAGACTTCTGGTACTGGCATTGTCTGTTTCTTGTCACCTTTCACACTGGGCGTATGATTTTTGATGAAACTAAAGAATTCAACTCATGATTGCACAGAGAAGGCAAACACATTCAGGACTAGTAATAACTACTGGAGAGGTTAAAAAATTGCAAGGTGATTTGCAAAACATACTTGTCTCCTTTACTCTTAGATATGCCAACCAGTTTCTCAATGCCGCCTGCGTCTCGTAAGGCCTTGGCATTCTCCATGTTTTTAGTGATGACTTCATGCAGAGTGCAGCAAATGGCAGTAACGGTGTCATCAGACATGGCCTTGCTTGCTGAGCTGTTGCTGTTGTTAGCGCCTGGCAGTCGGTGGACCAGATCCCTCATGGCATACTTGCCTTTGTTGAAAGAAAATGAAGGGAGAATTCAGAAGATACAGCAATAAAGCATGACGGAGAAGAAGTACAGGGAAAACACGCAAGACTATAAGCACCATTTGCATTACTGTATGTAATCTAATTGGATACTGATATTATTTTGGAGCAAGCCACATTTATATGACTGCATGTTCAGGCATTTCACACATCACGGACTCTGTTAATACTTCCATATGCATCAGTTGGAGACTTTGGATATGTCTACATAATGCCCTTAAGAGAATGAAACTACGACAGTAAAGGCCAAATATATGTACAAAGACAACCTGAATACCACAATTTACCAAACTTGGCAAGTCCTCATCTCCCACCAAACAACTCACAACTCGTTACTATAAATTAAATGCTCATCAATTGTTAAAACCACAACAGTGAATGCAAATCCAATGCAAATACGTTGCAATAACATTGTTATTTGCGAAAAAGTCTTCTCTGAAGGATCAGTTTTACTGTACAAGGTTAATTCTATACTACATGTGGTACTTTAACTGGCCTTATTAGTGGATCAGATACCTCGTGGCACACTTGCCTTTGTTGAAAGAAAATGAAGGGCTTAAACCATATTGTTCAGAGAGAACACCACCCTTTCCACACATCCTTAGTTGTATGCATGGTATTGACTAGAAAGGGAGCCCATTACGAGACATCTATTCCAGTATGGTACTTAGTAAAGAATTTCTTAAAAAAAATACTAACCTCCAGAACTTAAACATCTCCTAAAATAAAGGGAATTTTTAAAACAGTCACATCGAACATGTCATGACAAAGAAATTCTGCCAATTACGTTTGGACTCAATGGTCTTAAAGGTCTTTTCCAGCCTAGATGATTCTAGGATTATAACTTTTTTCCATGTTTAAATGAATTTTTTTTTTTTAAATTCCTCTGGAAGTCATGTAATGCTTGTGAAAATAATACAAAAGCAGCTTCTGAGAATTTGTATATGCATATGTAGTGTATATATATATATATATAAATGTAGGGCAGGGTTAGCACCAGCAGATACACGAGAAGCCTCACATCAGTTTTAGAGGATTGCTATTATGGTAAAAGGCTGCTCAGTCCTTCAAAGTGATGAGGAGAAGATCAGAGAGGGTGGAGGCCTGATGAAGTTATTACTGAGGTCAGTGAAACAACTCTAAATCACCTTCAGTGCAGCTGTGCTAGGGATTTGCATACAGCAATCACCATGAGTGTATCGTGCAGGATGAAAAGGACAGGAAAATTGGGAAATATAAATATAATTAGTAATCTAATCTACATCACATTTTGTGAATGAAATAATCAGGTATGATTATTGTATATAATATGATAATTTAATCAGTTTTTTTGATAACTTGAAAATGTTCTGATCAATTAGTGTTTATGAGTACTTACTAAAAATCTTATTTCTGAATTCAAAGTTGTTTGTGTCCATATTTGAGAGCAGAGGGAAAAGTAAAATCGCATCTTTTAACCATTTTTATTTCTCACAATTTTGCCTGCTGTGGTAGAACTACAGTCAGTAGTATTCAAACAGAATATTCTCAATACAGATAAGAACTAAAATCTCTGTACTGAACTGTTAAAGATTATCAAATAGATTTTGTGGTAATGAGAGGCCTTAGAAAATACTCGCTCTATATCATGTTTAAAACCAATCCTCATTATAAAAAGCATAACATTGCCAACAAAATGTGTGCAGTAGGATTTGAATCTTACTGGTGTGCAGCAATACAAATTCTGTCCTCAAACATTTTTATTTCTTTGAACTTAATATTTAATTTACTTGCATTATTAGAATTTTAAGCAATATTAATATCAGATGTAGTACAGCTGTTAGCATCACTTTCTCTTTCAGAAATGGTTTGTTTGAGCAAACTGCAAATCTTCTTTTCCCTTACACATTTATGAAATGCTGTTCTAGAACAGCCTGAAATGCTATCTACATCTGCATTTGTTTGTTCTTTGCAACATGAACACATTAATAGTTGTTTATCACTTACAGTGATTACTTCAGTTTGCAACATGGAACAAATTAAGCTTGTGTATCAAAAAATAAAACAAACCATGATTTCATGTAGCTTTTACTCTTCCAGCACAGTGTTTGGCACTGGTTAGGAGTAAGTACAAGCAGATAAATCAAATCAGTGAGACTTTCTGCTTTACTCTGCACACATCCAGAACAGACCAATGTTCCTTTTTCCTTTTGCACCTCAAACTGCAATATGAGCATCTCACCACCTGGTCCCCTGGTGGAACCAGATCACAGGGATCATTCCATTAGCACCCCTGAGCACAGGGGTATAAGGAAATCTGGATGGCTGTTCTTTCCCAGAACTGGCCTAATTCTGGGCAATGGTATTCATATCAGTACACATGCCTAGAAGCACAAGATGATGCTTACAATAAATAAAGGATTTGGAGCTACTGGGAAATCTCAGTATGAAAACTAAAACAAACACAGTCAAGCACAGTATAAGCATTCCAGACATGCTAAGGCTCAGCAGTTCTAACATTTCTGCTGTGCACACCCTTCACTTAGGCATGAGAAGATCAAATCAGTATTAGATACTTAAAACAATAAAACAGGCTTTTTTATAGATAATGTGTAACAGTGGGACAGCACAGCATTCCTTATTCTGAGCAGTTGCAGTAATTCCAGCTCAATATTACTACTATTCAATTCTTAATCACCTGTGTATTTAAACTAAAATATATTCTGATTGCATTTGGTTGGGGTTTTCTGTTTGGTTGGTTTTGGGGTTTTTGTTTGTGGTTTTTTTGGTTTTGTTGTTGTTGTTGTTTTTGAGTTTTTTTGTGTTTTTAACTAAGAATTGCATGAAATGTAGCCTTTAGATAACAAGTACCAGAAGACTCTCTTAAAATATATTAACAAGTGTAACTGTTAGTATATTTTCTTTGGTTTGAGTACTTTAAAAACTGTGTTAGCTACTTGAAAATTTATCTGGGATGAGAAAATCCCCTGCCTTAGACATAAAATGATGTGGCATTAATTTAATTTCATTCAAAACATATAAACCTATACTGAAAAAGTAGTAAATTTGCTTCAATATAAACTTAAGTCATGGAAATTGAAAGTTAAGAATTTTTCCTTATACTGCAAAAAATATTACACAGTAACTTGCTTGCATTCTAACCATGTTTTCTAAAACTATACATGTAGTTAGTTAACAAATTATTGTACTACATTCACAGAAAAAAAACACCAGTTACAGTTAACTTCTCTTAACTCAGTTATGTTCCTACTGCTTTATTACAGACATGAAGAAGAGTCATGTTTTCTACCATTAGCTGCAGAAGAAACCTTGCCCTATTTCACGGTGGTGTAAATGTCAAGTAATGTCACAGGTACTGTTGCATCAGCCCGGCATAGCTGACAACACATGCAATCCTTGACTTTTGCATTACTGTATGTTAGATTCTGCAGAGCATTTGCATTTAGAATTATTTTTTCCAATGTTAAGAATCTCTTCTGAAAGCAGACTGAAATGTGTAATGGAAACCAGTCTCGTAATATCACCAAAGAATTACGTAGCACTACTAGTAGGAAGGCTAAGCAATTCAGCTTGCAGCACAAGCGCCTCCCTGAATGGAAAGAAGTGAGAACAGATGAGAGTCCTGGGAGAAGAGGTGGATGTGTGTGAGGATTATATTAAAAATAAATAGCATTGTTAATTTTCATTAGGGTTCCTACAGAACTACTCTGATCTACAAACAAATTGATTTTTTATTTGAACAACATCACACATTGTAAGACCCAAAAATTATTTGAAGCTTTTAAAGAGGATTTACATAATATGATTAAACATAGCCAACAGCTTGACAAGGAAAAAAAAAATCATATTTATTTGTTTGATTTCACTCTTAAAGGAAGGAAGAAAGACATTACATAGCCATAAAAAGAAAGAGGTTGTTCTGTGGGTGCTTGAAACAGCATTTTTCTGATACATTTAAAAGTTATATTTCTAAGATAAGATTTCCACCACTTTCATATTAAGAGGGTGATTCATCTAACACCTTGCACTCAGTCTTTAAGATGATTTGTATTTGCTTATTATTTCAACAATGAAGATTTAATGTTTTTTCCTTTGCCTGATAAAGTCTCACTAGCACCTTAATATCTGCCTCCATTACTTAATTCAGGAAACTTTTCACTTCATAGGATCAAATCTATAGCTGTCCTAAGAGAGAACCTGCCTTCAGAGCCAAACAGTTGAGAAAACTGTACTTCTGGTAGATTTAACCAGAGCAAAATCATCACAGATAAGGTTCTACTTCTGGAATATTTCCCTACTATTGCCTTGAGACAAATTCACTGCTGTTGTAACCTCGTTGACTTCACTTCTATTTTCACTCATCTCTGAAAAATGACTTTGACACATTGGCAAATTTATTAAGTAGTTCTGACATGGTTCCTACTTAGAGAGAACGTGACTAGGAAAACTGACCTATTGAGAAAACAAGAAACCTCAACAAGGTATTAATTCTAACTAAGAACCCTGTCCTAGAAGTGAAACTTGTTCTATAATAGTTCACCATTTTTCACCCCCTTTAAGATAGCCATTAATTCACATTTGTAGCTAGATAATAGAAAAATGGCAACATGCCACCATACTTTGTTGTAAAGATACAGATATCATATTCCAGATCTCCTGGTGACTGTATGACACAATGGGAATTTTCTTCTCTTTCTGCTAACATGTACTCCACTTGGACATATGTTGTTTTGGGCACTTTCACCATTTTTGTGTTGTTAATACCATTCAGCTTCAGTATTTCACAGACTTTATGGAAAGAATACAACTGGAAGAGCTTTTATTATTACTTTCAATCATTGCTTAATAAATATGCCAATTCTGTCGACTTAATTTGTACGGAACCAATTTTGATTATGACTCAGTATATTCAACTGATAGTCTAATAAATTAGAGTGTATTCATCACATTATATCAGTGATAGAAATACCACTACTATATCTGAAAGTTCATTTCTGCACCATGCTTTCATTGTCAGGTACCATTTAAAGGTATAAATAATAAAGATTAGCACTGCTGGCACTATATAGCACCTGAAAGTGCCCCTCCAGATCCAGCTGTTGATGTTACAGATGAATCCCGTCCCTTCTCTGAAGACTGAAGATTTTCTAGTACATACTGAGGTGCAAGAGTGGGTGTAAGCGCCCACAAAAAAAAGGAATGATTATGATTATTGCAAAATGTAGCAAATTCTGGACTCGGACTGCCTACACAATACAAGGTATTTTGGAGACATCAGAGCAGCAGTCAGTCTCATGTCATTTAAGAGGGTAAAGGTTTGTTAGCTTTTGTAGGGAGAATTTCTTCTGCCACTGAAAACACTTAAGGGGGAAAACTACCCTGAATTTTAAAGGCAAAATAGGCTGGGGTAAGAAATGCCATCATACTGGGTCTTAGAACCACGTGTGCTTTTTTGTGGGGCAGAGGAGGAACAAGCCCAAGAAGATGAAACATGGTAACACCAGAGCTCTTGGTCCAGGAGAAAAGGCAGCAGATGGAAGGAGACAAAGTTATGTCATTGAATGCAAAAAAAGCTGCAGTACTGAGGTTGAGAGACACTTGTCCTAGTGAGTAGACAATTGCTCCCTCAGACTTTGGAAAGTACCAGGAAAGATGCAGGTGAGTCAAAAACAAGAAAAAAATCTACCTGATGTGGCAGTATTGCTTATAGAAGAGGCTCCCCTAGTTCAGAAGACAGAGCAGCACAAACTGATCTAAGGGTCACAAGGCAGCACAAAGTGTAATGCCCTCTTGCTCAGCACTGAATACCGACTGTTTTCAGGCAGGCTTTAAACTGCAACCACCAAGCCAGTGACTTTGCTATCCACCCTACCACACACTATACAGTCTCTAGCAATGCCAACCACAGTGTACATTGCACATGAAGAACTGTAAGTCACAACAGTTTGCACACAGCAATGCTCTCTTCTCTCATTTGATTAGACCTTAGCTGTTGACAAGAGCAGGTTAATGAAACTCCAAAGCAGTGCCTACTGTCAAACCCACATGACCTGACCAGTGCTAGCTGACAGCCTGTGATGCTGCTCATTGTGACAGATCAGTTTCTTATTTCTAAGACTACTGTGCATGAATTGCCATTGGAAGATGAAAGTGGAAAAAAACTGGAGCAGAAGGACTGAAAAGCAGACCCCAAAAAGAATGAGCCCCACCACTTCTAGCAAGTATAAGAGAACAGAGGATTCTGGGTCAGTTTGGGATTTAGGTGTAAAAAAGAAAGCTCAAACCATTTTCAGGCACGTAGGGGGAAATTTGTGTGTCCAAACAGAGGGAGCTAACCCTTTTTCAAAATCCCTTAGATACCTGAGACACCTGCACAGAGTTAGCAGACCTATGGAAGACACACAGCCTACTGGAAAAGCTGATGTGAAGAAGACAGGATACCCTATGGTCTTTAATGTTTAATGCTTATCTCTAGGCACCTAGATATGTTTGGCCAAAAACGTTTTGTAGGTATTCAAGCCCTTTTACTTCTTATGGTAGTGACATGCACAAACATTTTTAACCTCTGGCACTTCAGAGTAACTGCATATGAAGACATTTCACTACATAATGGTAATTGACTATAGTACTGCAGTTATCCCTATCCAAAAAAAGTCTCACCTCAGCTTGATCATTGATAAGGGAAAGAGATGAACTAACTTAGAGTGGTTTCAGTAAGCAGCTCAAAGCTCATGGGCTGGAGCCACTGCTTTAGCTGCTTCACATTAAGCATAGCCTGTCAATTAAGTTGGGATAATGAGTACTTTAAGCTAGAGCACAGTGCCAGATTTCATTTTCTTGCAGGTTTATTTGAATTTAAATTTTAAGACTCTGTGGAGTTAAATTATTTTTTGAGAAGACAGAATGAATAAAAACCATTACACACATGTCCTCTGTGCCCCCAAGGATCCAGGTGCACTTTGCTCATGGCTGCTGAGACAGAACAAAGAATCAAGTGGAGGTCTCGCATTCCCTCTTCACTTCAGACAAATGATACACACTTTTCAGTTTTTTACCACCTCTAATGACAGGCAGCAAGATTTCAAGATATAAGACTGGTATTTGGTATGGACCATGACAACAATGAACAGTATCTTCCCTGATGTATTGTATGTGATGTGTCAGTCATTGCTTTTCTTTTTAAAAAATCTTTTTTATCAAGAATAAATTCAGCCATCAGTAGTGTAGTATATAAAGCTCCACAGGAAGCAGGAATCTTTTACAGTTTTAGGGAAGAAATCCTCAGACTTCCAATGAGTGATGAAAAGTACGTGAAACACCACAAATGTGGCAGTGCCAATTGAGATTTGCTTGTAAAAGAATCAAATATCTAAAAGGGAACCAGTATAGGAGCATTTATCTTTTGAAAAGATCAGAAATGTTGCTTCTATATTTTGCAAAAGAAAGGTATGGCATGAGGAGAACAAGGAATGACAATGGGCACAGCCATAACAAGGATGAAAGAGCAGTATGTAGAGAAGTTATTGGCATTGGACAAAGACAAAAGAGAAGCATTTTTGTATTTTGAACCTGAACATGCCATGGGAAATCACAACTGGGTGCAATGCAATCACCGCTTTTCAGCAAAATGCTTTCTCAGATCCTTCATAAATTTTTGTTCCTATAGCAGCATTTTAACCCAGTTACCTTCCTCCTTCAGCCTTTCTGCTTCCAGAAACACAACTTTTCCATTTCATATATTTCCTGCCTCTCTCTGGCCAATTATTTTTCTTGTTTTCAACTCACGTCCTCAGGGCTAGCCCCTCTCCCCTCCATGACATGACTAATAACTTGTCTTCTTTGAGCTGTATTCCCTCAAACCTTTGGATCTTTACTGTGAAGTTTTCATTGTCCTTTGCTATGTCTTGCAAATCTCAGCATCTGCCTTGTTTGTCAAGCTTTTCCACTCTCTCCTCATATTGGTTTACACCTTGATTCTTAGCTAGATCCTGCTTTTGTCACACCCCTGCATGCCCCATCCCCCACAGGCTCATGCTTTTTACTGTTCTGAACACAAGGAAATTTTTAGCTAGTTTACAAGCATAGATTTTAGACTCAAAAATACCAGTATGTTTAAAAGCCATTACTCTTATACTACTTGTTGTCTCTCTTGTATATCTCAATTCCACAGGCAACTATTTAATCCGATGTTACTTCTAATGCTGATTTTACTCCTCTCTCAATGGAACTACCTTCATATTCTGCACGTCTCTCACACAGCAAGACTGCAGATATTCAGACTTTCTATTAGCAGTTATCTTGAAAACCAGTTTGAACAAATTCCAGGGCTCTTTAGCTGACCATAACCTGCTAATTCATGTCCCAACACATGCTTTAAAGGCTAGATCCATGCCTGCACTTTGCATGCAGAAGCATTTCAGCTGGCTCTGTTGGAGCTAATGCCAAAACTAGAGCAGTGTATTGAGACTGTGATGTGCATCTCTGCCTCTTCCATCTTTGCTGCTGTCTTTTTGGCAATTCTCATGGGATGCGAGCTGCCTGCCATGTGGAGTTCTGGAGAAACTAGCTCTCCTTCGGGGGAGTATATGTTTGCAGCACAACAGTCAGCAAACTAGCACAGAAATGGATTTATGTGCACTATGGCCAAATGGATTTTCTGTTTCTTAACAGCACCTCTCACCCAGCATAATGGATGGCTTCTATTTTGAATGTTCGCCCATATATCAGCTGAGCAATCTCTATCCTCCCTCTCTCATGCTGGAGAAGCAAACCAACTATCAAATACAGGCAGCCCAACTCAGAGTGTATTCTCTGAGCTGCAAACCGGTTTTTGAAGATGAATTTGGGAAAAGGTGCAAGCATTAATTTGTTGTCTGTCTCACCCACGCTGGGACTATAAAAATGAGGCAGTTAAAGTTCAGCCTGACTTGCCTAATTATCTGCTGACCTGATATGCCAAACAACTGCTGGGTCCACAGAAGGAGAAAAATCTGCACCAATAAGCTTCTCTTTGTCACCCTCAGCAGTAAAGGAAGCAGCATTTTTTAAGACAAATGATCACATATTACTGCTTTTCTGTTGTTTCCTTTCTCTTGGCCAGAAGAAGGAATTTGTGTGGTGGCTTTGGCTGTCTCTCCTGCAGTCTTATCTCTGGAAGGTTGTCTGGAAACAAAAATTACAAACTCAGGCTTTATTGTTGTTGGATCCAAGAAATTTATTCTTGTATATTTGAATTTTAGATCCAGAATGGATGGAGTCCATGTGTGCAATAACTCAAATAATTTCCTTTCTAATTAATTTTGATTACATTTCCTGCCAGATATACAAACTAGCAAAGGCATGGAAAGGAGTTGTTAGCCTACCTATTGACTAAGGTAGTGCAAACATATCCAATTAACCAGCTCCTTTACACACCAACAGATTTATTTCTTGTTTAGACTGGACTGTCATCTTTCCTTTCATCTTTCCACTAGCCCAAGGTAAAAAAGATTCTGCAAGGGAAGTGATTCCTCAGTTTAATTGCTGCAGGCTAAGTTTTCTGATTACTGGAGCTGGTTTTAGTCCCTTGTTATTCTTTTCCCTGCTCCCTGCAGAGAACAGAGCTTTTGGAAGGCTGAATTTAAAAAAAAATTATAGTCATTTAATTAATGTTATGATTAATCAGTGCTACTAATATGCTTTGAAGAGGAAAAGTGCTATGTGAGTGTTGAGTGGAATTTTAGTTTTATCTGCATTATTTTCTGAGATAGGATAATATTTTGTTAATAGTCTGATTCAAGGGACTTTAAATTAGGCCACAATGAAGAAATAAGAATATAATCTATTTTTAGAAAAGTAAGTTTAGGCTCCAGATCTGTGCCCTGATCCAACACCCATTGAAATTAATGAGTCTGTCTACCGATGTCAGAAGATATTAAATCAGATTTATGAAAAAGTAGCTTTCCTTTTCCACTTTGTTTTTTATTTTGTTTCCAGAACAGAGCAAGATTCTGACAGGAGTAACCAGAGTGAATTGCAATTAGACATTATCCTATTTTAACTGTCCATGAAGCAATTGCAATTTATTTGCTACTATTTTTCTGCTTCTTTACTTGCGCTATAATATTGCCTGAAACTCATGAACAAATTTATCCCCATGGTATGATCTGATAGACCGATTGTTTTTGCATGCTTTTATATACAGTTAGGAAAACACCGTGGTGAAAATAAAAAGACTCTTATGTTTAAAGGTTTACATTAAAATATTAAGAGAACTAAAATCGAAATGGATTCTCACAATATATTCTGTTATTAGAGGTTAAATAAGAAGCAGAGATGCAAATGCTTTAGCTCAGTAAATATAAATATTGGTAAAGTGGGAGTGTCTTTTGAAAACAACTCTTTCAACAAATATCAAACCACTTCAAGTCATACTGCAGTGTTCATATATTCCGTAATTACTTCTGTGTTCAAATATTTCTTAAGTCATCACCATGAAAACTCTACATGGAGCAGGTAAGATAATTAGTCTGTGCATGATGGCAAAACAACAATACTGAGGATACGTATCAGTATTTCACATTGCTCTATTGCACACCATAAAATCATTTATATTTAATAACAAAACCCTGGTTAGTATCTAAGGCTCAGTGAAATCATACACTAACCTCACAGATGTCAGGGGTTGGGAAAAGGACAGAAAAGAAAAGAACAACTAAAAGAATAGCAATTGAAAAAGTACTAGGTGTTTAAAAATTATTTTTAAAAACTTCAAAGACAATTTATCCAGGAAAGGGTAAGAATATAATGCAGTATTTGCTTTTTTTTCCTGCAATATGGAATTGTTAGCAAAGACCTCATGAAGACACAGTGTTCCTCTGTTGAACTGCTAATGTATCAGTGTAACTAAAACAGACCGTACAAAGGTCTGCTGCAGTAATGAAGCTAAAGTACATTTATTAGAAATGTGGTTTCTCACACTACTCCTGTGGAAGTGGACAGGCATTCAGTTTTATAGGTATTTTTAAGAGGTCAATTAATTTTGCAGATTATACTAATATTCTGAGTCAATGTAATTCCTGTTCTCGACAGAGTGTTTTCGCCTTTGGAAAAGAGCAACTTATATTGTAGTTTTATATTTTAATTCACCTAAAGCCGCTACAATATAAGACCTGGATACAATAGGTATGTAAGCAAGGATATGATGCTGAGTGAAAATAAGTTCTGCTTTCTCATAGGAAGGGGAAAAATGCATCCAATAACCTTCCTTAATAATGAATATTATAGTATTTTTTTTTGTTTTGACTACGACTTGAATAGTTTCTACATTTCTCATAAAAACCTTTCTTAGCTCTTCTAAGATATATAGCTCATTATTAATTGTGTTTCAACAAACTGTGTCAAATGAATCCTAGTCCCAACTGCTCCCTCAGAGTACAGATCTACTAGAGCACAGTTCTGTTTGTGCTTCCTCAAAAGGTGGGAGTCAAAATGTTCGTAACGTGACTTGTTTTTGGGTTGTCCTACTGCTGATCCTTTCAAGGGAACAGCTCGAGGTGTCACCTTCAGGCTAGTGGCTGATCAAGTCTGTTCTCTAGTGGCCCTCAAAGAAACCTTGCCTCCAGACATCCATTTGAGCTTGCTCAGAGTCACTAAACTGTTGTTTTTTTAACCTGAGTCACAGCTGCTCACCTAAATCTGAGTAACACATGGCGAGAGGATTCTCAGGACTGTGCACTCACTCAATTTCCTTCTCTTACCTCCATGGTGTGAATCAGAGTCCATATGTTACACTTGTTACACTGGACTTGATCTCCTTCTTGAAGATCAGGTTGGAGAGAGAAGATTTGCTTAAGGCAAAACCCATAACCTTTTAGATCCTTCAATTTCATCTCTCTCAGACCTCTGCAACATTGGCTGACCTCTGCTACTTCCAAAGAGAGAGGGAGAATTGGGAAAATACTCCAAAAGTCTTCTACTCTCTCCAGATTCGGGGAAAAGACATATCTGGCAGAGAGCAGCTGGCTCCCAGGCTCCAGTGCCTTATTTAAAATGGTCAGAGTGTTCTGAGAGACTAGGGAGGAGTCAGAGTGAAAATTTTACATGTACTCAGCAGCCTTGCTACCTCCCCGAGACATGGCAGAATATAAACTACACTCTGCACTGCAGGGGAAGAATGGGAGATCAGGTTTGGAGTGCTGAAAGAGATTTGAAACAACACCAGCAGGAAAGCAAAGCTGAAAAATAAATGCTCTCAGCTAAACCAAACAGGCAAGAGGTCAGATACAATGCTGACCTCCTAACCATGGGAGTTTCAGAGGACAATATTTCCAAAGGTAAACTATTTCTCGACTGACTGCTCCTCTGAAAATTATGAATCTGCAGAATGTCATGTTGCCTTTGTGAGAGCAACCTTTATTGTCAGTGTCACCTTGAAAAACTTTGTACACAAGTATAAGGCTTTGCATATACTCATGCTAATAGAAGCATTTTCCTCTAATTAAAATTAGCACTGATTATTTGCTAAAATAATCCTGAGTTATGAAATCCAAATGTGTAAAACATACCACTTTAAGAGCGCCCCGAGTAGCACACAATCTAAGAGATACTGTAACTTTTCTCCAGAGAGCAGTAAGTAACAGGACAATTTATTTTTCTCATGTTGCACATTAGATCTACCAAACAGCAGGTGAATACCACCACTGCACATTCTTTTGGTACACAGAGCTTATGCTGCAAAATCTGTCAATCTGGACTAGGAGCTTTTTTATCTTTCTTAAGGTTGCAGAGGACTTCTCAGGATTTTGAGAAGAAAAGGAAATTTAGAGCCTGTATCTTGAATAAAATGCAAGAACAGCCATAAACTAACAGAGTCATTCACCCGTTAACTAAAAGACTAAGTTTCCTATGTTAGAAAGATTAGCCCATCTCCGCTAGTGTTCCCCAAAGGGCTAAGTGTATAAAACTGAAATGCAAACATGAATGAATGAGGTCCCTACCTTAGTTCTGCTTGACTGTGGACCTTGATACTCCTGGTAGCAAAAATGAAATAAAAAATTGTGCAAATAATTTCCTTATATCCTAGAACACTTGAGGTTGTCAGGATCCTCTACAGATCATATAGTTCAACCCCTCTGCTCGAAGTAGGTTCAGCTTGGTGTTTTCTTATATTCAGATGGAATTTCCCGTATTTCAATTTGAGCTCAAAAACTCTTGTCTTGACACTGGGCATCACCAAGAAGAGTCTGGCTCTGTCCTCTTTACAGCTCCCATTAGGCATTTTAACACATGAATAAGATCCCACTGAGCCTCCTCTTCTCAAGGCTGAACAGTCCCAGCTCTCTCAGCCTCTCCTCACCGGAGAAATGCTCCATCCCCATAATTATCCATGTCCGTGTCTCTCCTGTACCGACAAGCCCCAGAACTGGACCTGGTACCCAGTGATGAGTAGAGGGGAATGATCACCTTCACTGACCCACTCTTAACATTCCTGACACAGTCCACAAGGCTGCTGGCCCACTTCGCTGCTGACTCATGGGGTTTTTTAGATTTGCCTTGACAATTAAAGCAATGGCAATGAAATTGGTACAGTGAATGTGAGACCACGTTGTTTAAGCCCTTACCCTAACGCTGGCCACTAACACTGAGCCCTTGTAACCTGACCCCTAAACCTTACCCCAGCACCCTTCTCTAATCTGGAACACCAAGCCCTATCATAAAGCTGAAGACCAAGCCTTAACCTTTTATCTTATCTGCACCCTAAACCCTTGTTCTGATTGAACCTCTCCCCCCATCTCCTACTCCAATTCCAAACTCCAATCCTTGGCCTCAAAAACACAAACTCAGATACTGAGTCTGTAACAAAACCCAAAAATTAATAAGCTAGTAAAAACAGAAAATAAAGTGCCACAAGAAATATTTCTAATCGTTAAAAAAGAAATGACAGGTTTTTTGGCATGATCTTGCTCTCATAAAGCTGAGCAGGAGCAATGAGGTAAGGCTTCATTTATCACTGTCTCAAGCAAACATTAGTCTTCACTATGTGAGAAAATTAAAGATTTTACTCCTGTTAGCCATGGTTTTCTTGCAGCACAAGCTGATTCCCAGCTTGACTTAGCAAAAACACCCAATTAAAATTCCTGCCTATGAATCAAATCCAGTGTAAAGCAGATGGAGGATAGCGATGGATATGATGCAATGCACTAGCAAGTGGAACTGGTCTTCCCTTTTACAATTATGCTAAATACTCTATTTAAATGGCATCCCTAAACTCAGTGGATCTTGAATATCTTAGTGCTACTCTTAGAAAACAGATCCACTCAGATAAACAAAACTTTGTGAAAAAAACATGAGAGAAGGAGAGAGAATATTAGTACTGGCATATCAGCTTTTGTCTGAGACACAGTTAACAGCAATATTATGCAGCCACGTGTTCCTTTAAACATGAGCTCCTTATCTAATATAAACAGCAATACAAAACATATTTGCAGTTATGTTGTATGAAATTTATAGCAGACAAATCATACTGAAAAGACTCTTTAAAAATCATTAATATAAAGCACTCTCTTACTGATTACGTGATATTCTATTGGAGAGCTGTTAGCTTCCAGATTTATTGACATGAATATTCTTATCTTTGAAAATGTCTGAAATATATCCTTAGTACGTATTTATTTCAAATATTAAAAGTAAACATCCTGGAGAATATCTTGGAACCTGGCCCACTTCTGAGCTATGAAATCCTCTTCTGAAAGCAAATTAAAGTAGATAAATCTGTCATTTATGTTTGAGTTCTTTTTGTCCTGGAATTACTTTTCCTTTCAGAGACTGAGTCCGATAATTGTCTCCTTATAATTCACAGAAGTATGTGGCTTTAGATAGCCACACATGAAAAAATGTTTGTATTAATATCAAGTAAATTTCATAATTACATTTAGACTTAGAATCACTGAGGTTAGAAAGGGCATCTGGAGTTGTTCTAGTCTAACCTCCCTGTCCAAAACCAATGCAAAACCAATGCAGTGCAAAAACATCACAAGAGATAATTGCAGATCAATAGAAAACTGTTACAAAAAATACATGTGTTATATCTTATATAGCTGATGTAATACACTGGATGGCAGATATGGTCCCTTTGCTGCTCCCTGCTAAAAAGGCTACTGTTTATAATGAAAGAAACATTTAAACATGATGAATGTGTCTCATGGATGCACATGCAGGTTTATTGTCTTCTCCCAGCACAAATTTTAAACAGAATTTTTCCTACATAAAGACTACAATGGACTGCATTCTTTTTGATATGAACATGTTCTGGGACATGAAGGTAGCAAGAGTATGCAAGTGGAAACATTAACTAACAAAGAGCAGAAAATACGCATTTATTGGCAGAGCAGGAATGGAAAATAAGATGGAACTACTGCAAATATGAGGAAAAATTGTTTGGATGGTGCTACTCAGAACACATCATTGAAATATAAGTATTTATCAGAACAATTTTGTAGAAAACGTATGAATTAAGTTCTGTAGACAATCTTCTGTCCTTGACCTATATCCATCCTGCGTCACAGTCAATGGTACGGATGATGCTAGACAGAAGGACAGAGGCTGAAATATGTTTCAGAACTGGTTTAGAATTCAGCTGTCTTGATTTAAGAAGACAGAATTTATGGAAGTCAAATTAATAATATTATTGTACAGAGGCAGGAGATGATTATTTGCAGAAATACAGAATTAAGAACAAATTACTGAGTAGCAATTCTGCAGAAAAGGATCAGAAATCCTGAGAAGATCACAAGATAGGCATGTGTTACAAGACGGGTTGCTGTGACAAAGACAGCTATACAGAAGTGTATTAACAACTGCTTCTGCCAGAACATAGAGGTAATAGGTTCCTCTGTGCAAAGCTTATGGAGAAATACCTAGAAATACAACTAGTCTGAATGCTGGACTTCAGGAAAGATATGGGCGAACAGGAATGAGTTCAAATGAAAGCAACAAGAACAGCTCAGAAGACAGATCAATCTTAGACTGCTATCTCAGCTACTATAACATACTCAACTACTGTAACTATACCTCTTCAACTGCAAATAAAGTATAATGCTGTGTTCTTTGTGGTAGTACAGTGGCATCATTCTTGCTGATTGCCTTCATGAACAACATATATGGTAGAGAATGCTTCTGTGAGGGGTTGCAGGTCATCAAGATAAGACAGAAAAAGCAAGGTACCCGAACATATGGACCCATTGCATGTTTAGGATGAGGTCTTCATATGGTATGCCTAAAGAACTGGAACAAGGAAAATTACAAATCAAGTGTCCAAAATCAGAAGGTTTTAAAGAAATTATTCAGATGTCAATTTTTATGATTTCTGAATTTCTGCTTGCAAGCTGCTCTTGCTGGCCTTGAAATAGAGTAGTTCAATTTATATGGGAGGTCCATCTCAGTTTCCCATTATTTATTCATTAAGCTAACTTCATAATAATAAATGGTCAATTAGGACTGAGAGACAGTTTGCTCCAACAAGATAGTTTGGATTCCCAGGAAAGAACTTGTTTTGGGCTCACAATATGTCAGGCACAGTTCCACTGAATTCAGGAATGTTAGTCCATGAGCTCCAGAGATTAACAAGGGGCAAAGAAGCATTTCACCTTTCTCTTTGTCCAAAGGTGGAAGTATACTGTTGTCTCTCCAGACTTTGAAATAGATTTCTTGCTCTATTTCTTCTGAAATATATCCAGTGGTACAAAAATACGGACTCCAGTCCCTGAGGAGCTCAATACACCACCACAGCTGTTAAAGACACCTCTTGCTGTGTCTGCAATAGTGTGTCTGTTATCTTCTCATCACTGAGTGCTGAAGGGCTTATAGGAATGGCTTTAGAAACAGCATTAGCATTATTTGTTTGATATTTAGGCTTGCTAAACCTGCATGCTGAAGGTACCATATCCATTCCACTGTCCAACTCAGAATGCTGCAATGAGCTGTGTGCTTTTGAAACTGGTGGATGAGACTTCGGAGATTTTGAAGGCAACTGTGATTTATGCTGAGCTTCATTTGTCAAGAGATTGTGTTTGGGTTTAGGACTTTCAAACCTGTGCTCAAAGGGCCTTGCAGCACTAGGGTAAGGCTTTATTGTAAAGCAGTTGTAAGACGGAGTGACTGTTTCCTGAATCTGTTTGTTCCTTTAACAGGGTCTTTGTCAGGGAAGCTTTTCTGAGGATAAAAAGCGAAATGCACAGAGTCCTCTCTATGGGATCTGAAAATTGCTGGTTTATTCTGAGGTGGAGGAGGGTCACACACAGAGTTAGCTTCAGAAAGTGGAGGCTTGGGATGTGTTGGGAGAGGCAGGACAGGACTATTACCTGTCTGTACACTGTATTTTGAAGGAGTAGGAGGTGGAGTTGTAACTTGACGGATTGGCTCATAGCGCTTTTCACTGACAGGCCTATCCATTGATTTGGTTTTCCTGCACAACAACTGGTGAAGTTCAGCTGATTCTTGAATTGTACTGCTTTAGTGGGCTCAGAATGATGGCTGTCAGGGACCTCCACACACAGCTTATTTTCAAAACTCCCACAATCAAAATGTGATAGTTCTTTTGATAATACTCTTCACCTTCTTTAGGATCATAATGACTTGGAACCTTTGTTTGAGGTCTCTGTGGTTCAGGGGCCCTGTAAATATACTCCTTAGATGAAGCACCCTTTTAGCCTGTGAATGAGCGCAATACACTTGTTGAAAGATAAAGATAATATGATCTTCCAAAATGAATGAACCACTTAACTTCCTGGTATTTGGAAGAAAAGGAAAAATAGATGAGAAATGGCATATTCACAGTCTGAGTCACCAGATGCACAACTTGGAATGTTTTTCTTATATTTTCAAATTGCACAACTCCTGAAGTACATTTGACCACCATACTCCATTTTTTACACCATACTCCATTTTTTACACTCCTTGTTGTCTGCTCCTTTTCCTTCAGAATCAGGAGAAGTAGAAAGCAGAGACGTCTTATCTCCCTCTACTCCTCTTCATAATCCAGGGAATATTCTTTCCCTTTGTTCACAGCCTCCAGGTGACTGGGCAATCCTGGCTTCTGGGTCACCTGCTGCCATGGCCAGATGACCAAGTGTCTACTCTGACTCACCTACCCTGCCAGAGTTATGCATGCACTGACAGGTCACTGCTCAAAAGCACTGCTCTTTCCAGAAAGATGAGTGTGCTAACAGCTCACCTTGGATGTTTTCTCCTAGGTCCCTATTGCAATCTAATCTAGGCTGTACCCCAGGACTGGTAATAAACAAAGCTCATACCATCCTAACTTTCAAATTAGTACCACTGCTTCTGAAAGTACTTTCATCAGTTTTGTAATAATGATATGCTTTTTAGAATTCCTTCTAGTGGATGATGTCTAGACATTCTCAAAGACACATTTGGTTATTCATTCATAGTTACAGAAACCAAGACAAAACCAGCCAATGTCCAACTCAAGAAGTCACCTAAAACTTAATGGTTTTTCTCTTCAGGAATGACTGAACAAGCCTAGGGAATAAATGAACTCTTCCAGCTTTAAGATGTGATTTTGTAGTGCTTGCTTTGTAAATCATTTAATTGTCTTGCTTTGGTGGCAACTCTACAAAAAAATCTCTGGCCACAGGACTTCAAGCTGCAACTTCTTATTAATATTGCAAGACTAATAGTTACTGATTTCTTAAGTTTTAGGTAGATTTTAGAATAAAACAGGAAAGGAAAGAAACAACATTTAATTTTCACAAGAATATAGAAAAGGTTACAATGACATTAATCTCTGACTCTTCCTCGATTTTTGTATTGTTTGAAGCTTGAACTACAGGTGCAGCTCTTTTTTCTTTCTCCTTTTAATAACTTTGCCTCAGCTTTGAAGTTTCTGTAAGCTGAGGATAGCTTATCAGAAAAGTCCTAGTGAATGAAAGATGCTTAAACAGGGCTACAAGTGAACGAGATGAATTTCAATCTCCCTAGGAAGAGGCTGAGCTCTTCAGTATAAGGAATATACATATTCAATTCCAAGGCAGAAGAACAGATTTTAATACAGTGGATAATGCACAAAAATCCATCCTCAGAACCCCCATCTCAAAGGCTTTGCTTGTGATGTACTTGGTATCTCAGATTGTTAGTGGCTCACAAGAGAAAAGGAGATGTTCCCTTTTCTTTGGGGCTTGATTTAGACATTGTGGTACAGTATTGTACAACTGAGGATAACAACTCTAACTGCTGAAGATTTAATAACTATATAGGGGAATTATACGTGCCAGCTTGCCAGTCTATCTGATATCATCATATTCCAAAGAAGTTTGCTTTTGTCTGTCTGAGGAATACAGCTTATCTGTTTTGCTGTTCTAATTTTCTAGTAAAGACATGAAAGATTTGCTTAAACTGATTTTTTTTTTTTGGAAGGAGGGAAGAGAGGGAAGGGAGGTTTTGAATTAAAGTAACAGTTTACAGTGGTGCAATAGTACTAAGGTAGAATTCACGGTGGTGGGATTCTAACAAAATAAAACAGCTTTCAGGGTGTGGACAGACATCCAGTATGCAAGTGTGAATATTTATCAGGTAAGGACCACATTTTCAGCCTCACAAGCACTACTGGGGCAGTCAGACCTTTTCACCACTCAGGTCAGCTGTTCATATGACTCATTCACATTCGTCCTGTTTAATAAAAATTTGTATGTAAAAGCAGTAGTCTTTTTTTTTTTTTTGCACCCCCCCAGCTCATTTCGACCAATAAGTCAGGCAGTGCTGAGTCAGTGTAGACGAGGTATTAATGAGAGGCTGGATAGAACCTAGAAGCAGAAGTATCTTATGTCACTGATTATCCCAGGGTGAATTATCATGTCTTAGGTGAAGGAACTGTAATTTCCTAAATATGCTAACTCAATCAGCTGAGATCTTGTAATTTTAGAGTTATAGAATAGAATATTTCTATAGAAATGGAAATTCCACTATTATAAAAGGAACTGTACTACATATTTAACACGAGGGTTTTCTCTGTTAAATACACTTAGTGGGGTAAATGCAACATTTTCAAAGGACCAAAGTGAATTAATTGTCATCCAACTCTAATTTTCATAATAAATTATTAGTCCCTTTAAAATAGTCAGCTTAAAGCCTATGTCATAACTGAAAACAGAAATTCAGTTCTTAATTTACCATCAAGCACATAAGAATTTTACCCAGATGCTATTAACACAGTAAGAACCACTTATACTTTCACTTCCCTTACTTTCCTACCTAATTAATTGATTTAAAGTAGACCTCACCATTGCTTGACATTGTTATGGTGATTAGTACCTATGCAGCCTATTCACTCTATCTTAACAATACTGCTTTGTTACTCTGAGTTGAATCCTGCTTCTCAGGAACTTGATGGAAAAATTCCTTCTAGCTTCCATGAGAACATGATTAACCTTACAGTGACAAGATTTTATTCTAGTTATTGCAATTGTATGTCATAATAAGGTTTTTTTACATGAAGGGAGTAATTTTCTATATGCATGTGTACTCCTCAACACAGATTCTCTTCGTCTTTGACACAGGTAAAAAGCTGGATTAAAACCTACATACATATATATAAACACACATATATATCCTTTGTGTATATATTCATATATTTAAAGATTATGTTAAAGACACTCTACATCAGTTTAATATGGGGATAATTCTGCAGGTGATATTCAGAGGCAAAGTCGAAGTAAGTCATAAAGGAGAGAATAAAAATGCCTTTGTACATAAGAGTGTTTGTGATTACATGTTTTAGAACCAATTTTTTCCCATGTATGTGCATTAATTTAAAATTGATGTTGTTGCTACATAATTGAACTATATATCACATCAGAATCTATTAGTCTACATATGATTAGTTTAATAATAGGCATTGCTGATGAACATTAGAGAAACTATATTTATTTTCACTGATTTTAAAGTAATCAGTTCCAAAGGTAAAGTTAACTGATAGGGAAAGGTTCTTCACCCAGAGGGTAGGCAGGCACTGGAACAGGTTCCCAAGGGAAGTGGGCACAGCACCAAGCCTGACAGACTTCACGAAATGTCTGGATGATACTCTCAGGCACAACGTGTGACTCTTTTGGTGTCCTGTGCAGGGCCAGAAGTTGAATTTTGATGATCCTTGCAAACCTCTTTCAACTTGGGATATTCTATGACATTCCACAGTATTTCCCTTTTAAAATCTGCAAGTACAGTGCCTTACTAAAGAAACAACATTTTGAACTACTACCCTAATTCCTTCTGGTAAATAAAGCAAACTTCTGAGTTTAAGTGAATTTAGTTGCAATTATCCCACTATGGCCTTGATTTAACAAACATGTCAGTTTACCCACTCCTCACTCAACACAGCATCCTTACTGAGATTTTGACCAGAGAAGTAGATGATACGGTGGGTGGAAAACTGGCTGGACAAAAGGGCGTTATTACCAGTATGAAATCCAACTGGCACATGTTTACTGATGGTGTCCTACAGGTGGTCATACTGGGGGCAATACTGTCTTACACCTTCAGTAACAGTCTGAGTGGTAGGACAGAAGTGGGGGGACTGGAACCCATGGCATACAAGAATTGCATCTTCTGGGCCTTAAAGGAAGGTTACAGAGAGATCTTACTGTGCTCTACAATTGCTTAATGGAATGGGGTAGAGAAGCTGGGGTCAGGATCATCCTAAGAGATTTACAATCTAAGAAAAAGAAGCAAAAGACACATGCCGGAATAAAGGAAATTCCAGCTGGTAAAAGGAAGACAAATTTTACTATGATGGTGGTCAAAAACCAGAACAGGGTGGTTGAGGGATTTCCATCCCATCAGTTGGACAAGGTCCTGAGGAACCTTCTCTTACTGGACCAACTGATCTCTGGAGGTCCCTTCCAAGCCCAACAGATTCAGTAAGATCATATTCTGTTTTTTGTGGCACTGGAAGACTGAAGTCTTCTCTACAAACTGAGAAAGCAAGTCTATTTTGTTAAAACTATTTTCTTAAGTTACTCAGTTAACTTAATTTTCTAGGCTTGCATAGAGTAATAGGAGGCAAACTGGCACAAGATCATCTAGTGCCCACATGAATTTCACAATACATGGATCCCAGACTGTTAGCAATTACTTAACAGCTGAGAATGCCTGCAAAGACAAGAATTCTGAATTTCATTGTTGATTCCTTTCCTGCACGTTGATCAGGCTTTATAAACCACCAGCAACAAGGCAGCTTTTCTTTTTTTTAATCCATTTCTCTTCACAGGGCAGGGCTCCACGAGCTACTGAAAATTCTCCAAATTATCACCTTAAATGTCGTTCTCTGACTATGCTTGCTTCAAATCTTCATCCTGGAGTATAGGAGGGATCATATCTGAAATATTCAATTATCTATTTCCTGTTTTTTTTTTTTTTTTAAATTGCCTACAATTTTAAGCCTTAACAACATGCTGCTTTCTTTTGTTTTTACCTGATCTTTCAATTTGCACTACTCCAATTACATTTCTATACAAAAAGCATGAGTTTAAGCAGTAATGCATATAAATGCTTTCTTAGTCAATTCCTGAAGTCTGATCTATCATTATAAAGGATCATATATTATACATATATAAAATTGCTAACTGTAGGGGGTAGTCACTGTATCTTTTTCATGTTCACACAATCTCTTGCATAACACAGCTACAAGAAGAAGCAAAAGGAAAATGAAAACCATAATAATACTAAAGATTGTATCAGTAATACCAGATTTCAAATAATTTTACAGAGGTGCCATGGAGAGATCAATGGGGTTTTGAAGCTGATTCTAAGGTTTTCTAGGCTTTCCTTGGGAGGAAAACTACACTTCTTTATTTTTGTTTAATTGAGCCCATCGAGATATTAAGTACCAGAATCTCAGTCTTACCTTACGGAATTATGATAATAAGGTCCCTCAGCAAATTGATTATTTCCTTACTTATCTCAGATGATGAGAATATGTTACCCTTTTAATATTTTGTAACTGTGTGTTACAAAACTGCTTGTATTCAATCCCAGCAGTCATAAGCATGAAACAGCAGATTTGGATTTTTTAAAATATTGCTTGTAAAGTGCGGGTGCAACCTGATTTATTCTGAGACCTATGAAACCAGTTACATCAATAAGAACTCCAGAAATTACCAGAAATCTAACACACAGTGATAATGCTTCCAGCCAGTCCCAGACAGTATCTTTTTAAAGATAATATATGCACACAGAGGTACAATATACACAAGGTACAAGAATTCATTTGCAAAGGCTGCAGCAAAAGATCATTATTCTGCTTTCTGTAATCAAAAGGATATTTGAAGTTTTACTAATGTTATATGAAACAAGAGCCTTTAATACTAAACCCCATAATAAATGATGGAAAAAACTAGGATATGACTTAGTTCTTACAAGCAAAGAAATCCTACATCAAAGTACTTAAAGACGAACAATTATACTGTAAGAAAACAGGCTCTGAAGACAGCATGAAGAAATCAACAAGCATGAGAGTGAGTTCCCTTTTCATAACTGTCAAAGACTAAAGTAACACATGTACACACATATTTTGGCACAGTTCATATAACCCAACAAAGAAATGCCATCACTTTCTGTGTATACCATGTGACTGCTAACAACCAGCAATGCTGTGTAAGCACCTAATGGTCAGAAATGGAAAGAAAAACTAAATTTAATTTAACTGCATTGAGATTTAGTTAAAATGTGAGTTGTAAGAATCCAGACATCTGTATTGTTTCCAAATCTTGCATTCTTTGAACACTGGCTCTCTGATATCTTCTACTTTTGTCATATTTTAATCCTGGGAAAATGAGACATTTTATGGTGCAAAATTTTGTCTAATGGATGATAATAAGTATCTGTGTTGCATATTTGCAGGCATTTTACTTATTTGTTAGCCTACAATTAGGGGGCATAGAAATCTTTTAGGTCCTTGTAATCTGAATTTTATACCAGTGTCATCTTTGTGAGTGGTGTTTGGGTTTTGTCCTTAACATTCTTCCTTTTTAAGCATTTTGTAGAAGACAATTCTGGGGACACCAAAACAGAAGTTGGAGTAGGTCTCAACAGCCACATGCGGGGAGAGGGACATTGCATACTGACACTTCACCTGTCAACATTTAACTCAGGAGTTAGGATTGAATGAGATTTTGCAGGAACAAATGCACTAATTTAGAGAGAATAAGGATGTAGATGAACAGAGAAAATCACTATTAATATGACTGAAAGAAACCTATAGTAGTTTAAATTTAATCAACACACATTCATCCTTTTATTTTACTTGTTTAAATTTATCCATTCCTCAGCTCCACCTTTAATATCCTTTGAAACTACAGTGCTCCAGACTCATTCCCAGGGTCTCCACATGTGAGAAGAAAAAGACATTATCTTCCTTTGTGAAATGTTAATTCACCTGCCACGTTCTACTCTCTTGCACTGATGTGTGTCATGAATCGGAGTTTGAGTTTCTTCAAAGGAAAGTGTTTTTAGTAAAAAATACCATATATGTAATTTCTATCATTGAAAATCATTTAAGTTAATAAGTATTTCAGGAGAAAAGGCTATTTTGTGTCTTACAGAGAATTGCTGTTCCATGAATTGAAGATGATAGAGAACAGGCTGGAAACATGTTTTGATACACTTATCTGCTAATGTAAGGCTGTCATAAACTTCAATTTTCAAAACTGTTTTGCCATCCTCATGGATTTAAAAGTACTTTTAAAATTACTTCGGCAGTTTGTGAGATTTGCATTTCTACCTTTGTATATTTTATGGAATATGTGAATAAATTATATGCACTTTTTAGATCAGAACTCCAAATTTTCAAAAGATAAGTAGCACTTCTCAGCATGAATATACTGAGAAACAGGGATGAAAATTAACAGTAAATTGTTTGAAACGTCAATCTTCTGAGTGAGAAAAGTAGATACAGTTACAGTTTAATTGCTTGCTGCCTTGTGCAGAAGAACAGAATAAAACAAAAATTGTTTATCTCAAACAAAATATAAGGTGCAGGCCAGGCCACTTTCTTATGTGTGAAATGCACATCAGTGAAGTGAAAAGGCACACCCCTTGGTTGTTTTTTGATTTTCTGGAGGTGGTGTTTTTGGCAGTCATGCTGAATCTAGGCGTTCCTGGGCCACCTCCACCAGATTTTGTAACTTTTATGACTTACACTCAGAATTTAATTTTAAGTGTTACTGAATGTGGATACAAACTGACAAAACCCATAATAAAGACTGTAAGGTTTATAAACCCTAAAACATTATATGTCATCATTTAAAATTATGACCACCAGCTAGATAAGCTGTCACGGTGCAATACTAAAGATGATTCTCTTGAAACTAGCATTTAAAACAGAAATAAAGTCATTTTCCAGGAATTGCCCCAGAATTCATTCTACAAGGAATAGCTAAACTATGGCTGGGTTGTGGTTAGTATTTGTGGGGCATCTTGATCTTACTATGATAGAGATGAAATGATTCTTTGACCCAGCATTACAAGGAAAAACAGATCTGTGAAAGCAGTATCCTCCATTATCATAGATTTAAGCCTGCATGCAGTTAGTTCTGCTATTTTGGGTGACAATGATAAATTGCAGTGCTTTTTCACTAATTGCCCTTGCAAAGTCTACTGGCCTAATTAAAGGAGAGTAGGACAGTACTTAGTCTGTATTACCAGAACAACTTCTGATGGAATACTACTGCCCTATCTTCATTGACACACAAGTTAGCCATCGAGTCTCTGGCTACTTCTCTAGGTTCTCACATAGGACCCATTGGCACTAAGATCAAACACTTAAGGTGATAGAGGTAAGTGGGATGAACACCTAGAGGTGCCTTTTTCTCTCTGGTGTCCAGAAGCCTATCTACCTACTTGAAACACCATTTTTTCAGGTGGTTCATGGTAGAGAAAAATCCCCCCCAAATTCAGACAGGTTTACTTAGGCAATAGGGAAATTCAGATATAGAAGAGTTAATTCAGTTTTTCAAATGCTTGATCTTAACTTTCATACTAAAAATAAGAATTCAGTTTTACCAACACAGGTTTTTCCCCTAAATCCCTTCATGTGAGAATGTTATTTAATAAGAAGTGACTGAGGGAGAAAACCTTTTCTAACCTCTCTAACTACCAGGTTTGCTTGTCAGAAATACATTTGAGAGAAACTGGAGCAAAAGGCGATGTGTAAGTGGCCGAAGGCACATTAAAAGTCAGGATCTCCTTAACACAAGGCTTTTACAATGCAATGGAAAAAACAATCAACATTTAAACATTTATCAGTTTAAATTCTCAGGTTACTTACGTATACAACACTAGAAACCAGGGAGTCCAGATGTTGCCATAGGCATGTTATAAAACATCAAAGTTTAATTATACATTTACTAACCTAACTAACATCTCTCTCTTCATTGACATAGAGTAAGGAGCATCAGCTATTAATGCATGACCATACATTCCATTTTGTAAATTAACTTCTTGATGACAGCCTTTTCTCATTTAGGTATCTGTTTATTGTCTTGCACAGCTCAACTATCAAACACTACAAATGAAAGGTAAAGAAAACTGACACAAATTAAATTCCAATATATATTCTTGTCTTCACCTTCTTCTGAACAAATGTCTGCAATCCCTGCTCAATGCTTTCTGGCATCTTCTGCATTGTGAATTTATGTCAATGTAATATTTCAGAGACTAAGATACTTTACAGGTCAATTAAAAATTCAATAAAAAAGTTAAGCATCTCCCAGATTCTTGCAGATGCATGTGTGAGAAATTCTGAAATGCTCACATTTAGAAAGGAGAAAAAACTGCATGTAGGCACTTTAAGTGGGAGAAAAGCTGCATATTTAATTTAATCATCTCCTGACATATCCTCCTATTCTTTATCAATGTACATTACTAGGACTTGCCTGCTGCTCTTGTAACTACAAAACTGAATACCTTTTTCACTTGGATTTATTACTAATCCTGAAACAAAATGTGAGCGTGTTCTATGATAGGAGCACCCCATGTAGTTGTTTATGCTCCAGGAAGAGTCATGTTCTGCTGTGAGAACACAAATACTTGTTTCTGAGGTGTTTTCAGCCTCACAGCTGAAATGAAATCTTTCCAAATGTCAAGATCACTTTGAAATAACATACCTAATGCTTCTTTGAGTGCAAGGCTGGTCAAGATGACCCTGTGAGCTTCCTTCCAACCTGAATTATTCTGCAAGTTTAATAATTCATTAGAGTTGTGAATTCCTGATATAACTTTCAATCAAAGTTTCTCAAGTTTAGCAATAAAACTGTTAAACAAACCCCAGTTATTCCAGGCACCCAAACAGACCTACATTGCTCATGAGATCACAAGACATACACTCAGTGGCAATTTACATACTCCCTACAATTTTTTCATCACTAAACAATTGTGAGATGGTAATACAGATGGTAATCACCTTTGAGTCTCTCAGTCACTTATAAGGGAGTGTAATACAGCTATTTTATATTGGATGATGAACTTTCAGACAACTAGCAAGATTAAGTAGGTTCCAGCACATAATAAGTAACAATTTAATTAATATTGTATCCCTGAATTTTGTGTATATGAGCTTTACCGACAGATGAGTAGTGAATGGACAATACTTCAGTACTGACACCTTGTAGCCCCCAGCTCAGGAAATATTTAAAACTGACCCCTGCTAAAGGCCCTATTCAAAATCTTGTGAAGGCAGAAGAAATTGTACCACTAACTTGACTTATCTGAATCAAGCTTTTACAGTGATAGCCACAAAAAAGATGCCTTAAGTCTTACAACGCTTTGACTTACTCAATCAAGCTCCATAGAATCTAGACCCCTGAATAAACATCTGGATTGCCTACACATTTTAAGGACAGAGATACATAAGGACTTCTTTTCTACACAGTAGAAGAAGTCAACAAAAACCTTTAGGTGTCCTTTTTTTATCAAGAGTGAGTGATTCAAATGCTACTAATCTCTAAAAAAAAAAACCACACAAAACAACCTTAAAAAAAACCAAGTAACCACAAAAATACAGGGCAAGAGGCCAAGAGTAAGAATGGTGCTTTTCAATTACTAGTACAATACTCCTCTTAATCAACACTGACCCAGAATAGCATTAGAAACCACTGTCAGGATAAAAGAAAACTGACAGAAAGACTTGAAGCACAAAACTGTTGCATTGAAATTTTATAACTCCAGCTCTGCATTCACTCCAGCTATACCGAATGGACTTATCATTAAATAGTATGAAATGCAATACTAACAAGTTCCAAATTTTACTTCAAGAGGACAATTCCTATATCGTACATATGAGCCATCCTGGCCTGTATTAGAAACAGTGTGGCCAGCAGGACCAGGGTGGTGATTCTCCCCCTGTACTTGGGCACTGGTGAGGCTGCACCTCGAGTGCTGTGTCTCGTTAGGGGCCCTCAATTCAGGAAGGACATTGAAGTGTCACACTGAGTAAAGGGGAGGGCAACAAAGCTGATGAAGAGTCTGAAGGGTAAGTCCTATGAGAAACAGCTGGTCTGACCCTGATCAGGAACACATCTGGGCAGTATGCCCAAGAAGGGAAAACTACGTGCTGGATTATCTAGTTCCAGTACTAAGCAGACCAGTTTTATCATGTTTTTGTCTGAGTGTAGTTTAATTTTAGGATGAAAAAAGATGAATATGCCTGTTGTCTTGGTCAAGTGACACATGGCATAATGTAAAAGCAATAAAGAATGAGAAAAAAGAGGGTCTTTTTAAAGACAGAGAGCATGCCTGAAATTAAACCAAGGAAGAAGACCTCACTATAAATAAAGAAAATGCTGCTATGAGGATGGCTCAGATAAATTGTAAGAGAAGTCTGGCACCAACTTTAGCAATATAACAACACAGTGGATAGATCTGTGTGAAAAACAAAGTAGACCGGTCAATTGAATGAAGTCTAGTACAAAACTTCGGGGCCATTCGACAAAAAAGGTCTTTTTGTTTGTTTTGCAGTTTAGTATTGGTAAGTCTGGATTTTAGCAAGCTTTCTGATATATTTTCCAGGTGTCTCAACACTGATTTATGGGCTACTTGGCAGCAGCAGAATAACATATATCATTCTTTGGCACAATTCAGTAAAAAATTGTCAGCTGGGAATGGAATGACAGCACCACTGGAAAGAAAGCTTTATATAGGCATTAAAAACCCCAACGAACTCAATTCTATCTATGTAATTTTACAATGTATACAGTTGGAAAATTCACCTTTAAAAAAGGTTATCTTAGGGGGAAATTACAGCTTGTGAGGTAGAGTTTGTCACCACAAGAACATGATGCACAAACAAAAATTGCAAAGAGAAAAGATAAATACCATGTCAATTCTGCTTAGGCAGAAAGAGGCTTGAGCAACTAACCTGATAAAGCAAGCCCCTTTTGAGTCTTCTTTTCCCTAACAACAGCCAAGGCACCCTGCAATCTTGGAACTGCATTATCACAAAAATGGATGGCCTACAATATGAGTTGAAATCCTTGACCGATGCAATGATTAGCATTTCTGAAAATCAGCTCTAAGATAGGCCCTATTTGCTCAAAAATACTCGAGAACAAGAGCAGTAATGACTATTATTACATTTCGGGTTTTTTTTTTTAAAGTCCAATGATGAAAGCCAAAGAAATGAACATACAAAGATCACAGCAGAAATGGTTCAAGAATTACAATCATAACTTCCCCGTCATTCTGGCATGTTTGGACTGTTTCTAAACTGCATCAAATTTGTACTGCAATTATGAAGCACAATTCTTCAGAATAACACTACGAATAACTTAAAACTGAGCAGCACTGTACAGCTATTACTAGTTTGCTACAACAATTTGTTAGGTCATTATTTTCAATAGACTTTTCCCACCCTTTTTTTTTAAAATCATCTTTGCTCTTATCACATGTTCTTAAAGAGAATTTAACAAAACACTAAAATTCTGAGGTGGTGCAAACTTATTACCCATAATTTAACCAGTATTTTGAATGGCACATCAGACAGTCAATTTCACATGTACAGTCTTACTTTGCTAAATGAAATTTTCAGATTTGGGAACATGTGAGAGCCGTGATTGCCTTGTTTTAAAAACTTCCAGAGCACTGCTGTAATGAAACATTAACCCTAAGGTAGCACTGGATAAAAATAACAAACAACATGAACAAAGTATCTATTTTTAGACTTCTGGAATCAAAAACAGAGAAGAAGTATGCTGTAATGATAACAAATAACAAGTTAGCAAAAATGAATAAAAAATATGCTCATAATGTACAGAAGTAGAAATAATTTTGTCATGATTGTTGAAATAGTTAAAAATCAAAGTGATTATGTTTCAAGGACAGAACATGAAAATAAAGGTTCCATGATCCACAGTGTTTGGGTGAATTTCAGCTAAAAAATCCCCACCAAAAACCAAAACAAAATAAAAGAAGTCCAAACCCCCAAGATGTGTGATTACCATACAATGAAAATGCAGGGGCAATCATGATTTACAAAAATTATTGTCCTCCTTAACTGTATTTGTCTGTGAATCAAGAATCTCCCAGTTCTCTTGCTGGAACTACTAACCTGCCCAGTAAATTCCTGTAATCATTTTAAGACTTTTATTATTTGTCACTTCATGACCCCAAAGTTGCTTGCAATAGGTAATCTGAGGATCAGGAGTGGGTGCTCTGCTTAGATCATGCTACTGCCAGCCTGGGAATGAAGTGCTAAAGCAGAACAAAGCCATTGCTTTTCATACAGAGATTAGAGCATGAGAGATCAAGAAACATTGCATGATGTTTAATTAATTTAACAATTCCTTGCAATATACCAGCAAGCTGTCACATAAAATCTGAACATGACACACTAGAGAAAGAATTAAAGAAACTGTTCTAGAAATGTGAGAAGAATAGTTTTCATTGTGCTCATTCTGCTGAAATCTGGAAAAAAATCCCCAAGCCCACCAAATATATAGATTTTTTTTTGGAAAGAACTTACCTATTAACTCTTTATTTCTGACATCTAAGGCCATGTTTCGTAAAGCTGTAGCAACTGCACATACCACCCGGTCATTGTCTATTCGAAGCAGTTCCACCAGTATGGGCAGTCCTTTCTCTTTGCGGACGGCAGCACGGATGTACACGGACCACTGCAAAGACACACGGCAGAGTGTGAGGAGAGCGAGACATGCACCAGAGAAAGCAAGGCATCTGAGGGTATAACACAGGAAGGGGTAACAGAAACATTTGGATGCAAAACTCAAAAGAGGGGAAATAATTGCATTTATGATGCTAGGCAACCACTTGATTTGGCAATCTGCACTAATTTTTTATGGTGACAGAGAAATTAAATGATAAATTGACTTTATTCCTAGCACACCTGGTACACTTTTACAGCTCAAGTCTGCAGATGACTTACTTTGCATCAGCATTTTGTATCAAACATCTAATGATGCTTGTTTACTGCTAAACCAACAAAATTTATATTACAAAATACATACTACAAAGCATGTTCAAGAGGTCTGAGTACTTCTTTGTTATTACCATAAGAATTATTCAGTCTATGAACATGAAAACGTTATCATTGTCCTTGTGATTTTCAACTTGTTCATAAGGAAAATGAGGACAACTATATGTGTGGTTTTGGCACCTGTAGTGATTCTAACTGGAATACTATTGTACATTGAGGTGTTACAGATTCCTTCAAGGGCTGACCTGAGGGTGGTGCAGGCCCATGCTGTGCCTGACTGCATGTATCATGTGGCTGCAGGCAAACCCAGTGGCTAGTTCTATCAGAGAAGCCCGTAGGCATCTCCCACTTGACAGCTGGTCATGGCATCACTGGCATGGCCTTCTCCTTATATCAAAGACAGCAGAATATTCTCATGTAAACATCCTTTTTATTTGACAGCAGAAATGATGAATAGAGTTGTTTACTTCTAAAAAATCCTCTAGGAGCTCTAAAGATCATCATGCCAGTAAACAAGGGATCTGGGCAGTGTGCTGACTAGGAGGTCCATCCAGTGCTGCAAAACTTGGGGTTCCCAGCACCTGAAGGGATGAAAGATTAGCTATACTACCCTCTCTTTTATTCCGCTGTTAGCTCCAGCATTCACAAAAAACATAAACAAGACCAAAACTGTGACCTTGTGGTTTTAAAATCTATGGGTATTGCCAAATCTAAGATGTTTGGACACCTGCAGGATGTGCCAGTCTCCTCAGCACAGCCCACTTCAAAACAAGCCATCACTAAGCACATATTCGCTCCCACTTCAGGAACTCTTCTCTGGAAGTTTCATAAAGTTCACATTCATGCTTCTTGTACTGACAGTTTAAAGGAAATTACTGAAGCAGAGCATCTCCTTCCTTCCCGTGCTATGTCATGGATGCTTACCTTGCTATTGTACCTGGGAGGTGAAGACAAGTTCTGGAAGACCTTAGTTAAGAAGTATTTCAAATATTTCAGAAACTAGGAGGATAAACCTTAGGATTTTCAGATCACAATAAGCCTTCTCTTTTGATAAACTTTGCTTAAAGAACAGTTAAATCACATCATAAAAAATAAGTACATTGCAAGAGCATTACCTATAACCAGAGAGAGTAAAAACAAATTTCATGAAACAAAGCATTAAAAAAAGTAAGTACACCCACTGTCAGCAGAGCATGCTTAACCTCTGCATACAGCCTCTACTTACCACAGTTGAAGTGTTCACTTTAACAGCTACTATCTGTTTATATGATAGGTGCAAAATAGCAGAAACCAGAATATATACCTGTATGACAAGACCAGTAGATATGGAGATAGACAAGAACTGCATGCTGCAATATGTGCAGCGCAAATTCATTCCAGGTGATATCATTCAGGGGAAATGGGGAAAAAGGAAAAGAAACTAGCATCTAAAGAATATTGTTTTATTAATTCTTCTCTGTAGTAACTATGCATAACAAAAGCCAGTTGGCTGGACTATGATATGCTGTAGATGAAAATGATAATGGTTATGATAAGCTTTCCAGTCAGGTAAGTTGGATAAGGGGTTCTCAGCATCACTGAGCACAATAGTATGTCTGAAACATAAATGTGCTGTCATTTTATGCAACAAAGCAAATAGCTCTTAAGTGAGAGAAGTGGTAGCAGGACTCTTGGTTGATCTTATTCTGCATTGTTTCCTCCAGTCCTTCTCTAGAACCAGTGTATAGGATGATCATCAGATAAAAGACTAAAACACATCTTAAGGATCAATGAGTTTAACAGAAAGTATCTGCTGAAAAATAATTTCTTTCCTACACCTTGATTCTAATGGGACATAAATATAAAGAATGCTAAGAAAACACCAAATAAATATTTCTAACCTTCCTGCTTTAATAAATATGTATTTACCTGCCAGCTAAACACATTCTCAGCTGCAGCTGGGAAATGAGAAATAGCTTTCTGCCCTTAAAAAATGCTGTATTTTGTGCATCTCTCCCATGGGAGGCCTCTGCTGTGCCTGCTGCGATTACAGGGTGATTGCCAGAGTAAGAGTTCATGGTAGCAGTGAGAATATTTTGAAAAAGGAGTGAGTCTGTCTGGTTGAGGAGAGAGTTCAAGCTAGCAGACAATATTCTGAAAGATGCTGTCATTCACTGCAGAAATACATCACAGATATAGCATCTTCAAAATGGACTATGTGGGGAATCAGTGAGGGTGTTTATTTTGAGAAAAAAAAGTTTATTTATGTCTATTCAATACCAGAGGGAATCTAAAATGATCCTTTAGATTATTCACTGTATTTTAAAAACCTCCACACTAACACCTCAGTAAACAGTTTTCCATTGATTTTTTCTTTTTCGTGAGCTACCAAGGGAAAACACAAGCACTTGTTTCGTGAAACCAGGTTTACAACAGGCTTCTTGGGATGTAGTATTTTCATCATCCACTCCAAAACAAAAGTTTAAAAGAAATGAATTAGAAAATGTTTTTCTTTTAACCCTGGGGAGAGTAGGAGACGTTGGAGGAGAAACACTGAAATAACTCAATATGAAAAAAAAAAGAGAAAGTAAAACCTCCTTACTGAATAAATTACATACAAGCCTTCAGGATCTGTAATGAACCAATTAATTTGATCACAACAGTAAAAAATACAGCTCCAAAGTTTTCACAGGGGAAAAATCCACATATAATGTTTTACAGATGCACAAACACACACATACACATAAAACAATGGGAGAACTTCAGAAAAGTATGTATGAAACCCCTCCTCTCCCCTGTGCATTCCTCTCCCTCCCAAGCTGTCTTTTTCCAGAGGATGTCATTTGCTTTGGGAAAAGTTCAGACTCCTCAATGTGTGATTTGCTATCATTTTATCTGCTGTTTCAAGTCATGAACCTTAGGCAGAAAGACAGAAATTCCTATTAATTGTTTCAACAGTCTCTGGAGAACTTTTCATGTGGAAAGTGGTAAGAACTGTCTGGTTTTCTTTCCTTAAGCTGCCAATTAGGACAAGTCTCTGCAAGCAATTATGCTGCTTTCAGGAAAGCTCAAATTGAGATGCCTCAAAATGGCTATTTTATTCTCACAGAGAAAGGAAAAATTGATTCGCTCTTGAGTATACTGATGATCCTTTCATTTGCCTAAAGCCACCGTGGAACATGCCTGCATTTCCACATTGCGGGTCAATTGCTAATATGAGCTCAGTGAAGTATAAAAGTGAAGAGATGAAAAATCATAAAAAGGAAAAGAGACAAAGGGTTTGTTGCCTATCAGTAAGGAAATGAGGCACTCTGCCAATATACTTAATCATCCTGTTACTCCACAAATCAGTGGCAGTGTCAATGATCAAATAACTGTTCAGCTTGTAAAGCGAAAGCACTCCTGTGGGAACTGCAAACACTTTAGAGGGAACAAGGAGCCAGAAAATAAAATCAAATCATTATTACTGCATCATATTGAGGCTAAATTATCAGAGACAAGCATAGGAGCCACAATCTGTGCATGAATACGCTTTACTGATAATTGAATTCGGGGGGCATAACTACCATACATCACTTTGAAGGTACATAGTGGAGCTCTATGTCCACTTTCATTAATAGTTCCCTTTTTGTTTTTGTCACAGTAATTAAGTAGAAAAATAGAGCAAACCTGAGAATTATTTTTTTGTTTGTCAGTTATTATTATTAAGGACTCTTTCCAGAGCTGAATTCCTCTAGGGATTAAGATTACATTAGGCTAAAACTCAACAAAGGAGTAATTAATCTAGATAAGACTTATATTTTTCAGAGGAATTGAAACGCATTTAGTCAATTAACTTCTTTTAGTGTGTGGGAAGATGGCTGGGGGTAAAAATTAGGGAAAACTAAGCAGTT
This sequence comes from Acropternis orthonyx, assembly GCA_035583155.1. Taxonomy (NCBI): domain Eukaryota; kingdom Metazoa; phylum Chordata; class Aves; order Passeriformes; family Rhinocryptidae; genus Acropternis; species Acropternis orthonyx. The sequence goes on along the minus strand of JAWWEU010000081.1, from coordinate 79,505,945 downwards.
ATATTCACATCCTAACAGAAGTTAGTACAGAAATTATAGGGTAAAATGCATCTGCTACTTTCTGGATGGAATGTGGTTGACATGCTCCTGATGACTCCCCATATAACAATAAGCACCTGCTAAGGGGGATGGAATGGAGTGGAGTGGACACACCATGCTCTTCCTCCATAGAAATCCCTGCAAGGAGGGGAATATAGTGGTACTTTGTAGTTCATAAGACCACACAGCACCACCTGTCAACCACGGGAGATAAAAGATGTCCTGCTGCTGAGCCAACAACTGTGGTGAAATCTCTCTTCTCGGATGAAGTTGGTTCATTAAAGCCCAACAGTAGTATTATCACACACCTCCATCCCAAAATTATGGGCCTCCAAGGTACGACCACCTGCCACTGGGCATGTGCCCTATATTTTTTTGACTGTGTCTTTAAAAGCAAAATGAGAGACTTTTACACCAATCAGAAATAAAAGCATTTATGACTAAACTCACTCAAGCTCCACCTAAACATAAAGAAATAGTATAAAAGTAAGTTGAGAATGGAGGGAAAATGAGGGAAGACTCCATTGTAACTGCTGGGATCAGTTGACAGGCTGAACCTGTCTTCTCCCCCCATAGGGATGCCTATTTGGTAAGAACCATACTCTACACACACTGAATATTGCTATTGGGATAGAGCTTATTTGTATATAGCTTTAAATATGTTTTTGTACTCAGATACTACCGCCATCAATCTTCAAACCTTAACCCATCACAATTTGTATCAGTAAAGAGTGTTATTCTGTAAACAGCTAGAGCAAGTCCTTTACAGGAACCAGCAGTTGCCAGCAGTGGACAACACATTCAAACAAAGTGGGAAGACCTGCTGAGGGGTCTCCCTTACACTGTTGGCTTAGTCTCCCTGAAAAGTCAAATCACCCTCTGATCCAATGGGACTGTTCAGTGAAGGGTTCCCATAATGAGACACTGACAGGCTGGTTGGGCACAAGGGTCTCAGCTTTCCTGGGGCACTGACAGGCAAATTAATCACTAAGAGTTGAGAAAATCTCCCCACACTAAGTGTCGAGGAAATTTCCCTTTATCACGACATAGTGTTTCATATAGTTTTCTCTGTTCTCCTATGAAGCACCACCACAGGAGACCAAAGTAAACAAGAAAGAGATTTCTAGCACAAAATGAAAAAGATTACCAAAATAAAGCCCCACAAAGAACCCGAGGAATACCAACAACTGCAGACTTGATATTTTTAATAGATTCACTTTCCTGCCATTGATATCATTGTTACTGAAGTATCTCCAGAATATTTCATCACATACTTCAGTTTTGACAAGAATTTTCAATGTATTGATATAGTTCAGCACTGTGACCCACAGACTGTTGAGGTATTGAATATTAAATGGAATTTGTGTGACATAAATGACAACATGAAAGTTAAATCAGAGCAGCAAGCATGACAGAGCAAACTGAATTACCAAGAGAATCAGGAGAGGTCTGCTAGGAAAGGCTTAGAAAGGGTCTGTCTGTGAACAGTAGTGAAACAATAGACCATGAAATAAAACTGCGTGTTTAATAATCAAAGGTCAATGAGTAATCAAAGATTTATATTCCTCTCTGTATGATCAGGCTCAACGTAATACATGTATCAGGAAAAAGTAAGTATATTCCACTCGGAAAATTACAGATCTACTTTACTCAAATAACTCTCCTAGGACCCCAAAGAAGTCACACCACCTGACAGAGAGCAAGGCTCTGAAATTTTGGCTATCTTTCTGCAACTTCTGAAGAGACCAGAAGAAAAGATCCCATGGACTTTTTGCTCCCTGACTGCAGTGCTTTGTTCTCAGAAATTATCCCACCTGGTAGGCCACTAGTAAGTACTCTGCATCTTTGTGTTGGGACAAGAGAAAAGCATTAATTGGTTACTCTTCTCTTGCTCCATGACCTAATCAAGCTTAAAGAGAAAGGAAAATGCTGGTGGGTCAAGATACATAGTTAAATAAATAAACTAGAGAAAAATAAAGCAGTGTTAACAGAAGTTATCTTAAATAGAAAGGTAAAGCTGAGAAGGAACTGCCCTTGCACCTCATCATTCTTGGTTTTGCAGTACAAGTATGTACTGTGTATTCAAAACTATCTAAGAACCATTATAATCAGTATTCCAAACATTCTAACTAGTATTATTAAAAAAGAAACACTTTAAGACAAAAGTGACACATCTCAAGGGAAGCAAGCTGCTTATAGTAAGGGACATGATGTCACTGTGCTCCTATTCCACACACTGATGTCCTTGTTGTCCTCATGATGTCTGTGATACAAGTATTTGCAGGAGCAGGTCTTGCTTCTTCAATATTGTCCTGTCCCTTCAATCTTGTCTTCCTTCCTATAGAAGCAATACATTTCCCTGTATTAATTGATGCTGACTCATCTATGGGAGGTTTCTACCCAGGTAAGAATTCCTGACAGCATAAAATATTGGTTATTTAAAAAGCTTGCCTTTGCTGATTATGTGATATGTTTTAAGTGGTCCTCCCTGCCCTATCACATGAAGTTTCATAATACTACTCTTTTGGAGAAAACAAAAGTAAGCCTTTTCACTGCAATCCAAAAAACCTTCTCCTGGAACAGTCTGATGAAACTCCAGAGGGTTAATATATAAATAACTGGAGTAATGAGAAAAGTCTGTCAAGGAACCCAAAATATGTCCTTGCCTGATAAGAGAAGATTGATAACCTAGATGTCTGCTGCTTTAGAAAATAATTACTCATTATCTGCAAGTGTCTGGATGGTAAGGAGCTTGAAACTCTTCTCATGCTACTCTTTGAAGCAGCTGCACTGACCTTGTCTCTAAATTGGTCCCTTTTATGTTTTCAGTTTCCTTATCTAATAATTTACTTAATGGAGCTCTTGCTCTCATGAGAGTCAAATTTCTCTAGGACAGAATTAACAAAATAAATGCAGTTGCTAGTCTAAGGAACAAAGACCAAGATAGCATCTAGCTGTCTCAAGAGATCAGGCCAATGACCCATAAACCCCATTCACATGGGTATTGTACCTGTATATTGGGGATCAAAGGCAGGGACATTCAGTTGTCTAACCAAAGAGCCTTCTTATTCCCTGCTGAGTATGATCAAACATGGAGGTGAAAGGAAAAGAGCAAGAAAGAACTAGCCAAGGAATGCTACAGTCTCAGGAGACTGATGTTGACTTAAACAGACCAGCACTTGCTTCTCATGTTAGAGTGTCAAAGAGTAAGTAAGGAGGAGAATTAGCACAACTGCTGCCTTGGACTTTCAGAGGGAAAACTTAGGGCTGTTTAGGAGATTGGTTCACAGAGTCCCTTGGGAGACAGTTCTGAAGGGCAGAGAAGTCCAGGAAGGTTGGACAATCTTCAAGAAGGAAGTCTTAAAAACACAGGAACAAGTCATCCCCAAGTGTTGAAAGATGAGCTGGTGGGGAAGGCCACCAGCCTGGCTGAACAGAGCTCTGACTGGAGCTTCGGAAAAAAGATGGAGATTTTTTTCACCTTTGGAAGAAGGTGCAGGCAGCTCAGGATGATTACAAGGATGTTTTGAGGTTATGCAGGCAGAAAATCAAAAAGGTCAAAGCCCAGTTAGAACTTAATCTGGCTACTGATGTAAAAGACAACAAAAAATGTTTCTACAAACACAGCAGCAACAAAAGAAGGGCTAAGGAAAATCTCCATCCTTTAATGGATGTAGGGGGAAACACAGTGACAAAGGATGAGGACAAGGCTGAGGTATCTAATGCCTCCTGCCCTTGGGTCACAAGAACCCAATGCAGTGCTACAGGCTGAAGGAAGAATGGCTGGAAAGCTGCCTGGTGGACAAGAAGCTGAGGGTGCTGGTCAACAGTGGCTTGAGTGCCTATGTGGGCCAGCAGGCCAATGACATCCTGGCCTGTATCAGAAACAGTGTGGAAAATGAAGCTGGTCATCCTGTCATTAAAGCACACGAGGGAAGTTTGTAAAGCCTGAAAAGTAAGTAAGACAGAAGACTGGGTGCACAGAGGGGACTAACCAAGGCCCAGAGCAGGTGTGCTACCTGTTCTAATGTAAGCCACTGTATTGTCAGCAGAAACATAGTAGATCTTGTTTCCTGGTTTTAAAAGACAGGACTACCTATATAAATTATTACAGTGTTTTGAAACAAACCAGAATCATATGGATAAAGAAATTACTTGTTAGGGTTTAATAAAACTAGGGAAATCCTACCTGTGGTGACACCACCATGTAAAGTGCATAGAACAGATAATAATATTGTATGAGCAGAGGCAATGGGCAATAACAGAAACTCAGTTTTGCACAACAGCAGGAATTGCTTTTTCACTGTGAGGGTGACTGAGCACTGGCACAGGTTGCCAGTGGAGGTTGTGGAGTCTCCACTCTTGGAGACATTCAGAAAACCATCTGGACATCTTTTACAGGATGACTCCTAATTTTAAACCATGCAACTTTTTAATCCAAGGTATTGAAATAAATAATGATATGAGGTCACAGAAAGAACTTGTGGTTTGAAAGGCTGTAGTGGGAGAGATTTCTTACTAAGCAGGCAACTGTCTTCAGAACACAGCTGAGTAAGAAAATCTCTTATTTTTTGTTTTATTTGTGCATTTTTGCACAAATTTGGTTAAATTCAAGTCAAGTTGCAAACTTACTAACAGAGGTCCCAATGAAAAGTTAATACCTAATGGGAAGTAAAGAATTTCCACTTCTTCCAAAGGCAATGTCTCAAACTTTATTTGTTCAGGGAAAACTCCAGCTAAGATTGATGATTTTTGATTTTCCATGGATTTTTATTTCATATTTCTAAGCAGCTTTAAAATGCATGTTCATCTTAAGTATAGTTAGAAAAAGTCTATTTTTTGAAAAAATATCTCAGGATGGCAATGAAAGGAAGCAAAGCCAAAATTAATAGCCATTATTTTCACATGTTGCTCCTTCTGCCTGCAGGATGTTTAGGATGCAGTGAAATTACCGTAGTTATGATTTGATGGGATAAAATATTTTGGGAAGCAATGAGTTCCACCAAAGTCAAGATATACAGATGTGATCTACACCAGGTTAAATTTTCACATTGAAAACACTCTTCCTCATACCTCAAAATCAGTATCCTGTTTTATTGATAAACTTTCATTTGGGCCTGTTAATATACTTGTCACCAAGATGCTCTTTTTCTGATTCATTATAGATTGTCTTAGTTCTAATAATAACTGCACTGATCAAATATTGCATCAGTCATTGTAAAAACCCAAGTTTTACTTTGCAGATAAGTAATATATGGCAAGACTTTAGTACAGTGTTTCTTTTGACATGGAAAAATTGTATTCAAATATATGTATGTTACACTTTTTTTTCTTTATGTTAGTATTTGGCTTTAGAAGCAATTCCTGCAACTGAAGCAGTGCTTAAAATGTCCTACAGATGATGTTTCACTATGTGCATGTGTTGATTTTATGTGTATGTATCACTGAGAAACTATATTCCCTGGAATAATGAAAACTTTCAGCCTCTCTGAGCTATTAATCCTTAAAGCTACGTACTGCTGCTTTCTTTATGTGTCTGAAATTCTCAAAAGTAGTCTGGGGGATTTAGACACATATCATCTGTTAATTCTAGTGGCAGACATTTATCTAAATCCCTTACACAACTTTTTATTTTTTAAAAATTATTCAGGCTTCCTTTTATCTGCTCACTTTCCCACTGTAATAGCATTGGCTAAGCACTGCTTGTGTTAAAAATATTACCTCTTGGTCACCCAAGAGGATTAGACAGCTTTGTACCAGAGGAACCAAAAGGGTGAAACAGCTAGGAAAGAATAATGCAAGTATATTAACTGCACTGTACTTTTTTCCAGAAGAGACTGTATCTTCAGTAGTGTATGAGTGTATCTGGTGCATGGGGTGGGTGCCTCGTATAATGTGGGACTCCTTTGGCCTTAAAATAATGCTAATTGGAAAAAGCCCACAACTGCTATTGCTATTAATATTAATAGCAACATTATTTACCTCCATGCAGTTTGCTCTTCTCTCTTTCAGTCCATCATAAAGTTCTTCTTGAAAGATTTCAAGTAAAAACAATTTTTCTCCCCCTTCTTTATATAATTACAGTTTCTTGGAGGAACTAAAAAAATTAAAATCTCCCTTAGGAATAACCTCTTCTTTTAAGAGTCTTCTGTCTTTTATTTCAGTCATTTTATATCCAGACTGCAGCAGTGGAAAGGAGAGGTCAAAAGGTGGAAACATCAATGCTTATGTAATCCCCAAAGAGGATTACTCCCCTCACAAAAATGGCTAGTATGACATGTGAAATTAAGGATATTCATTCTGTGTCTGCACATCCCTTGTAATAGAATTGGTGAATCTTTAGAAAAATAGAGCAATACAAGAACCACTGAGCTTTTCCCATGGTATCAGCACAGATAGTTCAAAACAGTTTTTCTAAGCCAGCACTTGCCAAAGAGCTCTGTGGAACCTCCTCTCCTCTCCCTGTACGCTTCTGCCAACTAAAGAATGACAGGCTTTATTAGAAATGGGAGAAGGGGCACCACTCGGATTTTAGCAATTCTATTAGTCCTGGCAAATATGCATGCATTTTTTTCTCATTTGGACTAGGGCCACACCCATTCCCAGATGGATAGAACACACTTACTGTGTTTCTGTGCCAGGATTACACAATCTGATGTGGTCTACAATATGAGAATAATAAAAGGATAATAATATTCAGGCACAGTGTTTACACAGCACAAAAATCACTGGACAGATACTTTGTTAAATCATTTCACATGTCATTGAATGCAACAGTCAGAAAACATTTTATAAGCTTGGTGGAACACAATTCTAAAACACCAAAATCACATGCCTCAGAAAATCAGGTACTAACTCAACTTCCAATAAAACTTTATGGGAAAAAAACCCCAATTTCTTAGTGTCGGCAATAACATTTCAAAATGAATGCCTAATTAAATTTGTATTTACATATCACATGCCCAGCTGTTTAAACCCCAACAGGATACCTTCTGAGACATAAACTTTGATAACTGTATTTCCCCATACCTAAGTGTTTTCATAGTATATGATAAAAAAATCCTGCTGAGATTAAATTAATGCATTATAGTTACACCATAGGATTAGATAGTTAGTATGTTCATCCAATTAAACCAGTTTACCATCAGGAAAGCAACAAAGGAATTACCCTAAAAAGTAAACCAAGCTCAATGTTATCTTGAATTTTACTGATCAGTTCTAAATTTAGAAGTATTTTCTTAATTTTTTACTCAACTTACTGCAAATAAAACAGGAGAGAAAAATGGATCTTTTGAATACAACTGAAAAGTAGGATTAGCTGGAATAGACTGGCTTGATTGAGCATTACCTTGTACATTGTACATATTTAACCATATTGTGAATGTATTTTAATGTCTCACTTTTGAAAAAAAAAGTAGATGGAAAGATTATTTCTGTTGGTATCACATCATTTTATCTTGCTCTGCTGGGCTCTGGTTTCTCCTTAGAGACATAATGCCAACCAGTTTCTGAGGTGAGAAAATAATATGGTTTCATTTGATTGCCACTGGTGGCATTTCTGGCTCATTTTTCATGGCTCTGTCACCTACAGTCATAAAGAACTGCTTCTCCTCATTTGGATATTGGTTTTCAGTGGCAATTTTTCATGCTTGAGTTGACCAATGTGATTTTTGCTGCTATACACTGACATTTGCTATGAAATGACTACCTAGGACTTAAAATACTATCTCAAATTTGACTGCAGATAGTTCTGTGAAAATAGAAGGTTATTCAACTACCAGAGGCATTTAGATACATTTATATCACTAATCTGCTGTCATCTGTAGGGTCATTTCCAAACTGAAGAGACAATACTTACTGGGTTAACATTCCTACCTTCCAACTCCCAGCAGCCAAGTTCTGCAGTGCCCCTGCTGCCCCCTCCAGTGTGTCTGGATTCGAGCACTCAGAAAGAAGTGTGAGGTAGGGTTTGACTATTGAAGGGTGCCACAGCATCTGGATTCCTTTGGGTGGTTCTGCACAGTCTGGGAGAGGTCCTACGCCATCCCACTGTTGGAAAGCACAGATCAGATCATCAGCAAGAAACAGTGAAATATACTTGAGAATTACCTCAGCTGAAGCTATATAACATCTATGTGTGCGCATGTGAAGGCATCTGCCCATAAACAGCTGTTCTCAATTTTTGCACTTTATGTGATTCTTCATAGAGAAACCAAATTTCCTACTCAACATTCCTTATAGACAAGCTATAACATTGGCAGAAATCACAATGTTTTAGCTAGCTGATGCAACAAAATCCCTTTTCACTGCATTTATCGTTTTTGGTGGGAACAGAAGCCCAGTAAATGTAGCTCAAGAGGCAAATCTAGAATTTGCTTATGAAGAAGAGATTCTCCCTTTTCACATCCTGCTTAGTTCTCTACATTCCCTCTCTTTTCACAAGGGGAAAAACAATACGAAATGCTCCTATGGAAAAACTAAACCTATCAAGGCCATGAGCCCTCCATCCCATGAAAGGCACAAGTGTGACAACTCTTCCCCACCTGCACAACTTCTTCTCGCTTCTCACAGCAGGAGGTATTCAGGCAGCCAGCCAAATGGTCTGAGACTTCACTGCAGTTGGTAGAACCACCTCTCACAAAAGAGACCCTTTCTCTTATCACACACAGTTTTGCCACGAAAACAACCCAAGTCTGATATCCAGAATGTGCAATATTAAAACGTGGACAGCAAGTAGGTTATTACGTAAAACACACTCTTACCAGAAGGCAAAACTTTATTCCAGTGGAACACACAACTCTTGCACCTAAGCATGAAACATCTTAAAAGGAAGTGCACACTTTTTTTTTTTTAGCCTTTTAAACAAAAGCAAGACATGGACTATACTTTCAATAAAATTTTAAATGGGATTTCTGTCTATATATTTATTGTATAATTTGTTGTGCTTTGTACAGATAAAAGGATTTAAATAATTCACAGTCCCACTGCCACTATTAGGAACAAGACTCAACTTACAAAATATCTTCCCTAACACCTCTGACATGTCCACATTGCATAATACAATAAAAGGAAAACCTTTTAATGCCTTCGGTTACAGCTTAGTGTGACTATGTAGCTAAAAAAATCTGTATCATAACATTAAACATATACTAGACATACAAAGATAGCATAAGTCAAATTAACTCCTTGTTTAGAGATCTGCAAAAGTTAACTATGAGTCAAATAGCACAATAATACTTGCACTTGGAAAGGTACAATCTCTTGTTTTCAGGAAGTATTAATCATAATTATATTTAAGCTCACTTTAAAAATACACATACAGTTTAAGGGACAATCAGTCAAGTCCTACCTAACAACAAGTAACACATTTTTAACAAGGTTTTGTGAGATGACTACCACTGAGAATGAAATCCACTATTTTTTTCTAAATTAAAGCAGAACAAACACCAAAGTGGAAAACTAGTTGGACCATTTAATACACATGAGCAGTTACTTAAAATCAGAAAGCTGCTCAGGTATGAAACTCACTACACTGGACAAATGTCACCATAGTTTAAAAGAACTGGCATAGCAATACCCAGTGATGGCTGATAAGCTAGAGGACAAATGCTCCCTGGAGAAACAATGCCTTTAAATGACACTGTCATAGGGCTGTGCCTTTTAATACATTTCTGCCTTTAAACAATAGGCTGTTTTCTCTGCATGTGACTCAGTTCTCCATTTTCCTTCTTATAAATCACCAGTCTTGTCAGAAATGAGTTTCCTTCAGCTCATAAAAAATACATTAAAGCCTGCTTCTTATTTTAACTCTCAGAATCAATCGTTTACACTGTCAGATTATTCTGGAAAACAAATGAGAAGCAACTCTTACAGGTAAAATCTGACCTCACAACAGGTTTAGGTTCTGTACCTTAGTAAGTCCAGTAATGAATGACTTGCAATGTCCAAGAGCACCAATTCAGGTTTTCACCCATCACATTTCTATTTGCACTAATTATGGACTCATAATGCAACTAAAGAGTGTTTGTCTAGGGTATTTACTGTATTATTTCAAGGACAAAGTACATAAAATGCATCAAATGTATCAGATCTACTCACTACATTTTTTTTAAGCTCAGGTATCTACACTTTTATAATCCCAAAGAATACTTAAAATCAGCTGATATAAATAGACTTGTATACATTTGTTCATGCTGTGCTGGTATATATACAGCACTAAAAATGATCTAGCAGATAAATTAATATTTAATGTTGTTATGACATTCTGCCCAGCAATAAGAAAATACTAAAAAAACCCAAGTGAGACAAATTACTGCATTTCCCTGCCCTTCTTGCATTCACTTTTAGCATGATTGAATTAATTTATCACCAGCTGTGAGAGAAGACCTTTTTCTCAAGACACTGTGATGCCTCAGGGTCTGTGTAATAATGATGAACATCTTTGGTATCACACCTGCATGTGCAGGGAAGGCACAGGAAATGCAGTGACACTTGAAAATGTCCAGCACTGCTCTTCAGATATGGTGTCTGTGCCCGGTGCAGCTGAGAGGCATGCACAGGAAGGGTGTCACTGCCAACCATGATGTGCTGGTTTTGGCTGGGGTAATTATCTTCACAGGAGTTGGTATGGGGGTATGTTTTGGATTTGTGCCAGAAATAATGCTGGTAACTCAGGGATATTTTAGTCTCTGCCACAGTGTCAAGGTCTTTTCTGCTCCTCACCTGACCCCATCTGTGAGGAGGCTGGAGGTGCACAAAGAGCTTGGAGGGGTCACAGTCAGAATTGCTGACTACAGCTGACCAAAGGGCTATTCCATACCATATGATGTCATGCTCAGAATATAAAGCTGGGGGAAGAAGAAGGAAGGGAGGTCTTTGTCTTCCCAAGTCACTGTAATGTGTGATGGAGCCCTGCTTTCCCGGGGATGGCTGGACATGTGCCCGGCCATGGGAAGTAGTGAATCCTTCCTTTGCTTTGCTTGCATGTGTGGCTTTTTCTTTCTCGATTAAACTGTCTTTATCACAACCCACGAGTTTTCTCACTTTTACCCACCTGATCCTCTCCCCCATCCCACTGGGGGAGAGTGAGTGAGTAGTTGTATGGGCTTAGTTTCCAGCTGTGGTTAGACCACGACATCTGCATAACATACCTGCTGTGCCTATGGCAGCCTCTTCAGGGAAGGGCTTAATGACTTCTGGCACCTTTTATGTAGCTGAGACCAGTGCCTGCAGCTGTACATCCCAATTGTTGCAGGGCATGTAGAGCTGACAGAGGGCAGAAAAGAAGCTATTGCAAAGGAGGTTTTCCTGATTTTCACCCATTTAGTTTGTATTTCATAAATATAACCATCAATTGCCTGAGCAAAGAAAATGTTTTCCTCAAACTGGTAGTACACTCCGTCTGAAATGGTGGGTAAGGCATGGCAGAAGTTGCTTTGCAGTTCACATTTCTCAGTATTAATGAAGTGAGGCAATGTGCTGAACAACTCTACCCAGTAAATTACTAGAACAGTTACTGTATTGTTGTAGACAATCAGGAATGATCAGTAAGGTCTATTTGAGACAGTCTGGGGCTGTGGTAGGAGCCTCTGAAAAAGAGAATGACTACATGCAATTACTCTTTGCAGCTTATGCTAAGGAGAAAAAAAAAGTAATAAAAAAATATTCCTTCTGGGCTTTCCTCCTTCAGCTGAAATTACACACATATATTGTGGTTGAAGCTGTTTGTTACGTGGGTGAGATACAAATCTCTCATTTCCTGAGACTGGTGAAAAGAAAGGATGAAAGTGAAGGAAAATAAAAAGTCAAATACCAATATCTTTTAAGAACAACAGACTTTTAAGAGTAAGAGTACTCTAATAAAATTTTCAGTTTTCATATTACTAGGAAACTTTGCGAGGAGAAAAAGATCACTCATCGGGCTGCTTTCCAGTGCCACACAACAGATAACCTACCACCACCTTTCTTATTTTAATGAAAGCAGATCCACATTTATTGTGCAATTGTACTGAATAACAGGGAAGGCTTCTCTCTCAAAATTTTGTACTAACAACCTCAAGTTGGTGGAGTTTGCTATTAAAGAGGTATCACATAACAATAGGTTTTCCTGTAGTAACAAAACAGCAGTATTTTATTTTAATGTGTTAAATATGAATACTTCCTTTCCGCAGTCCATTATTAAAAAAAGAAAATCTAGGAAAAACTTAGAACAAAACCCAGCAAGGTCTAAAACCATCTAGACCTCTCTCCAATAATTCTAGACATTTGAGATATTTTGGTAATGCTGCAACTATGCTCCGTGTAGCAGTAGTGCCAAAATTCATATCAGCAATTACACAATCCTCACTAAAACCATTTCTGAAATGTCAAAGACTTTTAAGCTAACACCCCCCGCAAGAGGACACTTATATCTCATCCTGCATGTCTTCATGGCTGTGACAGTCTATGCCAGTTGTCCCTAGACACGTCAGTCCAATAACTCCTTTTGGAATCCTTTGTCCAAGAGATGCATTGGCCAATGCTGTCAAGAGCAGAAATTCAAAATTCAGCAACAAAAATTCATCAAAATCCCAAAGATCGCTTTCAGGGGTAATGAGAATCCATGCAGCTGATACAAAGCAGACAGGGATGTCACTATTTAGATCAAGTCAAACTTCAGTTGAGACATCCTGGCCTAAATAAAGGTGGTGACTCTAAAGCCAACACAGAGACTACAGGAGTCTGACTGGAGAAGGAGGAGCTTATTGAATAAATAAGGGCACCCTCGCCAGTTTGATGTAACACTGTTTACAATTATGGGAAAGGTGTCCGGAATGCTTTCAAAACATTTCAATGTATTGAATCATCATTACTAATTTCAGATACTAATAAATCTAAATTATACTTTAGATTATATATTCTATTATTAAAATAATTGTTGATGCCTTTATTTAACTATTAAATGTTATTATGCTTAGATGGGGAGAAAAAAAATTTAATTTGTGCATTTTGTCTTTGCTAAAAACCAGACCCCTCCCAAATAAAGGACAATGGAGCTCAAAACACTCCTTGGAATGTCACTACATCCCCTTCTCCTCACCCCTCTCCTCTTCATAGGAAGCTGATGCTAACTGGCTTTGCAGTATATTCCATGAATTGACAAATACAAATTATATTTAATAGCCCTGTAGTTTTGACTTTGAAAACAAATTGGTCATACATGATACTGAGAGGCTCAGATAGTACATGAGAAGATGCTGTGAAGGCAAGCAATAAAGCACAAATGGTGTCAGAAAGCTCTCCAAGGAGCTGCTCAAGACAGTTGATTCTTGCTATTCAACACTTGGCATAACCACCTTGTGGAAGACAAAGAAGCAACAACTGGAAATAATATCCTTTCTGAGCAAGAACATACTGGCAACACAGCCTTTCATCCCTAATCTCATTCAGATTATTAGTTAAACCCAGGAGCCACCACCATTTCTGTTTCTGTGCTTATTAGTTTGGTATGGCTCTGCAGGAGTATTGAAGTATACTTGGTAAAATAGTGGTCTCAACTCACAAAAAGACATATCTGACAGGTTTATTTTTTATTCTTTTTTGAAATATTATTGCCTTAAACCTGCTATTTCACCTAGACAGACGAATTTATAGGCCATTTAGCAAGCACACTAAAGAGGTGTGCCAGTCAATTCATAAAGATATATAACTTGAAATGTTGCTGTTATACCTTAAGGCTCCTGACAGAAGGTGAAAAAGAAGGTCAGGCTCATTTTAAAAGTGTCACTTCCAATCAAAAAACAGACTTTGGGCTAGATTCTGGTTTGACAAGAATGATCACAGATGGGGAACTCGAGAGGAGCATGAAGCCAAGAAGTCAGCCTGTTTTTCTTGGAGGAAAAAAAGGAGAAGAAATGAAACAGTGCCACATGTACACACAATGGGCTGCATAGCAAGAAGTAAAATAAGGGTTAATTAAAAGTTCCCAGTTTTTTTTTTTTACTGAAATTGGACCATACACCTTATTTTCCCTAACTGCTTTTTGTCACAACCCTGTTTTTTCACACAGCTTGAAGAATAAACCTGTTGGTAAGCAGTGAGCATACCAACAGCAGGAACAAAATTTTTGGCAGTGGAAAAATCAGTTTTCACTTGATTTTTCACTACAAGGCAGAGAAGTTGATGTCTACAGGGTTCTAGTTGGAAATGAAGGCCTCTACAGCTGGGGAGCATATTGAGGTGAGGGGTTCAGTAACAGCTGATCACAGGTAAGCAGCAGAGAGAAACTAATGAACATCTACAGCTGAGAATTACAATCCTAGAGGTCTGAGACAGAAATAAAATCAGGTGAATCTCACTTATTTTTCCTGAGGTCTTTACAGAAGTTTTGCTTTCTGGTTTTCCACAGTTAAAACTAATGCTATACGTAGCTTTTACCACAAATCTTTAAAGAGTTTGGGTCTCTTCTAGCATTCAGTTTGTGTGACAAAGCAGATGCCTCAGGAACTTGTCTGAGCTCTGGTAAACCACTGCAGAGAGGAATGATTGTGGGCTCTTTTTAACAGCACCAACTTTTATTCTGAAATAAGGAGAACACTTGTTTCCTGTCATCCTAAGGGAACCCCTTAAGCAAAGTAATTTGAAAGGTGTCATTAGACTTATCTATGATCTGAACAAAGACACATCTCTTACATGATTTCAAGATATAGAGGTTGCCATTAGTATAGACAACCAATGTCATTAATGAAAAATAAATTCCAGTTTGTTCTTGAAAGGCCTTTGAAAGAAGCCACATTTTATACTACCACTCAATTCTGTTCTTCTCTTCAAGTTACTTACATGCGACTGAACCACAACCTAGAAAAATTGGAATAATTGTTTCCTAAATCATAAAACAAAGAAATTAACTTTTACTTGCATTATGGAGAAAACCAACAAGAAAGTGACTTTAATGTCAAGTTTCTCCTGTTTTATGGTTTAAGAAACACCCTCCATAGCTGTATAAGAGATTTTTTTTTTAAATATGGAAAACTGCAGCTTCATCCACATCCTTTGTCTAAAAAGTGATATGTCTGGTATTATTGCCCCTTTACAGTAATTTTGCTACCAGTAGAGTTGGACATTTTTACCCAAACATTAAAGACAACCCCAGAAATGAAAGGAGTTCAAGAAAATACACACTTGAGAAACTATGTGATAGCACTAATGTAATAGGAAAATTTTAAAATTGCATTCACTAAAACCTGAACAATTTTTTCCTACACTGTTTTGTAAACCTTATCTTCTTAGGAAGACTGGAACGGTGATTTTGTTATTCCAAGAAAAGGAACAATACCTATACCTCCAACACCTATTTTCTGGGGATATAAAATGTAGCACCCACAGACTGGATACTGTTCACCTGTACTGAGGCCTCACAACTGGATGTATCTGTGCCTTGTCCTTCACCTGACAGAAAAGATAAAACTCCCAAATATTAAAGGAATCACATAGGTAAATGACTGGGGTTTTAATCCTGGGCTGAACTCCACTTTGTGTATCTGCAAGTGACAATAAATCATGAGCCCAAAGAAATATTTGGTTTTATGTTTGTGAAGAACTCTTCTGACAGGTACCTAAGTTTGCATTGTCTAGTGTGAATGAACTATTAAAAGTAGCCTGAAGCTCAGTGCCCTCTCTTCACTGGCATCTGGGTAACTGATTACTGTAATATCTTTCTTGTCTTTCATTTCTTGGAAGTTTCCTTCCACAGGTTCCAAATCCATGGTGGTGTGCAGTGCTTTCAGCGTTTCAGATGTTGTAAATCATTGCATCCTATGAAGATTCTATAGGCATTCCTTCATTATTTACATGTAAAACACTGTCCATCACGAGAATGATCTTCAGAGCACAAAAGCTTTGCTGCTGAGACACTTAAAGGAATGAGCATTCTTAAAAACAGCATTCCAAGGAGAGCATGAGATCTGTTCTGAGGGACAGAACAGACAGCAGGTAACAGTTTAAGCATTGCAATGGAAAAGAGATTATGAAAAGCACTACCTGCAAACATTTAAAAGTCTTTAAGGAAAATTATGAGCTTACTGTAAAAAGATAGACACTTGTGCAATGCACAGGGCAGCAGTCAGCACACAGGGAGACAATGCATGGTGAAAGGATATGGGAAAGCAATCCTCCTGAAGAAAGTTTTGATGAGCTTAGTTTAGATTGGTGAATTCTAACTAAACTGATGAAATCAATATGATCCTGTTGTTAGAGACTCTTGCCTGGACAAAAACCCCAATCCTAACAAACACCCAAGAATACTGAATTTTCTTGACACACAGAGAAACAGTAAACAGAGTATTCCTGCCTGCAACACAGTCTAGCAGAAGAAAATTTTGTGGGTTTCTAGTTACTCCTACTTTTCAGTAATATGAATCTACAGGTGGTCCTGAAAAACCTCAAGACAGTGACAGAGCCAAAGACGCAGAAATAACCTATTTTTTTTACACAGTTGGACAAGGTGGCTTCCATAACAAAAAAGCCTCTGAATATACTTGTGTACTTATTTTTGCAAAACAAAGGGACAAAAAGTTTCATTTACCCTTACCACAGTTTAAGTTGCTCTATGCTATTAATATAAATGCACAGTTACCTGAAAAATATTGTTTTTCTTTTCCACTTTTGAGGGTAACTTGAGAGAGATGTTTCTAGCATGGTGATCTCACTGCTATTGTTTTTAGTGGCATTCTAGTTAACTTGATAATGTATTAATTTGATAATATATTTCAAAACATTTGGTAGAGTCAGCAACAGTCAAGAATCATGGGCTGAAAATAACCTGCAGAAGGCACACAAAGCTCCCTTAAAATTCCTAAACTGAGTAATATCCACATGTCAGAGCCTGTATATGATAATATGAAGTAGGCTGTCCAGATTTAAAGGAAATGACAGGAGAGAAGCAAAAATCATTAGAAAAATATTTCTAACGCTTGTAAGGCAAAGCAGTCCTGTGCACCACAAAAATAGTTCTGTAGAAAGTCAATTGATGTCCTTGCCACAGAAAACTGAATGTGCATAGTTTTACTTCTTTTTGTATTTTAAAAATTATATAAAACTCTTCAATTAGGCAAACACAAACAGCTCTGAAGAGACTTTTACTGTGCTGTGTGCTGATAATGAGCACTCATAGAAACAGACAAAAGATATCTAAGAGCAAGCAGAAGCGTGTACATTGTAAAGGTATCAGCTAAAAGAGCTTAGTTCTTTGGCCTGGAGAAGGAGAAAGATCTTTTACAGGGAACTTCTAAAGTAAATAGGAGACTGACAGGAACATTGAAACAGTCAGTGGTAGAGAGTTGAAAGTATGAATCTAAGGTCAAAAAGTCACAAAGGAAATACAAAAGGAAGACTTAGAAAGAACTTTGTATAGTGTGTGTGTGTGTGTGTACATGTGTTCATAAACAGAGCGTCAGAGAGCCAGGCAAGTTGCAGTGTGACTCATTCAGATCCAGACATGCTATTTTTTGTTCCTGCACTCTGAATAACTGCAAACATAGTGTGTGAGAACTGTTAATTCAGGAACAGGGATGATGAGTGCTTTATGGGGTAAAATTAGTTTGCTTTGGCATTTTTAATCTCACTGCAGCCTAATGCAGGAATCCAAACAAAAGGCCATAATAAATTCAAGTTATTTGATGACTGGAGTGTTTAACTAGAAGAGTAGGGGAAATTAAAGTCTTACTAGTCATGACTCCTGCATTTTTCAGTAACCAAATTTTAGCTTATTAATGTTCCTATAACTTTTCCACATTAACATAATTTGGCTTTATGAACACTGGAATATTTTCAGTACTGGTTTACATCATTTATTCAAATACCCAGTCCTCCTAATTGTTTATGCAAATAAATATTTTCTTTGAGCAATCTGAAACAGAAAAAAATTAGAATGCAAAAAAGTGACTAAGTGTAGGAAGAGATGGAAAACTCCTCACTGCCAGCACAGGCCATCTGAAAAAGTTCATAAATCAGTAGCCATTCTTATTGCTATTTTAGTGTGTGTACTGATACAGTAATGTCTTTCTCTGCAATGTAACTGTCAGCATTCCCCAAATTCTAAGTTCTTGATGAAATAAAAAGGGAGATAAATACACTTTAAAAATCAACTCACCCAAAATAATAACAACACACAGCACCTCGAATGACTTGAAAAACTTTCAAGACTGTACTTTTCAATCTTGGTTTGGTAGCAATATTAAATATCTCAAAATATGAATGCTTTTTTGACATTCACATATATTGCTTGATTCAGTTCTGTACAGTTTTCTCTCAACACACAGGCATAGTAAAAGACTAACTTTGAAGCAAGTAAGTATATAAATGTAAGCCTGATGTTTGCTTGCATCAAGGCCTTTCCATACGTGGCTCTGTGGAAGCACAGTGTGAAGTATATGCAGATTACACTTTTCATGATAAATGGCTTCCTTTAATAGTGCATCTTACAGTATTTATGGCGTTCACAGTGTACTCATGACTACAGTTTCCAGGTGCGCCACATAATGTACAACTTTCTTAGGCAAACCTATTTCATTACTCCAGAGCCATATTCCACTTTAAGCTCTCAGCTAATTAACAAATGCAACAGTTTTATATATTATACATGATGTACTTTATTTCTATTACAGTGCATTAATTATTTATATTTTAAATGATGGGCACTTCAACTACTCACAACACAGCTGCAAGTAACTTTCATTACCTGATCTTG
Organism: Acropternis orthonyx; assembly: GCA_035583155.1. Classification (NCBI taxonomy): domain Eukaryota; kingdom Metazoa; phylum Chordata; class Aves; order Passeriformes; family Rhinocryptidae; genus Acropternis; species Acropternis orthonyx. The sequence goes on along the minus strand of JAWWEU010000081.1, from coordinate 79,487,182 downwards.
TGATTTCTTTTTCTTCTTCTTCTTCCCCCAGCACCCTGAACTCTCTGTGTCTTTTCCATTGGCATCACCACAGAGTAATCCATCAAGTTCATCTGTTCCCATCTGCTGTCCCTGAGATGTTTCTGCAGCTAGCCTGTATGAGAGGTTCCTCAAAATGCACACACAGTTTTCAACGGTCTGAAAATTATAACAAAAAGAAAAATATAGAAAACAACACCAGGAAAAGGTTAAAATCCTTCCCTTGCTCACTTTGCATACAAAGCAGAAGGAATGTCACCCATATTTGCACATACATTTTCTTAGCACAGTTCTTATGTGCATATTTCTGAGTGCTCCCCAGGTAATCACAGCTTAATATATTTAGAAAATTTGATGGTAACAAATCAGTAGTCTGGACAATCTTTTTCTGGGAGTTTTTTTATTGTCATTCTGATTGTCACAGTGGAGCCCCATGTGAAACAGATGTTGAGGTAAAAAGCAATCAAGAGAATCTGAACACTCAGAATATCAGGAATTCACTTCAGCGAACAGAAAATGCTACAAACAGAAAATGGCAATAGGTTCTGGGTTTGGTTTTGTATTCTCAATACCAGAAATAACCTTTCTTTCTGGCATAAATTCTGTGTAAATTACCAGAAAAATGGGATCTGAGTTCCATCTCACAAGTACTTGTAGCATGAACAGATGACGCTTCTCGAATCCCGGAAGTAAAACTAGAAATCTGAGAGTCTTGCCTGCTTTTGCTGCTTCTAGCCAGGCTGCAGAGAGAAACCTTGTGTGCAGCCTTTCCCTTTCATCCATTTCCCCCCCTAATAGGTTGAGCCTTCTACAGAAGATGCAAGCAGGAATCCAGAAATGGATGAGACCCAGTGGAAGAAAATTCACTTATTCAACACAATTTCTGCAAGCCTAAAAGAAGTTCAGTTTAGACTTGAAACCTTCTTATTTAGTTTGGTTCAATTTGGTTTTGATTATCCCTAATAAGAAGGATATGAGCTTAATTTTCTGGAGGCAGGGAAAGCATGGTTAAAAAAGCCATTCTCTATCTATCTATATTTATTTCAACTGTTTCTAATGCTCCATGGAGATAAAAAGCAGTAGTCACTGCATCCCAGCTCTGTTGCTCCATTAACTCTGAATGGAATGACTTTGAGGCTTTCAGCTCTATTGTATTCTTCCATCCTAACCAGATGGGGCTTTGTTTACTTTCATATACTGTATGAGCTTCTGTCAGGTCTGCACTCAATACACATTTTTGGTGATGATGCTAGGTTCCAGAGGTAACATCTAATTCAGATTCATCTACACAGGAATATTTATTCATCTGTTTTTTAACAGAGATGAAATTTCACAATTCACTCATACAAATTTGAATCTCCAGCCAAATACATAAAACACATGTAAAAAATATTAATACACACACGTGTGTGTGTAGAAAGTGTTCTTAGTGCACCTTTCATAGCTGAAAGCTTTGCAGACATCACAGTGACCATAAATGTTCTAAACAGTTTGTTGCCTTTTTTGATTTGTTTTTAACAAGCTTTCATGTGAATTTTATTCCCTTTTGCCATAGTATGCTTAAGTTGAAACTTTGCATTTGTTGATTAGGATTCTAAACTTTAATTTCTCTTTTTACAAATAAGAGTTTTTTTTAATTTAAATTTTTAATTGAAAATTGTCATTTTGTGGAAAACATAAGTTGAGTCCACCAGGAGGACAATTTTACCTCAAACTAAAACTGATAAGCAAACTTCCAAGGCTCAAATGCAACCAACATCTTCTTCAATAAGGTGAACTCCTACCAGCCAAGAAAGCTGGTTCTAACCATGCAGCTGGACAGATTTCACTCCGTGTACCTTTGAGCTTTCAAGGGTCTTTGTATTTCTCATTAGATTACAGACCAATGGGTGGTGGGAGTTTTTGGGGTGGTTTTTTCTTTAAAAAAACAAAGCCATACTGCTAGCCCAGGTCCAATTGCTATAAACCTCTCTTAATTCCTCTCTCTGTCCCCTGAATTCTCAGGCAATTTTCACCTCCTTGATTCAGGTTAGTGATCAGAGACTTCTGGAAATTGTGCCTCTTGGATCTATAGACCCACAGAGGTCCACAACAACTCCCTGATGGATCATTTGGAAATACAAACCAGGTGGGCTTTAAAACCTTGCTGCATAAAAGGCTGCTCTCCTGCAATTCCTAGAGGTTTGCAAATGGACCAAGGTTGTCCTAGAGCTGCAACTGTAATTAATTTAGCACTGTATACTGAAAGCAAAAGAAAATGGCCTTTTTCTTCTTCTCTGGAATACTTTAATGTATTACAAACTGGCAGTTTGTAGATGCTTGGAGGCTTTTTAATTAGGCAGTATCTTTCACCTTTGGAGAAAAGCTTGTTCATATCCTAGTACTTTCAGAGAAGTAAAGTTGACATAATGAGGCATCTTAACAGAGTTGTTATTGAAAGCATTCATTGATCCTCTTCAAAGAAGAAATGATGTTTGTTTTACTGCAAAACTGCCTATTAATTGGTCTTTTTTTTTTTTTTTTTGGCTTGTTTGCCTTCCAAGCCTACCTCACTGTTATTAGTGCTGTACTCCTGAAAAAATCAATGTTAAGGTAACTTAAAATTGTACTGAAAATCAATTTTAAGGTAAAACTGGCAGAACAATGTAAGGAACTTTACATGGAATATGGCATATTTGCTCTTCTTAAACTAGTATCATATTTTCTACTTCAATAATTCAGTTGAGAGGATGATATGCTTACCTGTGCATGCTATACAGGTAGACACAAATATAATGCTTAGCACACAAAAATACACAGATGAGCAGGAGGAAAACGAAAACATAGGCTAAATTATGCTTTGCTAAGGCATCCTTCACAATCCATTTTAAAAAAAAAGCCCAAAAAACCTGTCACTTTATAGTCTCTGTATAACCTGAATACCTGGATTTGCTCCTGAAAAGACAAAGATGACAAACCTTACTATCAATTTCACTGCTCCCCAGAGCAGACTGGATCACGTACAGCAATGCATCTGTCAGGCCATCACACTCCCTCATTCTTCTGCGAGCCTCCTCTCCAGCAGAGCTGACATTCCTGCAAAGGCAATAGCAAGGGTCACCATCTCCACAGCTCTCCTGCCCACCAGCCCACCTGAAACCTTCTCACAGTTAACATACTGATAAAACATATGTTTTCTTTGCTCCTTTCATCAGTTCAGAGCTGTGAATAATGGAGACAGCTGCAAAATGAGCTCAGGAAATGTAATGCAGGGGGAAACAAATGGAAGACATCAGGTCCTCCACAGGACAGGGCTGAGTGGCTAAGCAGCATGCGCCCACCTCCACTGGAAGACTCACAGCCCACTAAAATTTGGCAAAGGGCTGATCATCTTTTTCTCTTCTCTTTTCTTTTTTCTTTTCTTTTCTTTCTCTGAGCGAAAAATATTATCAAAGCATAATATAAAACACCTGGTGTTTCTTGTATCTTATTTTACATGTGTTTCCTTTTCCCTGTCATTTTGAGAGAACATTATTGCCTCAATATTCTCTTTACACAGTTACAAGTTGCTTTATGTCGCAAAACTTAAGACCTCAGATTATTATAATACTTGTGTTCCTTAGGCAGGGCCGGAGGGCCTTCTGAACACATTTATAGAAACCCAATTAAAATTTACTGCATCACATAATGTGTCATGAAGTTCAAAATATTGACATGCAAAGAAACAAATATGTACGAATGAGCATATATAAACAGAATCTATATTTGCTAACACCAAGCCTCCCTGAGAAAAATGTTCAAATTTGCACAGCAATTTGATTTGGAAATGGGTGAATTAGCAGTCTCAGAAGCTGGGTAAAACCTTTCACATAGTCTCCGTCAGTGGAGGAAGACAGCCTTCTGCTGAGGTGGCTCGTCTGCAGCTCCTCTCTCCCCACTACTGAAGTTTATACAAAGAAGGAACATAAAAGAACACACACCCTAGTCCTATGAATTTAATGCCAATGTATGGAAACAGAAGGGAGGATATTTGCCCTTGGACTTAGGAAGAAGGCAAGGCACTTTCTAGCTCTTATGCCATTTTCAATAGCCTTTGCATTAAAAATGGAAAAAGGACAAGAAGGAAGGGGGGAATTTCAGATGGTGGAAGGTAAGAGAAACTTAGGGAAAATTTCCTTTCAATTCTTTCCCTGCTCTACCTACTTCATCCTGTTCTGTCTCCTTATCATCTGAAAAAAAAAAAAGTCATTTCCATTCCCCCAAAGCACCAAAGAGTCTTTTAACTGGATCATCTCCCAGCTCCTCCAATGCAGGTTCCTAATTGATTCTGTTCCCTAAATATACAGGATTTTCCCTCTATACCTGCATCCACACACAGTCCTGCTGTTCTGCTCTCCCCCACACAAACTGCCCCAATTAATTCAATACTGTTCCTTCACCTCTGCAGACAGCTGAACAGAAAACATACAGTCCAGGAGCACTCAAACAAATTCCTGTCTCTCTCTAGCAAACAAACTGGGTTTTTGTGTTGTCCAGTTCCTCTGGTCCCTGAACTCCATAGCTCCTCCCCTCCATCTCTGCTGCTATATGATCAGCAGGTGAGAGGTTTTCCTCCAGTTCATGTGGAAACACTCTTTTGTCATCTAGGAAGTGGGGTCTGGAGAATATCAGCTGGAAAAACTCTTTCCATTTGAAGTGATGTAAGCCTTGTGCCTTGTGTGGCAGAAATAAGGTAAAATTATAGAGCATGGTTTTCCCCAAACAGTGCCTGTGTCCTATATTTGCAGGGCTGGGGACTCCTAAAATGTATTTTGAATAGACTATCCTCTTATTAAAGGCAACAGTTCCACTGAAATTCCAGAAGGGCAGAACATGTAGGAGAAGCAGAATCATGAATCAGAAAAGTCCATTGTGGGGTGGACAGCGAGAACTAGAGGGATTATTTGACTTCTACCTGAAATTCTGTTCTCTTACCCTCTAGGAAGATAGAGATAGGTAGATAAATATAGGTAGAGAGAGGGTGTTGAGGCACATTACCCAAAGAAGTTGTGGATACTCCATCCCTAGCAGTGTTCAAGGCCAGGCTGTTTGGGGCTTTGAGCAACCTGGTCTAGTGGAAGATGTCGCTGTCCATGGCAGGGGGGTTGAAATTAGATTATCTTCAAAGTCCCTTGCAAGCCAAACCATTCTATGATCCTATGGTAGAAAAACAGACTTGTATCCAGCCCTACAAGAATAACTGCACAAATTACAATAGAAGGATGCTGGGGAAGTGTTCTCAGCACAGTATGTTTCTTTGCACCATAAAAAACCCCCCCAAGCTGAAACATTACTGAATCCTTTTAAACAGAGATAAATCTAACAGTCTGTACTTACATAACATGTCCAGGCTTCTTTATTTTCAGCAGTTATATATACTGAGTACAAGTTTTCAAAATAGATTGACTTAGACACAAGTAGAAACAGGGAGCTGTATTCTCCCTAATCTCATTGAGGCAAGTTTTCCCTGCTGTCATAGCCAAATGCATGTCACCTTGACTGTCCAGAGCCTGCAGAGACTGCCAGCCGCTCAGCTCCTCTCCAAGTTCAGCAGAAACTCCTCCTCACCAAGACAGCAATGTAGACAACCTTAGAGTTCCTGAGCTGTGAGCTGTCTGCCTCATTCATTTCCAGCAAAACAAAGAATATGAGGCCTTTATACAAAGCAATACAGACACACCAGGGACACATCTTGCACAGACAATGCATTTCTTTGCTCTGTGTGGAGTAACTGTCGAGGTTGGTTCTTCTGTTTATCATTCTTCCCCATTATGCTCCAGTTGCCTCTGTAATCAAGAGGTGGGTATTCTGAACTCCCATGACTGCTTTTCTTGCAAAAGTTGCTGTCTACTTTCTGCACTGACTCATAGCTATGACAGTCCTCCCCAAGATATGGCACATTTATTTACATGGGAAAGAGTGTAAAACCAAAGAGAAATCCAAACCTCGCATCAACATTTTGGCAGAAATAATCACTTGATTATTTAAAAAGGAATACATCCTATTATCTAACTAGTCCCATGTCACCTCTATTGAAGTAATCACTGTTAACTGAGATCCTTCACGGGTCTCTAATATCATCATGGTCAGGCTATGTAGTTCTGCAAAAGAGAAGCAAGTTCCAGATTACACGAGCTGTCAAAGCAAACATGCTGCCATCACAATTTTCTTTCTCATTGCTAACTTGAACATGCTGTAGCTGTCAGTGTGACAGGGAGTAAGACATGATTTGTCATTTGTGAATTTACAGGTCACTGTGCAAATGTTGTATTGGAGCATTAGTAGTATCCACTATTGGTAAAACGTCCCACTAAGTAAGTGCCTATTTCTCCAGTGTAATTTTTCAAACAGGTGAAACCATGCTTTCTGGATGTTTTAAGAGTTGTGGAGATACAACGCACAGCTTTCAGAAAAAAAAATACTTTTCCATTGTAAGCTTTCCACCAAGCCCAGCTTAATCGCCCTGTAAATTTTGATCCTTTGTGTAAACTCTACTCCCAGCGTGGATGTGAGCTATAGGCTGTCATTTTGAATCTAACAGGGCAACGAGTGCTTCAGACTGCCATAAACCAGTAGAATTTATTTCAAATGGAATCCAGTCATGCAGGAATACCAAGAATACAGAATGCTGAAGAACAGCTCTCAGTCTAGTGAGAAATTAGACCCAGCTAACATAGACCCAGCTAAGGTAAATGGCTTTTTCTCAAGAGAGAAACAAGAACAGATAGTCAGAGCAAGAACTCACACCCATGGCTCATCAAACTGCTATCTTCTGAACAAATGACAGACTGGTTTTGCTAATTACGTAGCAATGGGAAGAGAACCAAAATAATCTACCTTCAGTTTTGTGGGAATATGTGACAACTATCATGTCATCACCTGGTAACTATCAGAAGGCGTGATCCTCTACACATACCTAAGGGGTGTCAATCCAATGGTCTAAGGATATGAAGTGTGTGCTATAAAGGAATGCACTGTGCAACACATACCTGATTCCTGTCAACCCTGGCGCTTGCATTAGTTATTCAATGTAATTACTAAGCTTCGAGGTAGGGGAAGATGGGTGATGCCAAGTAATTTCTCTCCTTTAAGGCCATTTTGCACATGCTCATACAAACTGTGGGAGGTTCAGAGCAATATCCTTATGATTCTAGGATAACTAAGTTCACCTGCCTTATGCAGGGGAAGGACATTGATTTCTCTGGAAAGATCATCCAGAAAGCTAGTTTGCTGAGACATGACCCCTGGATATGGGAATATTTAGCAAGCTGTTGACATTACTCCCAGTGGCAGTTTTACCGATCTCAAAGACAGAGTTAAAGTATCTGCACCTGCCCTCCGTGAGCATGCTCAGGTCACAGCAAGTAGTATGGCCCTTCCTTAAGCAGCTACAGGTCTGCAGACTGAAGATCTCACTGTAGACGTGTAGGATAATTGTTGAGAACAAATAATCTGCATTTAGCAAAGGTGAAATTGAGATGGGTCTTCCTCAAAACCCCATGATAAAAAGAGAAAGCACATATGTGCTATGAATTGATGTGATACAAGAAAAGACTGATACAGGAAGCATAATATCCTAAACTAGGCAGAAGGCACAAGTTATCTTTGGTATGAAACTTCAGGGGCATTCAAAGTATACTGGCATTCCAAAAAGTTTAGTGTAAGAGGGACTGATAATTTTTCATCCTTCTACATGTTATAATAGGCAGCAAAAAGAGATTTTTCACAGCAAGGGGGAATGGTTTATATAGACCAAGAACTAAACCAGCCCCATTAATGTTATAGGGGAACCATGATTATATTTCCCTGAGAATACATAGCAAGGGAAAAGCCCTCAGTATACTGAATAACTGAGTTATAACTGATACACTAAATATTCATCTTTAAATGCATACATAAAAAAGAGCCCCAAAAGCCAACCCTGTTATTTGCCTCTGCTACGTGTCCTCTTTAATATGCTGCTTATTTTTATTTCTGTCTGACTAAGCATTTCTCCTTCTGGGACAGAGCCTCGTGTCAGTGGCAGGCTGGCATCCCCAGTGCCATCGCAGGGTGCAGTTCTGGTGATCCTCTGAGCTGGTCTGCAACGTAACAGGTGATTGCAAAAGAGCTATTGCTTTTTCTGTGTGCTTCCAGCTGTTTCTGTAAGCATTCAGGCCCTTTGCTGCAAGGGTCTAACATGGTAACACAGCAAAATGAAGCAAGAAGCTCTGTGCAGGTATCCATCAAGGGTGCTCACAGTCATCAACAGTCTCCTCACAACTATACAATTTTAAAGGCTTTTTCTAGTGGAGTAGACCTTGAGTCACATTGGCTTATCTGTAAGTATTCAGTGCAACCTTTGAACATACCATAAACAGGTTAGCTGTAGTAGTTCTGGTTACTACTATAACTTTTAGACAAATTCCAATCTTTTTGTAATCATTATTTTTATGCCAAGGCTTTATCCCTTACTCCTGAAAACTAAACTAGCTGCTAAGAGTAGCTATTTCTCAGACAAAATAGAAATTTAAACCAGGCAGTGAGACAAAAAATAAGAAAGCATAAGATGGTTAATTCTTCATTATTAAGAATTTCTAAGTGTTAGACTTTTAGTAACTGCAAAATCAGCTTATCATTTGGAAATAATAATAAATTAAAATAGATTTTTCAGTCACTGCCACAGATCTCCCTATGATTCTTCCTAATTTGAATGACAGTTCAATGTAGTATTACCACGATCAGCAAGATTTTGTCTTGCTAAATATTCTTAGCACCAGTTATAGCCTTCTTTACCTATAAACTGGTTTTCAGAGGGGCAATGATTTACCAAACCTGCATGTGGATTAAGAATAACACAGGTTTTGGGGCAAATTGCTTTTTATTAATTAGAATAGCTCAACTGTAATTAAAGAAGCAAGACCATTTTATATCAACAAGGAATTTAGCTCCAGATCTTTCTCTCCTAAGTATTAGTTTCACTTTAAGAGAGTATTTTCCAATTTGAGAAAGATCTGACAGTCTAATGTGGATACAGTCTTGGTTATCAACCTTTCTATCAAATACTATGACAATGTGATTTCGTTTTGATTAATCAGCCATACCTTTCATTTTCAAAACATCAGACCAATTAGCCTACCAGGTCAAGCACTCAACAGGTGCCTTTTACTGCTGTGCTTCTGCTTGTCCAATCCTCAGGCTAAATGCACTGTTTTTAATGACAGCTCTGTGTGGTCTGCGAAGCAATTGTCTCCTAACATAATTTTTGGCTATTTTGATACCTTTAAAGAGATGTGGTGGAAAAGAACATGAACTGCACTAAATATCTTAAAAGAAATTGTCTCCCTAAAAAAGCCCAAACCCAAAGCCACCCCAAATTTTATGGCATAAATAATTTTGGTAAGGGTTCATGGCATAAGCAAACATAGCATCATCTGAAAGAAACAAAGAACTGTTTTAACTCTCCCTCTCCCCTTTTGCTGTGTTTTCATTTGAAGTGCAATTCTATTTAAATACAATACACGGAATTACACATAGAGTATTCAGGAAATGTTTTCAATTATGGTATAAAAAAATCCCACCTGCAGCAAATATCTGATTTGATCTTTAATTTCTCTGACATGTAGTATTTGGCTCCATAAAAATCACTGCACTCATTAATGCTCAGCTGTTTATGCATACACTGCTTTTGATGCACTACCTGCTCATTCAGTAAGAGCTGAAACACTGTGCCACTTACTGCCCTCGGGAAGACACTGCTGTGGTGCAGACCATGAAGGCCATAACGGGAGTAGTTTGAGTATGTTGACACAAGACATTTTTCTCCATTTAGAATTGTAACATTGCTACATGGAGTTCGGTATGTGTTAAGACTGGAAGAATGTAAAGACAACAGCATTAGCTCTTGATGATCCAGCATTAAATACCAGCATTGGCTCAGGCACTTCTGTCCTGCAGAACCACAGCTCTCAATGCTCCGTGGACTGGAGAGCAACAGGACAAATTCATGGGGAAGAATGGCACTGAGACTGCTAAATGCAGGCATCACTCCACCATGCCAGCACCCAGAGAAACACCTATGTGAGCATGCCCAGGGGAAGTATTACTGGTCTAATTCCATCTTCCCTGGTGATCTACTCTGGTCACAGCGAGAAGTCAAAAATACTGCGTCAGATGCTTCACTATTTGAAAGTAGTCCCATCTTCTTTCATTTTCCTGCTCAGCTTATCTTATTCAGAAAAAACCCCACTGATCAGACATAAATGGTTTTCAATTAACCTCATTCTACCTATTATTTATTTGATTGTTTTCTTCAAATGCTTATAAATTGGTCTGTTTTGATGTTTTTAATTGCCTTCCTCTACATTAATCAGTCAAGCAATTTCTAAAGTATTAAAAGGCAGATTATTTGTTCATTATTTCTATGTCTACTTTTCTCCACTAAAAGATGAAGCCTTTATTTTTGCTGCTTAGGCCTATGGGAAAGTCTCTGACTTGCATAAGCTGCACTAGCAAAAATACTTACACAAGAATAAAAATATGCCCTCTTTAATTTTTTTGTAGGCTATATTCTAAGAAGAAACTTGGCATTACAACTGCATTCTTAGGAACAATTGAAAAGAAGCAGGTAAAATGCTATTTAAAGTTCAGAGTAAACATCAAATACATACCATTTGTGAAAGGCAATAATTTACTATGTGTTTAAAATGTTATTCTGAGTGTATTTATCTGCATGTCTTACACTGCAGAGATCCCTTTACAAAATCCTTTGAAGGTTATTTCTCTAATATAATATTAAGTTGTAAAGAAAAATGGCTCTTCTTCAGGCAAAATTGCAACATGCACAACAGCTGAGGAAGAAGATTTTCATTCATACCTGAAACTTGGAAAATGAATTTAGCCAACTTCACACAGTGTGTGAAATTTCTTACCATCCTCTGATGTATTTGACCTTTTTTTAACTTAAGAACAATTGGTACTAACAAATGAAAACAAAACCTTAGTTTTGAGAGTTCTTTCCCCTTGATCTAATCCCAGTGCAGCTCAAGTGCTTTTCAGGGACCCGTGCAAGCCTCTTTTCTATACACTCAGAAATATCTTGAAGGCCTGAGTTAATTATGATAAAAGTGCAACTTCAGAATCCAACACGGCCAAAATGCATTCCTGACATGCTTCCAGGTTTTACCTGAAACTGATTAGCACTAGCAGGCATGTTCTAGCTACAGAAGAAATACTTGTCTCTAGAGTAATAGGAAAGCATCAGACCATCAAATAAAATTAACAGTTATTTAAAAATATAAGCATGACGCTTTTCCAAATAGATCAGTTTGCTTATTTAATAAAACTCACAAACAAACAAACAAACAAATCTGTGAAAAAGTTTCACAAATATAGTTTCTGGAATCAGAAAAAAAACCAAACAACACCACCAAACTCACAGAAACAGATTTTGGGTTATACATTCTTGAAGTTTATTTGTTAAATATCTTCCTTTCTTAAAGGACTAGTTTGTGAATCCTTTCTCCCCTCTCCCAAGTAATTATAAACCCAAGAAGCCCTGAGAGATTGTACTCTCTGGAGTCATCCTATGCTCCATTTTAATAAGGCACTTAGAATTGGGTCTGCAGCATGCTAAGAAGTCTTTGCTCAGAGAATATGACTCTGGTACCCACAATCAAAAAAAATAAAGTGATTTGAAGCCTAGTATCTGCATTAAAACTTTCTCAGTCATTTGACAATCTCTGATTCCAGTGAGTCTCAACTGCAGTCCATAAATTCTCCTAATTGTCCATTATAAAAGAAAAAAGTGCTTTAATTAGTAAATTGTAGGTCCATATCTTGTGATGTCATTACTTGGGTCTCCTTTGTGGCTCATCAGTTTGATCTGAGAAAAAACAGGCAGTTTAAATATTCAATAAATATCCTGTTATATGGAAAAATGTCCATATGCTGAATAGACCAATTGGCCATATATTTGAAGTGCTTCCTAAAGTGTTAGTCACACAGATTCAGTTGAGAACAACCAAGCCTGTGCAGTAAAAAGCCTTGTGCCACAACTGTCACAGTCTTTCTACAATATGCTGCAAGAAGACAAATCTGTGATTAATGTATAAACCCAGTAATTTTACATTACGGTTTCAAATAAACTGACACTTTGAAATGGTGGCAAGCTAAAATGGGATCCCCTAGTTTGATGATATACAGATGTGAGAGCATGTCTCTGCAAAAATGAAAGCTACATCTTAAAAAAAAAAAAAAAGAAAAAGAAAAAGAGATTTATTTCAGACATATTACGTCAGGAGAACATCTGTATGAGGAAAAACTAGTTTAAACCTGGGGGTGGAATATCATGACACTGTCACTTTGGTTTCTCATTCTGTGTTAGACAAGCTTTCTACTTGGGCTAGATGACAAGTCAGATGTGACTAGTTGTATAAATATGAAAATAAATAATGGCACTACAGATGCATATTGGCTTCCATTTTGACATAAGACTACTTTTATGCTCTGATTTTCACTTTTCCACTTTATATGCTGATTTTTAATATGACGCTGTTGCCACTAAACCAAAACAAAAAGTTTTGGCTCAGGTATTTCAACATATTGCATATTCCGTTCATATACTTTGGTAGGCACCTAAGTTCAGTATGTCTGTGTGTCTGTGCCCTTAAGTTTGAAACATTTAAAAGCATTACTAGTAATGCATTTCTTCTCAGGTCTTAAAAATCAAAGTATTGGAAAGCTATACAGTTCTTTTGCTTTGGTTTTAGAGTTCAGTGAAAAAGATAATCACAAAAATCAAACCATAAACAACGCAAATAGCTATATTTAGCAGTTACCAGTCTGAAAATCCTAGGAATAAAGATTAGGTTCCAGGGGGGAAAAAAAAAGTTATAAGCAATCCTATCAGACTGGAGGAACAAACAAATAGGATCGTGATTGCTCAAGTAAGATGATTCCCTTAACCTACAAAGCAATCTCCCTGTCACATCTGAGTTTCAAGTGCCTTTCTGCACCTATTTTGCAGTCTTGAAAAACTATTATCAGTGCAGTGCCTTGAGAAGAAAGGAGGGTAAATCAGCTTTGGTTGTTGACTAATCAGATGATCACAATTAATTACAACACCAATAAGTTAATTAGATTATAAGGTTCACTTTCTGATCAGCTACTTAGAAATATTAATGAAGAGGATAAGAAGTCACAAAGCAAAACATTCATTAGAATATCAGCAAGTATGAAACTGACTGAATTTAAGTTACAGCATAGCAAAGAAAAGTAGAAGGCAAATGCTCTTCAGCTGTGTATACGCTGATAAACTCAGCGAATTGACAGCTATGGACCTTTCTCTGGCTGGAGTCTCTCTCCAAATCTGAGAGGCATCTTTCTCTTCTACCAATCTAAGACACTGTAGAAACGCTGACTTATATGCCATTTGTCCCTCTTCCTGGTCTAGACTAGTTACTAGTATATTAGTTCTACCTTTTCTTTTACTGTTGTTATCCATATGCTCTATATTGCCCACAGTTCCTTCAAAAATTTCAGTTAGTCATCTCAAAATTAATTTATTATTTGCTTATATTATGTCTTTCTAGTTACTCAATTTGTTATATGATACTGTTCCTGTGAAATTGCATTTAATAATTCCTAGAACAATCTTTACCCTCAATTTTCTTATTTTTACTTTTTACACTTCATTAAAAACCTCAAGGTACCTATGCTGCTTCCCAATAATAGCATCTGACAGTTGTTATGAATTTTTGAGCTAAATATCTGTAAAAAATCTCATTATCATAAATTGCCTAATTGTAAAAAAATACATAATGTGATGCATAATAAATTACAATTCTTATGCTTTGTCTAAATATGCCTTCAGCATAAGAAATAAATATGTATGTTTGTGTCCTACTTTCATGACAGTTAACCTGAAATGGCCAGAGTGTGTATCCTACCTCAGATTATGTCACATCATCATATTTCCAAACGGCTTTATGTGCACACTGAGAGATGATGAAAGAACTGACCCTCTAGCGTGCCCTTCAGCCTAATGAGTCATTGTGCACCACTGCTGCTTGAAATAACCTGCAAAAAAAGAAGGCAATCACTCTACCACAACCCTACTTATCCCCACCTAGTCTATGCCATAAAAAAAGATGAACAAACATTCTCTGCTCTTTCCATTGCTGTCGATGCTCTCTATCCCTTTGGCTTATACCCTAAGGATGGTGTCTGACAACTTGGGTTTTCTGCCAGAACAAACTCCTCACAAAACTCTACACTGCTCTGTTTTGGTGCCCAGCTCTCTTGTATGTCACAGTAATTGCTTAAAGGGCAGATGTTACTTATTGTCAGACATTTAATTTTTCCTTTTTAATTTTAACACATACCCTTTGAGTCAATTCACTCATTCCTGTTTAAATAAATGCCAAATTCAAAGTTCCCATTGGTGCCTTAAGATGCTCATGAAACTCTTGTATGAGTAGCAGACTCTCTACTTTGTCATTTCCTTGGCCATGAAATGCACTATTATGCTTCAGATATTTTTACCCTCCCATCTGCGAAGATACACGTTTAGCATGTTACTGTACTCATCCCATCCTGATTCTTCCTATAAATTGCACCAACACACTTGTATGCAGTGAAGGAAGAAGACATCTCACCCTCAACCCTTCCTCTCCTCCAGAAAATATACTTTGCAGGAGCAGTGTGTATCTGATTGGGTAAAGGTTTCTGCAGAATCATTATCATTGTGTTCTTTATCTCATTATCACCTTTATGCATCCTATTGCTATCAACTCTCATTTATATAGGGGTTTTACTGTTTCTTGTGCCAAGAGACAGAGCGCATTTGTGTTCTGGAAACCCACAACCGACCACTGATAATGATAATAATGGCCAGACTTCGTGAGCGAAGATCTGGGGAAGGGCTCTCCCCACGTGGGTGTGCCCTTCCAGCCTGCGCAGTGGATTTTTTAGGTGAGGCAGAGCGTGCGCAGAACTGGCTGAACTGTTTAAGTCCTAAGGTCCATTTGCCACGGCCGAGCGAGCTCGGACAGTGACAGTGAAATCCTTGGGACTGTCTACAGCACCCAGTACTAACCAGGGCTGCCCCTGCTGAGCATCCGAGATCTGAGGGGATCGGATGGCAGGGAGGCATTTAACTGCCGAGGGGACGGTCCCTACTGAGATTCGAACAACTGACCACTACCAGCAACAAAAAAGAGTGGGGGAAAATTATGCAAACTGAGCAACCAGAAAAAAGTTAAGAGCTGGTTTTGAGTACCAGGTTACTGATGCTGTGGCAACCTTCAGCCTCAGTCTCTAGATAATTATTCCTACACCGAGGAATTTCTGTAGTTGTTTTCACTCTTTTGTTGACAGAACAGCATTCCCTGTGCAGGAGATGCTCAGCACCATCAGATTTGCTGCCATGTGGCCTGCTTTTATGACATACCCCATGTATAAGACACACCCCTAAAACAGTGCTTTGACTGCAGTGATGTTATGCCTCGGAAAAATTTCATCCTTTGTACGCTTCATGTGCCAATCAGAACAAATTAGCAAAAAGATAATTAGAGCTTATAAAGGTGTCTTTTATGTTCTTTTATGAATAAACCTTTTAATTTTGCAATTATTATTTTACCATTCTCAGTTAATTGTCAGTTATTCAAAAACATAGCTTCCTACAGAACAGTGCAAACACAATTCCCTGAATTATACTAGAATTTCCTATATAAGGTATTAAGACTGCTAATTATTTAATACAATTTTAGGAAGCTCAGCACTTATCCCCAGCTCAGAGCTTATTTCCATTGCCAAACCTTGATAAAATACATATGCTAATAGCAAATACTTGAGGATTTTTTTTCCTTTCCTTAACAGGTGGCTCTGTGTATCCGTGCTGGTGTAATTACTGGTATTTTTGGTCTGTGTTTTGCCCAGCCACCTGTGGGAAATTATGCTTTCCTCACCAAGTTATGGGAAAAAC
>JAWWEU010000081.1:79433325-79460827 GCA_035583155.1 Acropternis orthonyx | reverse complement strand
TGTGATTAATCGTGTGGAGTCCTCTGTTCTATTAGCCCCCAGATATCTTAGTTTTCTTTTTCAAACTAAGACAATTATCTATTCTATTGGGTGTTTTTACTTCATTAAAGGATTAAAAAAAAACCAACCCAAACTCACATTTGTATATGCACAATACTTCTATTGTGCCCTTTCAGCACTATCTCTTTTGAAACACTTTCTAAATATTGTTCTTTTAAATACAGTAAAATCAGAAATAAAGATGGATGAATGACATCAGGGGAAGAGGAGGAGGTATTTCACAATGCTACTGTCCTTCAAGAGAAAATGCTGAAGCTGTAACCAACTAACTATAATAAATGACTACCTGACAAAAAGAAATGAGCCGTGAAAGTAAAAAAGCTACACTAGGACAAATACTTCAGAAGTACTTTGTCACTGAAGTTGTCTGCATGTAGTGTGCAATCCTAGCTAAAAATACTATCATAGAATCATGGAATGTTCTGGGTTGTAAGGGATCTTAAAAACCACCTAGTTCCAACCCTTCTGCTGTGGCCAGGGACAACTTCCACTAAACCAGGTTGCTTGGAGCCCCATCCAATATGGCCTTGGACACTCCCAGGAATGGGGCATCCACAGCTTCTTTGAGCAGCATGTTGCACTGACTCATCACCCTCACAGTGAAAATTTCATCTTAACACCTAATCTAAACCTACTGTCTTTCAGTTTGAAGCCATCACCACTTGTTCTGTCATTACAGGACATCTATCATCTATTTTAAATGTTTTCATTAGCACATGCTTAAACAGTTAGGATTTTTGATTTTTTGCTAGAGATAATTTGTTCTTTCTTTCCCAAGAAAATTTTCCCAACAGTAATAAAGAACTTGAAAACACAGTATTAATCTAATTTAGGGAAGACAATAAGAAATAAACCCTAAAATCTACAAACTCCTAGTATCTTTAACTCGTTTTTAAAGAGAGAAGTCTTCCACCCTGTTTGCCATATTAGACAGAAACTTAGCACAGACTTCGCTGGTAGAAGACATGAAAATCCTCTCCTCCTGGGTTGTTGTTGCCTGTCCGAGGCACTGTCCGCAAGGCTGTGTGTATACCAATGACCTATAGCTGGAAATCAGCATCACCTTACACCTTGCCCTCTCACTCCATGTGTGTGAATGTTAGTTTCTATTATGTCCACAGACATATTCAAATTGGATAAAACTCATGAAATAGAATTGAACAAAGGGCATCACTTGCTTTTTATGTCAGTCTTTACAGAAGCCTCAATTTATGCCCAAATTAACTGTCCGCTTTGCTAAATCCTCTCAAAAAGGGGGAAACCAATTTTATTGCAAGCCATGGTCTTCATTTCTCTTTCCTTACTATATTGTCCTCTCTGATCAAAGGAAAAATCTTATGAAGTGCTGAAGCTCCTGTAAGGAGATGTGTGGTGACAATAAGAATGCAATCTCCACATTGACTGGGCAAAGTTTCATAGAAGATGACATCCAGAAACGAACTTCTCCTTCTCAGTCTTCAGACATTCTGAGTGGACCACCAGCTAAGCAGGCCTGGCAGTCTGCAGCCTGTTTTATCACCCCACTCAGGAGCTATATTTTTATTTATTTACTTACTTCATCATGAGGGTTCCTGGGAAATATTTCCAAAACAGACAAAAATACAAAGTTTATAAGGTGTGATTAGTAGGGACTGCAGGTCTTTGGCTTTCAGTGCTACAGATACTACTGGAGAGCATCTCTCCCCAGCTCTCAGTAGCTCACCAGCTTGCAGACGTGCAATGCCATTAAAGCCTTCTCGTGGGAAAAGACTTGACGGATCAACATGAGTTGCTGGCATTAATTACTCTTGCACCTGAAGTGAAACAGTTCACGTCCCCACAACATTCTGAAAGGAGATGATAAAATGTTTACCCCCTGATGTTGGCTGGCTTATCAAGAAGGATGAAGCAAGCTCAGGGTACTTCAAATACATCTCTCTACTGTAAATCCTCAGACTGAGCAAAGAGACCAAATGGTCTTCTCACTGCTAAGCCAAGTTTCTTCAGATCTGAAGCCATGTATCATAAGATAAACAGGGAAAGCTGCAGAACTATGCCGTGCCTTTCCTTCACTATGCAGAGCTGTGTGTTTTCACATGTTCTTTTTTCACATTGCCTAGTAATGCAAAGAGTTTCAAGAGAAGAAAAGCTAGTCAATAATCAGTGAGGAGCACCAAAGAACTGGAAACTTACTATTACTTTATTAACTCTGGTGGAATTGAGTGAGCATCCAAACTCTTAATGACTGTCTTTCTCATCCTTCTGGGGTAAATGAAACATCATCCTCTATCATCAGTCACCATGACCATGAATGGTGCTAGAGAATTGTTACAACCATTTTTTCACTCGTGCTGAGACAATACGTTCTGTGGAGCCAGGCATTATATGAGTTTTTCAAAGTAACCATTCAGAAAGGATTTTGGATAGTCAGCAAAGCCACAACAGAGGTACATTCTGGTTCCCACTGACACCTGTGGTCCTGATGATTCCTTCCAATGGGCCCAGACAGTTAAGACAGAATTGGCTTCACCTCCTCATCTTCCCATGCAGTGAATGCACGGACACACTCTAAAATACATGTGGTGCCACAGAGGCTTAGGTGACTCTTTCCAAAAAGAAAACAGCTGTGCCACTGTGACACTCAGCTCTGAGCTGGACAGTGAGAAGGAGACCCATTATTGTCAGCTGGGCTTGGACTCAGCTCAAATCTAGTCAGCAGCACACCAAGATTCAGATCACACTTTATTACAGTGTCTGCCAAGGAAATACTTGTTACTACATAAATGAAAACTGTTCTGAAATGAAAAAAAACACAACACCCAACCCCACAAAGTCTAAGTCTCTTCACAGTAAATTTCACTTTTGTCAGAGCATTCACATCCACAGAGCTTAAACCTCATACAAAAGGAAACATAAATTAATGCTACCTAACCATGCAAATATGAGTGGACATTTAATTTTCACATTAGGCACTAGTTAACAGCAGGCATTCAACCTGAAAGGAATTAAAATCACCAAAAGCTGGGAAAATAATCAGTCATTCAAGATGTACTTGAGATATCAAACACCCCCCACATCCAAGGCTAGGACCATTCAGCCTAAGAGGCAGCACTTTATAATTTTGTCTTTGTTGCTGCACCTAAGAATAGAGATGCAAGAAATGGTACTGAGGCACATGCATTATTTTCATAAATGTGTGTATATTTTCCAAAAGACAGTAAATGAGTAAATTACAGGAAGAGCACACTTCTGCCATAGCAGGAAGCAAACACTTTTAACTTATGACAACCAGTTAAGTTGCTGGGTTTTTGTTCCCTTAATCCCCTTCCTGTACATTCATGTTAAAGAGAATAAAAGATGCTAATTGAAGATTAAAACTAAATTTCAGCTAGGTCCTAAGTTAGCACACTCTGACATGTAGCTCCAGTATTTCCAATTTGTATCCAAACATGAAGTCCCACTGAAACACGAGTGAGTTTCCTTGTTTGCCTAGGGATCATGTAAATGTATTTTGAAGATGGATGCTGACAGATCAATTTTTGGCTATCTCTGTGCAAAATTGATACATCGGGAGTTTGTTCTGCATTTGAAGGCAGATTTTTGCAGAGCAGCCCAACATCTTGAATCAGATAAAATGATGCTGGAAGGAGGTATGCCACCAAAGCTTATCATATATTTTTTAAGTACAGGAGTAAAAAGTGTCTGGAGTCATGCTGTACCATTTTTCAGATCAGAAAAAGAATACCAGAGGCATTCCATAACATCAATTTAAAAACAAAATTTCTGTTTATGATCTTGATCAGTTTGAGCCCAGAATGAATTTCCAGAGCTACGTGGAATTTGTAGCATTAATTTGGTATGTTGAAATAATGCTTATACCAGGAATGCTGAAAAAGCATTAAACTTCAGAGTGCTATTTGAATGCCACTGCTATAATTAATACACTATGACCTTGTATAAACCTTATAAATTTGTTCATGAATATGCAAAGTAGGAGTAACTACACTGTGAAGAAAAAGTGAGGTGCTTAAGTATCTGACACAGATACACATTTAATTCTGTTGGTACTTTTCCCTTGAGTATTTTCTGAATAAAAATATTACAGTAGTAATCAGAGGACACCGATCTATTCATACTAAAGTCCCTCTCTCCCCTTTTGTCTTAACATTAGATTTTTATTTCAGCTACATGTCTGAGTAAGTGTAGCACTCAGGAAGGAATAATCTCTCTAACATCTTGCAGAAATTAGCTTCAAAACTTTAGGCTTAACTAGGATAAATTCACTGTGGCCTCTCAGATTGGTTTGCGGACTGGACTGGGCCCTTTAGTATCTTGAAAAGGTGAAATAGACATTCCACAGCAGATTGACTCTTATTCATTCCCTGTGAATTTTCCCAGTTTGGTTTGTGGCTGGAAAACTAGAAGTACAGCAGTGAACATTTACACATGAGCTAGTGAAAATTTTAGGTGATTTTAGAAATACATCTTGCATAGTTCACGTCCATGAAAGCTTCCTCTCTGAAAGGTATTGAATTGGGGTGCCTGAAATTTGACACTTAAACCATTAGCAACATCAAAACTTCAAATGATTTTCAGACCTGGTAGGTCAGTGATAGTCTAGAAATACCCCAAAGCCTCTAAAAACCTGGGTCTTGTATTGACGCCCAGTCATTCAAAGGGTTGGAGTTCGTCTCCTATGTGGACAGACTAAGAGATCTGTGTCTGTTCAGTCTGGAGAAGAGAAGGTTCCAGGGAGCCCTCAATGTGGCCTTTCTGTAATTAAAGAGGGCTTTATAAAAAATACGGAGATGGGTTTTTTACATGGGTGGATAGCAATAGGACAATTTTAAACTAGGGAAGGGGAGATTTAGACTAGATGTTAGGAGGAAATTCCTTACTGTGAGCTCAGAGAAGCTGTGGATGCCCCATCCCTGGAACTGTTCAGGAGCAGGTTGAGGGGGGCTTTGAGCAACCTGGTCTAGTTGAAGGTGTCCCTGTCCACAGCAGGAGGGTTGGAACTAGATGACCTTTAGGATCCCTTACAACCCAAAACATTATACGAATCTTTGAGGCTTAAAATGCCTCCCATTGGGAAAATGCAACTTAGAGTTTACTCTTTCCTATATTATTTTAAAAAACAAGAAACAGCAGTTAAGCTCATTTTCCCTCCTGTGAACTATGTTCCTGTACAGTACTCTGGGACACACTATCAACCTTACTAGATTTTTTTTTAAAAAAAATCATCATGTATAAGTAATACAGAACTTCTGAGCAAATACATTTAAAAGTAAGCAATATGTCATTCAGCTTTAACCCAGAAAGACAAGATGTAGAAGCTGTGATCAAGATACCTTCATTTATATTAAATTGGAAGTTACCTGGTAGTTATTTGTGCAGTACATGTCAGGAACCCTTCTCAGTTCCTTTAAAATAATCGAGTTCTCCCCAGCTTGTAATTGCTGGGACCCAGGAGCAAAAACTATATAATTTCAGTAGGAATTTAAGTGAAAAGGGATCAAACGTCACAAAAATCAGACATTAAAGCTAAGCTTTTCCTTGCTTCTTGACAAGGCCTTCCTCTGCATTCCAACTCCAGGTTCCAGAGAAATTCCCAAGCTGAGGAGAGCTCTCAGGAGTGTGTGTGCTTTTTCACAATGGACACACCAGTATCATCAGTACAACCCTGAAGCTTAAGAATTCTTTAACTTGATTAAACATTGTAGTTATGGCCAAATGATGATTAATTTAAGAGTGCACCATTTAATAATGGTTTGCAACTCTGTAGATTGTGAAAAAACCAATGTGTTTCATCACAGTACTTACACAGATACTTGGATGTTAATTACACCAGCTTAGTAATTTTAATAGCTCAAAACGTATTAAAAAGACAAGAGTGGTGATTACTTCTTTCTGCAGAAGACTGGAACTGAAGAGGTTAAGGGGGAAAAATTCCAAGTTCGGATTTGGAAATCTTCCTCTCTAAAAGTAGATAAATGTGTCTCAGTATCCCTCTACGTAGTTTTCTCTCTCCTGTGCCTCTTGCTTGATGGAACTGCTTGTACTAACTGTCCCTTCCTTGAGTAGGTTGCCTTTTCCTTGGAAATACACAATTAATTTGACTTTTGTCCTGACTTTGGATTCTGACAGGCTTCTTTCTGACAGAATGCACAGGCTTTCTGTTATCTGCTGGACAAAATTGCAAGATCAGCCTGAGAAGACCTTCTGGGCTCTAGAAAAGCATAGAATTACTGAGATGGGTTGGTAAGTCCAGTATCTCTACATCTATCAAAGAATCCACAGTGATGAATAAAACGTGAGTCTTTTGTGAGTAGGAGGAGAAGCATAAAATCAGCAGCAAAAGTCCTGGACCTACTGTATGACACCAGCTCCATTTATACTCAAAAGAAAACATGCAGAGCTTGTACCAGTCAGTAAAGAGAGAAAGGTACTACAGCTTCCATCATCAGCCCTTCTATATCTGACTGTATACACATAAACACACATATACATGTCTACATCCATGTATCATTTCACTCTTTCAGAAATGTTTCACATATACATATGTCTTCATGTATGTTTCTTTACAAACTAAACAGAAGATAAACCTTATAGTCTGTGCTATTTAAGCTCCCCCCACATCGTAGTTTGTCAGTATGCAGCAGAATGTTCTACTCAAAACAGATTACAGAAGGTCCTAAGAATAGGAATCAATAGACTTTGGATGCTTAGAAGAGAACTGGAGGAGACGTAAGCTGGGCAGATAAATGCAGTAGCTGTAAATGTCTGAGAAATACATCACTAACCAGTTAAAACCATTTGATATTCCGGCTTCATAGCTAACAGAAATTGTTTTAACAAGGCAATTTGTTCCTTCCAAAAGTTGATCTATCCAGAAAATACTACTGGGTCAGTTATATTCAATTCACATTTTAAAAAGCACTTCTGCCCTTTGTTTTTCTACTCTGAGAGCTTGCTACATACTTATTCAGTTGAAAAATAATCAAAGGTATTTTGTGGAAGGTTTTACAAGTACAAAAGTATGAACTATGAAAACTAGAAAGGTATGGGACTTTATAAACAAAAAACTACTTGAACGATTCTCCCATACAATTTCTAATCAACTAATGGGGTGAAGATAAATATTTTAATACGTCTTTGATTTTCACAATTGCCCCGGTACCTTCAGGGTATGATGAAAATTAAATAGAACAGGGAAAAAAGAAAAAGCATTTTATGATGTTGCATCTAAATCCAAATTACAATTTTAAACCAGTAAAGTCTTAAAATTCTTTGAAGTTCTCAGATGATATTCTGTTGACTTAGATTCATCTTAAATTAAGAGGAAAACAAGGTTCCACGAGATTATACATCAGGACAAAAACTCTTGAAAATATTTTCGTATGGGATTTTTTTCAGATAAGTCTGGACAGGCATCTATAGTTTTGTGATAAGTAAGCTTGAAGTTTCAAGTTAAGACAACATTATGCAATGTGTCCTGTTGATTTCTAAATTTCTGATTAGGGTTTCTAAACACACCCCCACTCTGTCTCCCCCATAAGCAACTGGGATTCCAAATTCAGTTTTCACCTGACTATCCCTAACAAGCTTAAGTGAATCAGAAGTTATAAACCAAAGATACAGTAATTCCGTAGCACAAATAAAGCAATTACAGCTGAAATCCAAAAGAAAAAAAAGTCAAACTTTACCAGAGCTTAATGAGGTAAGGTACTAGTATCTCAGTAGGGAGGCAAGTAAATTGGATGCTTACTCCAACACATGTCACATTGAGGTCTGGGAACTTATGAAAGATGAATATTTAAATTTGTAAGTGATAGGTATAACGCTGTATTTAGATCTTTGAATTATCTAAACAATTTCAAAGCATTCAAAGTATGTGAAATTAATTACTACAATATTGTATTAAAACTGTTTTCTTCTTACAAATCAGAGAAGTATGAAAAGTGCAGCTTTTAAGTAACATCTTCAAGGAAAAGAGAAAATAACAGGAAAAGATGATCTGATATTGCTGCTGTCTTTCATATACGATCTCATAGTGATTTCAGCTGGATTACTGGGTAACTGAAACTTTAGACTTAAGAACTCTGGTTAAGAAAGATAATGAATAAGCAGACAGGAATACTAAAAATTGTAGTTAATAGTCACCTTTTTAATTGAAAAAACATAAGAAATTCTCAACAAGAAACTGAGAAAAGTGAAGATCAGCAGAAGGAATTCATATACCGTAGTGAAAAAAACACAAAACAAAGATCTGACTATAATGGCCATTGCAAACTATTTATGAGCATTGTATATGGGACAGATTATACAACACCTCTCAGATATTATTTAAAGTTTTCAGCAGTGAATACACCAGACAACCAAAGTCACAGAAGACTGATAAAAACCCAAGCCCAAATCCTCCTGGCATATTTGCTAGCCTTAAACCTATGCAGTACAACCTGATGTCTCTAAAACCTGTCCATATTACATATACAGAAGCATGTCAAGTATCCTGAATACCCCTACTCTTCCTCTGATATTAAGCATTGCCACTGATAATCCTGATGCCACTGAATTTTAACTGTGTCCCCTCAAAAACAAGCTCTAGCAAAAGCAGAAAAAGAAAGCAGCAGAAGACAACCAAACCAGAGTCTTAGAAGAAATTCTCCCACGGAAGATGACAATGGACCTCCCAGTTACCAGATAAACACAGCACTATCTCAGCCAGCAACCACATCACATCTCCTTAATTTACTTCCCTTGTCCAGTGAGATCTTGAAATGGAAATACGAAGCTTGTAACTAGTATCAAGTGAAAAGTGTGTGAGCCATTCAATTTATTGAGGGTGGTGGGTATTTAAGGAATGCCAGCTAAAGTACTGCCTGAACAGAGTATGCAAGACTCCAATCATCTCCAGAGAACTTTCTAATCCCTTTTTTTCCTGTCATTCACTGTTGCCTACAGCCTACAGCCCCATTGTATTACATGAACTCAACAGAAGAATCCAATTACTATCTTACAGGTCAGATTACACTCTTCTCTCTTGTAAAAACTCAAACCTGACTTTTTGCTCAGAGCAAGATATGTTCAACAGCCTGGAGAAAAGTAAACAAGAAAGTTCCCACTGCTGTGAATCAGTAGTAAGTTTCAGCTCTCCCCATATGTTCTGGCTCTGCCAAAGATTCAGTGGGATGAAACTATTTAAAGAAGATAGATGGAGGCCAAATAAATATCTGAAGCCATTAGAGAGGACAGAAAGATGCCTCTGGGAAACAGGGAGGAATTTGATATAAGAAAGATATTAAAAAAACATACTATTATTGAAGGGCCTGGTTTTAGAAGGAAGACCAACCTGCTCAGGACAGCCATTTGAGCTGCTGCTACAGCTACCAGGGAAGGACTCAGGAGTTATAATATGCACAGTCTTTTGCAGGCAGATATGAGCTTATTTTGCACGAGCTGACCAGAAGCCATTCTGCTATGACAGCATACCATCAAGCGCATGGTAGTAAGCCTTGCTGTAAAGCAGTGGGGATTAGATTAGGCAACGTACCATTGTCATGTGTCCCCAAGTCCTCAGGCTGACCCAGAATGCAGGCTACAGTAAGCTCACATCAGTTTGCAAATGTGCGTGCACATACACTCACAAGAAGGGAAAAAAAAAAAAAAAGAAGAAAGATTTCAAGACCAATGTGCAATGAATCCATCAACTATGAGGTAGGAGGAACTGAGATTTGCATGCTCAGGGATGAGCATCAGTCCCTGAGAAGCAGTTGGGAAAAATTAACAGGAAGATGGAGCTTACAGCGTGGGGAGATCAACACCAGACATGCTCATTCAGAGAAGGGGCGCTGTGAAGTCCAACATTTGTAACAGATGCTTCTTTCAAAGGCAACTCATTAACTGAGACACGTTACACATTGGAAATGTCAGACATATAATGTGGTACAGGTCTTTATGTAACAACTTATATCAGGGCGATTTGAGCAACTTTTTTTTCCTAGTGATTGGAATACAACACTACAAACTCTTTTCAAAGTCAATACACCTCAGGTACAAATACCTGGCTTCAGTCACATAGCCCAGGATAGCCAGTATTCACATAATCACACCTGCATTAAGTCCAATACATTTGCCATATGAAAGTCATTACCTTCTATCTTTCATACTCCTCTGACTACACATAAACTGCCAATAATACTTACTACTTTTTCCCTTAAACTTTTCAAATATTACTTTGAAAAGGGGGAAATTTTGTTTGATATAAGACCACAAAGACAAAAAGGTCCTGCTACAGGTGTGTAAAAAATACTCTTTTACATTGTCTCCTATAATTTTTTTAATTATTACTTAGCTCTTTAATGGATAATGTATGCTCTGAATGCAGCATACAACATAGATTGTATTACTGATACATACTATTCACTGTGTAATTTCCTGTGATGTATGTAAAAACATTAACTAATCAATTTTCATGTCTCTCAAATAGATTATAGATTATTTATTCCAATACACCTAAAGAAAAAAAATCAGTGCTGGAAAGAACTTGCCTATCTTTCTAGCAAATGATATGCATTGGAATTCAGAAATTGCTATGACTCAGTCCTTTAGTAAGATTTTGTCAGAACTGAAACTCTTCTTACTCATTGTATTTTCATTCTCACATCTACAGGACTCTTAGGAATGGACAGATCAAATTGCAAATGATTATAAAAGTGCACCTTGGCATTGCATACACAATTTTGGTATACAATTATAAACATGAATAACTGTTAATAATATTTGTTAAGGATCTATTTCAGTCTTCTAGTTGGACAATGTTAAATTGGTTGGTCTCTTACTGAAATTAATTTCTCATCTTCACAGAACAGAAAAAAATCTACTTTGTATATTTATCATCACTCCAGCAATGACATCTGGAACTTTAAGACGTTACTTTTTATGAGCATCTTCATTACTTTTTGTGCTGATTAAGTTGGGTGTAATAGTGAGAACATATTGACTTCCCTTAAGTAATTGGGGAAACAGGACAAATCTACAAGGAAGAAAATATATACAAGTTTGGATGAAAGCAGCTAAGAAAAGAAAAATAAAAAACTCCCAGCAGCCCTTCTAGAAATTGTTTTAGAATGACCTGAAGCTTCTTTTCTAATTAATTTCCAACTTTAAGTTCACATCACTAAAAGTCACCAACTTTGCTGACACACAAACCAATCATTTACTTGACAGATGCCTAAGAACGAGAAATATCACTTCAAACCAAAGCAAGGTAAAGCAGATGCTTTGCAGTACTCACCTTAGGCACCCAGTGGCATTGCGCAGCACCTGTGATGAATGGAGTTGTATTTTATGATCATCCTGGAGCGGAGAGTTTTCCCATCCAGAGTGAGGGATGATCACTGCATTGGTCAACACTGCGAGGGCATCCTGAATGATTGGCATTTTCAGTGCATCACAGGAGGATAGATTCCAGAGAACTCCTAAAAAAAAAAAAAAAATTTGTAAGAATTAACATTTCTCAAAAAAAGCTTCAAATTTTTGTTTTAAAAAGCCCAACCCAAACCAATATATGTCACAGCTTTGATGTGCTTAATTAAGCTGCTTCTGTCGAGAATAAACACAACTACATTGTAAATGGGGCTCACTGATACCTGCACACATTTGCAGTGGAAATACAGCTTTGAATACACAACATGTAGTCACAGCAACACCAGAAATTTCTCAGAGCCAGGCCTAAAAACTGAGCAGTTGGTTATGATCTAGACCTACTCAGGTTGTGAAGCACACATGGAATGTAGGAGTATTACAAGGAACTTTTTAGGGCTTGGTCTTCAGATATCTTCCTTCTAAGTAAAATTAATAAAAACACAATAGCAGAAAGCACATTCTGACTTATACTAAAACTTTCACTGTTGATAGGGACACAATGAGAGAACAAAAGCTGCACCTTGTGATCTTCAATGTAATGCAAGTAACTGTCTAGGCTAGTTGGTACTACAAGCAAAAAGACTTCTCCCACAACCTGATACAACAGTATGGGATTATTCAAGCCTTCAACGAGTTTTTTTTATTTTGTAAATATTTTACTACACAAATTTACAGACTACTATTGCTCTTACACAGAAACTAGCTTAATGGTGCAACTCACAAGGAGATTTACTGGAGTTTAAAAAAACCCATGTCATAATGTGCCAAAGAAAAGGCAGAAAATCTAGAGCCAAAGTTTTGTGAGCACAGTTGCAAAGATCAAGGTCACTGCAGATATGTGACACAGAATGTAGGCAAGAAATTGTTGGGAGCAAAAGACAACGTGCTTTCCATTTCCATGAATATATTTGTGTACTTGCTGGCAAAGCACATTTGGTTTTTGTGCTGTGCCAAGAGCCTGTTGCTGCTGGGCAGCTATGAGTGCTGGGGGAAGCTGGAAGGCAATACATGTGCTTTATTTTAGGCCAGCATCGCCCCAGGAGCAGTTGCAAGAGCAAGCCTGCCTCTTCATCCCCCTCCCCTTGCCAACACTTGTCCTTTTCTCTAGAATCCAAACCTACTCCACCCTACTCTCCTTCCAAAAGGACAGTATCTTGGTCCCATACCTGACTTTGAGTGGTAAAAAAGAGTTTGGACTTTATACCCATCAAGTCCTCAATCAAAAGAGAAAAATCACTATCCTCATCATCATTATCATATATAGGAGATTACAAATATGAACACTACAAAAATTCTGAGTGGTAGGAAGCGGAAAATGCTGAAGGAAGACCTTAGGAACATAGATTCAGACATTTATAAATATAAGCAGCAAGAACACCATTTGCTCAAGGCTTTGTTTTGCATTTTGTGGTTTGACAGAGCAGTGCAACTAACAGGAATCAACCTATGTTTTTGGGTTTCCCTATAATATTAATTACCTCTATGGGGAGACTGTTTCAGTTATTAATGTTTAAATTATTTTATATGGAACTGTCTGCAAAGATGATTATGCAGTTTAATGTAAAAATTTGATCAGCATACTAATAAAAAACACATTAAAATAATCTGTGTGAGGCAGATAGACTTTACCTACAGACAAAAAAAACCCCCCAAAACCAGAAATAAGGATACTATTCATTTTTTCCTTTAAGAATTGCTACTTTTTAAAGAGCCTTTGTTTAAATTTTATTCTGAATGTCTTTATGAAAAGGAATTCCATATTTATAAAGGAATAAAGACCTTCATAAACATATTTATACTCCCTTTTCTATGACCTGTTCTTGGCAAGCTTTATTGGCACATGTACTACTTTTGAAAAACCTGTCATTTTGCTGGTTTTAGTCAGTAAAAACAACAATGTGGTTGTCTTTTCATTTTTACATTTATCTAGACAGGTGTAAATGATGTGCATGGTATAAAAGCAAAAAATCAGAATAGAATTCTTTCCCCCTTTTGGGTTTAATTTAGGTCTTATGCAAGACAATGCGCTGCACCTTTGTGAAGAAGCCCTATTTTGAAAGTGAAGCATCAGAGAGTGCTTTGATGGCAAAAATCCGTACTTTGGGCTTCAAAAAATAGTCATGAACTGGAAAAGCAGAAAAGAATGTAAAGGAAGTAAACACAAGAGCCCTGACTAGCAAAATGCTTAAAAATGTATTTGTCCACACTATTTTCTATTCACTTCAGGTTCTTGCTAATTAAAAGTAAACTCACATAAACATCATGGTAAATTGGTATTGAGAAATAGTTGAGACACCTAGGAATATTCTCTAAACCCTCTTTCTCTCTAGTTTCACTGACCAGAAAATAAACTTTCAGAGTAAGAGTATGATGCGATCACCAGGATGAAGCAGCTATTCCACTTTCTCCTAAAATGATTTTAAGCCAAGGCAGAATCAAGCAAAGTTGCACTTCCCAGTAGTACTGATACTGTCTTCAAAGTTTTTGCTCCTTACTGTTTTAAGGTGTGAGATAATCTTCTTCCAGCCTAGAAAAATGAGTTTTATCAAATTTTAAGACTGAGCACTACCAACAATGTAAATGAAAATATCCACCAATTTTCTTCTGACAAATTAAAATTTATTCTCACAAGCAGTAAGTCTGCTACTTGCTGAGGCTGACGTTCTGCATGTCTCATTGTAACCTTCCTTAATTAAGGATTTGCAGTTCTGAAAGGGCACTGGCAATTCACTACCCATTGTTTTTACTGAGGATGACCTGGAGCAAGATTTATGTGAGGTCTGAGAAGATGATCCATTGCCTTGACTTTGCAAGGGAGAGTGACAATAAAATAAATCTTTTACCTGAGGCACCTTCCATTATGGATACCTTTTAACCACATGACTGTGAACATATTTTTCAAGCATGCAGGCATGACATTCCCTTTAAGACTATAGTAAGAAGTTGGTTACTGAGACCAATTGACACCTTACTCTGAACACACTGACTGAACCGGGTTTCTGAGCACAACAAACAAGTCTGCAACAGCCTCAGAGGTGCCTTGACTGGCCCCTAAAGATTTTGCATGTCATCAGCTGCCCCCAGGAAAGGAAGGGACTGGACTCACACTAGTGACCCTTGACAAAAGGTGGGAGCCACCCTGCTGTATGAGAAGAGAGTTGTTAATCCAACAACTCAATAGTCCAACTCAACAGTTTAGCATTTGTAGACTGACTCTTGTAAGAGATATGAAATAAAGAACAGATCAGTGCTGAACATCTTAATCACTTTCACTCACAATATATTATCTCCTTCTTGCTTTTAAAGGTGTGAGGCATTCAGAGTAGTGCAGTAGTAGCATGTTGTGTCTCCATTTGCAGATCACTTTAGCTTGTACTGAATGCTTTGTAGAAAGAGAAAACTAGCTACACCATACTGAACATGTCTATTCACAGGTTGGAGATTTACACCCTTACGTAAAACAAACTGAAATACAGTGAAAAAGTATCTTGCAATCTCATTTTAAGCTTAACACCGAGGAGAAACTGGTATTGGAAGTATTGAGTTGGTTCCAGTTGGAAAATGGATTTTGGGTTGGAGTATCAGTCACCAGTCTAGCAGACATCAGATGAGGGACTCTTAGAGGAGTCCACAGGAATGTTTGCTATGGAGATCTTATTGCATCAAGTTACATTTTCTGAAGTAGCCTACCAGAGGACATGCATCTGCTATGGTCAACAGGTTAGTTATCGCACTAAATGTACATTATCTTTTCTAAGAAGGCCTTTCAAAGATTTAAAAAATGGTTATAGATTTTGAAGAAAGGTTGCAATTGACCTTTTAAAAGATATAGCTGCACAGACATAGTTCATAAGGAAAACTAGGCAGTTTAGCTTTGTTTCTACTGGAAGAGGGAACTGAAGGAACAGAGAAGCAGGATAATTTTGATTTAACTTTGTCTTAGACACTAAGTCCAGAAGACTGAAAACAAGACCAACCCTTTTAAAAGCACAGTCCAGGCTGAGGAGGTGTTACTACTGCTTAGCAGACAAAGCCATACTTTCAGCTTAGAAACTACTCCATTTTACAGAAATTTTAGCTCTTACAACAGATACCGCATCACTGGCCCTAAAGAATCAACACAAAATATTTATAAATTATGTCACTCAACGTAATGGAGCACCCTGAGCCAAAGCCCATAATCTCTGAGTCATGCTGTAGCTCAAACTCATCCTGATTAAACACTTCAATGCCTTTTTTTGCATTTTGGTGTTTTAGTTAGAACTGGTACTCGCATATGCATATCTGTAGTCAGATGTAACTGAAGACCTGATAAGCCACATCCTATCCTTATTCCATTTAAAGTTAAGAAAATAGAGATCATATACTTTGAAGTAAAAAATATTATCCTAGCAAGAGGGCATGTAAAAATTCAGGGAACTGTAACCAACTGTTTAGTGCATGATTTAATGCTACCTCAAATTACGACTTTTAAATATAGAAACAAACCTCTTAGAACAAGTTAGACTACAAATATAAATGGAAACCAAGAAACTGGAAAAGTCGTCTTTTCCAAAACCCATTGTGCCTGCCACACTGCCACGATACTTTTTTTTTTCTTACTTGTGCTACAGAACATGTACTTGCCCAAATAAATGATATGATAAAGAGATTGTAAGCAAACAAATATTATTAGGAGAAACAAGACTTTGATTCTTCTCAATAAGGGATGTTTAAGTCAACCTAAAATTTATATTAAAGTTTTGCTTATTTAATATTCTTTGCAAAAATAAAAACCCAAAAATCTTCCAACATATCCAGGTTTTTCTTTGCCATCATAATTTTATAGTTCTGTCATGGACTGATGCAGAAAACCATTTGGGACTGCTGGGAAACTGCATCCCAGGAAGAGCAAAGAGAGCATTGGCAGGCTTTTTTGTTTATACACTGAAGGCACACGGATACTACAGGGAGTTTCCCTCATGAAAGTGACAATTAAGATTGAAATCTGAGTGCTAAACACTCTGCACAGAAGCCAACCTGAAGGGATCTTTTGCTGGAGTCCTCAGGAAAAGCATTTTCTCCCCCAGGCTCTCAAGTGCTAGAAGAGTCATTTGCTGGCAGCTTTGACACTGGGAGCCCCCAGTGTGACTGCAGGGCTGCTCTCAGAGCTGGATCCGCTCTCCCTGACAGCAGATGTGGGCTCCCGATATATCACAGCAGTTCTTCTGTAGGGATGCTGAACATCAACCACATTTCTTAATACAAAGTGCAATAAGACTTCACAACCTGATCAACCACCAAGGTGAGGAACTGACTTGGTAAGGGATTTTCTGTAGGACACAAAAAGTGTCTGATGTAAATTCTGGCACCTGAACCTGCTCATAAGGCAGCTCCTTAAAAGCACACTGTGAAAGTAGGTTTAAAATTGGCGTAACAGACAAGGAATTTTCACAAATTTTCATGAAATCTTTTTTTATCTTGTTAGTGAATACCTATGCATGCCTTCCTGTAATTCACCTCTTTACATGCACAGAGGTGGTTTTCTCTCTGTGTATAAACAGAAGTAGGAAAAGTCTACATTGGGAAAGAGCAGCTTTCAGTAAAAGTCATAAGCAGGCAAAAGCCTAAGGAACACTAAGCAAAGCTGCAGCTAGAAAAATGTTTTCCCCTTTGCAGCCAATCAGAGCCTTACAAAGCAAAAGCTTCCACAGAGGAGAATTATTTTGGTTTTTTTTTTGTTTGTTTGTTTAAATACAAACAACTACAGCTTGATCTTGACTACATATAAATACACA
Source organism: Acropternis orthonyx (assembly GCA_035583155.1). Lineage (NCBI taxonomy): Eukaryota > Metazoa > Chordata > Aves > Passeriformes > Rhinocryptidae > Acropternis > Acropternis orthonyx. Next base: position 79,443,584 of record JAWWEU010000081.1, on the reverse strand, counting down.
CTACACATAGTATAAGCAATATAAACATTTCCTCTGAAAAGCTAACTCTTTCTTTCTTTCTTTCTCAATTACTGCTCTTTTCATTCCAAAATTAAATCTCAGATTTTATTAAAACAAGAAGAAAGGACCAATTTTAATATTGCTTAAAAGCAACTTCTGTCCAGATGCTATTGCAGTAACTAAAATAAAGTCTCTATTCCTTTCATGGGACCGAATTTTTGACCTAAGGTTACTCCTCTCTTTCTGCAGTACATTTCAAATTCACATATAACTGTGCCAGACAAGAACATTAGACATTTATTTGCTTCTATGTTAAACAGTAGAGGAATTACTACAGAACTGACTTAAGTTACTGTGGAAGGATCAGTGGTTCCTGCTTAACTTGCTTTCTCAGCTGATGAAACTAAATGGATCCTATAAAACACACTAGCTACACCAAAAGCAATTAATTCTAAGTGAGAGAAGCATGGGGAAATACAAAAAAACTGCTTTCAAACAAAATTTTATCCTAACACATGACTAACAGCAATACTATTCCCATTAAATACTTCATTAGAAAACAAGGAAATCAAACAAGGATGGATACATGAATGGAAGGATTTTTTTCAGCGCATTCACACATATTTTACTGAGTAATTTTTTCTAGCACCCAAAATCAATATATATGTTTGATAACAGATCCTAATACAGAGACTAAAAATGTTTTACTTAAAACTGAACATTAAGTTACAGCTCTAAGTACAAAACTCCTTTCTTTGATATGAATCAATTAGAAAGTTAGTCCTATCTATAAAGTTGCATCTATGTGCAAAATGAAAGGCTCGGTGTATAGTTGCTAAAAAAGCAAATTAAAAAAAAAAAACACCTACTAGCCAAATTGTTACCTAAGAAAAAGAAAGCACTGAAAATAAGGTTATTTGGGAGGGAAAAAGAGAGGTTGGTTGTTGAACCTAAAAATAATAAATAAATTCAAAAAAATAAAATAGTGTTCAGAGTGAAAAAAGTAATTTGATCATAGAATGAACATGTTTCACCATATCCTCAAACTTTCATTTTGCAAGCAAAAAAGTGAAACATTCTGATCTGTTTTGAAAAAAAAACTGTTTTCAAACTAAAATTTAAGCATTTTGTGTTGCAAATCACAAACATGTCAAACTGCAAAGCGGTTTTAAACTGCAAGTGTTTTAATACTCCATCTTTCAGACAGGGGCATCAAAATTATATGCCCAGCTGAATTTTTCCAAAGGATTACTACTTGCTGAAAAAGTCAATGCAGCTGTTATGTCAAGCCATACGCTGCAACAGATGTCCTCTATTTATCACTCCAGATTACCCTGTTTGATATTTCCTCTTAAACTGAAGATTTGACCAAAGCAAAAAAAAAAAGAAGAAAAAGATATGAAAATCATTTATGTAGTATATTAACAAGCAAATTATGAAATCAGTTTCACTGCCATGAGAATCCAGACAACTTCCATGAATTTTCCATAGAAGATGTGTCTTACTGATGCAAGGAGAAAATAGTTATTTCCCATTTAGAGAGAAAAAGAGAGCAAAAAGGGACCAACCTGGGTCTTGTCCTGGGACTGAGGGTGGTAAATGCAAGACAAGTGAATGGGAAATTGTCTGGGAAACAGGGAGAAAGAAGCAGCTGTGATGGGAAAATGGATGAAACCACCCCAAGCACCCCAAGTAAGAGAGGAGAGGGACTCCCCTGCCATTCACCTCCAGGGAAACAGGTACTGCAAACCTCAGGAAGGTTTCATATTGCTGTTTAACAGGATGTTCCCTTTTACCTATAAAAGTTCTTTGGATGTAACACCTTAAATGATAACTCAGTGCCGCAGCCTGATGCTAAGAAAGCAGGGCAGAAGATGGGAGAATGCATCTACTTTAAACCCTCTCCTTATTTAACTGGGAGCAGCGGAGGCTGAAGTAGTTAATCTGATAATTCAGAAAAAGTTGAGAATGGCTTTTCATGAAGACAACAGATTCCATCAGTTGGTTTTTCCATTTTCAGAGCCAAAATATTGACAGCATATTGAGAAAGGGGAACAAAGATTGTCTTATAATTAGACAGTAAATTGTAATAAGATTTGGTGCAAAATGGTCCAGTTGAACTGTCAATATTGTTTGCCTAAGTGTTATTTGGTAAGACAGCATAATATCCGAAGCAAAATTACACAATTTATTAAATTACTTCTAGATTTGCTGTTACATATGAACTATAAATAGGATGTGTTCTGAATGACTCTGGAATTTCTTGAAGATGTCATAGCCTATAGGCTGGAGATTGGCTTCTGTACAGCCTTTTGCTTTCCTGTTTTGCAAGGAAAATGGTTACAAAGATTTGGTGTGTTTGTAAGCGGTTCCAGACTTTGTTCATATGAAGACTTTATAAAATGTCAATTAATTCCTGCTCTGAAACAGTTTGAAAATCACTTCCACATTTCTAGAAATGATGGCAGTGTTTTCTGTAGGTAATGCTAAAATCTGAAATTTAAACTACCCCACTGTAGAATCATACTGTGAAGTACAACAGCATTCCTCTTTACATGGCTGTGCCTTGTTACAGCACATCCACTGAATATGAAACGTCAGCTTATTAGTCTGGAGAAGCACAAATAGGTATTTTAAGTACTTTCTGAAAATTATGAAGATGCAATGTGATCTTTGAAGATTCTCCATAAAACCTTAAAGCAACTGATGACTGGGATGGAAAGACCGGGCAGCCGGGCAGCCCACTAATGTGTCACTGCCATTGCCAGTAACAGGCCAGAGGGTTTGCACCACCTTGGTGAAGTAGAGTTGCTTGAAGGCGCGTTGAGGCCCTTGGACCTTCAGCTTGATTAAAGTGAGCAGCTGCTTCTGCAGACTAGGTGGCTTCATTTGTTTTGCTTAGCTTTGATAATGGTGTAGCATGAGACTAATTTTATCAAGGTAGCAGTAACAAGTAGTTTTTCTAAGTTCAACAAATCCTTGGTTTTCTTTTTCCCCATAAAAAGATTTTAAATGTAACAGCAAGGAACCATAAACTGGCTTATACAGAATTTTGGCTGTGAGATGAAATGCACTGTTTTTACAGCAATCTGAGACTTGCAGGGGATTGGATGGAGTTTGGCACTGTATATGAAATTCTCACTGGCTCACAAAACTCAGGGAGGAGGTTGAAAAATACCTTGCTTAAAAGTATCTCAAGCAAAGGGAGGGAGTCCAACTCTTATGAAACCTTTGGGAACTGAAAAGGCTTTTGTACTTGAAGAAACACTCTGGAGAAACTATAATAGGTAATTCCTCATTCAGCCACTGGCTTTGATCCAGAGTAAATAGATAGGATATTTCAGCATGCAAATAATCTTGTTAATGTTGAAAACAACTTTTATTTAAAACACTAATTGGAAGAAAATTAGTTCAAAAGATTTAATCAATTTGTAAAATTGACTGTGGTAGGATATTGCACGTGCAATTACATCCATTTAAAGAAAGAGTAGGAATAATTTATTAGCTCTAATACCCTTCAAATCTCCATTCTGAACAAAAAGTGTTCAAAACATACAAGCAAAGTTTAGTGCCTAATCAAGAAGATTTTAAATTTGTGAATCTTATCCTAAATCTGTTATTTAAAAAATAATTAAGCTTAAACTCTGTAAGTCACCTGCCTCTGGGCTCGGTAAGTTCCTCAAAACACTTGTTATTACAGAGAATTTGCTTATGTGCAGAGGAGACACTAAGCAAGAAATGAATGAACATATTTTCTCGCCAAAATCAAAACAAGCACTTCTGAAAACATCTATCTCCATGCTTAACCTTTCTAATTCCTTTGACTTGACAGGGCATAGTGATCAGATACCGGAGGCGGAGGAGAAGCTGCATCTGAGGAGGCAGTTTGTATCCTTGCTTACAACACATATATGGCTTTCATGTTGTGTGTTTGAAAAGTTTATGATAGCCAGGATATATATCTGAACCTAAAACATGTAACATCTAATTTTCAGCTAATGTAATGCTGAAATCCTCTCTTTGGTTCCAAAGGAAACCACTTTATACATTTATCTTTCTTCCTTCTTTCTGTATTATGCATCAAAAGCCGCTAATTAATTAGGCCTTTCACTGGCCAAGCTTCTTTACACTTGCATTGCTCCATTAAAAAACTTCAGTACAATTCAGGAATGGGATATTTAATACGATCAATACTGGAATATCTAATATAAACCTGTAAAGAAAAGGGTTATAATGGAGATTTTAAGAATTACATCAAGGTGAAATACTATAAGAATACAACTCATTGAAGAGTTTGATTCTTCTTTACTTAAGTCTGTGGAAAAGTCACCTGAGTGGGATAAAACAGCCTTTACTCATTTTCGAATCAAATTTCCAGAGAGCAGTAGGGTTACAAATAGGTGCCACCTCTAAATGAATGTTTATATCACAATAAAATTTCACATCTGTGTTTACACACTCCAGTAACTAAGCTAATGTCAAGGGCACTTTTGCAGAAAATTATTAAATTGATAAACTGCCTCAAGATCCTAAGCACTAAATAGTCAACCCCTTGCCATAATATATGATTTACTATACAAAAAATCACAAGTGTAATACCTTATAAAGTCCAACTGGAAAATAACAGCACAAATAGAAAACAACTGCAGGCTTGTAATTTTGACTTCGGGAACATCCAACAGAAGAATTGCTGTTGTACTACAGAAGTTAAAAATTCTAAAGAACTGGCCAAAATTACCTAAAAAATGAAATCAAATTGAATCCTCCTCTGAAGTAAGCCAAAAGATCCATTTAAACAGAACACTCCCTTAAATGTGCTTTACACAGCACTGCAGGCTCACTCACTTGTCACTGCACAGAATAGCAAAGACACATACAAGGTTCAGGGGGTCCTTCCTGAGTGTCTTGACTAATCTGCCAATAATTTATGCACATAATAATAAGCAGGGTGCAATCAAAGGGAGGTTTCACCTGCAGCAGTTAACTCAAACCAGATAGATGTAAGGTGGACAACATGTAATTGCTTTCAGTAACACTGAGAGACTATCAATAAGGTTATAAATCCCTCATTATAAACATATGGCATCTACTAAAACCAGAACAGAAATGTAAAATGACTACATAATAATGTTGCATAACATGGGGCTACAACTGGGGACCAACCAAGCCAAAACACAAACTGGCCACAGCTGAAAGCAAAAACAACACTAATGAATACTGAATCCAAAATCTGGGAAGTAAATGAAATTTTTTTCTGTCCAACCTGACTATGAGCCAAAGACATTTGGACAACTAGGGCTTCTTGAGATAAACATTTTGTACAAAACATCTTACAGTATTTTTCAGGAATGGAATATATGCTTTTTGATTCAGTGAACAAAAATGTAAATGGAATATATGGAGTCATTATCTATCTATTTGCATATAGTATATATGTTTAGTGTTAGATAGTTTATGCTTTTTTTCGGTAAATGTAATAATTTTTATAATTTATTTATTTTCAGTAGACAATTTAAACCTCTGACACTTTATTATCAACCCAAATAAACAGGAGGCTGGCTACTATTTCTCCTGACATAATTAATAGCTATAGCTCTTTATCATTATGTGCTTTCCAGAAGTGGATTGTCCAACTTTACCTTTCAATCAAAAATGGTACATACAGTTTGAAAACAGGTGAAACAGTCATATAAAGGTCCTCTTTAAAATGAGTTTTTCCTATTTAGCTAGCTTATTGTTCATAGGCAGAAACTGTTTCTAGTTGTGTTTGTCATAAATGAGAGTAATAGCAGTTTAAATAATTTTATCTGAGACAGATACCCAGATATCCAACCGAGTGAGGGAACAAGGAGCAAGCATAAGTTGGATCACAGAATCATAGAATGGCCTGGGTTGGAAAGGATCTAGCAACAGCTGCTTGACCTCACCCTCTCCACAAGGCATCCATGGGATTCCTGTGTTACCCTTGCTAACATGCCACATTTTTCATGTCACTATTTTCCCCTGACAGCAAAAAAAATAGAAAGAATGCTAAAATAGAATTTTGTGGAAGGGTTCATAATCAACTCGCGAAAGGCAAGAGAATCAGAGATCAGTTACTCATTATCAATTATTACCAAGTGAAAACATTTTTTCTATGATCTGCACGATCTGTGCTAATTTTGTACCGTGTTCTTGTCTATTTATATTTATTAGAAAAGTGTTAACATTTAATTATTTTAAAATAGAATGCTTTTATTTTTTTCCTTCTAACAGGAGCTACTGTGGGAACTAGTAGAAGAGAGCTGGGGTGAAAAGATGGCTAAGTTAAGTATGGCACATCCAGTTTACACCTATCTGTTTTCATTTACAGACCTACAGGCAACAAGGTATTGTAATTTCAGTTCTCCTTGAGTCTCTGGAAATTACCAGAGGCTGCAGGCCATGCCGACACCTCCACTTCTAACAGATTACTTCACTTTTGCAGAAATGTGTGTATTTATTCATTGGTATACTTCAGTTTATCCAGATTCTTCTAGTAAAAACCTGTGACTGGGGAAGTGTTTCTGTAGCAATGATCTTTCTTATATCTTAGGAAGTATTTCCTGGGCATTAACACCATTTATATTCATAATAGCCAGGCAGTACAGTTCCCTCACAGCTTCTACATGGGAGCCTGCACTGAAACCATTTGCTCACCATGAGAGAGACTTGAAGTTCTAACACTTTGCTATAAGGTTAAATTTGTGCATTCCAAAAACTGAAGCATGGTAAGGTTTTCCAGCATTAGCCCAAGACCTCTGCTACTGAGAAGGAGAAAAACAAGATAAAGGAAAAAGTGAAAAACTCTGTTTTGGAGAGATTATGGCAGAAAGAAGTATCTGGAAAAGAGGAAAAGCCACAAATGGTGCCAAAGGCAATCCTGACAATCAATAGAAAGCTGGTCTGCAGGTTTAAATACCCTTCCAAAGACAGTCTCGAGACTGCCAGAAATTTAAGTTATAATCTCCTTAAGGAGAAGCAACAAGAACGAAGAAAATGTGCATGTTTGAGGAAGGAACTACTATCAGAACTTTCGCTCTGTCAGGCGAGTGCTTCATGGTACTTGGGGCAAGCACTAAACACTTCATTGCTACCAGACAAATTGAGCTGCTAAAAAACCTCTCCTGCCCATATTTCTTCCCTTGCAGCTGAGTGCCTACTCGGAGTGATTCACACCTTCATCTTGCCACATTTCTGGACAGGTCATTTACACTTGATAGGCTCAGTTCCCCATCTGTAAAACCGAGATAATGACACTTCCCCACCTAAGAGAAGTGCTTTGAGGACAAATGCTGGAGCAGTATTTAGGGGCAGCATTGTCAGAGCCTGTATGAATTCCTAAAGCAGAAAACTTGCGTCCTCTCTAAAAGTAATGAACAGGAGCACCTTTTATATAGACAGGATGTACAACGAACTTGTGATAGAAAGGCTCAAGGTATTACATTTACTCCCAAAGCAGACATTTGCTATTACTTCCTCTGTATGTCCTTTAGGCTACGGTGGTCCTACTGAAATAATTATCTTCCTGCCACCTCAGCTCAGGAAGGCTGATTGGAAGCATGAGGAACTTCTTTTTTCTTGTGCCTGCCACCGAATCAAATCTTTTCATTACTGAGGGATCTGCTGCAGGAGCTACCTTTCCTTTCCCAGAAAGGACAGAAGGAAGGAATTCAGCTAGGGTAGCTGTCACACTACAAGACTTTACAGAAAAAGCAAAGGAGAACTGATTCAGATGCACAACTTCAGCCTGTTTCCTAAGAGATGCAAGATGAGAGCTGCAACTATGAGCCTTACTTTGGAAGGAAACTTTGCAGAACACTAACACAACCAGGTTTGCATTTTGAAAGCAAAGACCAGTGATTTACATGCTGAAAGGCACAAAACATGGCCAGGGCAAGCAGTGGCCTTCTGGGATGTACCAGCTATTAAAAACAAACAACCCCCCCCCACTACAAAACCAGGAATAAAATCTTGAAATACCACTGACTTTGATTCCATTCCTCAGGGGTAACCATCTGGCTTTTCTCCCCTTTCATTCATACATGTCCAGCATTTGTCATGCTCACCATCCCTGGGAGCTGCATCTACCTGTACAAAGGCAAGTTACTGCCTACCACTGATGGTCAGTATCTACTCCTCTTAATAACACTTTGAGGGCATACAAGCCCACACATCCTTTCTTTCCATGGGAATCTGAGGAAATTTACCAATATATTGTACAATAGAATCAACATAAACTGTAGCCCAGCATATTTTCTTAACATGACTAATGACATTCCATGTTCTATCTACAGATGGTATGGGAAGTGCCACTGTGAGTGCTGAGGTGTACTGCTGATGTTTATTAACAGCTTGCCACTTACTACTCAGAATAAATAGGCAGAAGGTTCCCTGGAGCCAGAACACCAACAACATAACCAAGAGACAAACAAGTCTGTTGAATCTGAAGCAGTGGTTACACTTTATTAGATCTGTCAGTAATTCTGTCACTCTGCAGGAGGTATTATCCAAGCTCATGTAACCCAGTATCTCTGCCCCATTAATCCTGACTAACAAGTAGGAGGTGATAAGTGTTGCAACTAAGACAGAATTAAATATAAAAACTACATTTAATAAACACCATGCAGTTAATTCAGACACCCTCAAGGAAGGAACCAAAGGATAATACTATCAATTATATCCTAAATGAGGCCTGACAAAAAAGGTAAGTAATTTCTGCAGAAGCATAGATAACGTGTACTCTCGTGATTCTGTGACAGAAATGAGAAATTTTCTTACATATTTTAGTAGGAAAATCGTAATGAAAATACAGGCATTGAAAATAGGATGATGAAAATATTTTTTATTTGTAGTTTTAAGTTAATCACCACATTGATATTAGCAATCAAATAGAATGAAGTCACAAAGTGAAAAATAAATAAAAAACCCCACTATCTAGCTTCTGTTTTGTATATTAAATAGGCTGGCTTAGGGGCAAGGTGAAAAAAAAAATTCAAACATTTCAGATCAGTCCTGTTTGACAGCATTCCTGTATTTCTGAACACCACACCCACTCCCACCTCCCTTGAATTTCATAAGGGAAAAAGTCCAAACAATCTTAACCGCCCTTCCCAGAGTCTACTCTGTCAAGAAAAGAAAGAAACTCTCACTACTTGCATGCTCTGTGTATAGCACACCACATAGCATGCTATCAAATTTCAGAAAAAAAGGCTTCCGAAGATGATGCTGTCCACCTCTCCAGCACAGCTTTCCATTTTCCTATGAGAATCTCGGAAAAGGCAAAAAAAACCCGAACAAATCCTTCTCACTATATATAAAAGGATATAAAAGGAACGAGTAACAGCTTCTAAGTAAATTTAGTAAAATATGATTTCTGCATGGGCAGCCCTGCACCAGACAAAAGGGAGAGCAGAGGATTCCCACCACCACGTTACCTAAGTATGGAGCACAACTCCTGCAAAAGCATTCATGGCTAACCAAGAACCAGCAATCACAGGCATCAACCATGCCTACATCTGCAAACTCCATGATATTGAAAGCTGTTCACACACTACACATATCCAAAGGGCTTGAAAGTTTTTGGCTATGGCAAGTAAGATGGTAACAAAATAGTTACTGATGGAGTAAGTGGCATGCAGCACAGAACTGCGCTTGGAAGACCGATAGAGAGTTTGAACAAAAAATATTGAAAGATTCAAACCTGTGACCAGTTCTCTGATTTCCAAATCTGTAGTCTTGCGGAGTAACCGTACTAACGCTGGGATACCACCACAGTTTTTCAGAGCAATTTTGTTGTCATCATTTGCCTTCCCATATACCAAGTTTCTCAAGGCTCCACAGGCACTACGGTGGACTTCTGTCATCCGATGGTCCAATAGGTCCACCAGTAATTGTATTCCACCTTGTCTTCTTATCTGAAACAGGCCAAAGTGATAATCATAAAGTTAGGGAATAAATACTGGTATTAATAATGTGGCAGGGTAACTGTACAATGACAAACTGAACATCTGTAAATGCAGCCAAAGTTAATGAAGAGTGTTGCCTCATCAAGTTTTCTCATGGCTCATCAAGGTTTGCCTTGGCAAGGGTTTCTCCTGCATTGCAGAAACATCATCTCCTTCAAGAGTGTAACACATCACAAGCTAGACTAAAAACCACAAGATAATAATAATAATAATAATAATAATAATAATAATAATAATAATAATAATGGCCAGACTTCGTGAACGAAGATCTGG
>JAWWEU010000081.1:79404858-79433225 GCA_035583155.1 Acropternis orthonyx | reverse complement strand
GTTCATTTGCCACGGCCGAGCGAGCTTGGACAGTGACAGTGAAATCCTCGGGACTGTCTACAGCGCCCGGTACTAACACACCGGGGCTGACCCTGTGCTCAGCATCTGAGATCTGACAGCATCAGATGGCAGGGAGGCATTTAACTGCCCAGGGGACGGTCCCTACTGAGACTTGAACTCGTGGCCTTGGGATTCAGAGTTCAGAGTGCTAACCCTTACGCCACGGGACCGCCCCACAAGACTATAGCAAACCAAAAAAAAAAAAAAAAAAAGGGCACTTAATGTCATAAAGGGTTTAGGAGTCCTGCCTTTACGTTTAATTACTGGGAATGTGAGCAGCTACTGTAGTCTCAATAAGGATATTATATCAACTAAACTGGGATGAGCAAAGATGAAAGGAAAAGGAGGAAGTCTGCATAAACATAAAGACAAGGATGATGAACAAATTGTGGCAAGCTTGTTCTACTAAGATTGAGGGAGACCCTTTAGTGATACGGGAACAGAAGCCTTATGCATATACAACGTGGCCTACAAAATAAATTTCTAATATGACTTCTTATATAAAATATCATTACAGAAAATGCACAAAAGTATTTCAGGCAAATGATCAAGAAGGTCAAGAATATCAAGTACAATTTATTACAAAATCTATCTCCAACAAATACATCTTTATTGTTCTCTGGCACTATTTGTTCCTCAAACAGTAATCAGTCTTGGATCTAATTTTAAGAAACCATATTGATTCACAACTAACATCTGAGCAGTACAACACTTTAGCTTCAAGCAGGTTATATAGACATCTCTGTCAAAAAGTTTCCCCATATGTGTAGTTGGCCAAGGCCCAAAGCAAACCAGGCACTTCAGCTGGCCATTTTACTTTTAAAATGAAAGGCTTTGAAATATTTGTGAAGTTGTTCTCACATGGGCATGTGTTCTTGGGGCTCTGCAGGGGGCAGTCTTGGAAGACAGAAACAGTTAAACAAAGTACAGTCAAATCTATCAGGAATTCATGCTTCATCTACTAAATCAAAAATCTTTATGTACAACTAATGTATGGCATTTCATGGATCTAACAATAGCTTAAACAAGGCGAAGTGCTGGGTGCTGTGTTACAGTCACAACAACCCCATGCAATGCCACAGGCTTGGGGTAACAGTGGCTGGAAAGATGCCTGTTGTAAAAGGAACTGTCTACAGCCAGCTGAACGCGAGCCAGCAGTGTGCCCAGGTGCCAAAGGCCAGTGGCATCATGGCTTGTATCAGCAACAGTGTGGCCAGCAGAACCAGGGCAGTGATCACACCCCTGTACTCGGCACTGGTGAGGCCACACCTAGAATCCTGCTCAGTTCTGGGCCCCTCACTCCAAGAAAGACATTGAGATGCTGGAGCATGTCCAGAGAGGGGCAACAGAGCTGTTGAAGGGTCCAGACCACAAATCTGATGAGGTAAAGCTGTGGAGTTGGGGTTGTTAAGCCCAGAGAAAAGGAGGCTCACAGGTGACCTTATCACGGTCTACAAATATCTGAAAGGAGGTTGTAGCCAGGTGGGGGTTGCGGTCTCTTCTCCCAAGTAGGAAGTGGTAGGACAAGAGGAAATGGCCTTAAGTTACATCAGGGGAGGATTAGGTTGGATATAATGAAAAAAATTCTTCACCAAAAGGGTTGTCAGGCACTGGAATAGGTTGCCCAGGGAAGTGGTGGAGTTACCATCCCTGAAGGTATTTGAAAGTCATGTAGATGTGGCACTTAATGATGGACTTTGCAGTGCTGAGTTGATGGTTGGACTTGATGATCTTGGAGGTCATTTCCAACTTAAATGATTCTATGATTCACTGCAAACAAAGACTGAAAAATGATTCAGCCCTTGAGGTTCCAAAATTGAGTTATATGAAATTACTCACTGCTAAAACAGAAGTTATCTCTCTTTCTTCTACCAGTTTATCTTGTTTATTTTTGGCTTTAAAATAACAGCAAGACCAAAAAATAAAGCATTTGTGTAGTCAAAAAGCATATATACTGAGATCTTACAGTGTTAAATTAAAATGTTTTAATGCCTGTACAGTTACAACACAGCCTTGGCCTAGCTGCCAAAGTGCTAGTGTTTAAAGATAAACCAGGATGTACCTTCAATAGGCATTGTATCAGTACATCATGCCCAACCTCCTGAGCAATATGTAAGTCATTTCAAAGACTACAGCAGCCAGCATGACGTAAGGAGTGCAGAGGTATGAATGAACATTGGCAAAATATTTCAACTTCAGACAGAAAAGTTCACTAATCTTTTTGAGAGTCTATGATTCTGCCGCTCAGAGAAACCATGATATCTTTCAGTTTAGAAATCAGAAGAACAGGTCAAAGGGAAAAGGTGTTGCAATATATCTCACTGGTCAAAACTATTCCTTGTGAACAGGATGACTTGCAATGAATTGATTAGCTCATTTCTGAGTGAGGAAAAATTTACCAAGTTTATGTGGGAGAGGTGAGGGGTGAGGCTTGTTTGTTTGCTTGGGTTTACAATCCATCACCATTTAACCTTCATATTAAAATACATTTGCTTCCCCTACTAACCAGATTTTCAAAACCAGCCGTGCTACATGAAGAGCCACCTACACAACAAAACAGATGACATTTACTAAACAGACTAGGAGCAAAAATTCATGCATGAGTTTTACAAAAGGTGAATCAACCACTGAGCTTCACACTTCAACCTCTGAAAAGAAACAAGATCTGATAGAAGAAAGAATACAGCTAAAAAATAAATGAGTTGCCTGGTGTGATGAGTAATATCAGAAATGACAGAATGAAAACATGCCTGCTGATCTTTGTGAATTATATTTTTAAAGCACAATATGTTGAATGAATATTTTAATTACTTCACTGCTAAAAACAACAAAAAAAAGGATTAAGAATGAGAAAAAGGCTTTCTCTGTAGCAAAAATCACTCTGTGTACTGCAATTCATCTAGAGACTCAAAGGGCTCTGCCTTCTTTCAGAGGGACTGTGCCTATTCTGTTTTCCCCACTCTCCCTTTTGGACACAACTAAGGGGCATCTCATGCTCCTCAGCAGTTTATGGATGCTCTCAGGTGACAGCTTTTGCTATCTTCTGCTCATTTCTAACAGGAAATGTGCAGTTCCGATACATTCAGCCAGTATCCCTGAGCTGCACCATCCCTTCTCAGCTGTGGTAGCTGGCAGCACACTAGTATTCAGCTCATGCAGCTCCTCCTCTCCGAGGAACCTGAAGTCAGCAGCAGACCGAAGTGATTCAAAGAGAGTTTCTTAAAAGCAAGGGCATTAAATATTAATAAAAAATGCATTTCTATCAGGAAAAAGAAAATATGGGTAATACTACAGAAATGAAATGGATGTTATATAACACTTTACATAACTTGACAAAATTTTTAAATTTTACTGAAGAAAGATCCTATTCTTACCTGGGAAAGACAAGACTTATTTTGCAAACTTGCTTTGAATTTCAAAGCTCAGCTACTTGGCAGAGTAATTGTGTCATGCAGGGAGAGGTGAAGCTGATTGTTCACAACTGGAAACACAGTTTCTGATGCCATTATTATCTGGACTACTGTCTCGCTTTGTTGTTCTTGATTTTTTGCTTTTCAACAGCCCCTTATTCACCAGATGCCTCACCCCAGCTTTGTTCTTCCATTGCATATCTATATAGATGTTTAAAACGATATTCTGCAGCAGGTTCAACTATGCATGACAAATTGTAAGATCTGTGATGGATGTCATCAGAATCTATTTAAATTTATGGAAATAGAGGCAAAGAAAATGAAATTCTTTGTTCAAGTCCTTTATGGAGTTAAGAGCCACAGCTTTGTGGACAGATCTTACCTAGGGAGTCTCCTGAGGCAGAACTCAGTTGAGCTAAGTTAGTCATGGCTCCAGTGAATTCAGCAGCACTACTGCCAAACTTCTTTGCCAAGAATACTGGGATGGGTGGATAAGCAGTAATTTGAACCAATGGGGCATCAAATCCCAATCCCCCAAAGGAATTTTGATAGGTTCTTCTGTGTCTCTCCTAACTCGAGATGAAAAGAAAATTTCTAAATATAGTATTTATTGACAAGGCTTCTGCCTTGTCAGATCTAGAAGAAAAAGAAAATAGAATACTGCCAGAGTCTGTTTGCCTGCTATAAACAAACAGTAGAGTATCAAGTGGCCAGGAGATGCAGGAGATCAACTCTATTCTCACACAGACCAATCCCAAAGTAGACACTTCTGAAGGAAAAAGAATGTCCTACAACTCTGCAGCACAACTGAGTTTGCCCAGTCGTATCTGCGCATGTCTTCAATGCATCTCTTATCAAAATAACAAAAACAAGGATCAGACAGACCCAAAGTATTAATAATGGTAGGTGAATCTGTGTTGTGTTGTTTCTCATGACTCTCTTAATCCATGGATACCATCAGTTTCTGAAAGTTAGTTTCTTTCTTTTTTCTCACCAGAAATATTTTCCGTATGTCTTTGGAAAATGCTGTTAGAGAACTGTTAAATAAAGAGCTGTGCCATTATGGAGTGTATGGCAAACTCTCTCAAGACCAGGAAGCTCAGCATGCATAAGTCTGAATTCATTCTGTTAAGCTTTCCTAATAAATGAGGAATCTATGCCAATGAAAGTGAAAACTGAAAGAACACAAATTACATGAATTTTGCCACAAAATAAAAAAAAATTCCGTGGAAGAATGCAGAGAGCTGCTTTCATCTTACCAATTACATGGTTTTTTTTTCACCAGGACATTTTCAAACTTTCCTTTTAAAGCCGTCTCTCTGCCATTAATGTCACTTTAAAGCCGTCTCTCTGCCATTAATGTCACTGTCTACCTGCTGGTCAGAAGCACTTGCTCTCATCAAGTCCCATGATGCCATGACACAGGCAGACAGGACAGGAAAAAGTATCAGACTCTCTAATACACGGATAGATAGAAGTGCACTCAGCTTGATGCCAGACTCTTCTCCTCTGGTGTCATATAAAGTTTTGTTGCATTACATCTGAGAATGTGTTTGTATCCACACAATGAAAATAAAAAGTGAATTTGGACTAAAGAAGGGGCTCAGGCCAGTGTTGGAGGCAGTGAAGATGTTAATTATGTTCCCAATAAGGACAGCTTGGATATCTCATGCCAAGAGCTTCTGAGAGAGGTAATTTATCAGTTTCAAGGATGATCTTTGATTCAATGGTCATAACAGTGGACTCTTAGATACTTAATCGACCAGGAGTTACATATGATCAGCCTGAAGCATATGTGTTGGTAAAACAACTCAATAATACATTGATGAGATATATATATATATATATGTGTGTGTGTGTGTGTGTGTGTGTATATATATATACACAAACTAGATTACTGTATGGTTTTAGCATATGAATTGCTTGATAGCTTGCTTGATGGTTTGGATGTGTGCAAGAAAATGAAATATAGGATGTGAAGGGTATGTAGATACCTGGAATATAAGGACACCTGTTTTGTGAGGACATCTGCTCAATGGCTCTCCAGCATATAAACAGGGAGGAGACACTTATGTACACAAACCCTACAAAGCAAGAGACAATACAAAAGACCAGCTCTGGTACATCTCTGGTTGATGGGCTACTGAAGGACCTGCTCCAAGACTTGGAGAGGTTCAGCCTGAGCTTTGTTAACTGGTAAAGTGGGCACACAGGGAAGAATAAATGAAAAGGTCATCACAAGTTCTGTGGAAAAGAGCACACTTGATGATTGCAAGGGATTGTGACAATGTGCTAAAACGACAGGATGTTTGAGCAGAAAGCCAAAGATAGGAAAAGGGAGACATCCAAATGCATGGGGGAGTAATAAAATGAGAAGATAGAGAAGCATGGGATGAAAGGGGCTAGTCATGTATAAATAAGCTGTGCATCAGTATGCTTGTCCAGCCAAAGCCTTTACCTGATCCCTGCAGTCTGTTGTATCTTCTTACTAATCCTAATTGCTAACAGTTTTCCTGGATGAGGATGGTCTACATTCTGGATTGGTCTAACATTAGTGAACCTTGAGCTGGAATAGCTGATAAGCTGGACAGGAGATGTGGGAAAGAGCTATCAGAGACTCTGTGGATCTAGAGCATAGATAGTAGTGAGACCAGAGTGAACAAAATAAAGGTGAGTGACCTCTCTGCCTACTGAACTATGAGAAAACTGACCCTGGAATCTGGCTATTGCTTATGGCTTTGCAGCTGCAGAAGCCAGTCAACACTGACAGACAGTCACTTTGACTACTACTAAGGTTTTGAACCCTATTTTGAAATATATGCCATGAAATCTGTCAAATATAAGTTATTCTATTCCTCCCAGCAGCAAAGAAACCCTTTCTTTCAATCACTGCATAATGGAAATTGCCTCTTCCATCCCTTGGAAGGCTGCAAAAATTAGAGCTAGAGATACAAAAAGGAAGAAAAGGGAAGCTTCAAGTTCTAAACAGTTTAGCCAAAGACTGTTAGATAATGAAGTACTCCAAAACAGCCTAAAAATACTGCCGTGATAGAAACCAAAACACCCTTCCCTCTTCTATTTATACTCAGCAAGTGGGTATCTGAGATATTGTTCAAACTTTGCCAGTAGGTATAACTGGAACATCCTTTTCTGCATTTAATTCTGACTACCCTACCTTACAAAGTAAAATATAATGGAAACAGAAGACAATGAAGAATAGGTGACAAAAATTGTTAGAGACTCACAGAGTGATAAAGTGTGTTTCTAAAATAACCCAATCTCCTCTTACCAATAAGACATTAAGTGTTCCACTATTAACAGCTCCACATTCCCAAATCAGAGATTAATTCATGGTTAGATGCTTACTTTCCACATTTTTCTTATTAATCACTTTTGAATAACTCTTCGTCCAAAGGAGGTGAAGAAAATCTAACAACAATCAAGTCTTTCCACACATCATAGATATTAATTGCCAGCATAACTGACATAACACACTGAATCATTCACCACTTATTCTGTGACATTTCTGTTATTAAGAAAGCATATATCAAATTAAGATTAAGCAAAGGATATATCAAAATACAAGTATTTAAACACATAGGATTATTTTTAATGCCACTGTGTTACCTATGGAACAGAACTAAAAAATAACTGACTGCTAGCAGAGGTGATAGTATATATCCAATAAACACCAAATTAAAAGAACAATTCAGTTTAGGTCTGCTTCTGGAAATTATCAGCAATAATTGGTTTTAACATTCTTAGATGCTGGTTTTCTAACTAGCAGAGTAAGTGCTTTGTATTTCACATGTGA
The DNA here is from genome assembly GCA_035583155.1 of Acropternis orthonyx. Taxonomy (NCBI): domain Eukaryota; kingdom Metazoa; phylum Chordata; class Aves; order Passeriformes; family Rhinocryptidae; genus Acropternis; species Acropternis orthonyx. The sequence continues at coordinate 79,425,941 of JAWWEU010000081.1, read as the reverse complement.
ATAGATCTCAAGCAATTCTGTTCATTGGAAGGAGAAGCTACAAGTGAGCTGAACCAAATGCCCAAGAATTTTTAAATGGTGTCAGGCAGTGTAGTGTTTGTGAGACGCTCTTTGACTACAGGCACCTCATTTTCTCAGGCTCAGTGTTTGAGCAGATCAGTGTGCCCACACAGACCAGGGCACTACAGGAAAGTCCAGGAGGTCACAGGCTGCAGTGCACTTGACTGCACTGACCATTTTTACAGAGTATGTATGAAATTATTACATTTCTAGATTTTTTTTTGCAATTACAATGTCTCTCCATTATTTATCTTTGTCTTGTTTACATTACCAAAATGACTTTCATCTCAGACTACTTTTTGGAGAAGAGTTTGGAGGACAGGCAGCCTCATTGCTAGATAGTTTTGGAGGGCTGATTCCTAAAACTTATAGTGGATATGAAAGGGAGAAAACAAATCGCCATCAGAACAGAGTATCAGAATAGTATTAAGTACAGTAGGTCTCTAAAGATAAATGTCCTGGTTCAAACTTTAAACCCTCTCCACTATTTCTTCTGATGTGCTTATGGAACAGCAGGAAGACAACACAAAATTCGTACATTGCAAATGCACATGACATTTATTACGGGCAAATTTACCTGTAACATCACAGGGTAATTTAGTCTCATTAGCAAAGTAATTTGCTACAAGTTTAAAAAAGTGCTGAGCAATTTTAGCTGAAAATAGAGCAGAATGTTATGCAAATTGCTGCATTAACTCCAAAGTCTCATTTGTTTAAGGAATCTAAATCAGGGTTTGGATCTAGGCCCCATTTAAGAATGGCCTTCTCATTAGGACTTTTCACATCAGGTACAAAGGCAACATAAAGCTGTGAACAGGCATAATGTAAATAAATTCAACCACCAGTACATATATAATGTTCTGCTGGAAGTGAAGTAAGAATTGTTCCCTGGGCGCCAAACTGCACTGCATGGAAAAGGAAGGGGATCTTTTTTCTGTGTCTGTAGAAACCAGGTGGGTGTTTGGTGGAATTATTGTGCGACACATGAAGATGCACAGCACAGGGTCAATGCTCAGAAGCTTTACTTATGGGAATGGGTAACTTATTTCTGTCACTGAGTACAGATTTGTTTTTCTCTGTGTCTCTTAAGTGACCTCTTTAGATCTTGTGATCTATATGTGGGGTTAACAGAGACTCAACAACATTTTCTGAAGTCAAAATCATGATCTAAAATTGCCCTGAGAAGGTATGAATAAATGTGCTGCTTCCTCAGTCAGTAAGCCTTAATGTATTCTGCTCTGTGACACATTTTGTTTTTCATGCTTGGTAGAAAGGCTATACATATCAAGGTTTTAGTGTGATTTTATGTTTTACGAAAAAAAATCCTTGACTAGGTATAAGTTACCTATAATTGTAAAGCATTTTACCCTAAAACTCTTAAGAAACATTACACTTGAAGGACAACACAAGCATCCTATTCTAATCATGAAGGACTAGTGGGATCTTCCAAGTAACACTTCTAACTGCAAGCGCAGAGCTGACCTAAAGTGCTCACCTGACTGTGAAGGCATCCAAAAAGCAATTTTCAAGCCCATTGTTAAAAGCAGCATTTCCTAAAATGAACAGATTGGCACTGACCTACGTTATAAACTAACACTGAGGAATGCACATAAATAAGGTAAAATACACACATGCCAAAGCCCTCAGAAGGTATTGTAACTACTTGATATTGATTTGGGGTCTTTGCTTTTTGAAACAGTAGAAATCCCACAATGATAAAGAAGGTTCATCACTGTGCACTTTATAGATAATGCAATAGCAATATTAATTTAGAATGCAAAGACATTGGTATTACTCAATTTACGACTGTCTAAAATTAAATGAAAAATAATGATTAACACCAAGGGTGTGGATCATTTACTTTCTGGTATTTAAAAATAATTAAGTTTCTATTTGAGAATGAATTTATTATTGGTGAAAAGAACTGACATATATACTTCAACTAGAAACATCCTGGTATTCCTATAACCAGATACGTAGTGAAGTTAAACAAGATACAGAAAATTCAACCTTTTTTTTTATACAGAAAACGTAGTTTTTTTAAAAGGAAGCAGTAGGTCACTACTTCAGATATTCTTACAGCAATAGACTTCAGGGTTGGATGAGAATTTCTGAAGATGTACTTTATTCAGTTAGGCATATTATTAGTGGGATTTAGTCAACGTGAACACAAATACCACCTAGGAAAAAGATGGGTCATCAACAGAAAGACCACAACAAATTAATTTTTTGCAATAATTTAAGCCCAAACAACAGAACTCCTGTATATGACATTTCCAGCTCTAAATGGAAATCCAAAAAATGCCTTTTTTGATGCTTGCTGTAGCCACCTTAGACAGTTTGCCTCACAGAATAAACAACATGCCACTAGTCAGATTAAAAATACATTTACAATGTATTACATCAAGAATCATACTATCCTCTGATGACCTCTGCTCCCAGGACATTCTCTACTGTGATTTAAACAAGAAGTATTTTCTTATAACTGATGTATTATCCTTCAAATAATACCTCAGTCACATGAGAATTTTCTCTCCTAAACTTGAAGTATTTGGGGAACAAGCTACTACCTCAAAAGCTCATTCTCACAACACTCTCCTCCCCATTTTGGTAGGAAGTTTTGCGAATAGAAACTAAAGCACATAAAATTAAAATACTTGTCTAAGGTCAAAAAGGCAAGCTATGACCTGTAATTTAAGAGTTTCAGTGCTGCAGAAAGCTGCACTGCAGAATCTTTCCTCCATTTCCCCATTTATGTGAGCTTTATAAATGAAGTCAGCACAAGTAAACAACTGCCTCTATTTAATGTACTTTGTAATACCCACAGAACAAGATGCAAAATTACATATATGTAAAAGTATGTATTATAGTAAATGTATGTGTATACATATGTATCTATATACATGTACTGGTTTGAGTATTTCCTCCTCCCTTTGTCTAGCTCAAGTTCTTTTTACCTTAGAGAATCCACAACTTTTCTCTACTTTTCTTCTAGATTTCCTGTACTCATCAAAATAGGGTAAGACAAAACCTCATGCAGTATCCAGGACATGCAGACACAGACTTGCAGAAGGTCCCAGCGAAATTTTCCATTTCATTCTTTATTGCTTTCCTGACACATAACCTTAAATAAGCCAATAAGCTTCAGATGACACTTTCCAAAAGCTGTCCAGCATAACTCTAGACATATTTTTAAATCAACAGAATACAGAAAAAAGCATACAGAAATGAGAATCAAGAAAAATAACAATCAAAATTAGTGCCACCTCACTTCCAATAGACTAACTCTGCTTACCACTCTATAAAGCTTGTGAGTTGCAGCAGTTTTTCAGCCGCTTCTGGACATTAGAATAGCAAAGTAGAAGTCCTGAAAAAAACCTAACCTCACCAAACATTCACCCAAACCATGTAATACTTCTGTATATGGAGTAAGGTGTGTGTCCCTGTCTTTAGGGCCTTGCTTGGTTTAACTGTGTGCCTGCAACGTGCCTAGCGAAGTGAACCAGCCAGACCCAGGAGTGCTGCTGGCAGAGGTGGGCAGAATGCCCACCCATCCCTCAGCAGCTGTGCTGGCAGCAACAGCTCAGATATAAAGGGCTGATTTGGAACTGTTGTGCCATTTATCATTTTGCATGACCTAATTTTTTATATATGTTAAATGATCCCTATAGTGGGCATTACAATCTCTAGGTTTCAGACAGATGAGAGTGCAGGAACATATCAAACCTCTTTGTGAAACTAAAAAACTATATTCCACATAACATTTCAAGCTATATATCACAGATCTAATGCATTTCCATATCTGCTAGAACAAAGGTCTCTAAAAGATGGCAACCTCAGAAACTTCAGTCATTCATCAGTAAGCAGTAGTTTTCCAGGATGAGAAGAAAAGAATCTGGCCTGTTACCAGTAAAAAATGTACAAAACTTCAGACTTTCAAAATGGATAATTTTTAATATCTTGTTTTTTCCTTTATCCCTTCTGTGGTATGAGTCACAGTCTGAGTTACAGCAGTGTAAACCCTGGGAAAGCAGGATTGACTTCAGTAGCATTGCTACAGATTTACTCTGAGATTCCATTAAATACTGGTTCAAGTGACTTCAAGTAACTTTCTGCAGTGGCTGGGACAGACAGGTAGGCATTTTTATTTCAGAGATCCAGGTGTTCTTATGCTTCTAAAAATCTGGGTCTTCTGCTGCAACCATTTTCAGTAGCTTAGTAACACCCATCTCTTTGTATTTTTAAACACATTTTGAAGATCAACTGATGGTCCTTACCTTAGAAGTTTTATTTGGCAGGGCCTTTGTATCAGGACTACGATTCACACTATTGAGATAATTTTGCTGCCAACCTTTTTAGTATAGATATGTTGAGAAAGCATCAAATTACAGATATTGATGTTGATCTAGGTTATTTTATTTCTATATATAGTGTACAAAGTCTTACCAGGGCTTGCTGGATTATGAGAACAGTAATAAAAAAAAATATGCTTTACAATAGGAAAGTAATCCTCTGTATTCACACATGAGCCTAATAAATCAGAGAAGCAATTGGCAGGAGAGTTATGAATAGAAAGAAATCCATGGCACATACAATGGAACATTAAGCTGCTTGAAAAAGGTGCAAATATATTTATTGCCCATTCAAAATGTGGGAACATCATATTACTTATGTCAAATGACACTGTCTTTCAGTGTGTAGTGCCCTTCTTTCCCTACCAGCTAATATTTTCAAGTACAAAAAAAACATTTTGCAAATGTTTTAATACAACTGCAACATGCTTTCCTCAGACCAGTGGAGAGAGATTCACAACACAGTGCAATGTTCTTCCTGCATCTGCTGCATACAACAGAATGTAGCACAAATGCATTCATTTGCACACGTAATACTGATCTTTTTTTTTCTCTTCTGCTAACTGCATGAAAAGTTATCTCTTATAAAAGAATATCAGCAGATAGTCATATCTGATTTTTTTGACTAATCAAATTTATTGCCTAAAATTCTCTTCTATGTGCTTATTTGGACTGTCCAGAGCTGAAAAAGATAGAAACCTTCAGCCAGTTCTCATATCCACTGAGGCAGATACTGTAGGAATGAGCACTAAACCCAGATAAACAGGAGGTCTAGACAGGTTCTTATTCAAGACCTCACTCACTCCCTTCAGCCCACAAGAAGACTGGTGCCAGGACCCTAAATAGCAGCAGAATAAAGGTCAAATTCTGTAGCCCAAAGATGTTTGTGAATACTGCTAACAGTTTGCAGTGTAGTGCATTAACAGGACAGCCCAAAGAGCAAAGTTGCAATTAGGAAACATGAACATTCATTAACTACAATTTATTTATTTATTTATATTATTTTTGACTATTAGTATCATAGAAAAATCATAAAGAGGAACTTCTGGGAAGAGTGGGGAAAATATTGTCCGTTTGGTTATTCCTTGGAGAGCTGGCAATGGGTGGGGAGGAATATGAAAGCAGTGTGTGGGATAAAAAATACCAATAATATATTCTCAATATTAACTCCACCATTTTGTAAAATAATGTTTTCAGTCACTTTGTAAATTTGATTCAGTCTCTTTTCAAGATGAGAAAGAATGGTATTGTTACAAAACAACTGAAGTCAGGAAGGCAAGCAAAATGTCTAATTTTTCCTTATCTAGCATTAATTCAAAAAACCCCAACCACAACTAGATGTTCCATTACACTTATGCAATAATACACTCTTGTTTAATTCTTTTTAAAATCACACTACTTTATAAAACTGATTCTTCATTCCCGGTTGAGGCTTTTTTAAAAAGGAGTACTTTCAAAATATGAATGCAATAAACCCAAAGCCTTCATTGGGATCCTTAGCAAAGCACAGGAATAGAAGACAACAACTGGCCCCAGCAATCTACCACTATGTTGCTGTGCAGTCTTCAGTTAACATCCTAGTTTAACATCCTAAATCTTCCTTTTCCTCTTTTAAGAAAATGTTACTCCTCTGGGGCCTGCAATTAATTCATTTATTGAACAAGTGGAACATTGTCCTAATCTTAAATCAAGTGAAATATATGCCAGGTACACAGTAAATCATTATTATAATTTAGACACAGTATCCTGACAACGAAATTAAGAAAAACCGTGGTTAAATAATCCCAGAGGGATCCCAGAGTGTAAAAGGGTTACAGAAGGCACAGATTGTGGGGACATTGCACAGCACTCCGTGACATTCATTAATACTCAGTCTTAATCAATGTAAAGACTGTGCACAAAACAAAGACATGCACTCTCTCATGAGAAGAGATAAATACCATAAAATGGTAGTGCATAAGTAAGATGGCAAAACTAATCACAGGAATGCATTCAGAAATGCTTTTGAAAGCAAGGCTGTCAGTATAAGATTTAATCACCTAACAGAAGGTAAGCTTTTATGCTTTTTTCCCTACAAAAAGGTGAAAAGGCTTACCACTTTATATTTTTCCATGTTTCTTGAATTTATTAGGAAAGTAAAGACAATACATTAGCAAGAAAAAAAATCAGTGATAGACTCTCATAACCATTATTGAGTAACTCAGTGTTGGACTCTAGTTTGAGAGAGAAACAGAATTGCAGTGCTTTAATGCTAGTGAATGAAAGTGTGTTTTTAATTAGCAATCTTCTAAATAATAAAAATGTTTTAAGAGCATTAAGAGTTTAGGTGGTCTTCACAGGGTTAACATAAACTATTGTGTCAAGACCAATGCAGCCATTTCTGCCTCACTTGTTTTAGTTAATATTAAAGAGGAAAAATGTTCACCCACAGCCTTGTACTATAGGCAATAAATTAGTGCTTCTTTGATTCACACAATTCAAACAAAAAGAGGAGAGAGTGTATCATGGACACAGCATAAAGGGACATCCAGAGCAGACAAAATAGGCACTTCAAACTGGCACTGTAGTTATTGAAATGCTATCATAAATACTCTCTTGTATCTGTTGATAGAGAAGAGCTTCAAGTGCAGAAAGCATTGGGAGAAACAAACCATTTATATCTGCCTGCCTTAAAAGAGAAATAGAACTCAAGCCATTGATTGCTGGAATAAATAAAATGAAGGGAGCAGAGTGATCATGAGTGGTTACACAGGTCAGAAGATGGGATCAAAAGGGTCCGATTTAAAAAAAAAAGAAAAAAAAAGAATAGAAAAGAAAAAAGCAATAGCAGAAAACAAAGCCTGCTTTCAAAAATTCTGTGGAAAGAAGGTGAGACAAGCCTTAGTTAGTATATCCAAGTGATGGGATTTTGATCATGGGAACAAAAGGGCTTCGTTTCTATCAATCAAAAAAAGAGGATTCATCTTTCATCCATTCCAGATTTGTGCTTTACAAATCTTCCAACAGGCTAGAGGAAAAGCCCCTACATCCCACCCCAAATTAATGGGACTGCAAGAATGCCACAAGATGCACGGTGCCATAGGAATGGCCATAGGAAAGGCAAATGCCTGCCCACAGGAAATGGTGGAATAGGAAATTCCTTGTTTGCTGTGGTGAATGAATTCCTTGTTTCGCTTTGTGCAGTTTATGTCCCCTGCCTGACATGTGAACAAGCAGCAGTACCACGTTGAAAGGGTTCTGGGCACACTGAAAACCCCACAGAAGAGGATGTAGAAACACCTTTATTTTAATGACAAATGACTGTGAATGATGAGTTTCAGCAAGCTGAGAGAAGAGACGCTTTCAAGCACGCAATCACTCAGTTTTTAGAACTCCACATGATAATGTCTGGACTGATACTTTTCTTCTGAAGCGATTATATGGCAATGCTCTCCAAAATAATGAGGGAAGTGTCCAATTCAGCAGTATTTATTAAGGATGCAAGGGAAGGCTTCAGGCAGGACAGTTCAGCAGTTACTGTTCTTTTATTTGGCATCTTTGCACTATTTTCCTGAGAGGAGGATCTCAAGTGTTGTGACTTTGCTGGCAAAAATTAATTTTCTCTCTTGCAGAAAGCAATCATTGGTGCCTGACCCCCTGAGTGACCTGTTACACCTTTGCAGCTGACGGCAGGCTGCCATCTTCCATGAGAACAAAATGGTGTTGGTGTGTGAAACTGCACAATTCAGTCCCTTTATATGGTGACCTCATACAAAGGAGGAAAATGTCATTATAGGAAGAAAAAATGCTGTGGAAGAATGGATCCTCTGTTTAATAGAATGTGCTCTTTTAAATAAATGTTCTCTGCTGAGTATTTTAAAATGCTCCTCTTTTCCTATATCGCCTGTCTGTTCCTTCTTGGCATCTAGGAGCAGCTACTCTGGCTCTGCTCACAATTTCACCATTGTTGGTGTAAGAGCCCTCTCCTGAGGAGAAAATGCCATCTGAAAGGGTCTTCTTGTGCTCTTCTGCCTGATCAGCTTTTCATTTGCTTTCAAATATCTGACCAAAACCTCTTCTCTCCTTTCCTTTTGCCTTTTAGTTACATTCTTCACTGTCATCAATGAAAGCATAAATATAAAGAATTACTGAAGTATTCTGAGAGTCTGAATTTCAGGATTATTAAGCCTAACTGCAGTGGGTTGCCTGATAATTTTTTCAACCTTTAGCCTTCTGCCTCCCTCTGTCTCCTTTTAAGTATGTGAGACCTTCAGTGAGGATTGGGCACTGTTCAACCAGAGATGCAAAGTCCAACTGTCAAACATTAGCAAAAACAATCCAATTTCTTCAACTCTATTCTAATGTCTGCTGCACCACCCAAGCACCCAGCACAGGGAATAAAAGTAGCCAATGAGAAGCATTACTGAGAGCAGATGTAGCACCTGCCTTGCAGTTAGCAAGCCTTAAAGGGACTCAGAAGTAGCATTTGTGAAAAACTTTCAAATAAGAGCAGCAGTTACAACCGTACTTTGAAATAAAGACTAGCACTAAATGGTTTTGAGCAGCATAGAAGTGGCAGCACCTGAAAGAAATAACACCACCATCCTTATTGATGTTCAGTGTTTATTGCTTTTACCTACTGCTGCTCTGCTATGATCAGGGGTGGAAGGGGAAAAATAAAAATTCTACCAGAAATATGAAACTTTATTCACTCCAGAAGGTGGTGTGGTTTTTTTGTTTGTTTGTTTGCTTGGTTGGTTTTTTTTTTTTTTTTTTTTTTTTTTTTTTTTTTTTTTTTTTTTTGTGTGTGAGAAAGTAAATTACTTCTGACACCTTAGTACCCAGCCTGGGGCATCTTCACACAAATAATTACCAGCTTTGTTTGAAAGTCCCTGAAGTCAGAGGAGGGCATTTGCAGACCTTATTGCTACAAATGACTGAGCAGGACATTTGCACTTGCATAGCAATAAAGATACATTTAGAGTGACATCACCCAATTCAAAAGTACACCTGTGATCAACATGTGCTTTAGAAATAATAGCTACCATAAAGAATGCAGCCATGAAGGGAAAAATATCTAGTTTCCTTAGTCAGACTTTAAACATTTTTGACTGAATATCTTTTTCATGGTTTTTTTCTGCAGAGCATTTCCATTTCCTTTTCTTGGGGGGACAGAGGAAGCAAGGGGTAGTGTTCCACATTTCAGCCACAGAAACTGAAATATTTTAGAAGAGAAAAACAAATTGGTAAAACCATAAAAGGTGCTAGGAATCTCTCAAATTCATAGAGTCACAGCTGCTATTTTCTATTTCTGTCAAAATTTTAGCTGACCCTGTTCCAAAGAAGGAATATAAAGGCCTTTGTCCTACCAAATACATGAGGAGAAATTTTATACATATCCCATCAAATTATGACAGTAGGACAAATTTGCTACTACACAAAAACACAACTGGAAGATTGAAACAATGGTCAGGTTCAGAGGACAGATAGTTAATCACCTTTTTAGTAGGTTATACAGTATAAATCATGCTTAAAAGAATAATGATTTTAAAAAAAGTATTTCAGGACAGTTATTTCTTGCAGCGTGACAATTTGATGCTCAATACTGATAAAGGTAAAACATCTTATTTTTTCCTGTCAAATAACTCCAGAGTTGAAACCTTAACAACTGCATTACCTTTCAAAGTCAATACAACCAGGTAAATAAACTAAACTGTTGCATAATATTGTCCTTTCTCTGCGTGCATGTTCAAGTGTACAATACAGATTAACACTTAATAAATTACTTAGTGAATTCAATTTGCTTTTTCCTCAGTGCCTGTCAGGTGTGTGAAATACCAGCAGCATTCTTAACTTACACATTTCTATGTTAGTTAGTCCTTTCTCCAGTGTTTGAAAGACTACCAAGAAAGTAATTTTTCTTTAGTCCAAGTCATCCGCTATGTTAAAGTTAGGTATTTGTTACAGAACAGAGTTTTCTGTGCTTCAAAAGAAATTAAATTCTTCTGCTCTGTAATTTCAACAAGTGATTGCAAGAAAAACAGGTGCTTCTTTTCCTTGCATCTGGGTGTAAATTTAGTAAGAATCTGGGATATCTGCTGTGATACTCCCTTATCAATGGGATTTTGAACTCTCACACAAAAGGTTCCTCAAGAAATTCTGATTCAGTGGGGAGCTCAAGCAGACCCTAAGTATACTATGAAGCCATTTGGGTTGACCAGGATCCCAAAAAACAAACACAGAAACTGGTTTAAGTGCTCTGCTGAATCATGATCTAAATACAACAGGACTTATCATTAAATAATACAGATTGATGAGACAGATAGATACAAATAAAAATAAAACAGTTTGCTAATGTTATATGCTTTAGTCTGAAAAGCTCCACACAGCATTAGAAAAGCATACAATACATCCCATTTTTTTTGTAGTCTTACAAAAATCCAAAGTACCAGAAAGCATATTCGCAGATGAACTGTTTCAAAAAAAGTATTTTGCTTTTTTTCCATAGAAGTTTAGGTATTATCCAGTGAGGAGCATATCAAAGTCCTGATTAATAACAAATGAAGTTGAGGAATCTTTGTTTTGTCTGTTATCCTTTTTCACAGAAGAAACTCAGAATGCTGCCTAAAGCTCTACTGTTTTATACACTTAACTTCCAGCTCAGGAGCCTGAAGCATACAAAGGCTGATGTCCTGCTGGGATGGGTGAGATCACCAGGTGCCTTAAGATTCTTAAGATTTGTAGCATATAGATTTTTAATATAGCTGTACAGTTTCTGACACTCCAAAATAGCAGCAGTTACTAAACCCCCTTTCTCACGCTTTATATCAAATGTTTGAAATTCTTGAATTTTTATTTAATATTCTTTTCAAGGGAAAAGATTTTAGCAAGGACATCTTGTTTGGGACACATTACATAGAAGGACATAGTAAGATATCATTGTTGTCAAAGCAGAAGGCCCAGAAACCCTAGAGAAGCTCCAAAGGAGAATGTGAGGGTGATGATGGTGAGAAAGAAGGGGGTCTTGAGATCTCCAACTCAATTCTGGGGAGGTGTGTCAGGTTCTGGGGTTGGACAGTTCTCAGCTTGGATATATTCATTATATATGATAATAATTAGTGTTATAAATTTGTAAGAAGCTTATATTGTATCATGCACTTATGTATTTAGTGTAACTTTACGCACTTTAATTAAAGGCTTGCTCTCTATTTTATCTATACTAATATTGTCTGTAAAGTTCTTTTCTTCCATTTTAGGCATCACAACAATGATAAAATCAACAAGAATCAGGTATCTTTTTCCCTAAATGGTTAGCAACAAAAATCACACCATCTTCTAACCTCAAATGGGATAGCTACTTAAGGGCTCTCAGTCTATGGCAAACAGGAGGCAGCAGAGATTGTACAATGAGTGAGCTGCTCTAATAATTTAACTGCTTTTCTCAGAGATTAATCAATTCTTTTACTGAAAAACTAATTTCTGAATAAGGATGAGAGAAGTGGGAGAGAGTGCAGTTAAAATTTTCAGTGATACCTGTACCAGAGTTCTCTTCTCCAGTGCATAAACATCCTTCATTTTAACATTCATGTAAATATTTTTTATTACTATTTCTAAGATGTTTGAGGTGATGTATATGCAACCAGTGCAGTTCTGCCAGTGCCAGCAGACCACATGCTTACTCACTCAGGACTTTCCTCACCATGAAAAAGCCTGGAAGGGAAAGCTGCTATAGTCAGATAGACCACGGAGTGGTATGTTCTGAGGGTGAGGATAATGGAGCACTAGCAAACCAGCATCCCTGCACAGTTCTGACAAGTGAGCAATAGCAGATCTTGATCTCAGTTTACCTCTACATGCCAGGCTAAAAGATGCCAGTACAGCACAGATTTATGTATGTGCACACCACATGTCCCTGAGTAGCAGTAACTCTGAGAGGGCCAGGGGAGGCAGCTGAGGCTTGTAACAGCTTCACTCATTCAATTTTAATTGACTGCTGTGTGTTTGTCAGATCCCTCAGAGCCGCCTTCCTTCTGTTTCAGCTTGTGCCAAAAGCTGCGCTGGTCCCATTAAGCACAGGGAACAAGCCAGCAAGGAGTACCTATCAGCTACAGGTACAGAAAAAAGTCTATATTGCTGTTTAAATTGCATTTTGAATACGATCCACACTGAATTTCAAGTTCATAAACCAATGATCACTGTTTGAGTTGCAAACCCAGTGAAATAAGACTCTATTCACACAATTACACATTAACGCAGGTGTTGATTCTGAACCTTTTGGCTTAATTTTCATCTTCTGTGTTTGTACTTAGTGTCCAAATGTCTCTTTGAGAACCCTAAGGATATGCACATATGTTTCAGTGAGTTCAAGACTACACCAGTAGCTGATTACTGAGCAACCACTGATACAGTGTTTAAATGATATGCAATCAATCAAAATACTCCAAAGAAAACAAAACAATGAGTGACAACAATATTTTATGCATTTTTCATTTTCTGTAAGGGAAACAAATGACTTAAGTGAAAGTTTGAGTAAAATGGATCCAGGGTACATACCCATGATTTCTCTTGTAAGTTTTTTTTAAAGCACATATAAATAACTAGTAATGATAAATGGCAAACAGCTACACTGTTGAAAAAAAGGTTTATAAATCTTACCTCTGCTTTTATTTTATTGTCTCCGAAACACAGGTGTTGTAAGTAGGCTGCAGCATTCGACTGTACTGAGGGAAATTGATGCTGTAACATCTGTATAACTTCTGGAAGCTCTGGATCCCGCCATCCAAACTCTCTGTGTGAAAGCAAACACGAAAGGTTCATCAAAAATTCTGCTGTTAGTGGAGAAATGTGACAACAGTTGGGTCAACAAAGAGCATGGATATGTCTAAGTAAAATCCTGACTTTTTCCCCATTATTTTCGAAGCAAACATTAAATAAAATATAAAGCTATTTTTCATTTTAAATTGTACTTATCTGAAAAAAAAATCATATATAAAGTATAATTAGAAGAAATAAATTCATGGAATTAGTCCTCTAACAGATAAATTTTCCTAGATAAAATGGCTTTATGAAATTTTAATGTCAGAAAAAAAAGAAAATACATGCTCATACCATTATCCTTTCTCTATTAAAATACGGAGGCTGGAATCAGAACCATAAATGGTTTACTATGAAATGCTAATTTGTCAAAAAGTCCTTTTTAAAGTTACTGCAATCTTTATAGGATACAAATTTCTATCTTATATAAAAAGCAATGACCAATTTTGTCTCTTGGTTTACTTTTTCCAGATACAGTCAATATAAAACTCTTAAACATTTCTGACCCTCCTTGAGCTGGGGGTCTGATCAGATGACCTCAGCCCTTCTGTGATTCTGTAATTTTACAATTATACAATACATACTTATACACTGAATAACTTTTAAACTTTCATTGCTTCTACTTTATCTAAAGCAGCAAGGCAAATACAAAGTCTTTGCACTTTTCTTTAGTCCTACAAAACACGAAATTCCATTACCATAACATGAAAGAACTGAATCCAAGTATGTTGAACAAGTTCCTGCAGTTGTTCTGCAGCTTCCAGACCTGAACTTAAAATCAATCTGTCGTCACTTCAGGCAAACTCTGTATTTAAGGCTAAAATAATTCAGGAAAAAGGGTTTGGACTTTGTGTCCCAAGAGCCAGAGATACACGCAGATGCTCTGCATGATATACTTAGTTATCAAATGCCTTTTCCCCAAGTGCCATATAAATATTTTTACCATCTTTCATCTAGTGCTACATGTTTAGGCAAACAGAGGGGAATTAGGGAAAAGAGGTGACTTGTAAAAAGGTTCTCTACTGCAGTTACTATGATCACCTGGGGGCTCACTGCCAAAAAACCCCATAAGATCTGTTGAAGGGTCCAGCTATAATATTTGAAAAAACAGTCCTGATCATGAGTTTCCTTCCCAAATTATAGGGATTCTGCTGCACTGAGGCCAAGTATATGTCACTGAGGGAATTCAAGGTATCTCTGCAAGCTGACCCAAGTAAAATTAGCACACTTTAAATATGACATTTCTCCATGGCATTTCTTGGAAACAAGACTCATTTCACAATAATAATGAATTGCTGCAGAACAGAGGGATTGTCTGTTCTCTTCTCATATGGGACGTTTGCCAGACTGGGAGTTGTCATTACAGTTGCATCTTTATGAAGATCCAGAATATAAATATGAGATGTAAAAAATACACTCAGAGTTTCATTGGCTATTTCTCTTCTGACAAAGCAAAAGTTAACTCATGATTATTTAATTTCACATTAAGCATTTAATATAAAGAGATCATGAAGATGTAATAATAAATCACATATGGACTATTCCAAAGAACCTTTAGAAGATATAGACTGTTGGAAGCTTCTACAAGAGACATCTGTGTAGGTTCAAAAAGATTTAACATATAATTGATATTTTGAGAAGTTGGAGAACACTGTAAAAGGTATCGGGGAAGGCTGGAAGCTGCAGCAGCCAAGGATGGCAAACACCACTTTTTCTTTGTATACCAGCTTACCAAGACTCTGTTAATAGGTTAATTGGTTAAGCACTTATTTCTGTTTAAGAATGGGTAGTACAAACTCATAAACGAACCATAAATTGCCAGAGACAATAGAAGCAATGTTATCTGATATGTTATCTCCTCTTGTATTTGCTTTCTTCCAGTTAACAATGTCAATGCTTGCTAAAAGATTCTTCAAACCCATTAGACTTGCCTTCTACATAAATGGCTCTTAGCAAAGCAATCTTACAGAATATTTGTTTAAACAAAAACAAGAAATGAAAAGCAAAATCCACCAACTTTACTGAGGACAAATGATCCTACCTCCACTTTATTCTCGTTTTGAATGCTAAATGCCAAGTGCAGGTGTCAGTATTTTGGGGAAGATAGAAAACAGCAGAATAAAACAGCTTGTATGACAGGAGAACAAGGGGGAACATTAGAAATGAGTTGTTTTACAGCAGATAACTACATGACAAGTGTTGGAACTTCTGTCACCAAATTCTCTCCAAAAGAAAATTTCCTCCTTCACAACATGTGTATTACTCGAACCAACCAAAAAAAACAAACCAACCAAAAACCAACTTAAGAAAAGGCCTGTTTTGTGCAGTAATATGTGACAACCAGCTCAGGTTCCTCTTCTTCCTCTTGTTCTGGAATCCAGGAAAGAAGAGGCAATGAGGGCATGAAAGGAAAAAAAGTCCCTTCATCAAAGGTACAGTTAATTGTTCTGAGGAACCTGCAGTCTTGACATGGTATTTAAACATGAAAACAGGGCTCTCCCTACTTTTCCCCTCTGATCTCCTCCAAAAAAGTCAGCAAATGAGTGATGTATGAATACTTGTTGGAAATGGTTGTGTGCACATTCGATGTAAGTAGAAAATTAATTCAGGGAAGAAACCCTCAGTACTGAATACTGAGTTTGTTATGTAACCAGTTTTAGGAGAGATAATGAACAAAGCAGGAAAAAAAGTTTAAAAATTTAGCCCTAGTATGCACTGCCTTTTAAAGCAGATGGTCTCTAAGAAGATTATATTTTTAGTAGTTTCTAAATGAAATACAGTAGCTATATAAAACCAACAAAAACTTCTGTCAACAGTTAAGGCTGCTTGAATAATTGTGATAATTTTAGCAGCCTTCAGGGCAAGAAAGACTAGTTTCTAGGGGTTTAAATTTTTCATTTGTTTTATTCAAGTCTTTTATAGGTGGAAAAAAGTGAGAATGAGAAAGAGAGGGTTTTTTTGAGAACAGCAAGCTTGAAGCTCTATTAACAACATTTATTTTAATTTTTTTTTTTTAAATTCAGTTTCATTATGAAAAGTTAAAAAGGCTACTTAATGAATTCAACTGACAGAGGTCTGGAGAAGGGAGAAAGGCTGGAATTCCTTAAAGACAAAGGCACAAAAAGTGTCTGGAATGTTTTGCAGAGATGTGAGGGAACATTCTGGTCAAGCCTCCAAGCATATCTATATGACAAAAAATATATTTAAAAAAAAGAACCAAACAAAAAGTAAGAAATAACAACTAATAGGGAAGTCAAGAGCTGGAATAAACTGATCTTTGACTGCCTACCAAAAAGCAGTACTAGGGTCAGTATTTGATGAAGATAAGTGCCATATTAGAGGAAAGGAGAAGGATAATGAAAATCAAATCTACTTTGATTTCTGTGAAACATTTGATACTGTGCTACACGGAAATTAGTTAAACTGGCAACCCATGAAGATCTAATCCCTAGTAAAACTGTAAAGTAGAATTAAGCAAAATTTGGAAGTGTAGTGAATATCCAAACAAATGCTAGCTAAGCCTGTGTCCCTTATTAACATCCCCACGCTTACAAAATCTGATTGAGGTGATCCACGCAGACAGTGACACCAGCCAGAAGGCTGGAGTAAATCTGAGGAGGTGCGTGGCATTTTGAGAATGCTAACACTGTGTGGGGGATCAAAAACTAAAGAGCAAGGAAGTATCTATACATGCAAGATCTTCTGCTATTGCCTATGATTTCCTTGGAATAACAACACTAAGCTATTCAGGTCAGCTAGAGGCTTCTGATGGTGGTATAGGTTTTTTCACAAGAGAATTCCAGCTGCGCAAGAACTTCACAGCTTTGTCTGGAAAGCTGCATTTGGCACGAACTCCAAGTATTTTGGCAGGGTGTAAAAGTGCATTTTTTCTAGGAAACATCCTCATCTGAGAAGACTGATCGGAACACACCAAAGTGTCCCACCTTCTTTCTTTGATGGAAACTGTGTTTAGGAATACAGCATTGATCTTATTTTGAATCCTGCAGAAGGTTTTACCTTGAAGTGGTGACTAAGGCAGATGTTCCTTGGATTACAGCAAACTACTGTTCTGGGAGTGGAAGAGGACCCAAAGGGGAAGCTATATGTAAGCTGGCAATATGTGTGCCTAGACTATCACAATAGGCTACGTTTTATCTGTGAACAACTGCAGAGAATCAACAAGGAGCTGTACATGAGACACAATAACTCTGACACAGAAGCAGTAGCACATAGAAATCCAGGCTGACTTGGGTACTGAATATAATGCACTGAAACCAGTTCCTGCTCCTGCCATCCTTTCACATACACCTCAGAAAGTAAAAGAGATGCAGAATTAAAAGAGATTGTTATCAACACAGCTGAGTGCATTGGCTATGTGGGGTCAAATAAAGGTGCTGCTGAACACAGAGTATGCACTGCAACTATTTGCTTGAATTATGCCAGAATTTTCTTCCTCTGCTACTGAAAATGCTGACGACATACAGAAAAGCAAAATTCCTGTTACATCTATATTTGCACTGATTTTAAAAAGGCTACTAAATAAATTTTAAAAACACAGGTCTCCATCTGGTAACTAAGGATACTGATTGCTTCTGGAAACCATTGGAGAAGCAGGTGTTACGGCTCTGTTGCCTCTCCAGCCATTGGTCACAGTGAATCTCACGAGAGTGTGGGTTCTTATTTCTGATTTACATTATTAGAGCAGAATAGTCACATCTGATTAAGCAGCTGGCCCAGGCAAACACTGACACCCAGATCTATTCTTGTCTCAGAAGCATTCCCCAAAGGCAGTGCTATGAAGATGCCTGCTATAAAGAACCATATGCTTGACAAAGACTGAACTACCACCAAGCATTTGTTAAAGAAAGAGAATGCACAATTTTTTTGTTATGACTGTATGTTTAAACCAGACCTGTGTGTATGTTCCTGCCTGTCTTAACACACACATGTATGTGAAACAGTCTTAAACTGGTGAAGGAGAGGTTTTCATACATGAAGTGGTGCTCAAAGGCAAAGACAATTCAAACTGAGCTATGGATAATCCTTCCTTGATTTCTAACTCGTATGCATTGTGGCACCGCTAAGGTCAGTCTACAAGGCTTTTTCTGCTGAACTTATGCCTACAGAGACAGACTCTTCTGCTTGCTTCCTCTCTCAATTCAATAAATAAAGCCTGAAAATATCTTTTTCCCTCATTTCTGAAAGGAGAACTGTGAAAATGGTTTTCTGGTAGTACTGGAAAAAACAAACTACATGTAGCTCAAGATCAAACACAAGGAGAACTAATCAAATGCTAAGAGAAGATCAAAGAACTAGCTCTTGTGTTTAAAGGGAGAAATTAACTTCTATTAAAAATATTTGGAAGGCAATATACCAATATTACAAGAATCTCAAGAACTTTATCTTGGTACATTTAAAAAGAGCAAAGACAAGATGTAGAACTTAACTGGAAAGAAAATAAAAAATATTTAAACATAATCCACAGACAGACAAGGATTGTGATATAAAGAGGAAGAAGCCATCTAACAGCTCATTCCTTTATTTTCTTTCTCTGATTCTATGGCTGTTGGTCAAACACAAAAGAACACATAATTATTACACTTAATTTATTGTGAGTTAAATTTGAAGTGCTTCCTTTAAGTATTTTCCATTTTTCAAACTTACTTCACCATCATTATACACCATCATCATACATATATAATCATAAAATAGGTATGTCAATCTCTGTTCTATTCACCTTGCAAAACCCTCAAAACCCTTCACCATACTGCCTTCTCCAGTCAAACTTGATTCAAGAAGTACACAATAAAAAGCAATTTATCATCTTCACACCCATGGTGACACAAACAACATCTATCCACTAAGTGTAATAACAGCCCATTTGGGCCTAATACAGCCCCCTCAGGACAGCAATGAGCCCTTATCAGCAGAAAGCTCCCTGCACTTCTCTTTTTGTCCTTTCAAGAAAGGTAAACCAAACCCAAATTAGTGGAAAATTCAGGAACAAAATAATCTGACATAGTTTAGTCTAAATTTGGAAGCACCAGAAGGGAGGAGAGAGAAAAGGCACTGAAGGTGTAACTTCTATGAATAAAAATGTTAAGTTCTAATGAAATGAAGAACAGGTTATTGTTTATTCTGACTTGAAAACTGTAGCCTGTGTGGGGTGCTCCAAAAGACTGATGAACAGGCATCCAGCATCACACAGAGTAAATTAAACATCTCACCAAACCTGCACTTCCTGAATCTCACAAATATTCACCATTTGTTTCTTCCTCTAATGGAGTTCTTTACACTTTCTGAAGAGCTGCTCTTGTTAGATCACTTCCAATTTAGCACATGTGAATGTAAAAGAGCTGTACAAATGTTGGACAATCCTGCCAAGAACGTGGATGTCGCTCTTGGGTTATGACATTTCCCTTGGTTTATGCTTCCATGTGGCCTGAACTAAAACCATCGTGCAGTAGTGCTTGCACAGATTCATCACAAATGTGTTTTTTACAATGTATTTATGTCTGCTAATGAGGTGCAGAGAAGGATGTGATGTGCCAAATGCACAGGAATCTTGCCCAGCTCTGCCAAGCAGAGATCGAGATGCTCAGCATGTCCCAGATCCTTCATATAACCACAAATCTGGGGTCTCAGGGTTAATGCAGTCCTTCAAAAAATCACCTCTCCAATACAGCAAAGGGCTAAAACTGACTTGTACAATGTCAGATATACCATCCTCCAGTTCTGCCTTGGCATCCTTTACATATTCTCTGATAAGGCATTACTGTTCTGTTTTTACTATCTGTGATTTAGATTTTAAAATAAAATAACCCTAAGAAGTGAGTCTGTGAAGAGGCAAGATGAGAACTACTTCAACATAACAAAAACGACCTTGAGCTGAAATTTTCATTTAAGAGGACAAGATTTTATGATGACAGAGTTGAGTAAGGATTATCTAATGAGACACTGGCCCACATGACATTATTTACAGCTCCAGATGATGGCCTCCAATATAACATGATTGTATTTACAGGTGTATTACCTGCTCAAGGTTACCCTCATTTAATTTACAAATGTCTTTTTAATTGAAATGTATTTATGAAACTTTATGAAATACTTTTTCACTCTATTGGTACTAATCAATAAATATTTACTTCTCTCATGCCCTATGAGAGACCTTGTATTTCTGATTCTTATGAAAAAAGCTGTCTGTGTCCTGAGGCAGCCAGACCCTGCTGTAGTTGGTACAAAGTTACCTCCCCTCTAGACTCTGGGGTTGGAGCAGGGACTTCAGTGCTTTGGAATATCTTTTAAATCTGTCATTTGTATTAATTGGTTTGTTTAGGTAGTTTGTTTGGTTTTGTTAGAAAGTGGTATTTATCTTTTGGGGCTGTTGAGCTGAAACAGTCTTGAAACACTTGTTTTGTCTTTTCCTCTGCAGGCATTTGCTTAGACAGGGACTGTTTCTGCAAAGGCAAGGAAGAAGCAAATTAGGGAAGCTATCAAGATGTCTTTACTTTATCCTAATTTGCCTAATTTATCTTCTTTTACCCTGCTATGCATAACATTTTTCTGACCTCCTACTACAGAAGCTTAATACATTGCAGCTGTGAAAATATGCCAAGTTAACCCTTCCCTGAGAGACCAGCTTACACTTTGCCTCTCTCCATCTACAGGAGTTCACATGTCACAGAGCAGATTTCAGGAGATCATGAAATGTTTTCCACTGGCAGAACTGCTATTACAGATGCAGATATGTTTTCCTCATGGATCAGAAAGGTGGAAATGTAGACAGGAGATTAAAATAATAATGTTATGGATTTAAAATCTTGGAATTTTTCTTTCATCTACCAACCCTGCACCTCAGAGTGGTCACCTTCTGTCTCC
>JAWWEU010000081.1:79393030-79404155 GCA_035583155.1 Acropternis orthonyx | reverse complement strand
ACTAAACTGTAATTCTGACTTGTAATCTGTTTGTGAGTTAGACTCATTCCTCCTGCTGGTTTACCTTTAAACCAGCAAAAATACACTGACCTAGGGGATTCCACCCTTGACCCTGTCATTGACTTACACTGTCAGACAGAGATACTTACTTTAATGCCTTTCTCTGAGGTTTGAGAGATTTTTGGCCCTCAGAGACCTGTAAAACAAAATTGTCTCTTTATTTTTTCTAGAACTACTGTTCCCATTCAGAGGCTCCTAAAACTTTCTGTATTTCAACAACAGAAGAAGAAAAGCTTTTGAGGTCCTAGTCCCATTTGGCCATATAAAAATATATGCTTTCTAAAGAACAAACGCTACTCCATAAAACCCTGATTTTCCTAGAAAAATGGGAGAAGCACTTTAAAGATGAAGATATTTTATTTCCCCACATGCATGACAACATCTAAACATTACAGCTGTAAAAAAAAAAAAGAAAGCAAAAAACCCGGCAACATTAGCCTGACAGCACTACTGTTAATGATTTAAACCATGCTCATCTGCAGGAGATAAGCCCAGAATTTGTTCTGAAACACCAACTTTGAAAAGCAAAGAAAAAAACCCTAATAAAGTCTAATACTGAATTAAAACAAACAAGTAAATGAACAAAACTCTCCAAAAACCCTAACAAACAAATAAACCTCTCCAGATAATGAAAATTTTCTTTTCTTACAACTACAGTCCTATTCAATTTTCTAGAAAAACAGAGAAACTAATTCTGTTCATTATAGGTGTACAATTCTATAAATGTGCTTGAATTTGACCCTTTCAAAAGGAAATACGGACTAATGGTTTTCCTTTGCTGCCCACCCTTCTGTTTTCATTAAGCATGGAAAAACTGATTTCCTGCAAGCCCGCTTGATGTACCTCAATGTACAACCACCAAAACAATGTAATAATGCAAGATACACTTGACACTGGTGAGACAGAAAGTTCATGGGATTAACAACAAGAGAGTCAAATTGTTAAAAAATTTGCTCAAATAAAAGCTGTTGGATGGAAGGAAAAATATCCACCAGCAGTGAGTAGTGATACTCAAATACTAGTGGAACTTCCTATCACGTGCTTTTCATCTTCTTCAAAGGACTGCAGAAATTCTAGGGAACTCTCCTAATGCAGTACGTAGATATCATCATCTTCACACCAGCACGGAGAAAGAGAGACAGTACTTACAGAGGAAAAGTTAAAAAAAATGGCAAAAGTTAAAAGGGCCACTATTAAATCCTCAGTCCTAATTTTCACCTCTCTGAACCCAGAGACACCAATTCACTGCTAAGTGACTGCAAAAGATTTTCAAGTCTGTAGAAAATGAACAGCATTTCAGGGCAGGTCAGGACAAGAAGAGACCTTCTGGGCTACCAAAGCCAACTTCTGCCTGCAAGCCTTCTGCTGTTTGGCATGGATGCTGCTGTGTACCTTGCTCAAGCTAAAGACGGGTTACTTGTAAGGAAATTTTAATCAGTCTCAGGTTCTGTTGATCCTGACAACAGTTTCAGAAATAATAATAAAAAAAAGATTTGTCACACCTCCTTTCAGAAGAAGCACTTTTTTGTTATTGGTATTTTTTCTAACAGGGTATTTCAATTTTATCCTATTCTACTCAAAGCATCAATAAACATAACACATATCCCACTTTTCAGAGTAGTAAGAAAATAAGGCAGTACTTCAGCACTTTCAGGGGGAAGTAAGTGGAGAAAGGATGGTTTCTAGCTGGGTATCTAGCATGGTAATATCTGTTCTCTGTTTGGGCCACAGGATAACCCAGAGTGTTTTCATAATGATTCAAAAGCCAGCAGAAGAACGATGAGTTTGTTAATGGACCAATACGATTGATAGAAAGTACTACCAAGTACTACAACCCAGTGGAAATCCCCGACCCTCAGCTGAGGTATCAGCAACAAAAGCAGCCCAAGAACAGCATATCCCAGACAAAACCAGCTCAGTGTCCTACTGAAAATTAATGCAAGAGCTGAGTCAGAAAAAAAATATTTTATGTGGATGATACTCAGCATTTAATGCAGAAGTAGGCTGCAGATTTTAAACAAATATAAAATAGACATCTCACATGTATATTTGATAATTTTACCTCAGTAAAATGCAACAGCCTTTGAATGGGGAAAACTAGCTCCTCCCTTAGTTGTCATTCTGTCAAGTTACAACTGGGACATAACTTTTATATCTGTGACAAAAAGAAAGTGGCTGCAGACCATTCTACACAGCATTTCTACAGAATGTTTTCAGCTGAACTGTGAAACACTCTAAGTATCTAATAAATTCACTGCAAACAATAATCATGGCAATGATTCAGGACAATTACCCTTATTAATGAATGAAATACTGCCAAGTATCTGTCATTTCAAAATCAGAATCAATATCTTAAAGATGTCTTTGAAACTTGAATATATTAAGGGAAAATATCTGTCCCGATGTATCAAAAATCTTTCCTCAGCCAGTGGAAGTACAACTACAGACAGAAAAAGGATGAGTTACTTGTATTTTACTTAGTTGTTTGTTGTATGTATGGCACTTATTTCCTTGCAACATGTTCTGGGTGGACTTTTCATTTGATATACTGAATTCCAGTGCAAATAACTTTCACTGATCCAAGAATTTAGCTGGTGTGTGACACCCTGCAATATATTCTACCAACAGCAAGATTTACAGACTGTGAATTGCCTGCACCTTTTCCTTTTCACCTCAGAGCTTATTTCTTTTCAGACTTTGCCCCCCTATTTCCTTATTGAAGGTAAAGGACAACACTGCTCCCTGAAACTTTGAAACCATCCCTCTCTGCTCAACTGACAGCATCAACTCCAGCTGTAAAATCCTCCTTAATTTTACATTTTGGTCATTTTAGGACAGATCTGTATGATTTTGAAATTCACACTCCAAATTGTTGCTGTGAATTTCGAAGTACATGACAAAGTTCACAGATTTTCAGCTGTGTTGTTTGCACAAGGAGATCTAAGAGTAGGAAAAGTCTGAGATTTTTTAGGTTTGTACCAATACTTGCTGTTCATCAGTTTTCATCTACTGGCAAATACAAATTCACATAGGAGCTGGTGTTCTTGATATAACCTGATAAAAATGAAACTGATACCCAATTTCATTAAAACTCAGTGTGGAAAAGCTGTGGAACTGTTCTGCAACAAGAGGATATTACATCTGGTGTTATTTATTTATTAGGGGAGAAATCACTATATAGGCTATTGAAATTATTTTTCTCTGTTTCATAAAAATATGTCCCTCTTCTATGTTTTTTCATTTCAGCATAAAGAAAGGTGATCATACAGTAAAGCCCTGTAGGCAACATTGCACATGAAGTTCAGAGCACACCACACTTCAGTTAGAGATTACACTTTTTAACCACTGCTTCCATTTATACTGGAGTGTCTTTCACTCTGAAGTCAGTGGAAGAAACGGATTCTCAAAGGTGGCTTATAAAAAATTTCTCTCTATGAATTTATATGCACAAATCAAATTACTGTACTAGAGTTTCCCAGAAGCTGATACTAATTTACATGAAGGACAATGTTCTGTAGCCTTCATTTCACAGCCATGAATGTCTGAGATGTACAGCTAACATGGGTATGTTTGGAACATAACAAAATTAGGTGTTTGCTGGCAAACTCCTCAAGGCTTTCAGTCTCTCAGCTGGGCCCAAGTAATTCTGTGTTCTTTGGTTTTCAGTACTTTATTGTGACTCTGCACCTGTGCACTATTCTAAGTGGTATTTTCTGTATGTGTCCGAGCATGTAAGTATTTAGTTCTTCTCTTCCTTAAACCATATTAAAGACAAATGTCAGCTGGCTGACAAACATAAAAAATAGACTTAGATACATACAGAAAATAAAGTCTCTATTGTCATTTCATACACGAGATCCAAAGCAATTTAACTTTTGTGGAGAGTATAAGACACCCTGATGCTGTAATCACTTTAGTAAGAATTACAGATATATAACTGTCAAACTGGCAACCACACGTTTTACTTGAAGGATGTAGATTTTAAGTAGACATAAAGTTAAGTATGTTAATTAGCTACTCCTCCATTGTAATTTCAGAATAGGAAAACTAATAAAAATTCCAGCAAAACAATAATTAAGAGACATTCGGAGTATGCTTCTGACTGGCTTTGCAATATATTAATTTCTCAAACTTATGTATAACTGATAACATCTTTTTTTTTAACTTTTACAAGTAAATAGCAAAACTAATTAGCTGCACACTATTAAGTTCATGTACATTTATCTACAACAATTCAATTCTGACTGTGAAATAATCTTTCTAGCCCATAATTACACTCCAGCTTAATTAGCATAATTTCTGCAGCACATTCTTTAATAAAGAAGCTGACATAAGGGTTGTTCTTAAACACCAAGGATATTCCAGACAAGTAGAAAAAGGGAGATAGGCAGAGCTGCATTAAACACCTATTATGTTCCCAAGATAGTACACATAAAACAAGAGTATGAAATCAATATTATCTGTACTATCACAGGCATCTCAACATGCTTTCACAGAAGATAAGCAAAATACTTAAAGGACTTGAGATGTCCCTCAGCCACTTCACTAGAAGTGGTTCCACATCCTTCACAGCTCCTTTATCCCCTGTCACTGCTTCTCATCCTCCCCACCAAGGGCAGCCTGCAGATTATTCATTATCCTATTCAGTGTATTTTTTCCTTCTAAAAGAAGACACATTTAGTCTTGCATCTCTTACATTAATTTAAGTACAAGCAGTCAATTCCCACTGAAGAGAGTCAATGTAGGTGAAAACACAGATCAGTCACCAGGCTCATTTAGTCTTTGGTTTGCCAGTGAGGATTTAGCAAGGAGAATCCCAGTTAGTAGCAACTGGGCCTATTATGGACACCTTATTCTCTGGTATTACAACACCAAACTAGTTTTCTATGGGCCAATGTGTACAATGTATACATAGACATAAGTGGATAGTGGCACTGAGTACTGCTGGCTTGAGTGAGTTTGGAGGAAAGGCTCTGCCTCCCTCAGCAACCCTCTGATTCAACTTGTTCTTCTCCCACGGAAGCCCGCAAAGCACTGGGTGTCAGCACGGATCAGACGTACACATCTGTGCTATCAAAGGTAACCTCAACCATAACACAAACTGCCACGCGTGTCTCCTGACAGTAAAGACCTAAAATGAAAGTAATAAAAACCCAAAACAACAACCTTGCTTGTGTCTTCATCTAACCATTTCTAAATAACGGTAGTTTAAAATGAACTGTTATCTGAAGTGCTCTTGGGTTCTGTGAGAGACTTTGACTAAATATAGGCTGGTGGTGAGGATGTCCTTGTACTCTTCCACAGTATGAATGGTGAATTTCACCTGTGAAGGATTACCATTTATTGTGCGAGAGGATGAAAGACACTGAGTAAGATTTTCAAAATGACCAAGGTGATTTAAAGCTGAAGTCCTATTTTCATGTAACCTCATAAAGGATTTTAATTTAATCGGGTTTCTAAAATGCCTAAGACTCTCCTGAAAATGTAGACTTCAGCTTTTAAATCACATAGGCACTTTTAATAACTTTACTTGCTCTAATTAACATTTTATTTTGAGGTTAGTACTATTAGTCAAGAGCAGGACAAAAACGAGCTGTGCATACTAGTCAGTCATGGACTTCTGCAGCTGAAATGCAACGCGTGAGATGTCCTAAAAATTCAAGAAAAATTCAGAGCAACAGACACCAACAAGTCCATTCTTGGAGAAAAACAAATTGGCAATACTTATTTCAATTTACTGCTTTCTGAGGAATGCATACAAGTAGGCAAGCTCTGCCTGATTAGAATTTAATATAAGGAAATGCATCATAAATTAGGTTCTAAAAGAATTTTTATTCAGACATATAAATGATGCAACAACTACTGTCTCCAGACTATATAAACACAGCCAGCTCAAGAGGTTTCAAAAGCACAAGGAAAATTGAAGATGCCCAGATAAGCTGCTCTGCTGCCCATTCTGCCTTCCCACCCCGAGGGATGCAATCCAGTTTTGCGTGAGTCCCTGCTTTGGCAGAAGCAGGGAGAGAGGGAGCAGGCCATGGCCCAGGGCTGCTTAAGGAGGATGCTCCTGGGACAGGCATCTTGTTACCTTTTGTAAACCAGCCAGGTCTGCTTACAGCCACAGCTTTGCAGCTCCCAGTTTGCAATGCAAGGCCAACAACAGTTGAGACTTTTGTTTAAAGCCACCCTTTTGAACTGGAGTTATAAACATCAAAAATTAAAAGCTAGCTTGCCAGAAGCGAAGTAATAACCTTTCATAGAAGGTTAACTTTTCATGTTGCAGTTAAGACCAGAATACACAAACAATAAAAATAATCGTTGAAGATGAAGACTGAATTACCTTTGCTCATAAAATTTCACTTTAGCCATCTGTTTAAAATCAGGTTATCTGTAAAGACAGTACAATAACTGAGATTATCAGAAGGTGCTAATGACTTTGGCTGCCAAACCACAAGGGTCCGGCTGTGAGTTTTTGTTCGTCAAACTGCGCACCCAGAATTGGTGCACCTAAAATTACTAGCCAATTTTGAAAATCTTGATCTATTAGGCTTGTCTTGTTCTTTCCTCTTGACAGCTATTTACCTCTGCCAAATTCTCTTTCTAGAACATTAGAGCACTGAGAAAAGAAGAAAGCAATTCAGCTTCAGCCTGCAGTCCTGCAGCTTTGAGTCAGGAGATAAAGAGTTATGGCTTGAAGACATGAGATAAAAGCAAAGCAATATACTCACAGCCCCAAACTCCATGAATTAAACTATGAAAAAAACCCCTACAGGTCAGGCAGAGATCATGCAGAGTAAGCACAGCAAGAGATGAGGAAATGGGAGGCATAAATATAATGTTATTTTTTCCATGCCATTTCATTTCTCTACATCTGTTTTGCTACCTATTAAAAAAGGTCCTTCTGAAAGGCTCTTCTGAAAGATTTTTGAGAGCTTGCTGTAAAAATCACTAACTTCAGGGCAAAATGTTATTTTCACTGCTGCCACAGAGGTGCAGAGTAGTCACTGAGACCTGGCTGTTTTTAAAATGGTGAAGATCTAAGACAAAAATAAAAACATATCAGGAGGCAGATTATTGACTACCATTTGTTAAGCAAGCACTGTGTAAAAAGAAAATGAGAGAAGCTTAGTAAAAGGCAATTTGTTTCACATGCCTAAAGAGGTTCTGTTTTTTCATTTCTGTTGTCAGGTGCTTTGCCCTAAAAGTCGAATTTTCTTGGAATAGATTCCTCGTATCTCAGTTCTGAGAACAGATGCTGGCTGGAGAATATATGCACAATACATATCTAAAGAGTGGCTTAAGAGAAAATTCCTCACCTTATTAAAAATAGTCCCAGTGTATGCAGTTAAAGAATGGTCAATCACAAATACTCACTGAGGAGAGCCCTTAATAAAATGACACCTTAAGTCAGCATTTCACCTGATCTGTTACCACATTGTCGATAAAATACAGGAATGCTTCTCACAGCTGAACACTTGGGGAGGTTTCATGACTGATTAGTAAGTTAGACTTGCTCTTGACTTTTACTGTAATAACGGAATGACTCATCGACACCCAGATGTCAAAAGGATTCATCTCTCTGAGAAGTTGGGGCTTACTTTACAAACTCTCAACTGCAATTTAATGACAAATCTTGAACAGGCCTGGGATGTGCAAACAGTATAGCTGAATATTTATCTAATACCAGACAAATACTGATCACCAGACTCACCAATACCTATCAGCTTTTATTGCCATCTGTTCAGCTGTCTCAATCATTCACCAGCTGGTGAATATCTAAATACTACTCCCACCATCTTCCCTAAAAACATATCCACCATCCACTATAACAAGATAAGAAGCTTACATTTCTGGAGAATGCTGCTAGCCTTGCAACTGATTTCCTTCTGGGTCAACAAGGGATAAAATTTTGAATGGTCAAAATTTTAGTTATCCACATGATTGCTCAGTACTAGATTTACTTTTCAGACATTTTAATTTTCATACTGTAGCCACATACTTTTACATGGCATGTTTTCTTCTGTTCTAAGTGTTAGTAAAATTAAACTACCAAATAGTTTCTTTTTAAATTGAAATTCATTGCTGCATATTTTACTAATTGTAGTTCCTGGGTTAGAGTTTGACACTGCATTTTGTCCAGTGTTCTTTTTACTCATAAATGGTATCTACAACTGTACAAGGCACAGCACCAGCCTCTCAGGAGGCTGCTTCATGAGGAAAGTAAAATGGAAATGAGAGAGAACCAGGAACACGACATGTAATTTTCCATTACCCTGGAGAAGACTTTTGAGAGTTGGAGATCAAATCAGCCGTGTGACTATTCCATGACTAATTAACTGGTACTGGAAGGAGGACACGAGTTTGGTAGAAGTGCCATGGGGTATTGATCAAGAGGTAACACCCAGGAAACAGGTAACTGAACTAATCAAGCCATTTTCAATCTTTTATTTGCAGTTCTGTTAAGTAATTGTTAAGAAAACATTTATTAGCACATTAAACCTTACATGTCTTTCCAAGACTATCTTTGGTGGCTTGTAAAACTCATGAGCCAAATGTTTCTCTAAGAGTTTAACAACATACTGCAGACCTACCTTCTTTCTGACTTCTACACATTTCAGAGTAGGGATTTTTAAGGAAAAACTGCTCAAAAAGGCCAGTTGTGAGGTGAAGTTACAAGCCCTGCACATTGAAAACACAACCACTGCCTGTTTTTCAGTGGGTAGCCAAATGCCCATGATCTCCAGGTAGGACTGCACTAATTGACGAGCAGTTTCGTACACATCAAAGTGTTAAATCAAAGAACTATACCACAGTTCATTGCGATGATCCAGCATGATATGGACAGTTCAGAGCCCCATTTGAACTCAGAAGAAGGCAACATTCAGATAAAGTCCCTCCATGAGTATCTCATGCCATGTGAATCCCAGAGAAGAGGAGCACTCAACTGGGAGCATGTCTGAGTTGCTTAACATTCCTGTGGAAGGAAAGGTACATCTCTACACCCAGATTGCGACTGGATTGGGGTGTCCAGCTCTTAGAGAGACACTGACTGATGGAGCTACTGAAATGACCAGAGCTGTTTCAGCAAACCCCATTTTGTAGAGATAACAGCTCATGAATTTTTAAAAAGCAGTGAAATTGCTATTCCAAAAAAAAAAAAAGAAAAAAAGGCATGGCACCTACCACCATATAACACCAATGCTGCAGAATGTCACATCGGTCCCTCAGTTTCAAAACCTTGAGAGGTTTTCCAAAGTCACGTAAAAATCTTTAGGTGCTTTTAATGCTTGTAATGAAATCCCAGTAGTTAAAAATCCATGAGAATTCAAACAAATCCTAGAGCTGTAAAGGAGGTGGAGTACTAAGCAATAATTTTCAATATTTCCAAGTGATCCGTTTTGAACCACACTGCATAATGATGTTCTAAGGCTCACTACTCTGAAACTCAGATTGGGACTCAGGATTAAGACCATTCAGTGCTCAGCAGTGATACAGCTTCAAAAAACTTGTTCTCTATGAGACTCATTTGGCAATGCTGGAAGCCAAGGACTAGTAAAAGGACAGTACAGAAAAACTAAATAATGACTTGCTTTGTGTACAGGCTTTTTTTAAGGTATATTATGAATAAGCGGGCCTTTAAGTATCTGCTGCTATCTCAATTTCCATTTCAAAAGTTGGCATAGATATGGTAAGCAGCCAAAAAAACCCACAAAACCACAAACCCCAAAACCCCCCAAAAAACCCTCAGCCATTCTCCCATCCTCAAAAGAAAACAAAGTCCTTATATAACTATCTACTCTAAGAACATTTCCTATCGTTGGTAGATGAAAGGACATGGAAAAGAACAAACCATTTATGCAGAGCAAGGAATTACTAGAGTTTAACTCAGTAAGATCCAGTGAGAGAGGCAGCAATTAGCTGTGGAACACTGCAGTCCTGGGACAGCTTTCTGAACCGCACAGGCAGAGGATGGTAAAGCTGTACCAGCAGCTCCTAAGACGCAAGAATGCAGTGCCATAAAATACCCTCAAGGAGCACTGAAATGTGCAGCCAGCCTTGAAAATGTGTGCTGCACAAAGGTTTTTTCAGTTAATCACTAGGATTTCTGCATTTCCCTATGGCATTCTGCATTAGGTTTTTAGGTCTTTAAAAGAGAATATTCACTTTGCATATATAAGATTTGCTACTATTTCAATAAAGGATGTGAAAGTAGCAAGGATGAGTTTTCCTTTAAATAGCAATTGATTTAAGGTACAAGTACAGAAAAACCTTAAAAGTTACAGACACTTTTTTCTTTCTAAAATCTTTCCATGCACATTGAAACCAACAATTAATGGTGCTAAATTTTGTCCAAATATCAGTACACTAGAAGACAATGAGGTCCAACTGTCTAGTCAGACACAGAAATGGGAAAATACAGCATCACTAGCTTTACCATCAATTAGCTTTAAAAAAACCACAAATATGTACACTGAAGGTTAAGCAAAAAAGTACAAACTCAAAAGACATCTTTCTGCACCTTCAACTGGACCATGAAGCTTTTCTAACACAGATTTAACATGCCTTTTCTATTTTATAGAAAAAAAGTGTAAAAATATTTCTCTTAGTTTATATATGATGCTGATGTTCAAATAATTCACATATTTTTAAGCTAGTTCAAGGACAGAGAATTCACTGAACTGGGTGAAAAACTAGCAGCTAATATATATAACAGCCTTTACATTTACAAACACAGCAGTTAAAAAAATATCTTTGCAATAGGAAGGAGGTCAAGCTGATACTACTATTCCACAGAAGAGCTGTGTTCATACAAAAGATTCTAACATGGGCTGTTGACACTCGGGAACAAGTGAGCTGTGTCCTGCTTCACAAAACAAGTGAGCTAAGGACAGCTACTTTTTGGCAGGGTACCACAGCTTTGTATTTGCAATATTTATTAGAGAGTATTCTGAATTTGAAATTACATTAACTGTCTATTGTTGTTACAGTATGTTATGGGTTTAAAATCATGGAATTTTTCTTTCATCTACCAACCCTGCACCTCAGAGGAATCACCCTCTGTCTC